>JACCHZ010000135.1:0-1200000 GCA_018907045.1 Wiebesia pumilae | reverse complement strand
CTTTTTGTTAAAGAAAAAATATTAAATGATATACTAATAATTAGCTTCTAAAATATACATTTTTTCTTTTAGTTACGTAAGAGAGTCATTTTACCACTGAAAAAATATGTTGTTAAGAGAATTTTTCCTCACTTTTTCTTGTTTAAACTTATTTTCCTTCATTTATTCAGAATACACTATTCTCTGAACAAATTTATTTTCAATCATACAAAAAAAAATACTAAGATTTTTACTTAAAAAATTACCGAAATAAAATATACGATTGTATACTATATGAACTATTATTGTCAGTATACTATTATATATTTGCTAGTAATAAAGAATTATAATATTAAATCATTTAAATAATATTTTAACAACAGAAAAAGATTAATACATAAAAATCGTCTCTTACCTACCGGTAAAAACGCACTAAAAAATATCACTTATTATAATTGAATATAGTATATAAGAAAATGAAAGGTACATTATGTACAAAGATTTAAGGGTTTTGAACTACAATTTTCTTAAAATCAATCGAAAAACATTATTTAGACAATATTATAAAGTTTTTAATCTACATTTTACTCTCAAGTTAATTTTATTCACGTGCGTTCAGTATGTTTTTATTTCATTTGTCAACAAATTTTATAAATTCTTCTAGCATAATTATTTCAGTTAAAATTCGTATTTTCTCCGTGATCATGACTCGTAAAAATAAATTTTGTCTATAAAATAAATATAAAATCTTTCAAGATACAAATAGTATGTATTAAACAATTTAAACTTTAAAAAACATTTTAAAGTCTATAAGATTAGAAAAAATCAAAATTTTCATATCATCTAAGAGAAAGATTTATCTATAACTAATTTATCAATATATTAGTAGCTAAAATAAGAACGCTCAAAATAGATAAAAAAACTGGCATACCATAATCAACAGGTTCGGTATTTGAAATCGTTTGATAGTTATTGGTTCGGTAGAAATACAGTATTCTACACTCTATTCATTACAATAATCAGTAATTAAAAGAAAAGAGCGATAAAATTTTTGTAAAATTAATTGAATAAATAAAAAACTATTTAAAAAAGAATATGTTGTGTATATAAAAAGACAAATTTACAATTATATAACTTCATATTTCACCTACGAAATTAGCAACACGTTGATTATTTCAGATAAATACCGAAGAGAATATCTGTAGTATGAAAAACATAGATGTTAACTGTAAATACATAGTTCGGACAATACCTATGTAATCCTAACTATAAGTGGAAAAAGCGCATGGAATCTAACTGCACGTGATAGGTATAATTATTATTCATGTAATCATACTTCGAATGCAAACGAAGAGTACATATCATTATGACAATATTTATTTAATTCTTGGTAACATTTACGTGTTTGAAGATATAAAACTTGATATTTTAGACTTTAAAAACTAAATACAGAAGCCATATGCTGAGAATCATAATTTCTCTTCCAATCGAAAATTTTAAAGCAATGTACGTTGTTTATTATTTGTATGGCTATTAACTGAATAAAGAAGTACATTTTCAGTAATTTTCTTTCATTAGTAATATACATAATTTATTTCAGAAAAATAATTTTAAAAGATATAATTCAGTCTTGTATCATGTTAAATTTCTTTGAATATTGTAATAATTTTTTTTATTTGTGTCTACATAAAAAGATTGATTTCTTCAACGGGTTGTTGGAATCAATATACTTTATTATATCTTTGCGTGAAAAGGTGGATTTATTAATAAAGGTAGAGAACTCAGAAATTTGATTAAGAGATAGATATATCAAAGTAATTGTACCTACTGAATAAATAAATATATTTCTATTAACTTTATATGAGTATAAATATCTACGTTTATATGTATATTTTCTTGCAGATATAACATTAAAAAGAAATTTAATAATTAACAAATAAGTTTTTACTTCTATGATTGAGTAATCTATTTTTCAAACAAATGTATAATCCATATTAATAAACGGATAAAATACATTGTAATTAGTTAAATCAACTATATTTACGTAGTTTTATTTGAATTTATAAAATATTAAAAATCTAAATTATTTATTAATACAGTATAGAAGAAATTTCTCACAAATAAACATTTTAATACATAATAAAGCATACATAATTATGTCATTAAAAATATTCAAAAAAATATTTAAAACAGTAAATGTATTTAAAGCCTTAACAAATTTTATGAAAAAGGATAATATTTTTAAGATAAATAAACATCCAACTTATAAAGTTAAACAACATTTTTGTTTTACACAGCTCTGACACGATGAAAATTAAATAATGTTGGAAACTATTTATTAAGTCTATTCATGGAAAGATATTTATTTGATATATTTATATAAAATTTGATATATTTATATATTTATAAAATACTTTATAATAAATAAAAATTCATACGCGAAAGTTTTGGGTAAAAAGATGGTAGTATCAGTTTTTAATCAATTGTATTAAATCTGTATTTTTATGATCAGATAAAATTATATTTTTATACTACTTAAAATGTTCTTTTTGGTTTTAAATATTATATATATATTTTAATAGATGATATAAAATTTTTAAAAAACTGTTTAATTCTGTATTATATTTGTTTTTTAAAATGTTTCTTAAAAATTGAAATTTAATAAAATTTAATTTATTCCATAACTTAAATATAAATTTATGTTAATAATCATATTATTTTAATTGTATTTTATACGTATGACCAACTTACTTTAATTATTAAATAATTACTATCTGTTATATCATATTTAAACATAACTGATCTAATAAAAATAAACATTTATTAGAACAAATTTATTATTGAACATGAATTTGTTCTATAAATATGTTGAAAATATTTAAAACAATGTACAAGTATGACAATATAAATTTAAAAAGTATTTTATCGTATTATCATGTTAAATACGTAGTATCAACATTTGGTTACATAGTTTCTAAAATGAATAAAATACATGATTTATATCAAATTATTCATTTAACGTAATCTCAAAGATAAACAATACCATTGCTTAAATTAAATAAATATGTAATAGATATTTATATATATTTATATAAATTAGTTGAGTTTATTTAATTGCTTAACGTAATTATTAGGCTAAAGTTTAAAGTTATTAGTAATATTTTGCATTACTAATAGTAATTTAAAATTTATCGACGAAAGGACGCTGGATATAAAATTATATAAAATTATAAGCTATTAACATATAAATATGTAAATCTAGAATCAAGCATTAAATTAATCAAGCAAAAATTAATAACGTGAACTTAAATTTCTTGCAATATAATGCTGCTGTGTAATTAAATTCTGTTTATCAAATCTATATAAATCAAAATTGAATACAATAAAATATTTTATGTAAAAGACACGTGAACAACACCGCAACAAATTATAAACATCAAAATAATAATTATCTTCGATATAATTGAGTTAACAATAAGATTATTTGATCTTCAAAAAAAAATCTTATATAAATATTAATTCATAATTAAAACTCAATCTAATCACCATTTAGATAAAGTTTTTCATTTACGTATAACGGCAATGTATACTCTACTATCAACTCTGCGTCCAATTTAAGAGAAAAAACATTTTTCGCTTTGTATCGTCGAACAAACAATAATTATAATCTTTCCTATATTCTTGTTCTTTTCGTGATTCATTTCCTCAACTTTAAAAACTTATGTATTATTATGTGTGTTAATTTTACATCTGGATTATGCTGTCTCTCGAAAAGTCAAATATTTTTTATTAATCTAACACATCGATCGTGATATTTACAAACTGGAAGGAAACCACAGCACGAAAAAATGATGTGAGAGGTCTTTGTTTGGATTCTTGATTATCTGCTCCATATAAATAATTAGATACAATACAAATATTAATTCATATTGAAGAACTTTCAATCATTTGCATTAAAAATATGAAACTTTCATGTGTCCAGTTTATATGATAAAATTCAAAAGAAAAAAGTAGTATCAATTTTTTTCTAAATTTTATTGTTTACATTATTTATTTTTACAAATAAATAAATATATTATTAATATTAAATGTAATTTAAACATATTATACGCTTGTATTTGCTCTAATATATAAACTAAGCAATCTCTGACATTCATTCTCAAATTATTAGAAAGTAAAAAGAGAATTTAATTTCATAACTTCTTACACTATTTCTTAGTATATTATAAAAAAAAGATAATCAGATACGTATCCATTCAACGCATTTTTTTTAATTATTTACTCTTTTGTAGTGAAAGTTACGTAGCCTTCTAATTGGCCATTCAACAAAAAACGGCAATTATTTTAAATGTTCGATAAATTTATTGGTAATTGAAAAAATGTAGTAATCTTACAATTTCATGTAGTTATTGTTACCAGGATTAATTATTTTTGTCGAAGATAACCTACTTTTGCGAAACTGCTTTCAAAATGTAAAGAGTTAGATATACAACAAGAAGCTCAAATTACACAGAATTAGATTTCTTTTTCTCAAAATCAACTACTATTAGATTTATAACCATTATTTGCAGTATTAACGAAAATACATAAGAATTTTAAAAGACAGATTATTAGTTTTCATCAAAATAACGAAAGAAAATATGAATAAATTTTTGCTATTTGAAGCGCAAAATGCTCGAAGAAATAACGTATTTTATTGTCTTCTAGTACGAGACAAATTTTTTTACTTTAATAAGAGAGAAGCTTTTATATTTAAAAAATAAAGGAATTATTACGAACCATGCAATATAACACCTTCTTGCAAACGTAAAAAAGAAAATAAATACTCTTCTATATTTATGAGGCTTTGCCGCACTCGTTAAATTGCCTTTTCATTTCGATTTGAAAGGAAAAGAAAAATCTAAGGCGATTTCTTCCTAAGATGATCGCGAGTACGTGCCGGTGTACAATTGATTTATTCAGATACGTATTCTATATGAATTATACCAATATGCAGCGGGACAGGGACTCGTACTTTCTCATTGCCATATCAGTGAACCGATGAACGCGTTTCCATCTGACATCCGCATTATCACTAATAAATCCTAAACATATTCGGATTAAACCGTAAACCTTATCCTTTTTTATTGTATTACTCAACCAAAGTTATTAGCAGTCATTGAGATACAATTTTCATAAAATCAGTAATTCTGCACGAATAATAGTTTTACATTTTGTTAAGTTTATGTAGAATGAATCATCCTTCTACGTCCCAGTCTTCTATGAAGTTGAAAACTACATCTTTTTACGAGATAATTAATTCTATATGTTCGCAACGTATTTTTAATATAACGGTATGATAAATTTATATTTCAAATTGATAATTTTATAATATTTCATCGCTTATTATTAACTTTGTTCATTTTTAACCGATGCTATGTAGTTATTCCTTGAAATCACAAAATCTTCGTATTCTGAATTAAAGGATTGAGCAGGTTAAAGAGGAATATCTCGAAAATATAAGAGAAACACATTTAATCTCTACGTGCACGAAGATAATGATAAATAGAGGGAGTGAATGCGAAATATTTATTAATTTCTGGTACATACCATCTTCGAGCACGATGCAAATGTGAACGAGCAACTGCAAATAGACGAAAATCATCGTCAGTGAAAGCAAAAGTATAATAGTAGATAGTAAAAGAGTGATAATAGAAAAAGCACAAGAGGAACAAGGCGAGAAAAAACATAAAGGCGGAAGAATGGACGAGCCAGTGGTAACGACGACACCAACATCCTCGGGACCGAGTACCTCTACGATCCTTCTACTTTCGAAGGTCGGTTCGATGTTTGTGCTGGGCCTGGGTTCGCTAATCTTGGGTATGCTGCCGCTCATAATTGGGCGCTGCCGCGTCAAGAAAAGTGAGAATCGCCGGGCAATCACGAACCTCTCGAGCGTCTCAACAACTTTGACCTCCGCTTCAAGTCTCACCGTCAACTCATATGCGGATTTCTCACAAGTAATTACCCTCATCTTTCGTCTCTCTCTCCTCTCTCTCTCTCACTATATATATATATATATATATATATATATATATCTTTGTCTGTCACATCACGCTCTTTATCGGCGAATTATGTCGTTGAAGCGAATTTATGACCAGTCACCGGGTTGCATCCTCCTAGTTGTATTATGCTATTTAACATGCACATAAAATAGAAAAAAAATGTTATTTATTATAAATATACTGTATGTCTCGATGTTTGCTTCAAAATATCTATTTGCTCGGCTCACCCTTGCTGCAAACATCACGAAAACATTACAGTGAAAATATTAAAAAAAATTATAAATAAATTTGGGAATTCCAAAGTTATCAATAATATGTATATTATAATAAAGTTATTAACTTTATCTTGTAAAGACCACGAAGAAAAACGAGATATCACTCGAGTTATAACATTAACGAATGAAAGAATGAATCCCATGGAACGATTACTTCGTGGTAGTAAATGATAAATTTAACTTTTTGCGTAAGATAGTCTTAAAAAGGGCAATTTGTAACAAAGTAAGTCTTTGTGAGCAGCGTCAATTTTGTATTGCGTTCACTCGCATTCTCCTCTCTTTCTGTCTGTCCGTCTCACTCTCTCTCTCTCTCTTTGTCTCTCTCTCTATCTCTCTATCTCTCGTAAGCTTGAAGTACCTTAAGATGACTAAGACAGTCATCGTCGAGAATAACACTAAAACAACGTAAATAGAAAGTGCAGTACGTGAGTAATTGCGCAAGAGGTGAACCAGGGCACTCCTTAGTCAGTGAATATTACACGCTTATCCACGGTTAAAGTATTATGATTCGATGCAAATAACTGACTGACAGGTGTGATGCTTACACCGACGTCAATACACAGGGCGCCATGAACCAAGACAAACTCCCAACTAAACCCCTCCTCCCGACCTTAGCCCCAGCAGGGCCTGCTGACGTCGCTGTTGCTCTGCTTCGGTGGCGGGGTTCTTCTGTTTACGACGTTCCTGCACCTAGCGCCCGAGGTTCGCGAGAGTGTGGAACTTCACCAGTCGAACGGCCAGCTGATTTCCTTCAGTAGTCTTAGCCTAGCTGAACTACTCTTTTGCGGTGGCTTCTTCTTCGTGTACCTCGTTGAGGAAGCAGTGCACGCGGCTCTAAGCAACAAGCCTGAGTCTTCGGAGACACTCCTCTATCGTACAGTGTCGGTACGTCGCTGCAATAACGGTACTCAGGGCAGCGCAAACACTGGACGCAGACCCTCCCAACCCCAGAGTGGTGTGTTCCCGCTGTCCTCAGCCTCCACAGGAGAGCGTCTTCGTCAGGAACCTGAGCATAAGCACATGGTCTCGGTGACCCACGTTGACAGCTCGATGCGCAGTCTTCTGACAGTCCTCGCACTCTCCTTCCACGCCATCTTCGAAGGCCTTGCAGTCGGCCTCGAGCCTGCCTTTGGCTCGGTCGTCTATCTTGCCGCGGCCATAGCCACCCACAAGCTCGTTATCTCCTTCTGCGTTGGTATGGAACTGTATGTAGCCGGAGCCTCAAAGCGGACAATCCTCGGCTACCTGAGTGTTTTCTCCATGGTCACGCCACTAGGAATCGGAATCGGGCTCGCTCTTGGACACCTCAGAAATGACAGCGAAACACTTGGACCGACGCCGACGATACTGCAAGGCATGGCTGCGGGCACGCTCCTCTACGTCGTCTTCTTCGAGGTGCTGGCCAGGGAACGGGCCAATGACAAGAGCGGCCTTCTGCAGCTCGCAGCCATCCTTGTAGGTTTTATGCTCATGCTCGGGCTCCAGATAGCCAGTAAGTTTTCTGATCGAGTTACCACAAACATTCTTCGATGACTTAACGTTACGCAGGCCATTGTATGCCTGGACAAAGCATTGCACGGATTTTCCTCTCTTGATCCTATATTCGATGATTAAGCGAGGCGTAGCGAAAGGAAACTAAACTAATCAAAGTCCCACCTAGACCCTTATTCGCTTTGTCCGACACACAGGCCGAAACGTATATGAAGGACTCTCGTTTGTTTAATTTGTTGTTTTTAATTTGTTGCAATCTTATTAAAGCTCGCTTCTTTTGACAAAGAATATTATAGGCATACTGAGATCAGGAAATATGACGGTAAAGTATTTAAGTGCACGCGGTATGACTCGGAATCAATATTTGATGCGCTCAGTTCAACGACATTATTTTATTGCAATCTTGAGAAAGCACAATTTTGCTTCCGATTAGCATAACAGCCTTTTTTCGAATTGAACAATTAAAGTATTAAAGAACCGACAACCTATGATATTGCGTAATACATTTTGTATATTCTGCGTTAAAGAGAAAACAAACAGTGCAGTGTTAAGATTTTAGCAATTATATTTAATTATAAACACAAAGAAGATTATTCAGAGCACTTGTTTCGTGCTTCTATTAACGTGCTCTCTTCTAAAGAAAAATAAACGAGTAATTTTAGTTTTAAATTAAATCTAACAATTCTTAAATCTTCTTAAATAAAAGAATTATAAGTATAATTATAAGTATAAATTTATAAATTTTTATGCTTACGAATACGATTTAATTAATAACTACTAAAGTTTTAACCGTAAGATAAAAATTATAATATAAACCTTGTTTATGACAGATAATAAAAAATCCTGAAATTTCTAGAAAAAATATTTGGAAAGTATATAGTTAATAGATATTGTCTTAAATATTTAAATAGTAAATATTAATAATAATATTATACATTATTAAAAATTTTTATTAGTAGTAGTAAATATTAATTATTTATTTCTGTTTCATGAATTTAATACCAATATTGTCAACTGAATGAACAATAAAAAAATAACAGTTATTTATAAAAAAAATTCTAATAAAGATAGTAAGCATACTGTTAACCGTGTATTATTTCTATGAAATTCAAAAGAAAATATTTTGTATCAAAGAATAAATAATATGTTTTATAAAACTTTTCGACATATTGCCTTGTTTAAAAGTTATGTACTACTAAATATAGAAATCTATAATTTTAATAAATAATTAAAATTCAACGTGACTTTAAAATAAATCACGTTATTCAGTTATGAATTATATTTTCAAATTTTTTAAGTTCTTTAAACGACTTTTATAAAACTTTCTTTAATTAACTTTTTTAATTATTAGTTAAGTATCATTTATCGAAAATAATTAAAACATTACAAGTCGCATGATTCATTGTTACAGATTTTTAAACTTTTACTATAACCCATGTTCCATTGAGTTCTTTTAATATAATAAGCATTCAAAGACTTATTTGTTAAACAATAAAACATTCAAATTAAATATATTGAAAAAAGCATTGATCAGGTCTTTGACTTTTCACATTCTTTTTCTACATAAATTATATATCAAATATTAATGATATTCAGAAAGCATATTCATAATTATGTAAATTTATCGATTTTAGAATTACGTCATGAAAGTTTAAAACGTAATCGTCGGGCTTATCTCCAAGACAATGATGGATTATTTAAAAAAAGTTTAGTGATTTTTTGAATAAATGAATATTTTTAAATAATAATAAAGCAAAATATTTTTTCACAAAATATATGTATATTTCGATCATTTTTATTCAAATTATAACCCATTTGTCATCAAGATACAATTTATTTTAAACTATCGCTTAATATCTACTAAACAATAGTTAAAATAGGTACAGTTATTGAAAGTTTTAAATTAAGAAAAAGTGTTTTTAATAAAAATATTGTTTTTCAAATTTATAATTATTCAGTAAATCGAATAAAATTAATTAAAAACAATTTAATAACTATGTACCAAGTCTTATGTTTTTGGTTTTATTTCAAGCTGCCCACTCGCATGATCATGGACATTCGCACAGAAATAATCCTCATGATAATCAGGGAGAAATTCATAATCACGAAGATGCGCATTTGGTGGGCGATAAACACAACTATGTTCTAGGTAAATTTAATTATCATCACTTTTCATAAACCCATATGACGCCAATAAATGTGCTTCGCAGATGTTGCCACGAAAGCATGCAATAAATGAAAGTGTGATTACCTGTATAAATTATATTTTAACTATATTGCACAGAACACACAAGAAACTTAATTCATGAAATCACAAATATATGTTTATACATTTTTTTATTTTATCTTTAGATGCTTGTATTGAAATGAGCAAATTCTTTTATTAATTGTTTTAAAAATCAAATTAGATTTTGTACTTTAATATTAATTTTATACATTCGATTGTGTTGTAATATAATTTTTTAATTAACTAATTTCATTGATTCTTAATGAGCATAAGTAAACTAACAGTTCAAAAATATGACGATAAATGTAAATAAATAAATGATAGTATATATAAAATATAATTAATGTCTTTAATTTAATCCTTTCAACATTTGTTTAGGTACTGCTATTGAACGAGTAACGGACAAGGTCGTCGATGTTTTATCGACTACTCTGACGTAACCACAGCACTCATCAAAGATGATCGCCGACATTCTCTGCTGTTTGCCACATAAAATCGTCTCCGTTTACATGAAGAACATTTATCAAAGATACATGATTTTTATCGTTATAAGTATTCACGAAATTTAAAATATGTAAAAATATAATAAAAAGACGCTATACGCGGAGCTATAATGCTCAACTATGTAGAATTCGTTGTAGGATAAGCGTTACACTTTCTTTCATTTTAATTCACATGTAACATACGTTATAGCGTAGCTGCGAAGTTCTTAGTTTTACGTAAGATTATGTTAATTATTTTTAACGATGAGAATGATATAATGATAAACATTCGTTATGTACACCGTACGGAAGAATGTGATAAAATCACATTGTTATGCATTTAAGTGTATAAATTTGTTGTGGGACTTTAAAATAAGACTTTTTCTTATCGCATGAAAATAGTCAGAGAATTTCGAGGATGTTTTTCTCCTTGAACAATGAAACAAAAGTATATTTTCCGTTCTCATGCAGTACCTTGTAAAATATATTTACATAGAATATTAGTTATTAATGAATTAACACTCAATGACAGCTCGTTATCTTATAAAGACTATTATAATATATTATAAATATAACAATACATTATTTTGATTATGATACATATACAATAATAAAATGCGATTAAAAGTACAGATGTATTTATAAACAAGATAAATATAATTTTTACGAATCGACAATAATTTATTTCATAAATCACTTCTTTTCTTGTCTTCCTTTTCTTCCTTTCCTTCGTCCACTTCAATTGATTATTATTTTTGAAAAATATCTTCATAACTTCTTAGTAAATCGTAATAACAAATAAGGTACACCTTTTATATATACACCAAAAATAACAGTTAAGTTCAATTTACTTTTAAATATATCTTCATATAATTTCTTCTATTAACAAAATAGCCTTATTAAGTTTATCTAAAGTAATAGTGATAAAAAAGTCGCAACCGCTTTCCGTCGCACATTATTTGACAACTCTTCCATAGGCTAGAATAAGGCCATATCATAGCCCGTATGCACCACGGAGTCCACCAGAAGACTGCCGCCTACACCCGCTAGTTCCACGGCCATGAGAAAAGTCTCGTCGCCTTCAGCCACCTTCGGCCCTATCAGAGAACATCAAGCCAAGAGCTTCCATGCCATTAGGCACAACCGATACTTGAATGACTTCTTCACCTATAGAGACTCGGTAAAAGAAGCAAAGGAAATCCGAACTCAGTTGAAAAACAGCTTGCTCTCGATAAGAATGACCCTGAACCGATGGTCTTCCAAAGATTCAGAAGTCACGGAATTATCTACGCAGTTGGAGATCCTCATTGAAATGAATAAGGAAGAACCTGTTCTTTTATTTGACTTGTACTGGAATCCTACACTTCCGCGTCATTCTATGTTCATCGTCAATCGAATCAAGAAATGAACGATCCTCTCCAAAATTATTCGAGTTAAGATTTTATAACAAACGTTCTGGATCTATGAACGTGACTAAGACATTCCCACTCCTGATTTAGCGACTGCCTGGCTGGAATTTCGAGGTCAGATCCCGGACACCGAATCAATCACCTTTCCTAGGTGATACAAAACTTACCCGATACACGCTGCATGGGTTTTGTGACGCATCTAAAAAGACCTACGCGGACTACGTGTACTTGGTTAATGAACACCAAGAAAATGTATTCTCCATGTTAATAGCAATGTTGATACTAGCAAAAATTAAAATTGTTCCTGTTAATATTATCAGTCTGCCGCGCTTGGAACTGTGTGCAGCCGTACTCCTGACGAGATTATAAAAAAAAATAACTTGCTTCTGTCTAATGCCATCTGGAAGCACGTCATTTCAAAGGACCACTCAGCAGAAAAGCCACATGGGGGGATGTTCATTGCGTCGATCTTCGAAGTGATTCTTCTGCGTTATTTTAATACGCATATTAATTATTGGAACTTAGTAAATTGTCGGGAATCAATTTTATTTTATTTGAATTTATTTAAAAGCCATATTAAAATGAAATTCTTGCTTTAATAAATATTTTTATTTCAACATGTTATAAGTATACATTTTTACTAAAATATTTATTATTCTTTTACACGTCCTTTTCGCCGTCTATTCTACTACAATAAACTCAGTAAACTTTTAAAAAGATTTTTTTCTTAAGAGTTATTGATTTTATTTTTTGCTACTTTACGTAACACTGTAGCCGTACACATGATTGCTATATTTAAATGTACAACTTGCTTAATATATTGCTAGCGTTTGCAAGGGTCAAATAATATGTGACCGCTAATATGCATACGATTAAAAGGTGACAGTTAGAGGTGCGTTGCCTCCAATTACCTGAAAGCGGTCCTTGAATGTACGGTACATTAAAGAACTATTGATAGCATGTATGGTGGCCATAGCGTACACTGCAACCCTTCACACCCGGTGGCTAAAGCATGTACTCAAGCTATGGTTAACATATTATTTTTTCTCGTTACCATTTTGCGGCATAAAGAAACGTGTACTCGTAGTTTAAGCGAGGCGCTGTATTTCAGTGTATTTCATTGAGCATTCAATTTCGTACATAAAATTCCATTCAGTAAATTAATTATAATTTTTTTAATAATAGTTGTGACTTTTTTTCTTTGTGGCGACGATCGTATTATATATATACATTTGTATGTATAAAATAACAGTATTGTTTACTAATTTTTTCTAATCTTTTTATTTTTATTTTAATTCTTTTAAGCGTAAAAATAAATTCTTTGTCAACGCTCCAAAATAACTAAAATAATTCATTTATTTGTTCATTTTTTACTGCAGAATTTAGTAAATTTTAACTCTTGTTAAAAAAAACCCTTCCTAGACTCCCATACTTTTCCAAAGCAAATCTCGGTTTAAAAGAACGTGAGAAACCTTCGCATAAGAAAAGGGCACGTAGCATTACATATAAAAAACTTCAGTTCTCGATTAATTTTTGCAGATTCTTTTTTGATTATCTTTTAATAAAGGTTTTCGTAATATAACCTTATTTAAAAATTAGCAATCTGCTGATAAACTCATGACAAAATTATCAAATTATAATCTAAAATTTAAATTCTTTGATTTATCACAGATTATTTTTCAAAATAAACATTTGTATTTTGAAGATACTAAGTTTATTGAAACCCAATTTCTTCAAATATTTAACATGAAGATGTAAATATTTGTTATTAAATCAAATAAACATTATTCAAAACCCTGATAAATATTGTAACAGTTTTTCCTTTAAGTTTTAAAAGATCTATACTGATTCAATAATTTTATCGCTATTTCATTCTAATAATGATACTATTAGAATATATCAGATAACTTTTCGAATTTGCTTAATTGGTAGAAATAGTGGGTGTAAGCTGTTTTATTAATTCGTAGCACTCTTGTAACCTTTTCTTATCACCGATGCGCTCGAGGGTCTTCGCTGCCTCGGCGAGCATTCCCGCTCGTTCGCCAGGTGAAGCCAAAAGCAGTACCGGCAAGTGCCTGGAGGCCAAACACAAAGCTGCGGCGTACTCGCGCTCACCGTGGCCCTGTTCGTGTGAACGGTCTTTACCGCATCTTACCAAAGATCGTGTATTTCGATTATGTAGACTCCGCTCCAACAAGATTTGAGTTTTTAAGGGTGTTGCGCCTGCTATTATCCTGGCAGTTGCTTCGTATAAAAATACTCGCGGTAAAACAGACTGAAAGTAAACAAGATTACATTATTTGCTTGTACCATAATGAATCGATATGAAAGTATTTGTTGAATAGATCTTTTTATCTATAAAAATCTTTAAGTTTAATAAGTACATACTTTACGTAGCTACTCATTTTAATATAAAAAAAATGAATACATTTGTTTTATTTGACTTAATTCTACTGTTTGATTAATTAAATTTTTACACTAATTTATAAAAGTTTATATATAAAAATTTGACGTGCGCCCCGTCAAATGATCAATGATATTCATCCCGATGCTCGTTCTCTTTCCCTTTCGTCTCATACTTACCGGTCAAAATCAACAGCTAGGAGTAGGAGAAATACCAACGCCAAAACGCTTGACGCGCTTAGAGCAGTGACACTATATCCTGAGGAAAATCTTGGAGAATGGAGAACTACGTCTCGATTAGAACGGTGTTGCTCCTCCAAAGAATATAAATAGGGGCACAAAGTGCCCCTCATGATCAGAGAAGAACAAAATAACATCAGGACTTTTCGACAACATTTCCTTTGGTGGTCACCCGCAACCACCAATCCGCCCTTTTCAGGGTTACCGCATATTTTAAAAGTAGGCTTACACGAGCCCCACAACAAGTTACGGTTACCAATCCACTCATTTCAAGGCGATACTCTATAATTGTTCTGCCGAGAAATTGTTTACTTGAGAACCGCAGGAAAACGACTTCTCAACTTATTTCTGCCTTTCTCAAATTTAAATTTAAGTTTAACTTCAAAATTACTGTATAATAAATAGTTTAATTAATTTTAGAAAAATCTAAGAAAAAGATAAAATAAAAGTTTAATTTATATTTACAATTTATGTACGTAGTCGAATACATATTTTAAAAAAAAAATATGTAAAATAAAATATAATTTAATTTTTTTAAATTATAAAATTAAAAATTTTAAATACAATTATAATTAATCATATCAATTACGTTTCATTATACTTTGTAATTTATACTGCAACAAATTTTTATTTCAGAATAATTAATTTCTTATTATTAATACCTTGTCTATCTTACCGGTATATATTGACATAGTTGTCGCATGCAAGCAAGATCTCGTTGAAAACCATCGAGAGTTGAACTAATAGCAGGTTTTTCAATATTCCTCTTCGACTCCTCCCATAATGTAGTTCTTATCTCCAACAACCAATCGCAAACCCACAATTGAGTAAGCTAAAATAAACAATTGATTCAAATAGTCATTCAATTTCTTTCAAATTGTATAAATTCAAATGATAAGTATACGTTCAAGGCAACTGTTGCATTAACCTACCACAAGGGATGCACTGTGGAAGTATTGCACTATTAACAACTATGCAATGCAACTACAATGCACTCTCGTAATAGTTTTATTTTACCAATATCTGAAAATTAATATTAATGAATACTTAATAAATAACTTACCAAAACATTTTGTGATGAATGTTGTTTACAGTTGTTGTAAACAATTGAATGTTCAAGATATGTACTGGCTTGATTGATAAGACGCATCATTGCTCGCTTGGCTGGACATCTCACTGATTGTAGGAGGGAAAGAACAGCATGAGGTAATGGATTGCTATTTTCCAATTGAGAATTTTTTTTAAATGGAAATTTTCTTTCAACGATGTTCCAAGTATCAGAATCTTCTTCACCTAATCTAAAATTTGCTGATACGTACATTACAGCACCCCACCACAACCCTACTTCATCCTCCATATCTGAAATTACAATTATTATTTTATTAAATAAATTAGTTGAATTATAGCTCTTCTGAACGAAGTAATTTTTTTTATAATAATATATGAATGCTCTAAAAATATTAATTTTTTCAGTTAAAGTATTAAAAACGAAACAATTTAGGTTACTGTAATGTAATATTAAAATATAGATATTTAATAGTAATGCCTTAAACACAAATTTTCTAAGATTTACTAAAAACTGTAAAAAATAAAATTGAAATAAATTTTTATTTAGTAAACGAAAATTTTCAAACGTTATTGTTTTATTTTTATTAATATTTTCTTCAATATAATATTAACAATTTAATATCAATATTCTCTTAAATATCCATGAACTATTATCAAATTGTATTTTTTAATGAACAAAACTCGATTTTTGTGCTAATATATTGTATTACTAAAATAATTTTTTAATTTCTCTTACATTAGCAACTTATAAAAATTAATATATTTAAATATAAATAAAGTTAATATTTAGCTAAACAAAATATGTTAAGATTAGTTCTATCGTGTTATTCATAAATAAATAATTCATTTATATTATTTCTTCACTAACAGCTATTTAACACACTCAATTTTTTATTTAATAATAATACTAAAGGTTCATTGACATTTATATTTGAATTTGGAAACTAATATGAATTTGAATATAATATTATATTCAAAATAATAATAATTTTGAATATAATATTATGTATTATAACATTTCAAATACTAACTAGTAATTCCAATATTTTCTTCATTGTAGATACATAAATCAATTTGAGCTGAAGCTATAATTTTTTGAGCAATGTCCAAAAGAGCAGTTGCATGAGCATCACTAACAGTGCCAGCTAGCAGTCTCAATCCTTGACTAATAAGATGTTCTCTATATGCTCGAGCAGCATAAGATAGTGGATCGAAATTGTTATTTTGTACTGTAAAATCACTGTCTTTTCTCTGGCCATAGGTCCATTTTTGTGTAACCAAAAAGCGCATGCCATCGTCGTTAGCAATCCACTTAAGTTTTGGTGGAACGACAAAAGACGCCATTAGACTCCGAGCCACATTCAGATAAAATTTGTGAATGAAAGGAAATAATGATTGCTTGAAACACAAGGCTGCATTAACATATATCTCCGCTAGCATAGACTTTGGCATCATTTCGCTGGCTGCTTCTGCATAATTCACAGCTGAGAGGGCAATAAAAATCATTGAATCTTTAGAACCTCGAGAAAGCTTAAGGCACAGTTTGTACTGATAGATTATCGCAATCTCCATTGCGGATATTTTGGCTAGATGCCTCTGAGATTTGTCTAGGAATTTATTGCCAATATATGTCACAAATCTGCTTATGTAAAATCGATGAAAGACCTGTCTAAAGGTCTGCCATAGAGTTCCAAAGAAAATATCCATTCGTGTTACAGCTAGCTGTCGCGAAAAGTACTGAAGACACTGACTGAGATCACGATAAGCTTGATCATAGTTATCTTTCGACAAATTAAATTCAGCTTGACGCTTCCATCGATGAAATTCTACAGAGACTTTACTATCAGTTGGTAATATTGGATCTCCATACAACAGTAGTCGACACAGGCCAAAAGCTAATAGTATTGAATTCATAAACCAAAGAATCATTTTACTCCATATAGTTGTTTCTAAATTTAATGGATCTATTTCAAAAAATTACTTCAATTAACTTATAGTTAATGCATTCATAATTCGTAATTTAAAAAGAAAAAAATTCATAATAGTGAAAAATTTCTTATAACTTATTTGCTTAAATACTTACTCCCTATTATCCAAAAAAGAATAAATTATTGCATAGATTTAATATTAAATATAAAATTATAATTTTCGTAATAGCTTCATTATTTTTAAGATTAATATTCGATAATTTGGTTAATAAATGTACATTTTTCAGTACAGTCTTGATTATAAATATTTTTATTTTAAAATTGTAAGCTTTCTATTTCATAAATTTATTTTATAATTAAATAAAAATCGAAAGCTTCTAAATAATACTTAACAGTTATGATTAAGAATCATAATCAATGAAATACTTTTGCATTTACCTGAAAATTGCAATATTGTTCTTCCCTCTATCTTACTATTGTAATCGTAGTTAAATCTGAACATATTGTTGATAAAGAAACCAAGAGGATTAAACGCTAAGAAAATGAAAAGAAAAGCACACAAAGAGACGCGAGTGTGATCTGGCATTCCATTACTTGCAAAACCAACAGGTTTATGTGCATTTTGAATGATGTCAGATTCGTCTTTAATAATCTGGGTTGTTGGTGAAGATGGTGATAATGGTCCAGAACCTGGTGATAAAGATGGCTCACTGATATCAGAACGTGGTGGTGTTAATTCACCGCATATTAAGTGTTCACGAAGATTTTGACGCTGAGCTGACATTTTGAGAGTCACATTTTCAGTTTTCAATTTTGTATTTGAATTCTGTAGATATCTGATAATAAATTTGTTTTAATAAATTTTTTTTTTAATAAGTTTTAATAAGCTTTAATAAGTTTTAAATTTAATAAGTTAATAGCTTTAACTTTAAATTTTAATAAATTTAATAAGTTTTAATAAAATAATGCATCATTTTAAATGTATATTGTTTTATAACATTCCTTCATTACAACTCGCTAGAAACAGAAGTCTATCTATTCAATATAAGGTATTTGTGAAACATAGGTTATGAACTCTTTTCTAATAATCTATTTCTTTAGAAATAGAAAAAAGTTCTTTCATTAAAAATTTATTATTAAATCATCAACATTATTTACCTAATATAATCAATGGTTTTCCTTAAAATTGCTGATTTGTTAAGTTTGGCATCAACTCCTACAACAATATTTTTAAGTTCAATAATTTTATCATTTATTGATGTACGATATCGACGCTCTATTGCATTATGAGCACTGCGTTTCACTTCCTTAACTTTAGGAACATTGACATGGGCACTTGTATTTATTCTGTTTATTTGTACTTTTTCAGTATCCAAGACAACTGGAATTCCTGAAAAAAAATAATATTTTTCATTATATATTCATTAAGAGTTTAAAGTATTTTTAAAATAAGCAATAATACAATTATATACAAATTAATATAATAAAGAAACAATTAATATGTTTTACCTTACTATTATATTAAAAATTTTAATAAAAATAAATTTATGTTATACCTGTAGCAAATACAGCATTTCCAGTATTTACTAAAGTATGTATTTGATGCGGAATTGGAGCTGTATTAATAGTTTTTGATCTTCTAGAAAATAATGGTTCTGATTTTATTAGCTTTGCTGGTAACAATAACTGCCTTTGTTGTGTTGCAACAGATGCCAAAGTTACAATAGGAGATGGAACATTGAAATTTATATTTGGAGATATCGTATATTGTGGACTAAAAACAGTGGTTTGAGCCTGAACAGATGTAGGAGCGATTGTTTTTGATTTATGTTGCAATGGTACATCTGTATCAACTTCATCTAAATATTGTCTTTGTTGGGGTGATACTGATAATGATGTTACATTTGGCTCAAGATTTTGTACTTTATGAAATAATGGATCTGATTTCACTTCTACAGAATTTGAATTAATAAAATTTAATTCCAGATCTCCCTCTTCCAGAGGCAAAGAAGAATCATCAAATTTGGAGAGCAGATTTTCATCGCTAAATAAACTTTCATTAAGCAGTTCGTTTTCACAATTTGTGAGGAGATCTAAAAATAGAAACGTAATAATTACATAAATGTAAGTATGCATGTGTTAAAATGTTAAATATTAAAATAAAGATGTTGTTTAGAAAATTTTTCTAAAGAAAAATAGGTAAAAATATTCTTATAAAAGGTTTTGTTTTTGTATTTTATTAAATAAAAATAATTACTCATCATGAATAATGAAATCAGTAATTTGCATATTGTTATTCATTCTTTAACATAAGAACATCGTTGTAGAATAATACAACCTGTTTCTAAACGTACCATCAAAACCGGTCATATCATTCAAGTTGAAATTGTCACCAACAGAATAATTAGAGAAATCACTATCTTGGACCGAAGTCCAAGTATCCTCATCATTCATTTTTCTACAGCGATTTTTTTCAATTCTTGGTTACATTAAACAGCCAGATTCTTCTAAATTTATATTCGAAATATTAAACTTTCGATACACGATGCCCCTCATAAAAATATATCAAGTAACAATGAAAAAAAAAACAACTACAACATATCTCAACTTACATTAACCAATCGCGCTACTGTTCTAAATCAGACCATTTTACGTCATAAGTGTTTACAAATGCATCAATAATGGAGCATTCGTATCCATGTAAGTATTCCAAAATCTGAATTAAATATTACGAAATTTAAAAAAAAAGTACTTCATTGTTATATATTTATTGTGTTATAAGTTAAAATATTATAATTGTTCATTTTATTTAATTTTACTTAGAATTATACCTTTCTACATTTCCCAGAAAATATTTAGTTATATTAATATAAGCAAATCCGCAAAATACATAATAGTTGATGAACATGGTGTCATAATGGAAGCCCTTCATATTCTAGCTTTGATTGCTTTTGCTCATTTTTCATTGTTTTTCTTTAATACAATTTTTGTGGTAAAATATATTTAGTATTATGATGATATGTTTTGATAGATGTATATTTCTACTAATTATAAATACATTTTTTATTACAATTATTCGCAATTATTCCATGTCGATACCAATTAAGGTTATGCTTTTTGTTTTTTACTTTACAAAACAAAAAAAAACTATATTCATTTTTCGTTGAACAAAAATAGAATAAATACTTAATATTTAAATTTTTCACTAATATATAACAATTTATTCAACTTTTTGTAGTCATGCATGCATCTACCTTATCTTACTTTATTGAAGAAGTTTGGTTTGGAAATTCAATTATTACGTATAAAATGGTTTACCACTGTCTTTAATCGTTCTATGATGAAATGGGGATTGAACCGATCAAAATTCTGGTCACTGTGGTATAATGTAGGATTGATAACAACAATCATACTTATTCCTATATCCATGATAGTTATTTTAAAAATAACATTCAATATTTGGTTATCTAATTCATTATCATCGAATGAAAATAAAGAACAAATCTTAGAACTTATGGTAAACATCATTATTTATGTATATATTTATTGTACATGATATAAAAATTTCAATGTTAATAGATTCCAGGAATAGATATACCTTATAATGAAGTAGGATATTATGTACTTTCTCTAATTTTATGCAGCATTGTTCATGAATTAGGACATGCAATGGCAGCAGTGAAAGAAGATGTTCGTTTATTTGGAGTAGGAGCAATTATATTTTTTATCGTGCCAGTTGCTTTTGTTCACATAAGTGATGAACAACTTGATCTATTACCAATTAGAAATCGCTTGCGAATTCTATGTGCTGGGATATGGCATAATGTTGTATTTGCTGTTTTAGCTATAATACTTCTAGGAATTATTACATTCTTTTTTTCACCATTTTTTATAACAAATTCAGGTGTCTTTATAAAAAATATTTCACCAGTAAGTTATTAATTTTATTAAATTTTATAGATTAACTAACATTTAACATTTATTTTAAAATTAATCATTGAGAAAAATGAAAAATTTAAACTCATATTTAAAAATAAAAGATTTTAAGACAAAAAATATAAAATTTAATTGACATATATAAATCTTTTTAAATATATACATTTATATTAAAATTTATTATGTTATAAATATATGTTTAAAATATATGTTTTCTTAATAGAGAGAATATTGAAAATTTATAATATAATAGTTGTAAAATTACTTCATCTTTATTTTGATTTTTTTTTGTATTTATATTTTTTATTTTATATTCTACATTTTATTATTCTTATATTTTATAGAATTCACCACTACTAGGAGTATCAGGACTTTCAACAGGAGATGTAGTACATAAAATAAATGACTGTATTGTGAAAAATTCAATAAATTGGAGAACCTGTATTTTACAGGCAGTTGAAATTCCAACTCCTGGTTATTGCGTAACAGATAAAATGGTTAAAGTAATATTTTTATGCTAATATTATCTATCTCTTGATATTGTTAAATGAAAATAAGAATTAAAAATTAATAATGTTAGGAACTAGATAAATCTCTTGTTGTTATGCATAAAAATAATGATATTTATAATTGCTGTGATCAACACAACAAAGCTAATGATTACTTATGCTTTGAACACTTAGAAGAGTTTGATATTCAAACACCTCAAACTGCCAGGCATTTTTGTCTACCTACTCGAGCTATTGTAGAAAGTTCCCACAATTTATGTCAAAATAATGACCAATGTTTTATGCTTAATGACTTATGTATTAGGCCTACATTGGACAATTCAACAAAAGTAATTTGAGAATAATTTACAAATTTTCAATTCATCAAAAATCAAATAATTTAAAATATTTTAAATTAATATTTATTTTAATCGTAGATTGTTCAAATACAAAGATATGGGCATAAAGATGTATTATTTTTTGGACATCCAGTAGAAATATATTATACAACTGACTTAACTAATTGGGTACCAAGATTTTCATTTCTGAGTCCAAATTTTCCAGAGGCTTTAATTCTCTTTTGTAAATATATTGTAATTTTCTCATCAGGTCTAGCAATTATTAATGTTTTACCTTGTTTTTATTTTGATGGACAACGCATTACCATATTATTAATAGATGTATTGTTAAGTAGTAAAATACCCCAACAAAATATACGCAATGTTATTGCTTCAATTATTACAATTACATTTACATTGTTACTTGGATTAAATTTTTTAATTATGTATCTGAGTAAAAAATATAATAGAAATGTTTTAATTTAACAGTTATTGTGACAAATGTCCATATAATAAACTGTGAACAATTTTTTATTATATACAGTAACTAAATTTACACATATTATACATATAGTTTTATTAATTATATTATAAGTTTTGTTATTTTATTTATTAAATATACTCTGTTGAAATATGATGTATTTATTGTGTTCGACCTAAATTTTTTTTAAGCTCTTTTAATGAATTTTCTCCATGAGCCATCAAAGATTTTATATGTAACTATAAAATAAATTTTTGATTAATAATATAGTATAATAATGAATCAACAATGTTAAAGGGACTTACATCATCTGTGATATTTTTGTAAGTTTTAAAATCAGTTCGTACCCAACCTCTCATATACTTTCTGTCATTTTCTTCGGGAATTAAAGTTATCGATTTTAAAATATTTTTATATAGTTTCAAAACTCGTCTACTATTTATAAACTGTTCAAATATTATATAAAAAATAATTATTAAATAAACGAAAATAAACTTTGATGTATATAAATTCAATTTCAAAACAATAAATATCTTAACCTGTTTTAAATTCATCGGAGACGGTACTGATTTCATTATTAGTGTTTGAATACTATAGAATATTTTTACATTTATAATACTTAAATTTTCTTATAACGTTCACATATTCTTTTCTGAAATTGCACCAAATCTTGTAACAAAATAAACGACTATGAAAAACCTTTTTCATGAAAATTAATCTGTTGATTACTCATGCGTATAAAATTTCATGTAAACTTCCCTTGTCCAGCTTAATTATAATACATCAATTATAGATTTTCATATGATTTTCATTTTTTAAGAATTTAACTAATCTTTAAGAAAACCATATATTGTTAAATATTTATTATATTATTACAAATAATACAATATTATTACAAATACATATTAATAATTTTTATAATTATAACATTAATTGAAAATACAATTATTGAAATAAAGAAATTTTCTGGATTATGGAGTACAGAAATTACTTTAATATAATTATTTTTAAAAAACTGATTGATGTATAAGATAGATGAATAGGATAGATGAATAATATAGATGAATAAGCATATCGATATCTTATACCAAAAACACATACTTCATTTACAATTATGTTTAAAAAAATATAAAATATAAAATAAATGACATCTTATTTCTATTAATTCTGTTCTACGATTGAATTAAGTGATTCTAACAACTGAATTACAGATATTTATGATTATACTTTAATTATGAAATGATTAACATGAATTAATAAATTAATTATTACATTATTGCGCTGTATTTAGTCTTTCTTTTTTGGCTTTTTGGGGTTGCGAGATCGAGACTTGGCTTTGCACAGAGGACATATCGGTGCATTTCTATGAATTTGTTGATGACAAGAAAGGCATGATTTCATGGGTGGTGGTTGTTGTCTGAAATCAGAAAAAATTATTGAATACATTTAATATATTATTTTAATATTAGATAATGCTGTGCATAGGTAAGAATAGAAAAAAAAATAAAAGTGTACCTAAACGTTGGAGCAGGTGGTCCAGGTGCAGGAGGGTGTGGTCTAGGTTCTGTTTTACTAGAACTCTGTAAAGGCTGAGGTGCTAGAAAGGCATTGCTTCCAGGATGACTACCATGAGAATGCATATTTAATGGAGGAAGTAAATCTTCTCCACGAACATCCATACGCCATTCTGATTTTTGTACTGTACGTTCAAAATAACTGTAAAAATGTAAATACTTGTCATCATTGTAATAACATATAGGTTAATTTGTTTTTAATGTAAATATTAAATTTTAAGATTTATATTTTATAATAAATGTAGTTATAATGTTATAAATTAAATTGAAATAAATTCATACTCAGGAGTTATGTCATTATCTATTTCATAAAGTTCTGGCAATCTTTCAAGTCCTAAATAATCTCTTCTCATTCTATCAATATCATGTTTCAACGGCTGATAGTCATTGTTATGCATTATTTTAGCAGCTTCCCTAGCTCGATTTCTAGCTTCTTCTGCATGCTTAATAACAGACTCCATCTAAATAAATAGTAAAGCAATTATATAATTAAAAATAGAGTATACAAATGTTATAAAGATATAAACATACAGCGTTAATATCTGCATGAATTTGTCTAAGCTCTTCTACATGAGCCATTTTTTCTTGCATAAGTAAATCCATTTCCTGTTTATACTCCATTAAACATTTATCCTCTTGTTCAGTTAATTCAACTTCTTGAAAGATTCTTTGCTTTATTTTATCCAACTGAATTGTTTTGGACCTATGTATGATAAAAATAGAAAAAAGCTGAAATAGTTTAAATAAAATGTGAAAATATGTTGAGAGTAAACAATTACCTGATATCTTTCAAAGCTTCAAGCTTTGCAAAAAGAATTGTTCCTTCTGGAGTTGCCATTGTTGTTAAAATTTATCTAAATTTACATTAATTAGTAACTTGTTTAACTAATTTTCATAAGTTTTATTTTTCGTTAAAATCGACTTCTCGTATTTTTAAAAAGTTTGAAATAATTAGGAGAGAGAATTTGCCTCCTTTGATGCATTATTTTTAGTTTCTTTGTTCAAATCTATCAAGGTTATGGTGTAGTATTATTTACTCATATTTTTCTATCCCACACGTAAACTTTAAACATAAGTTTTACACAATTTGATGCTATAAAAACTTTTAATTAAATACTTATTTGGAAGCTACATTTTTTATCCACATGTACAAAATCACAACATTTTTTCCTTCGGAGGAGATTATTCCAACAGGGCGCGTTCCAAAATTTAATGATTCACCTTGTTGGATTTATATTGTGCATCTGCTAGTTGACTGCACACTAAGTGAGTCTATCGTTCTGCCTTGAGACGTCGTTGTATTATCCAATCATATCTGTATCGACACGCTTGGAGCGAATTGACCAATCATATTTATTGAATATATATATATATTTAAATATTTAGAGTTTAGGGTAGTAAAGAGAATTGAAACTTTAGATTTAAATGTGGGCATTATATAAATGTTATTAACTTGAAATAAAAATCATTCGTAAGAACTTGTGGTTAAAAATAAAATTAATTTTGTTGATAAGGAATTGAAGCTATTTGAGAATGATCAGTGATGATTCAAATTAAATTATATGTGATACTGCTAAGGCATAAAACAAATTTCTGATAATTGTTGACACTGTCACATTGTTATTCGCTGAAGATTAAAGAAGTATTGAGTTTTTTTTTAAAGAAGAGGACTATTATAATACATAAAGAATCTGTTTTATAATCTATAACTTTTTTATGAAATTAATTTGATACTTGATCGACTACGTATTATTTATCCACTCGTGTTTTATCAATCGTAGACATATTTGTAGAAAATGATTTTAAAATATTATATGCATAATTTGTCAAGCCTGAAATTCTGATAGTAATAAAAATTTTTTTTAATAATACACCGAAATATGTTAATGAATTTATGGTCCTTTTTTATTATCTTCATTGCAGCTTCAATCACAGTATATAACATATAATTTTTTAACAGAAAAATTAATTACACATAAAGTAGAAATGTAGTCTAATATATGATTATATGTGTATAAATAAATAATTTTTTTTTTAAATAAACGCATTAAACAATGAAGGATAGATGTTATAATTAAATATAAGTAAGTTAAATAATCGTGTTATAATTATTAAGTTGAAAACAAAAAATACTTATGAAATCTCAGCATGAATCATGTTCATACATGCAATTAATATGTATGTGTATATAATGTACTGTAATACTATAAATAAGGAAAATAAATGTAAGTAATAATATTTAATTTATTAATTGCACTTGTATCAAGCTAATTTCACGTTAATAATATATAAATCTGAAACGATGCATCATATTTGCTGAAATAATAGTTTCGTTACATTCCATATAGGCAATCATCACATGCACGATCAACACCGCGTAAAGTATCGATAAAGTAGAAAAATTCCTCACCACAGCGCATATAACTTTCACCCATGACCGATCATTTGATCATCCCGTAGTAAGAACCAAGGGTGCGACGTGGAACGGTCAAAAGCAACGAGACGAGAATCGGATTCTTCCTCACATATCCAAATGCGTTGTTGAGAGTAAAATACATAGGTAAGCGCATGCGCGTACGGAACCGTCAACTCTGTGTGCACACACAACGCATAATTGTGTTTCGTCGAGTGTGTTCGCGGTATGTACCCACCGAACTAATCCTGAGAGTGAAGGTCCATGACTTAATGTTTTCGTGTGATTGTGCAGTCAGTAGTATCTCGGGATTCCAACAGTAGGTGGATCGTGGATAAAACGTTTCGTTTACGCGTTAGCAGTGGAGAGTGTCTGAAAACGGGCGAGATTGACAGTTGTCAAAATTGCCATGGCAGACACGACGGTGGATGCGACTCGCCGTTTGAATGTCAAGAAGCAAACACTTGACGACGCCTACGCAGCCCCGGCGAACTTTCTCGAGATTGACGTGATCAATCCAATTACCCACGGTCTTGGAAAGAAGCGATATACTGATTACGAAGTTCGAATGCGAGTGAGTGTTCCTGCTAATAATCTTACGTTCGTTATTTTAGCTGCCTCTCTCTTTTCTTCTTGGGCTGCATACTCCACCTCTTTCTATCTTGCTTACAATTGTCCCTTTCCATTTTTTCAACTCACGCGATTCTTTAGATTTTTTGCGTCGACGGATAAATTGTTTTCTTTTGTACTTCAAAACGGCAACTTTCTCTAATACATTCATGGAGGTTATAGCATTTTCATCTTTAGTCATATGTTTTTAATATGTCGACAATAATTATTTTCTTTATCGCATCAAATGAGTTTACACACCCCTTTTACGAGTCCAAATGTCAGTAGGGTATTGGATTAGATCAAGGCGATAGAAATCTCGAAGCGGAACAGGTTGTGTATTGATATTCACTAAGTGGTGTTCCATAATGTTTTGCGCTTGTTGAATTGTAAATAATTCATAAAGCGAGTATGCTTTTTACTAAGAAAATACGTAAATTTGTTATGACAAAGAATCTACCATATTTGATCAATTAGATTTCTTGTTTTAAACTTTCTCTATAAAGCAACAAGTATTGGTATTTCCTTCACAACTAATACTGTTGTTTATCATTTCGGTATTAGCATATTATTATTTGTTAGAATTGAGAAAAAAATAATTTTTTCTTAATAAATTACAATTTTTTTATTATTTTTAAGTACATACTTTTAATAAATATTTAAATACCATTTCTTAATTAAATTCTTTTAATGTATTATTGTAATTCTGTTTCAGACAAATTTACCTGTCTTCAAAGTTAAAGATTCTAGTGTGCGAAGGAGATACAGTGATTTTGAATGGTTGAGAAATGAATTAGAACGAGATAGCAAGGTTCGTACATTTTTTGTTTGGTATAGGAAATAGTTAGATTTATCCTTTTATAAAGTTAAAATTCAATTTTTATATACTTTTATTACAGATTGTTGTACCTCCATTACCAGGTAAAGCATGGAAAAGACAAATGCCTTTTCGTGGAGATGATGGAATATTTGAAGAAGACTTTATTGAAGATCGAAGGAGAGGATTAGAAGTTTTTGTGAATAAGTAAGTTTACATAATATAAAGAACACTTTAGATAAATATTTTTAATCCATAAATCTAAATAGATGCAAATTATACTATGGATACTTTTGTCAAAAGAAAATTTTATGTAATACTTTTTATAATTTTATAAATTTTGGTACATGTTTATGCCTAAGAGGTTTTCTTTTATACTACTATACAATGTCCATCTAATTAAAAATTTATAATTTTATAGTTTTATAGTTAGGTTAAGTTTGCGTACATGAAGCAGTGTAACTAAAATTAGAATTTGGATAAAATAAATAAATTTATTCATATTATCTGCTTTAAAATTATAAATTTAAAAGCATCAAATTAATTAAAATATTATTATATTTTCTTTCTAATGCTAATACAAAGAAAGTTTTGTAAGAATTGTATTAAATAGTGAAATACATGTTTTGTATTTCAGAATTGCTGGACATCCATTAGCGCAAAACGAGCGATGTTTACACATGTTTCTGCAGGAACTCTGTATAGATAAGAATTATGTGCCTGGAAAAATAAGGAATACATAGAATATGTAAAAAAATACATTAGATGATAAGAATGTGAACATTCACTTGAACATGTTAGACACATTTATATTTTAATTAAGTTTTACAAGAAGCAATTTGGAGATTCTCTCTATATATTATATAAAGTTTTTCATTATTCTATTAAAATATGTATATTATTTAATTGAAATTTTTTATTCAATTTCTTTACAATACTCTGTCACGTATATTTACAGTACTGTTAGTAAAATATCTATAAACAGTACATTACTGTGTAATTTCAATATTCAAATAATAGCATTGAACTAGAAGTCATCATTTACACATAGCAATTGTTATAAATTATCAAACATTCTCGATCTGACTATATGTGCATTTTCACTCAATGGAAGATATCAACAATTTATAAAATAATATTAAAATATAAATAATATTAAAAATCATAAGATATTTTTTACATATTTCATTTATTTGGAAGATGTGAGATTTGTTCGAATAAAATTATTTGTGTACTTGTGTACAATTTGGACCATGAAATGTATTCGCGTATAGTCAAATTTATTTAAGTATATTGAAAAAGAAATGTATTTATTATTTACCTTTTGAAAAATGTGTACATATTCAATTCCTTTATCCAAATAACCTCTTAAGCTTAATAAAATAATAGATATAATAATAGATAACCTTAATAATAATAGATTTAAAGTTTAATTTGCTTAAATGAAAATTTATATAAAATAATTTATTTTTTTATATTAATTTTTTGTTTTTGTCTGTATACATAGGAATATTGTTAATTTTTAAAATAGAAATGAAATAATATTCGAATGAGATATTTAGATGTAAAATAATATTGTATGAAGGCATTTATCATTTCAATGCTTGAGCTGAATTCGCAGTTCTATTTAAAAATAGAAAAAAAAAAACAAATTTTGGCCAAAATAGAAATTATTTGACTTTTTACAGAAGTGGGAGAGCATATGTATCTTCTGGATATGGAATAGCTTTATTACTTGTTTTATTGTTATTTATATAGCTATTATTGCTATTCACTTTCACAATGCTCATCGTAAATTCGCATATATATATATATAATTTAAATTATAGGTCCATAGCATGTTTACACTTCCACTGTATTTCTGCTTTACCGATAGAGATACTTTTTTTTAGCGTTCATCGCATTGACGCTACATCAGAGTCGTTTGTTTGCCTTAGTAGCGGTCAGTGATATCAGAAAAGTTTACAGTAGTTATTAGTATTAAGCATTTATATTAAATGTGTTTATTATTAAACAGATAACAAAATGGGCAACTGCATATCGACAAAAATTGGAACCTGTACAAGGTCTACTAGAGAAAACGTTTTATGCCGAAAGAAATCCAAAAAGTGTGTCTAATTTTCTTCAAATTATCTTCAAACATAAACATTACAAATGTAATTTATTTTTATATAATAAAAGTTATATTTTAATATATTAGGTCTATTGTATTACTGGTTGTTGGACTTGACAATGCTGGAAAAAGTGCCATCGTTAATTATCTTTTTAACAGTAAGTAAATGTCCGACTAGTTAATGGTTGTAAAAGTACAAATAAGTGATTTACGAGTAAAATTTCAATGATTAAAATTAATTTAAAAAATTAATTTTTTATTCTGTAAATTCAGAAATAAATTAAATCTGCTTAAATAATAATAATAATAATATACTGATTAGGTTTTATTTTAATATGTTTTAATTTTAAAGTAAATTTAATAAAAGTTATTTATTTTAAAAGTTTATTTATTTATATACTTATTTAATTTAAAAGTAAAAACTATGCTTTCTTAATTTTACTACTTTTTTTATCAAAGTAATAATAAATGTTTTATTGTAGAATCTCTTCTAACGAAGGAAAATGTTATACCTACTTTAGGATTTCGTACAGTAATATTTAATTATAAATCATATTCAATTAGGCTGTATGATATCGGCGGTGGACCACAAATTAGAGCACTTTGGCCAAAATATTATCGCGACGTAAGTAGAATTTCAAAAGACAGAAATGATAAAGGAAGTTAACTTATTTTATCGACATTGGTTAAGTTATACTTATATTGCTACGACAGCACTAACGAATAAAAGATATATACAGTTACTTTCATTAATCAATATTTTAGGTACACGGCGTCATATATGTAGTGGACGCCAATGATCTTGAGCGTCTTTCTGAAAGTGCTGATGTTTTTCAGGAGCTTGCTTGTCATGAATTAATTACACAAAAACCAATTTTGTTGTAAGCTAAGTTTTCGTTGAAAATAAAAATGTATTAATTTCGCACCTTAACACCTGCACTTCCAGTTTTCATTGTTGACTAATTTAAATAAAATGAAAAAAATAAAGGCTTATTTAAAATTGACCAAATCAAATGTATTTTTAAAAGTATAATTTTACGAGTTATATTATAAAATTACTTTAGCATATCTAGAAATTATATGTAACTATGTTATTTTACAAATTTCGGACATTACATCAAAATATTAATTCAAATAAATGCTGACTTATTCAATGAGTTTCAACAATGATGAAAATCCTAAATATTTGTAGTGAGTGTGAATATTAACTTTTTTCAAATTTCTTAAAAAAATGATAAATTGAGTTTCCTTGTTTCAAAACATTAATTATTCATCATTACTTTTAATATAAATTTTATATATGAAAGTGCAATTTTTTAAGTTTATCAATATTATTGGTATAAAAAGATATAAAATAAAAAATTTTTAGATTTTCTTTAAAATATTGTTAAAAATTTAAGTTTTTATAAATTTAGAATTTATTATAAAAATTGTAGACAATTAAAAAAATTACATAAATTCTTAAATAACTGTCCATATTGACATTTGTTAAAAATTGAACAAATGTTTATTTATGCGTTAAAACCAATTTATGTAATTAGTTTTAACGAATATAAAATTTCATGTAGTGGGCACCAAATCTAGTAATGTTTGCAAATTTTTAATTTTTATTTAACAAAAGTTGACATTTACTAGTTTTCAGTAAATATTTATTATTTAAAGTAGACGAAAATAAGGCTTATTTTTAGCTTAAGAGATACGGCTATATGCATGTACGTGGGGTGTAAAATTTTGATTTATCCATTAACTTCAAATTATTTTAATTATTTTAGTTTTTTGTTATACTTTAAATTCTGAAATAATTTTTATGTTAATTTCGTGAATTTGACTATTTTAAGTAAAATGTAATTTGGAAAATTAGTCAATCAAGATAAAAATTGTATTTACTGTTACATAAAATTGACTAATTTAAATTTTTTTAATATGGCTTTTATGAGAAAATGAAATATCTTGTTTTTTCATTGATACGAATTAATTAAATGACATGTATTTTGGGAATAAAAAAGCACTTTGATTCGCAATAAGTAGAATTAAGTTTGAGAAGAAATAATACATTAAAAACTCGTAAAAATAAACCTTATTAATAACTTTTAAAATTTTAGATTTGTTAAATTTCAATTTGAGTTAACTGATAAAAATTACTCTTATTGAATTTTTAGTTTAGGTAATAAACAAGATTTACGTTATGCTGCTGATGAATTGGATCTTATCGAACAAATGAATATCTCAAGTGTTGTAAATTTTGCCAAGTGTTATACCAGAATTGAAATTTGCTCTTGTTATCCGGATAAACATAAGAATTTCAATTTAAATAAGAATATAAATAAAGGATTTGAGTAAGAATAAATAAAATTATTTACAATCTATTCTATATTTAATAAGTTTAATATTTAGTTATTAAATTTTTAAAGCTGGTTGCTAGAAGTAATTAAGTGTAATTATGATGATCTTGAGAAAAAATTGAAAAAAGACAATTTTAAAGGAAAACTTGATAGATCATTTAAAATAAAGTCGTGGACAGCTCAGAGCATTACAAATTCTTTTGTATATTCCGATACAGATTCTGAAACGGTAATATATATAAGAAAAGTACATTAAAAGCTTATTAATAATAATAATTTATTTGCAGTATTTGAAACCTATAGTTCCCGATGATAGCAAATATAGAATGCGTAAGTTTTTATTTTACACTGACAAAATGAACATTACAAAAATAGAATAAAAAATTAAATAATTTATTCGTAATTAATATTTAATTATTTTCTTTAAATAACTTCTAATAAATATAAAATATTTTATTTTTAGGGAAGCGAAAAAAAAGAAAATCCTTAAACAATCTCTTTTCTATCATCAGCAATAGAATTGCTCCATTGCCTGATAATGTAGCCGAAACTTCTGTGCCAACGACTAAAACTATGAAAGAATTAATAAGAAGTATAAAAATCGAAGATCTTATAATAAATACGGAAATCGATGAAAATGCTATATTAGAATATCGAAGACCAAGAAGATGGCCCAAAAAAAGGCCTAGTACAGCTCCTCCCACAGTGAAACCCTTTGTAATTCATTGAATTGAGAGAGTATAGCCAGTCGCGGAAGCATAATAATAAGATTTACATAAAAACAAAGTTAAAAATATTTTTCTGAAATTGAATTTTTTATAAGTTTAATAAATTTTTATATTTATATTTATCCCTAATAATTATTGTTGTTGATACTTTAATTCATTTCATTTCATTATGCAGTCAGAATTTAATATCGTTTCCTGATTTTTCAGTATCAATTATAAGGATCGTTGAATAGAATTTTTCTAAATAAAATTGTGTAACAATTATGATTTTTATACTATTTTTAAATTATAGTTAAGATTTCGTTTACGTTTTATGTCAAGTTTTTTTACTGGTTCTAACATGCACATTTTTAAGAAGGTACAAAGAGTATCGAGCGATAAAAAACGTTCAGTCAATTCGGATTAAAAATATTGTAAATATTATGTAAAATACCTAAAATAAATAATTATATATTTTGCCGATAAAAATTATTATAAAAATTGTTATAAAACATTAGGCGATATTCAGGATAACCTTTATACAATAAATAACTTTGTAGCGGCGAGCTAAAGAGTACGGGAAAGCAGCAGTGTTGGATTTAATCTAATATGAATATAAGACAAAGACAATATTTTTGCATAGTCACGCGCAAATTTCCATAAGCCGAAAAGTTAAAGAGCAGTAAAAAAAAGTGAATAAAAAAGGGGATCGGAGGCAAGAGTCGGCGTCCCAGTGTTAAAGCAAGCACTTAAGGAGCGTCGAAGTAAAAGAGCGTACGTGTTCGATCGATCGGCACGTGCGCATTATGTTTATACCTATACAGATTGATATCCCGTATCGGGTAGCTCACGATTCAAATGATCGTATAATGCCTGGGCACAAGAAGCCGGTATTCCGGAGTTGAGTCGTAGAGAGCCATTTTGAAAAATCGTAGGCAGCCAATCAGTCAGCCGATTAACCGGTAATTTCATAAAAAGTTCTTCCTTGTTGCGGCCTGCACTCGTAGGCATCGTACGGCGGAAAATGTATCCAGGCATGTGCTTGAGGATCATCCGCGATTATTAAGATGTTCTGCCTGAAATATAGCGTCCAGCAAAAATAATTGCTGCGCGAGCTCTTTCTCTCTTTTATATGGGGTGGTAGTGGTGTGAGCACTCTCTCGAAATTTATGGCTTGGCTATTTCAAGTTACCAGGCTGTTGCCGCCGCTCATTTTTCCGCCTCGGGGAGAATGAGAGGAACTTTCGGTTCTCGCGTTTCTCTATTTCTTATACACATATTGTCGACCGGGCCTTGCATCGCGCCTGGTGACTCCGTCACCAGTCAAAATTGAGCCCACACTACAAGTAAACATTTTTCAAACGATTTGGCTGGATCAACGCTCGATGCCACAGAGAGAAGCCATTTTCTCAACTTGAGGAACGAACTCGTTTGAAACGGATGAAATTTCCAAGCGTTAATTTCTATGTAATCTTAACATCTTCGAAACATTTTCCCCATCAATGAAAAGTAAACGTATCACCGAAACGAATATATTTTGAAAAGAATAATGTATTTAATAGGCTATGCACCGATGGTAATTTCGTTTCAATAGAGTATATACTAAGTACTAGCCATGCATGGCCGAAATTGTCAAAATTCGTATTTATTTACGTAACGAAGTACCTTACACTTTTGATCCCTTTTCTACCAAATTACCCTCTTTATCATTATTTTAATTTCAAGTAAATCAATTAAATAGTTAAGTTACAAGCAATAAATAAAATACGAATAAGTAATTGCAATCGTAGTTATTTGTGTAATTTCAAATTTCCGTACCCCTTTAGAAAAAATCTCAAAAGTTTAAATTAAAGGTGATCATGTTGTCAACATTAATATGAATCTTTACAGAATAAGAATATATATCTGTAGATCTTATTAAAATAAAGCTAGCCAGAAAGGAATGGATTGTCTTTTACAATTAATACAAATGCTGTATATTGAAAACATAAAAAATAAGATAAATACATATACGTCATTTTATGAGACAGGTTACACTATTAGGATCCTTAATTTTTGTACATTTTGTTGAAATGAAAAAGAAAATGATAAAATTTACATTTTATCTGAAAATCTGAAAATCTGAAAACCTGACAATCTGAAAATCGTTCTGAAAATTCGTAATACATTCAATTCAAGCTGTCACTGAACATATTAAAAAATGTTTGGCTTATCAGAATTGCGGATCGAGGTTAGCTTATAATATATTATTTAATCCAATAAAATTTAAATATTAAAGTTTTATGGATGAGTACTTATACCATTGATATATTACAGAAATTACTTCATTTGGAGCAAAAGAACGGGAGAATAGATAGTAAAATTGCTGAGTATTAGGCCTAAGAGTATTAAAAATTTTTTTTAGTGTCAATGAGCACATAAAGACTACCTACAGCAGAACAAGCGCTGTTTCGTATCATTATCTCAGTGCTGGTAATGTAATATGTATTTTTAATGACTCTAAGATTATTATTGTTTTAAGTTAGGTAGTTTGCCAGCTCGTTATGCGTTCATATACACGTGTATCGTTATGTTTTATCCGATGTAGCGTCTTTGATCATACATCGTATGCACACTCGTGGGCTCTGTATAAGTTCGAGTTCATTTGACCTTTGTCCGATAATATTTTTTTGCCTTTATATATATGTATGATTTACTGAGTAATTTGAAAATACTATTTATACTTTTCGCGCCTTTTTCTTCTATTCTTCATTTTCTACTTTGTCCGGATCTAATTTATTATAATAATTGTATAATTTACGTTTCCTTTTTGATGTTGGTACTTCTTTTGTAATATAATTTTTTCATTTTAATTTTAGTTCTTTTTCTATTAAATAATAATTTTATGAATAAAATACTACTCATTAAGAAATCCGGTTATGAATATAATGTTTGAAGATAATTATATAAAAAAATTTTAAACATACATAAGTGTTTTGAATTTCAGTATATTTTAAATATAATGCCTAAAATATTTGTTACAATAATAAACTGAAGTTAGAAATTCCTGTAAAATAATTAATAATTACTAAAAATACTGTATTTATAAGCTACCCAATATTTATTTTCTCAAATATTTCTAATTAGGAAAATGTAATTAGAGAATATAAAATTAGATAATGGTTAACCACTATAGACAATAAAGGAGATTAAACCGAGAGAATATCCATTTCTTTGTCTGAAATATATTCGGTTAATATAAATCGATTTCAATCGTTTAGAAGTGAAACGAGTCGATCATTTGTAAATGTTTGTCAAAAATTGTAGATTTGTACAAAATCACGTGTAAAAATAACTTATGAAAATTAAATGAAACATAATTCTAATATGTCAATGTTTTGGAAATGTATTCACTCCCAGTGTGTTAAATTTTAAAATTAAATTTTGCACGGCATATCGGGACACATTGTGATAACTAAATATAGTTGACATACGAATACATTTGATTATATTTAATAAAAGCTTTTAAAAAACAAATTAAATTTTATTTACTTAAAAGCATTATAAATTTGAAATAATTATCTTACTCTATTTTAAACGATGAGCATCAAGAATCCAATAACTGAATTTCTACGATCATTCAAATAACATTTGGATTCTTTACAATTTATTAACATTACATTCGTTAAAAAGGTAAGCTCTCGACATGTCATCAAGTCACTTTTTTATCAAGCAATTCAAAATAACAAAGTATAAATAAAACGAAAAAAGATGCTCGAGTGTGCAATATATATGACAATAAATGCAAGGCAATCTTTCTTTTTTTTTGTTAATGTTTTCTCTTCCTTTTTTTGAGTGAAAGAAAGTTATTTATATAATAAAGCACGATTGATTAACAGCACCCACTCTTTATCATATAATTTGTGGAATCAGTCGTCGGTCGGTGTAATAAAATCTGAAATAGGCGGCCCGTTCCTTTATCCATCAAGACTTACGTCTGAATTAGTACGCATAAAAAAGAGCCGCGTAAATTCATTGATGGGCTCTATTATTTAACGCATAATATGCACTGCATGAATTCCCGGGCTCTACACGTGTGAAAGATAAATATACTGTGCGAAACATAACTGTGCACTTAATTTTGCGACGCTTAGCTACCATTAAACGAGTAGCTTCATTGTTCGCCATATCTGAGTTCTTTTCACTTGTAATTTCGACTGCCGATTAAAATTGTCCAGTAAGACTGGAAGCACTTTTGAAATGCGTGAGATTTTATTCCGCCGATAACTGAGCTCTGCGATGATCGAAGGAGGAGTGAATTACATTATAGAAGTGGCGAATATAAATGCTTTTGAGATTTATTTTCTTTGTTATTTTTGCTTTAATTAAATGCAATATGTTCTTGTTCTTGTGTATCAGGCATTATAATCATGCACACTTATGTGCACGTGCATCTTTTGAGTAGTGACATAGTCATTCGTGTCACATTATACTGAAATTATGCAAATTATAATAAAAAGCAATACCGATATATATTTTTTAATTCGAACATATCTCATAATTGCATAACGGAACAATTTTAAATTACGAAATATTTTTATTTTCAATGAACCAATAAGCAATCCAACTGCTGACCGTTGTCTCGTATGAGAATTAAAACGATTCATCAGCTGTCGATTATTTTTAACGCACTCTTTCACTCTCAATTTCTCTAACAGTATCTCATCAGCAACCCTCTCACCCTCTCACTCTCTCTCCTTTATAATATTCCAACTCTCTCTTTACGTATCTCTCTTGTACCCTCGTGCACCCTCTTCGGGTCGCATCCCCTCGTTACTGCTGCAGAAATGGAATCAGGCGTGTGTATAGTTATCCTCGTGATGAATGCTCGGAGATAGTAAGCAATGACTGCTGACCGATCATGTGTCTTATTTCTCGTTTCGCATTTCCTTTTAGCTCTCGCTTTCGAACCTTTCCATATTGTGCCCTCGCGATCAGAGGTGGATCGAGACTTTTGCGGTGCCGGTAGGTTTCGAGTATTGTTTCCGAACTGTCACAGCGCAAGTACTCAACCTCGATACGCACGGGAAAGAGCAATGATACTTAACGCAATGATACTTACGTATGTTTGAAAAACAAGTATTTCGTTTAATCGCGCTTCACGGCATTTTAACGACGACTGTCTGATAGTATATATTAGTATACAGAGATTTGCAAGACAATTCAGCTTTTACTCTTCTTACGCACTCATACGATTTAAAATTTTTTCTTTCATAATTATATTTCATCATTATGATAAAAATATTTCGAAATAAAAACTGTAATCATTGCTGTATCTGCAAATTAGAGAGAATCTAACTCTAGGTATTAACAACCATACTTATGTAAATTTATACTTGCGTATGTATTTGTCACTATTTTGAAAGCAAATTGAAATCTGCGTTGTATAGTGAAAGAACCAATATTCAATAAAACTATTTGTCGGTTTTTCAAAATTTTCGCTTTTAATATATCTATTTGCTATTCATTCGCATATATTTTTGATTTTATTAAATACTCAAGAAATTTCAAAATTCACTTCAAATGTAATCTTTAATGTATCATTCATTACCCACTATTGATTCGACCCTGATCTGCACATATGTACGCATTATATACAGGGGAGGAGAGAATCGATTAAATTGCTCGCCTTGTCTTTCATAAAAAGGAAAAAAAATGGAAAGTAACGTAAGAGATATGGTCATGCACCATATCTGAAATATTTAAAGATGAAGTCTCGATTTAATTTGAAGTTACAGTCTCGTTAAGGAGTTTGTTGCTTATTCATAAGCCCTTATTCCATTCCTTTTTCTCTAAGAATAAAATTCAAAAGATAATTATAACATATAATATGAAGAAATCTGTACACATCTTTTCTTCCTTTAACTCTTTTATTTTGTTTTCACATAAATGCAAACAATTTCATTTCATCCATTTTATAACTCTCATTAATTTTATTCTGCGCGTTCAATAATAATCTAACGCAGTAAAACAATTGACGTTGATATGTTAATAAGTTTGTTGTATAAGGAAATATGTATGAAATGCACAATTTTTTGTCAATACTTCTTATTATGAAATAAAATATTTCAATTTAATTTTTACTTGCTTATTCTGTTTACTTAATATTTGTAAATTAGTTAACTCTTAATAGATTTTCCGTACTAATTAATTAATGAAGCCATTACATTTCATACAATAAATTATATGTATCTTCTTTTTTTCTTTAGATACAAATACTATTTGTGTAATTTTCGTTAATATGGAAAAAACTATCGAAACACTATTATTATTATCGAAACTAATTCTTATATCTTATAATTATATTTATAAAATTCCATGATTGTTAAGTTCTTAATTATATTTAAAATCTGTAATAAATTTTCTAAAATAATTCTGTTTCAATAAAATGAAAAACTCTTTACAATTATTCTTATGAATATTTCAACAAATATATAGATTTCTCAGTGTTTTTATTTATGCAACTATATGAGAAATTTAAAGTGAAATTAATTATTATGTGAAAAATATAATTTTAACCTAAAAGTTCCTATTAAAATGCAAAATTCAAATAAGGATTTATAAAAACTAAAGCTAGCGAATTTCATGAAAATTCAAAATAAATAATACAATATTTTTAATGCTTATAGACAGTTCAGTGAATGATTAATTTTGAAATTTATATGGTATCACTTATCGTTTAAATATTCGCATATATATTTTGCATTTCAATACGATTATTTTAATTTAAATATTTATTGGTACAGATTAAGGGATTTTATGCAAAATTACTCATTCGCGCAAATTAATAAAAGAAGGTTAATTAGATATCTGCGAAAAAATTGTGTTAATTAATAACTGTAAAAAATTTAGTAATAAATAAAATCACTAAATTATCGTATATCGTAATAACTGAAATCCTTGCCCCGTCTGGCATCTGCTAAGGCTGTGTATGGTCCAGTAGCGGCATGAGTATCAAAATAATAGCTTCTTAAATTGTTTTTAGAATCTTTTTTTTTATATTTCTTTTTTGTTTTAATCCATTTGTGAAACTCATTACCGAAAAAATTCCAGATCACTAATGTGTCACGATACTGCATAGCTAAAAGATATAAGAAATGTATTTATAAAATTCTTTTGTAATAGTTTTTGAATATAAAAAATATTTAAAATTCGCTTTAAAATTCATAGTAATATGCAGTTTTCTAAAAGAAATATAAACACACCTTTATTATTAAATAGATACGCTGCAAATATTAAATTCTACTTAATGAAGTAGTTATTTTATGTTTACTTGATATTAATTATTTATAAATATTTTTATTAAAACAGAATTATTGAATACATCATGATACTTTATTAAATACTTTTCCGAAATATTTTATTTATAATATTACATTCTAAATAAAATAATAAAAGTCAAATTAAGTTAAAAGTTAAGTTCTAAATAGTTTTCTTTAATTGAAAGTTTAAAATATTATTAATTTGTTAAGATTTTCTTTATAATAATATGTGCATTAGTTGTATTATAACAAAGGATTGTTTTTAGGATTTTTATACATATATTTTATACAGAGACACTTATTATTTCTATAAAAAATACATCAATACTCACAATGCATATATTGCTTTTGTATTATAGTATATTATAATAAATATTTATAATGAACATTTTCCACAAAATGTAAATATCTTCTTAGAAAAAATCATTAGATCATTAGCATATGAAATTAGTAAAAAAAATTATTCAACATGAGCACTATGATATTATATATGAATTTGAATACCTTAGTAACCTCCGAAAATTGTATTTTAAAAATAAACTGCATGTGTACATTTAACACTTTCAAACATCAATCCATGCAATGATTAAATATAAAATTAAGCAAAATCGAGCATGTTTTAAAATTTCATTTTTTAATACGCCAAGACTCTACCATAAATCTGTTCATTAATTGGTACGATTAAATTATGATTAAATTATCACCCAATTTAGTATGATCGGGACTCCAGACGATGTTAAGCATTCTGTGCTCTGGCTGAATTGGTACTGCATCGACGATGTGATCGAGGCCAGCGAGTACAGCTATCTTGGAACGCAATCGGTCGTTCTCTAAGTAGTACCAGTGCACGAGAAGCTCGCCACTCAACTTGTTGAACATCATACTGTCGACGGAGCCAACGAACTTAACTTTGCGGTAACCTAGTTGACGCTGACTGTTAACGTTCCAGAGGGAGATGGAGGCGTCACCAGGCCCACCACCGATGCACAATATGCCCGATGACCAGGGATGCCAGGCGAAAGCCTGTGACGTTTTTTTTAAAAAGTAGCTATATCTATAAAAGTAGCTATATTTTTAAAAAGTAGCTTTTAAAAAGTCGCCTGATACCAATGAGATAATATGTAAAATTATTCTTCGGTTTGAACATTGAAATTCTTTAATAAAAGTTGTAGAAACAATAAGACATAATTGGAGTTCAATAAGTGGTTTTGCACTTTTAAGTAACGTATTTGAATTCACAATGAAACATAAAGTAGTATCTAATTGTATGATGTTACATTTAGTTCTTATTTATAAAGATCAGATTAAGTATTCGTACTTTTGTGAAAGAAACCACCAGTGATTTAATAAATAATGTAGACGTATGAAATGATTAAATTGTAATAATTCATTTAATAATAGAGATCAGCAATTTCATAAACATATCGAAAATTCAATCAAATGCAGAATATAACTATTAACGATATAATAAGTAGGCTCTATTATTTTTAATTATTTAAATTGAATTTTATAATTTTTTTATTATACTAGCTAACACATTTTTTAAGAAAGCAATTTTTAAATAAATTTTAGTGTATGTTTGCTCTTACAAAGTCGATGTAACTAAATATTAATGAAATAAATAATGAAACTCTTTAATTGTTTATCATCACATTCAAGTATATTATTTAGAACTATGATTCACGAACGAAATATTTCGACCATTATTATTCTAATACATAATATATTTATTGTTTTCTTAATAGATATCTATAATCTTGTTTAAGTTTAAATGAAATATATCCTTTTAATAAAGTAGATTATATTACTTTAAAATTAATGATCATATTTCTAAATTTTATTATGAATTAAAGTTCTTATTCAAATATTATACATATTGATATTAAAGACTATTTAGATACGGGATCATTCGATTGGGTGTATTATGATAAACCTATTTATTTTTACGTTTCTAAACTATTATTCTTATGCGAACGTAAGATTCATTACACTATTGTTTCATAAAAAGTGAATTTTATTAAGAAAATAAGAATTTCGAATTGCATAAATGCATTAATCAGATTTATATAAATTATATAATTGAACAATGTTTTTAAGCTGCAAATGCTTAATTTATGCGATCTACTTAAAATCCATTATTCTAAAGCATACGAGTTAAAAAGAAATTTAATATTTTAATAATAAAATGAGTTTAGCTTAGGGTTTTTAGTATCTAGGAATAAAATTGGGTTTTATTTTGTTAAGAATTTTAAAATTATCAAAAGAATTTGAAGTAAGTAATCAAAAGATTTATTTATGTTCTTTAAGACCAGAATTGTTACAAATAAATTGCAGATATTAAGAATCTGTTAAATATATTGTTTAATTGGTTAATTTTTATTATCTTTGTATTCTGTGTAAGAACAAAAACTCATAAAAATGTTAATAATAATTTTTTTCAAGTATAAATCGAAAGTAATAGATTGAAATCAGTAATAGATGCATTTTCTTAAAATATTTACTAAAATTAATAGAATTTTTAGGGTAGGTTTCTTAAGGATACTTCTTTTGAAAATTTCATTTATAATAATCTTTACATACATCATTATAATTCAACTTATCTTTTCCATTTAACATTTTAAGTTACGGAAATTTTAGTCGACTATAAATTGTAACATTAATTTACTAAGTAACATTTTTATACAATTTATCGAAAGAGAAGAAAAACACCAAAACTTATGTTACCTTGATACAAGCGAAAAATGCAATTTCAAATAGTTGCACTAACGAGGGATAATCGAAGAGTTTAACCAGTCTATCTGTTCCACTCACGACTAAGTATTGATCCTTCGGTGATACAGAAATCGAAAATATTTCTCTATCGAAGTGTTTGGAAGTAATCAAACTACCATTTGAAGACCTTAATAGACTCAGACATCCATTGTCGCAGGCACTAACAAATAAGACATAAATATAAATATATTAGTAGAAAAGTATGTGTTTGTCAGAATTTTTGAAATAGAAATAATAAAATACCTTTTTATATTTATTAAATTTAAATTGTTAATAAAGTAATAATATTTAAGTCAATCTACATAAATAATGTGTACTACTTATAAGTTGTGATAAAATTATAAAAATCTTACTTGATCACATGTTCATCCTTTTTCGCCCAAATTGTACAGGCCACTTTACACTTTTTTTGATTAACATTATAACATGGACATTTTTTCGTCCAACTAATCTTTGAAAAATTTGTGTCATATAAGCTTGTACTTCCATCTACGCCACTCATAGCTATTTGATTTCCTATCGGAAGACAATATTTAACTTAAATATACATAATAAATATTTTTTCTCGTTTTTAATATTATTATGCAATATAATAAATATTGCACTCAAAAAAGGTTGTTGCACGAAAGAATATTTATTATTCACGAGGCTTATTAGAAATGAGAATGTATTTATACACGTGTGTATATGTTTAGATTGATTACAGTCTACGTTATAAAATATGTTTACTCAAACAATGCATTATATTGAAAATTTTTGAAATACAAATATTTGATGCGTATGTAAAATGTAATAAATTATACCTTCATTATTCCATTTTAAACAGCACAAATAAGAAGTGTGATCAATCCTATATACTTTAGATAAATTTTTAAAATCCACATCGCAAATACACATTGTGTCGGCCAATCCAGCGGCAAGAATATTTTTTGAACTCCAGTCGATGAGACTTTTAAATCTTATAGCCATTGCAAAACGAAAAATTTCTGCGAATGTAATATCTTTATAGGATAATGAGAACTATTAAAGTCTTTTATATATTGGTAGTATATTACAATTTAATATACTACCGTGCAAAATATAGATGACTCAGACTTAAAAACTGATCATACTTTAATTACTTTTAATTAGTATTAATTATAAAACGTATGGTTAACTGAATTAAAATATTTTATGAGCAATGGGAAATAAATTTATGTTTCTTCTAATTAAAAAAATTCGAATTTTGATTGAACTGGAATACTAAAATAGATGAAACTACCTAATATATAGATAAAGAAATATTTTTAGTTATATTAAAAATTTAAAAAATTGCCATGTTTTTGTTTGTTTAATATTTTAAATATTTTTAACTACGTGTGATTCAAGTAAAGCAATGAAAATTTTAAGTTGCCCTAGTGCTCATATAAGAATTTATTTTATTTCTTTTTTAAAACAAAAATATATATAGTAACGACACTTTTCTATAAGTATAATATAATTAATCAAAAAAAGTATGTAGGGCATACGAGCTCCGTGATCTCGGTAACGTCTTAAATTTTCTCCTTTCATATTCATAAGAGGTTGCTTCCGTGGTCGACAATCCCATTGGCAATCATCATTGAATTCTCGTAGTTTCAATTTCTGCAAATCGATTTCTGCGGATTCGCCAATATTTAAGACGCGCTTGCTATGTAGACCATTGAGTATGTTGAGTATTTTAAATGCATTATCCATGTACTTCCGTCGCCAGCGATCGGTTGCATTTTTTACCTTATGCATGCATATAAAAATAATGAAACGATTTAATATTTTACACTAATATTTTGGGCTCATTATTAAACTGACTTTATTTACTCATTTTATGCCGATGCAATGGTCAAGATTATTAAAATATTTATCTAACCTTAAAACAAATTTGTAGTAGGATAAAAATATTATTTGTTTAATTGCTACTAGAAACTTAATTAAATATCACTAATAGATCATATTGCAACAACCAGGTAAGCTACAAAATTTCCTAATTAAGAATTGCTATTTCCAAAATCATAGTTGCAGTAAAGTTAATTCTAAATTCTCATTTAAATTGGAAGTAGAATCAAAGCGATTATTAAATCTTAACTTAGAGTTTTCAATTTAACCGGATACACATAACGATTTTGTTAATGAATATATTATGAAAATTTACGTCTGTGTTAAAAGTAAAATACCTAATGGTATAACGCAATTTTATAGACAAGCATAAAAATACTTGAAAATTATTGCAAGTAAAAAATAGTTGTAAATTAACGAAAACAGAACTACACCCATATAACTATTATTCGAAGAAATCATTGAAATGTATCTTCTAAGTGATTCGGTACCCTTCTTCAAGAGTATATCATACGAAAGCTAACTCGCATATATGGCATTCAAAAGTGTATATCAAGCTCAAAGTCCATTGCCACCTCGTGAAAGTGGCTTCCCCTCCTGTTCTGATGTATGTATACGCATTCGCTAAAGGAATGCAAGAAAAAAGTAATCTAAGAAGAGGTACTGGGGAAAGAAAAAGAGGTGGAAAGAATGAAGGAGCTCATTGGCTATGTCTTTCCTATTACGGGAGCAGCTCCTGGAGCGCTGTCGCTTGCTCGACGTGATGTAGGTGGTTGCATGAGAATCAAGCATATCGGAGGTGCGCCTGAAGCAATTAACTAAATTGAACATCGAAGCGCCTTTCGCTTCCACGATCGGCATACGCCTGCCACTGTATTTCTTCCCTGCCACCCCTTCAATACGCGATCGACGACTATAAGTTATGGCGTGGGTGACAGCGGTGCATCAATGAGTCTTTATTTGGGAATAGAAATTACGGAAACGGTAGTTCCTGCAAGCAGACAGGCTCTCGCGTACAACAGTTTAAAGAGCACCCAATAATTGATCTTAAATGCTGTAATGATTTTCTTTTCCCCTTCGCTCCGCAAATTTTATCTCTTTCTTTTTTTCAGTGAACTGTTCCTGCCGTAGCGGGAGATTTATTCATATCGCGGGATGATGAATTTTCTCGATTGACTACGTGTATTATGTATTTATGTATTAATAATTTATTCAATTTATTTTACGGTCGTTCGCTAACGCAAGTGAATAAATGGACAGATGAGATTTTTTTCGTCGGATAGTCAGAGCTATATTTATTTTGTAAATGAATATTTTTAACATTAATGTAAGTTTCAAGAAATATGTTGGTAATTACTTAAGTTATCTCCAGGATTATTAATTATTCTGCATTTACTCCACAAGTTACTTATTATTGATTTTCTATTTTGCAAAATGGGAGTAGATAATTAATTAAAGTAAAATGAGTAAAGTGGCGCGGATATAAATTTAGTGTCTCACTTGAGAGATATATTACAGGTGCGAAAATATATAAAAGTACATCTTCTGTAAGTATTTCCTTGTAAATTAAAATAAGCATTAGTCGTTATGGCTAGTTTTCAGAAAATCATGAATAACTTTCGCTTTCTTTATTCACGGCTAAAAGCAAATTAATTTGCTTTTTCAACGATCAACATCGTAATGGACAAACATTTTCTTTCCAATGCAACGCCGTTAAAAATGACGCATTTCTATTTTAACGTGCTCTTTTACAATCAACTGCTCAATTATTAATCCCGTGATCATAGCAACGTTAAATACAAGTGACACTTGTTCTTAAAGTATAATTACAAACATGCCTCAGCGAAGGACACCGGTCATTAATCCGTCCATAATCATACCTCTTTGAAGACATCTAAATAAATGCCATCCTTCTCGCTATCGTTGCTGCGCGTGTGATGATAATGCGAAACGTCGATGTTCACGCCTCGTCTACGCGGTATGAATCTGTCGTCGACGTTGACGACGCGCGATTTCAGCGGCACCACGTGTCTCGAGCGCTCCGGTTGATTGTTGCCGCCGGCCACGGAGCGAATCGACGCAGACGCATACAGAGAGCTGTCCTGGAATCATAAGGAACTCATACTCATTTATCTGTTAAAAAATCAAGTTGACGTGGCTGTTTTTTCTTGCAAATCGAATTTTATTATAGGGTTTTATTGAAAATTACGATATAGCCGCGGAGATACACGCGACACCAAAGCTCAACTTTTATAATGTCTACTATTTGTATATGTTGCAAGCGTAGTTCATGGTAATAAAGAACTTGGTATTGGTTATGTCCAGATCTTATAAAAGTCAAATATTCCAACAAATTTCTTTTAATAAATATGTATGAAGATATTTTAAATGCAAAGTTTATTAACTGTTAGATATAATAAATTGTTTCTTTTTTTCGATGTTACAAAACCACGCTCAAAGAATGATCAAAGCAACTATGAAATGACAATAAAGGTACATAATGATATGATACTAATAATAATTAATAAAATTTTTTAATGAATTTACTAATAATAATTAATATAATTTTTTAATAAATTTACTAATAATAATTTTATAAATATAAATATAAATATAACTTTATAACTTTTATATGTACACAAAAAAATTAAACATTATATTTGCAAAATATGTAAAAAACAACAAACTAGAGTTCGGAAATATATATTCATCGCAAATATCCTTTGCGATGAAGTATGTGTATTGTTGAAGAACCAAATAAAGAACGAAGAAACGTATCGTGTTTAAAATATCAGTATCGAGAAATATTTTAGACCACCCGGATGATAAAAATCGAAAACTCTAGATATCTCCGGTCGTGGCAATGTATGCTTAAAGTAAAGAGAAATTGACTTCTGTACACGCCCTCCAAATCATCTTTGCGACACGACGCGAGGCATTTTTTTGGCCGCGTCTCGTCCTTTTCGCGAAAAAATGGAGTAACTCCGCGTACAGAAGGAATTTTAAGTTTAAAAAATGAGAAGAGAAGTAGCGCTTATAAGTGCATCGGTATAAGGCCGTAATTTACAAGGATCGATTTGCATGACCATTAAAACACTTATACGCCGTATTAAAATGCATTAACATATTCGTGGCTGATGCGCTCACAGCCAGTGTGTACGTGTTGCGTATGCATACACTGTGAATATACACGCGTGTATGCAAACGAAAAAGCCAAACCAGTTATATATTTATACTTGGTGCAAGGAAAGAAGGGAGGGAGAAAAAAAATTTTTTTTGCTCATACGTTTTGGCGATTTTTCTTGTTGCACCTCACTCTGACGAGCTCCGTACACTGCAAATTATCAAGGTTGTGATGCACGCGTTGTAAACGTGTACGTAACATATTGTATGGGTAAATTACTTTTTAGGGTAAGCTTGGGCATTTCAAATATTTCTTATATAACTAAGTGGTACTATACGGAAAATGTAATTCATTGCAACAATTACGTTGTGACAAATAATAATTATTGAAAACCTCAACTTTCACCTCATTATTGTCTTATGCAATTACATTTAACACAGATGCTATAATAATACTTACTTATAGTTAAGAAAACGTCTTTTTATAAAATATTCATTTTAAAAATTAGTTGTAAAATGAAATTTTTTGAAGAACTTTTATAAATATTTGCTTGCAAAAATTTTGCGTATTAACTAATAACTAATCTAATTTTTTGCTTATACCTACATATAGTGAATAAACTACTATATAGTAAATAAATCCAGTGAATAAACTACTATGAAAATAATAAACATGTTATTTTTTTTATCTGACTTTAATATTTTAAGTCTACTTTCTATCAGATTATACATCTTTATGTACTCCAAATTAGTGTTTATAAGCAGTAGTTTTTTATTGTTAAATACTACTGCATACTTAATTAAAGTTATTAGTACATAAATCTTTTCGGAGAAGAGATTATCCATCAGCTTACTTTTATCAATAAACGAAAGCCTTAAGTTTTCGAACGATTCCATTAAGTTTATTCTAGATTGTTGGTGTAAAACCAGATTTTCCATCACAGAAACGGTTATTTAGTAATTCCTAACTCGAGTTTCATTCTGATAAAGTCAATGAAATCACTTGAAAATTATATTAGTGAATACACATTGAAAATTAAAAAAGCTGACGAAAAGTTTTATAGAAGTAAAATTGTTAAAAAATGATGAATACTGGGTACATAAAATTTAATCATGCGGCTATAATGGTAGAAAACAAATAATTGAAAATTGCATAATTAATTTGATGTATTCATAAAAATAAATTACTTTGTTAGTAATGTACCAAAAATGTAGTCCTCATACTCAATGACAACATTATAATTCCGAAGCTGCCCCTCATCCTCTCTAACTCAGATGCTACCTTCATGATTGCATTATTTATCTTTAGTTTATTTCTTAATTATAATTGAAAATAATTGGAGGGCCTTATAAAATCCTTTATTGTTACGAAATACGAGAAAGGATTCTCAAGCATCTTTCTTACCGTCGTTGGATATGTTACGCCCATGCATTCAAACTACGCGTTGAAGTAAATTATCTAATTTACGTCTCTTGAGGCTTGGTATTGGCATATCTGTGATCACTGATGGTTAGTTAAAAAAAATGCATACATAGTGGTTGGAACAATATGACCCGTAAATAATGTCTATGGATTGTATATGACACAAGGGAAGAAGAGCGCGATGATTTTTCCCCCGCGACCTTCGTCTTCTGGACCGTTGAAGCAGTTTCTGCAGAGCAAGATATCTGATTTGCATGTAGCAAAATCGTAAAAGTGCCAGTCTCTCTCTCTCTCTCTCATTCTCTATCTATCTATCTTCATCGCTCCAGCTGCGTCGTGCACGGCTGAAAAATTGCCGCTGATCTTTTCCCAGACCCCCTGCGATGACCAAAGTGTGATCGTCAGCACTGTCTCACACACGCGCGCGCGCGCCCGCAGGCATGAGTATTAAAAATTGTTAACAAGAGAGCAGAAAGGGAATGCAGTAGTGGCTCGCAAGGTGTATGTAATAGGGACGCTAAAATGTTATATCTCTCTCGTTTTTGTTCGCTGCACTGCGAACTTGCAACCGACGGAACGATAGATTTTCTGTTGATGAATTATCCAATGCAATATGGCTCTTGTCACCAGCGCTGTTTCATCGAACCTTTTTACTCCGAAATATCAAAGGTTGGTATCTTATATTTTTTATTATTTTTTTTTTAATTTACAATGGTACATACATACATATATATATGTATATATTAGTGTAGACACATACGATAGTAGATTTAATATTAGATTTGTGATTGCATTAAAGGAAACCATATTTGAAAGATAAACGAGAATAATATTTATAGCAATTGCTTGTATCTAAAAACCGGGAAATTATCTAATCGTATAAGTTTTTAATAATATATTGCTTGGACTTTTGAAGTCAGTTAATAAAAAATTTGCTAATACAGATACAGTAGGATATTTTTATATATTTTATTAATAAATTTTAAAGAAAACAATTATAGAAACTCCATAGGGAAATAAAAGAAAAATCAAACAAAGACGACGAAAAATAAATAAGACAGCATTGTACACTTTCATTAAACATCATTCTAATGATATTGAATGAGGGCCTTTAACTTTCATTTATGTAAGTTCAAGTTTATAGTACGATGAAGAAAAATAAATAAGAGGAATAGTCATCATAATTCAAAACTGTATAGGAACGTCAGAAAAGCGCCTATCACCGCTTGTGTGCATAAAGGCAAATGTATGCGTGCGCTCACTCGCTTAAACACAAAAGAGCTAAACGAAAAAGTTCCTGGACTAGGTTCGAAATGAAGTCAAGGCGGTAATCGGCCACATTAGACACAAAGGTCAAAATTAACTTGCATTAGGATGCGAGAGAGCAACAAGACAAGGTATTAGAAAAGAAGCTGCTTCTAAAGGGTCGGAAATAAGAGGGGGGCACTATTAGATCTCCTTCATCTGGCTTTGCTCTATTCTCACTCAGTCTCATCTTGTTCTTCCTTCTTTCGTTCTTGCTCTTTTTGATATTATCTTCATTTTATTCCTTTTCTATTGCTTTCCTCTCTTTCTCTTAACCTGATACTCGTTTCCATGTCGTCTTAAGTTCATTTCTTCTTAATCTAATTTGAACATTTAAAAGAAATTTTTTTATTTATTATATTTTCTTCATGCTTCGTTAAACGTAATTCAATCCTTGGGATATTTCACTAATTTTTTATCACTATTACTGTTTTCATAATTTGTTTCAGCTAAAACAAGTTGTGTTCTTATATCAAAAAACGAGCATCGTTAGGAAACGAATAATTAATATATTTCAAAGTTTTCTAATACTTATGAATTTTGGGAACTCATAACATGAAATTTAACATTTCAAGACAAGTCATATGTTCTAAAACTTACTTCTCCTATTATTACATTACTCCTATAAAGTTACGGTTTCCTTACCTTACTTTCTTTATATTCCTTATTTTTCTTTCGACATCAAATAGTAAGATTTATAGATAAAAACAAAGAAAATTAAATCAGCATGTAGTTACGAAAACATGAATTTGGCAAGTATCGATTTGATACTTATGACTATCTTTAAACTTCTGACCAAGAAGGCGATTGGAATGAGAAAAAAGAAGTATCAGCTCTTTGTACAGCAAGACACATGACAGAAAAAGATTGTATATAAGAGAAACAGAGAGAAAGAGAGGTAGAAAGAAAAGTGAGCGATGACAACAACCACTCTACTCTTCCCACGGTGCTACCGGACCGGTCAGCAGATGACATCAAACTCACACACGTGTCGTACCGCCTCCCGGCCAACCGAGCGTTCTTTTACGTATATCTATATAGGATATGCATCACCTGCTGGAGGATCTTCATATTCTTTTTCTAAGCTAGAGAAAGGGTTAACAAGAATAATATATATATACACATATATACATATATACGTAGTATGCATACTTAGAGAACGAGAGCAAGAGAGAGAGAGAGTAAGATAAAACTAGGGACGCATATTCGCAGGAGGTCTATGCGATTTTTGTGGCGTAATATGCAATGGTTGAAACTTGAGAAAAATTGTTATTGAAGGGCTTAAGATAAACATTTAAATTTTGAACTAATTTTAATGATTGTTCAACTAAATTAGAGCTATTTTAATTTATTTAAAAGCACATTTATTGAAATTCTTTATTATAATTTATAACAAATCACTTTATAAAATAAATTTAAACTGTTTTTGTTCCATGAAAAAACCATGGTGAGAAAAACATCCTTACTACATGATTGAATCTTGCAAATAATATAAATAATTGTATTATATATAAGTAAGTATCGTTTTAATAAAATACTTATCAAATGTTATTTTTGATTTGCTTCAAATTATAATAATTACATGTTCTAATACCAGTGGAGATATTTAACTCTACTATCTTCTTTTTCCTTCAAATTGTAACTTGTCTTATCATATCTACAATATCTAAGAACTTCATAAAAATTCAGAGGAATCCGAAGTATATAATTCATTTTATTAATCAAAATATAAAATGAATATTTAGAAAAATTCCTGGATAAACTTTACAGTTTTCAATAAATAGATACTAAAGGTTATGTTGAGATAATTTTATGCAATATTAACTTGGATAATTTAATAATAATTTTCAACACGTGTTAGTATAAAGTATCAGATATTTTTACAATTTTTTGAAAATTTGTTAATCTTAAATTTAAAAGAATATTATAAAAACCAATTAAAAATCAAATACTTTACATTAATAAGTTTGTATAAAATTTAATTTGTTAAAAGTCCAAACTGTCTGTGTACTATTTGAATGTAAAAATAATAATGTAAAGTAATTAAATACTTGTAGGGTAACAAAATGCTATATATTAGAATACCAGATTTTAGGGTTTTAAAAAGAAAATTCTTTTATCTTATCTAATCAAGGAATTTTATTTGATTTGAAACATAAAGAGTTCATATTTTATGAAGTTAAGTGCATTTTGTATTTAGACATTTTAATACATTTAATGATAGAATAAATGTGTTAGTTGCTATAGTCTGGATACTTATTTTAGTTTATATTTCTATATTTACCTAGAATAAAATAAGATACAATTATGTGAAAAATCTCCCAAGTTGTAAAAGTAATATTGCACTTATAATTTACATACATGAAATAAAATTTGATTTAAGCTTTTGAAACAGTTTATAAGATGTCTTAAATTTCATTATATTTTAAATAAATCTAGTGATTAAAATAACTTTTTCATTTAAATCTATTAACATTCTTAGTAACAGGATAACTATATTTATTTCCACGTTAAGGTAATTCGATATCCAATTAGATTACTTTAGAATTGTTCCTAAGTTTAAATTGTATACAGTAAATATTACTTTAAGTATTAAAAATATATTTAAGGTATTTCTAACAAAATACTATAATTTTTTAAATAAATGAAATATTAATCTCACATTCTTCTTTAATATACTAAAGTTTAAATTAATTTACTTATGAGTTACGTAGTTACAGTAAAATCTAATAATATGCAACTATAAAAGTAATATAGCATTGAAAAATTAAAATGGCAGAGTACACTACTTTCGAAAGTAAACAGTAATTGACAAAATAGTAAGCACGTAATAATTCGCTCGTTACCTTTTATGAAAATACAAAAAATTTTTAAATTTTTTAAATTAGCCTTACAACATTAATATTCTTTAAATTTTCTGTGATAAAAATAATAGTGAAGTTCGACTTTTTAACTTTAATAAAGAAAAAGATGAGAAAACATATTTAAATGAAAACATTGTACGTCGAATGGAAACAGAAATGTATATGTATGTACACCCTAAATACTATAAATATATTATATTTATGTAGAAATTAAAATTCCGAACTAAAATAAAATCTTAACGATTTAAATATTCAATTATAAATATAATTGCTCGAGAGCTCTCATCTTAAACATTTAACTTAAAGATACTTTAATATTATTTAAGATGTAGTTTAAAATCGTTAATACTATTAATTCATACAGTTGAATGTGACATTTGAAAATAAATAAATAAATCAATATTGGATTGTGAAAGCAATATATTAATCAATTTACCTTAGAAATTGCTGTTTTTGCTATTACATCATTTAATGATGAATTTTCTTGAAAAAATGGATTTGTATGAATTACCTAAAACGAGATAGATAATTTATTAATTTTTAAACAGAATATTGAATAAGAAAATATTTTATTGTTTAATAGTCATTAAGGAAATATATTAACATAATTTATTAAAATTTTTGTCGAACTTATGCTTAATTTATGACATTAGATACTAATAACAAATTTTCATTAAAATTCATAAATTACGTCCGTTTTCTAACTGACGTCGTCTGATATTATGTTAGACTATTATATTATAGTTGAATATTATAGATAATATAGAATATTATATTTGTTTGTATTAGCTAAATTTCTTCTAATAAAATGTATCATGAGTTATATTAAAATTACTTGTCTATGTAACGCTAACACAACCAGAAAATTCTATTAAAATAAACATAAAAGCTAATTCACAAGTGTACTTATAAAGTGACCTTTTACATGCATGTAAAATTAAACTTTATAATGTTGTATAAACGCCATTTGTTATAAAAAACGAATGTAAAAGAAAGAAAGAGAGATATTTAATTGTGCAATATTGTTTCGAGAGTCGTTCAGAGCAGAAAAAGCAGTGCAACACGCCGTTGGGCCGCAAGAATAAATTACACTATAGTAGGATATTCTGAAAATAGAGCTTGAACTGCGATTTAAATTAAAGCAGCGTGAAGATTGATTGATTGATTAATTGATTGATTAAGTTGCTTATTTATATCTAAGAATTGTACATTTAGTTTGTGAACAATAATATCCTTAATAAACAAAGGATTTATTTTATACAAAATTAGACTAATGGTTGATATAAGTACAGCTCGCATGGTCGAACAACAATTAGTGTAACAATATGAAGTATATAAAATTTTTGATTTTGTAGTATAATATTATATATGTTAAGTAATGTGAAGATCATCTAGCAAAAATGACCAAGTAATCGAAAATACGAGGAAATTATTATGAAAGTAAAAATACATTTTATCAAGTGAAATAAACCGATATCTTGATCTGTGAATGAGTTTTCGTAACTTAATAATATAAAATCACATTTTGTCATTTGTTATGCATTGATATATGACATTCATTTGTTTATTCTTAGCTTCCAAATTTTCAAAATTTTTCTCTAGTAGTAAACAAAATCAATATAATCAATAAACATGTTGATTTCTATTTATAATTTATACATCCAAGTTTCTTTCTTAAAATTGCGAAAATTTTTCTTCTTCTAAATATACATATTTATGACATTATTTCATAATGTTGCAATCAAATATCTATAAAAACGTTGATGAATTTTCTCGAAAAAATATGCTTACAATCCTTTACGTAACGCAAAAAATGATATGAAAATTGTATTTTTTGAGAATCAGGTTCATTGCATTATTCAAAAGTTAATTAGGACACGAAAGGATACATTTTTTTGCAATAAATAAACGAAAAAATATTTTACAATGAATTTTCAAAAGCGAAATTTGATGAAAAGCAAGATAGGCGATAGATGAGGGAGAAAGAGAGATAGATAGCATGCAAAATATCTCATGGCGATGCAAACACGCAAAATTAGCATATGCGGATACGTAGATTAGAGGAAAAATGTCACGGCGAGCAATCGGTACACGTTTCTGTGGGCGATCCGGGTTATGTGCGTGCCTTCGTGTTTTTTCTTCCCCACGTTCCTCGAGACTCGACGATCGAGCCGTTCTTCTCTCTTCTAGTTCGTCCTTCGTCGATGCACCTGACTTGGAAATGCTCCGCACATCGACCAGTCGCCCGCGCAACAACCGGTAATCATAAAACGTCAGTGTTTTATTTTCAAAAAGTGTTAATCTCATTAATCTCATTATATATATATCATAATTTATTGACATTCTTTATATTAAAAATAGAGCTTCTTGAATGTTGGGAATAAATAAATTTTAATTTATAGGTTTATAAAGAAATCACCTTCATTCTGTGCATCCTCTACATTCTCTGCTGATAATTTGAACTCTTTAATTGGATTACTTCAAAATTTCTATAATAAATAATTACAACACAAAATACAGTTTCTAATGGATTAATCACAAAATCGATGTTCTATATTGACTATTCGTATCGCCTTATCTGGTAATGCAGTTTTCAACTAACATCTTTTATATTATTAATCTGAATTTATACACGTGTACCTTATGATTTATTCGGTAAGTTATTTAAGTCAGAGGAGAAGTTTTTGTACTTTAGTGATTATAATTTATAAATTATTTAGGCTTTAATGTTTACTTAATAAATACACTTACACACACACACACACACACACACACACACACAAAATGTGACTAAAACTGCCAATTTTTTTATGTGTAATATATATTATTTACGCTCAAGTATTTTAATACGAAAAAAAAAGTTACTGCTATGTTGCATAAATAAGTGTAATAATTATTGGTATACCAGTAGAGAGATATCATTGTAGTACATCATTATAGATTCCTCAAAATGTAGTAAAGATCAATTAGTTTCTACAAAAAGGAATTTTCGTTCTATAAAAATTCTATATTTCGGATTTGAAATACCTTTTCCAATTTTATTTGAATTTTAAATTTTCGATAAATTACAGTACTTTACACGTACATAACTGTCGATAACAGAATAAAGTGCAAACATGAATTAATTCTGTTAAAAATATTTTTTCGTTGATTGACATCAAAAGTATGTTTAAAAGCTATTATATAAAAAAAGTCTCTATTCACAATTTTTAATATTCTTATTCTAAAACAAAAATGAAATTTTTTTTATAAATATAATTAATAAATAGATACTACTTAATACAAAAAGTTAAATACTATATGTAAATAGAATACAAACGATAAATTCCAAATTCAAACAATGATTTAACGTTTGCACAATATGCGTAGTTTAACAACTATCTCTGTCCATATGTATCGCCCTTACTCTTAAGCGAAACTACGATACATACAAGACTTTGTATTTAACCTTTATTGTCTATAAAATACAAATTCCACACCTCCAAAAGAATCGATAATTTTTAATGGTTACTTCTTTCATTATTTTCTAATAGTATTTATATTACATATATAATATTATTTACATATATATAAATTATATATTTTTATATTTAACGGATTTTCAAGTAATTACTAGATAATTATTTTGTTTACAAAAATAATAATATATCTAAACTTCAGAAAAAAGCAATAATATATGTTATTACCAACGTTCCTATAATAATTATCATTCGTGAAAATGTCTTTTCATATAATTTTGTATGATCTATAATACATTTGCACAATATAAAAAAATATTACAGTTAATGTGAAGAATATGTTCTTTGTATATTATATTTATTATATTTATAAATTAACTTTTGAGTTTTATTTCAAGTGTTTTATCTAAGAAATATTCCGAAATATGTTAAAGTTTAATACGTTTCTTCAGCTTTAACTAAATAAACGATAATGATGTTTAATTTTCTACGTTTTATTTTTTAATATCATTTTATAACGTTTATAAGTTTATATAACGAATAAGTTATACCTTTTTCTGTATTCAAAATTATAACATATACTTGATAAAAATACAGAAAAATTAAGAAACCTTATTCAAATTATTATAATCTCATAATTTTTTCAACTTAATTTTATTTAATATGAAATAATAAAAAAGTTTCGTATTATCTAAAGGAAAAAAGAAATCAAATAATAAATTAAGTAAAGATAAAAGAAAATCTTAATGTATATTGTCATATACATTAGGAGAAAAGACGAGGTTATAAAGTTTTCTGATTATCAAGTTGTTGAAGTAATTGAAATATAGTATAAAATTCTAAGTATGAGCGAAATAGTACAAGTTTAAGAATAATAGTCTTCAGAATATTATTATATTGTTGCAAATTGCCTCCTAACTTAAAAAATTTTCTTAAATTCTTTCCTTATTTTTAAAATTTAATAATGCACAAATTTAAAAATACATTCCATATTTTTATTATTTTATTCGATATTTTACGTTTAAAATATTTGTATTGTTAAATACGAATGTATTTTTTTTTCTGCTTTATATATATATCATACAATAATCATGGTATTATATATGTAAATTATGGTATTTGTTATTTATATAATTATTATAAGTGATTTATGTAAATTTATGTTTTTATAAAAATTGATATTCTATTTAGAGTGTAATCAGTTGCAAATAAAAAATTATATATGTAAATGCTTTCACAATATAATGATTACAAAATATTTAAAATAAAGATAAATTGTTGCGATGCACTTATTTTGCTGAATAAAGTTCTCCAAATTATAGTTTATGACAGTTAAGGTTGCCGTCTTAAACTTAAACAATATTACTGTATCATAACAAATTTCTTTTGAGATCTTTCATGAGGAATGACTAAACATAGAATGAAAATTTTACGTTAAAATAAAACTAAATGACTGAAATAAAACAAATTTTCAATATTTCTATTAGCATGAACAATTTATATTATAAAAATAATAATAAAGAATTTCTTTAAATATTTCTTTATTGCATTTGAACACCTCTAATGTTTTTCATTTGCTAAAAATTATAGATGTCTATTATAATCTGAGGTAATACCTGTTTTAATAATATATTTTTGTAAAAAATACGAATAATGAATAATTAATTCGCTGTAAAAAATAATATTATATTTTTAAAGATTCATTTTGAAGAAGAAATAATGGTATTAATTTTATTGAATTTCAGCAATAATTTATGTACTTTATAAAGTTCTTAAATTAACGCTTTTATATTTACGTTACTTTACTAATTTAATTAGAAAGCACGTTGTATGTTGGTTAAGAATTGGTTCAGATATAAATTTGATAATCAGAAATAGATATACGTTTCTCATAAAAGATATACTGTCTTTTTCAATCGTGAAAAGAAAATAGTAACACCTTTTTAGTATCATATAATGGAAAAATAATAATTAGTACAACTGTGGACAAAACGTTAAAATAAAGTGTATACTTTTCATATTCCTATTTATGTATTTAAAAACATAGAACATTCAAGGTTCGAATGATTAATAGTTGGATTTACGGATGCATATGAAAAGGTTATCATAATATAAAAAATTGAAATTTCCGAACTTTAGTAATATGTACTGCTACAAAAAATAAGCAATGTAAGTAATTTACGTCGGATATTATAAAGCTATCCTTCATTAAGGTAGCGCTTCCTCAAAGCCAATATCCATCGTTCTATCAATTTCATAAGCATCTTCTAAAACCATCGTTCGTTCTGTCCACTATCCTTGCAATCTCTCTCTCTCTCTCTCTATTTCTCATTCGATTTCTGCTTCGAGTCTACCTATGCCGGCACGCGAGCGCTCGCGTATGCAACATACACTATCGCGCCCGTCGAATTCTGGCGTAGCTCGTGCACTGTGTAGAACCAGGAAAAGCTTTTACCTGACACGTGTGCGAACACGGAGCCACGAAAAATTTTATAATGTTTATTTAACCAGTGACCTGGTTCGTGCATGCACTTACACGCAAATACGTTGTTGCGCAATGGAAGTGTAAGAATGGCTCTGATTTTTCGCGCGCGAACTCGAACGAGAGCCTTTTTTCCTTCTTCGATTTGGCTTACGTACTATCTTTTATTTTGAGTTTGATCTTGGATTGCTCAAAAAATTGTCTACGTCCAAAAAAATTTCGCGACTCATATTTCGATTCACGCGAACTTTGTTTCTCAATAAACGAAGGGACGTCACATGACCGAGGCATTTGCAGATGCGACATGGGACAAGTCGGTACCTCATCAATTGCTTCTTAGGTGGTTTGATTTAATGATTCATTAGAGCTCAAGTGACCATGCAACAAATAATTAGTTTAGTTTACAAAAAAATTAAATTTCCAAAGGAACATTTAAAACTACACTTACGATTACATTTTGAAAAACATGGTCGAGATTTTTCTTCATTTTACTTTCATCTTTTATTTTCAATGATAATAATGAAGATTTAAAATACAAAATGCTAAATTTGACTAATCAAGTAATTTATTATTTTCACTTTTCTTATTTCTACTTAGAATGACCAACAAAGATGAAATTTTTACTACTTTATTTATATATATTTTTTAATTTTATTATTTGGCACTTAAATTTTTTATTGTATGTGATTTAGATGTAAATAATTTGTACATTATACTTCTTTTATTATAATTAGTATACAAAATTTTATATTCGTAAAATAATATTAGGGTTTTACGTATTACGCATTACCTGTGAAACCATTGTACATGAAAATTGTAATTGTTTTTATATTGTGTATGTATATAAAACAAAAATGAAATTCATATTCCTTCAAAATTAAAAACGTGTATAACATTTGAATGGCTGAGTATACTCAAATTAGAAAACTTCCTCTGTATTACACAACGTAAGTAAAACTAAAGTCTGCTACCATCGAATGTTTCTAGACTAATAAATTAGAAGAATTATTTTTCTAAGTGCCCGATTACTTGCTGTTAAGGTAAGTGTCTTTAAGGAAGTGCAGTGAGCAAATAAAGGACGCCCACATTTCTATCTCATCTGCGTAAGAAAACGAAAAATAAAGCGATAAGCGAGCGTGCGTATCCACAAAGTGCATCCGTCACGAATTACAGGACAGGATCGTGACAATGCAGCACGCGTCGATAAGTATCTCATATGTCGGTTGGAGCATTAGGCGCGTGTATAAACTTCGCGACGAAGGCAAGACGTCGCGACGGCTTCCCTCCGCAGTCGGCGGCGCTGCCCGTCGTGTCATACAGTTGACTTATTTCTCTCCCCACCCACGTCAAGATCGTGGAAGGGGGAAGTACGCCACTGTAAGCTGCGAGACGTTAGAACGGGTGTTAGAGCCAGGCTATTGGCTCCCGGCCAGAACGCAGAGGCTGGGCAACCCCCTCGCCACACTGAGGGGCGTATCGCGAGGTAGAGTGAGTGTGTGAGAGAGAGAGAGTGAGTCTGAGAAAGAGTGAGAGTGAGAGAGAGAGAGAGCGCGAGAAAGAGAGAGAGAGAGGAAGGCCCCTTCTTCTACCGCGATCACGAGAAAGCCGCGGTGAAATTTATTTGCGATGACGGCGACGTGGCAGGGGGGAGCATTTTTCGCCTTTGATTGTCCGAGGCCTTACATTTACGTCGCTTTTCTTTCTCTTAGTCATCTTGTATTTATTATTGAAGAGGCCGAGCGCTTTTTTCGATCCTATTACTATCCTATTATTTATTGCATTCATTGTTCTGCTTATGCGAGCAAAATTGTAACAATGCAAGGCGTTGAAAGAATTCTATTAAATATAATGAAAAGCTCCAGATGTATAATGATCTTTGCTGACCGTAGTCTCATTTTTGCGGAAGCAGCGTGAAAATTAAATCGAGATATGAAGAGCATTTAAAATAAATTTATCAGTTGACTTATCTCATATAAGAAATACAAATAACACTATAAAAATGTAGAACGGTGCAAGTGTGTAAAAATAGAACTGCAAAAGAGATAAAAACGAATAATAAAGAAAAAGTAACGAAGACTTAAAGAGTTCTGAAAAAAGGAGAAGATGAAAGCCAACAGAAAACTTGAGAAGCAGAGCGAAAGAAGAAAGGAACAAAAACGGAGAAACAGATAAGAAGAAAAAGGATTAAGCCAATGAAGGTAGATTTAAAATAAAGAGAGTTATAGATGAGTACGAAATTTTAAAAGAATTATGTAGACACAGGTTAATTTAAGTTTATGCAATTAAAGTAAAGGAGTTTGAATTTTCATAGAAAATTTGATTAATTTCCGCGTTAAGTAATTTTATATTTGAAAGTTCCCATTAGATTCAGACTTGAATTACAAATATGACTTCGACGGCTAACGGCAGCATTTATTTAATCTAGAAAAAAGGGGAACAAAAGCGAAAAAATAAAATACAGAGCTAAATTAATCAATTAATATTTTAATTTAAAAATTTTTTTTTCGACCATAATATCCAATCATCGTATTAAATACAAAAAATGTCCAGAGTCCGAAAAGTCGAGACAGAGCTCGAAAAAAAGAGTATGTACAAGAAAAAAGGGATCAAAAACTTGCATGAGAGAGATAGACAGAAGCTTGTGAAGAGCAAAGGTATCCAAATGTATAAAAGAAGGATAAAGATGAAGAGAGAGAAACTTGGATATGGAGAGCAATGCAGAGAAATCGCGAAGAGTGCAGGGAGTAAGCGAAGCGGCGGAACGGGTCCATAACCGGCAGCTCTCTCCTTTTCTCTTTCTCTCTCTCTCTTCTCCCATCACCGTTCAGCGATCCATAGCTACTTTTAAGAAAGAGAGAGAGAGTGAGATAGGGCCCCTTGCGACTGCTTGGTTAACTGCTGCTCTCTGGACCCAACCTCAACGCCGGTTCATGCGGGGCCTCTGCCTCAGTCGTTCGCCGCCGTTCTCAAGAGCAAGGCCGTCTCTGGCAGCCGTCGCGACAAGTAGTTTGGGCCTGTTCGCGACCCCAAATCTAACACTGATTTCTAGTTGGCCAAATTGGCTGTAATCGGAAATCAAGAGGAGTCGGTGAACTTAATTTGTACAATTTTTCGAACACGATGAACTTTCTCTCCCTCTGAGAGGCTTTCACGGCAAGCTGTCGTCTTGGGAGAATGAATTTTTGTTTCATTGTAACGATCGTCCGAGTGGTACCAATATTAAATACATTATGAATTTAAGTTGCGACGGCTCGTTCATGGCCAAGTACACGAGGCACTGCGTTAAATGCTAGGTATCGATGTCAATTTTGAGTTAGGTTTATCATTTTCTCGACTCGTTAACCTTCGAACATCGAGTATTGAGAAAATACCTGAAAAAACGTGTCAACCCGACTCTCAATGGCTAAACAGATCGTACGAACGAACTGTTGGCTTGAGCCGATGGTCAAAAAATGAAAAAAAACGGGATAAACAGGGAAATAAAAGTAAAGCGACGCGTGTATGAGAAAAACCGAGCCTAAAGTGCGCGACGCGTGTGGTCGAATCCGCGTTTGATGGATCGTCCCTCGGCCGCAATCAGACGCAGTTCTTGCCACTCGAACTCTCGTGTGCTCTGTGTATATAGACGAAGTAAGAAGTCGATCATAAAAGATCGATCGCTTGGCTTTCCAATCCTCGCGCGTTTTTACCATCCTCCCGGCCGAGCTTTAACAACTTCTCCATCGCAGCCGGAAAAAGAAATTGCGCCGGGAGGAATCCCCTGGGCGATGTAAGAAGTGGCAGCAGCACATCAGAAAGACGAGAGGCCAAAGTATTGATCACGGAGGAGCCATTGAAATTCCGACAACGGCGTGCGAGATTCGCGCCTTAACACGGATAACGTCGACAATCGTGATGAATATTCTTACGGGATAATAAGGGAGAGGATGAGCGAAAGGGCGGGGACAATGTGACAAGAGTGCGACAGTCGACTGCTTCTTACTCTTCTTGTTCTTCTTATACTATTTGCTTGTAAATTGTAAAGCAGAAACGACATTTAGCATGTTCCGCTAAATAGTCGAGTGCGCATAAATAAACGAGGATGCAAACCGGAACGTCGATAAACAAACACTGGACGAACCATACATCCGAACACGGAAACAAATCAAGGCAGTGTTACAAAAGCGCGAGCAGCAGTTGATACCTGCAACGCTCTTTCTTATTGTCAAATTATTATTATTAAATTGTCGGACCGAGTTGTAGCTTCAATAACGATGTCAAGTATTGGAGCCAGTCACTCGAAAATCATTGAGACATCGAGAGCGAAGGTTATGCGGAATACTCCAGCAATCTAGAATGAGTGAAGAGGGCGGCAATTAAAGTCATTAAACCGAATACTTAATAATTCTATAAGGCGCTTATTCGACTACTGATCCCTTACAGAAAAATAATAACAAAAAAAAAGTATGAAAAAGGAGGAATAGAAACAAAAGAAGGGGAAAAATAAGCTGTCATAAGGAGCCGTCGCCTCGTATATGGTGGTAAAACTCGGGGGGCGTTAATGAAGATAGTGCAGCGCTCTCCTCGTTAGCATAGATAGTGGAGACATCGACGGCTGCACAAGTGTTTGCTCATCTCATGCTCAGGGACTTCGATGGGACACGGCATGCGCACACAAGCTCAGTCCGCTGCACCTGGCGGTAAGTTTTTCAATACACCTATGCATACCGATATATTTCTTCTTTGCGAGAGACACGGTAAACATTTGCGTGCTTTTATGTTGTGCGTGTATGTGCGCCAAAGAAAGAGATTTGTTTTGTTTAAGAATACAAGGATGCACAAAGTGGAGAGGCCCTTCCCTTTTTCTCTCGTGCTGTTGATACTGGTTTAACGAGTGCAGATGTAAATAAATTCGAATTTTCTTCTTTTTCATCCTTTTATCTCTTAGACTCGAGTTTATGAATTCGTTGGTTTTGATTAAAGTTTACCCTACGTTATTCTATGTATTTTTCCCGATTCTGTATGGATGTTAGTGAATTTTTGTAAGATATTTTCTGAGATAAGTATTTACATACAACGCAAAAATACTATTTTTATTATTTTATAAATTAGTTTCAATAGTACTTGAGTATTATTGTTTGTGAAATCTAACCAAGTCAAAAATTTTGAAAACATTTTATCAATACAAAAATTTATAATTGATTATCGTTGTATTACTGTATCGCATTATGCATGACCATTTTTTATTTGATATACTGAATACATTGCATGATAAGCTATAAGAGTGATCAAACTGCTCCTAACAAGAGCGAGCAATGCCTTGAATTTAAAAAGAACTCAATTTCATATTCATAAGAGTATTGATCTTACAACATAAACTTATATTTGCTAGTGGATTGATAAGATTTTTGTATGTCATTATGAGAAGGTACTTCATTAAAATACAACTTTCTCTTATTATAATTTATCTGAAGTATTAATGAATTCTACGACTATACTGTGACCATAACTTCTTGTCTATCTAATAGACAGTTATATGTGATCAAAAATTCAAATCGCTGAATTGACTGACAATCTTCTATCATCTTATTCGGTATCGAGTTTATTGAAATGAACGCGTTTTTTTTTCATTTAACATTTATGAATATCACCTGTCATAAGTTTTTAAAATTCTTTTAAATCAGATTAATATGTATATAAAGATTTTCAATTAAAATTGTTGATATTTGAATAAAAATATTATCGAAATCTGTTTACGAAACTAATAATAAAAGATAATTGAACTATTTCTTGTTTTAAAACAAATAATGTGATATAAAGAAAAAAATATCTTTTGAAAAATAAAGATTAGAAAATTTTTTAGTTTTTATAATTTTTAAATAATAAAGCGAAAATATTGTTTCAACTAATACAATTTCATGTAATAGCCATTTTCTTGGAATTAATCTTTTGATAATGTATAATTTTTAATACGGAAAATTTCGCAATAAATAAATAAATAAATAAATATATATATATATATATATATATATATATATATATATATATATATATATATATATATAGAAAAAAACAAAAAAAGTAATTAATGTGATTTGATATTTAAGGAAGTAACAGTTTTTTTCAATTTGTTATTTGTACTTCCAAACCTTATCAACGGATAGAAAAATAAAATACTAATTTACACACGTGGTTTCACATTATGTTTAACTATAAAAAACGAAAATATCATGGAAAAAAGAAAGACGAAGATACGAGATTGTCTTGTATTGTGTACTAAATGACCGGAGCACAACTACACAGAGGACAAATCTTGAAATGCCTGCGTGGAACGATGGTCGACACCCACACGTGACCATATGCACGCGTCTGGCTAAATTGTAGAAAATCTCGTCGCATGCACATATATTGTACAACTTTAGGACCCGTCGAAATTATTTGAGTACAATACAACGATTTTTACTGTAATTCCAATAAACCGGTGAGAACTGCGCGAAACTCGATTGCATTTCTCTCGCTAGTTCATCAAACACAAATGTCATTAAAATTAATTTCAGAAGGTCGTCAATACATTAGCCTTACTTTACTTTATAATTAATCTGTATTGTTGTACAAGTATCGTATTTAATTTTCAAACTAAATACAAGAACGCTCTAAAACTTACGGATATTTTTTTTTCTTTTTGAAAAAGAATTAACGAAAAGATCTTACATTAACGTAAATGTATAAAATACATATGATAGATGTATAAATAGATTTATGGAATAATTAGAATCTTATAAATTTCTATTCTTTAATATTTTTGAGTAAAAATCAACATTTTTTAATACAATTAAAACGATGTATCATAGTTGATAAATTAATTAGACGTGTAATTATCTCTTACGACTTCACCTGACGTTGATTCTTAAAACAATTATTTTTATTCTATACTTTTTTCAATATATTCGGTAAAATATATTTCTCAAAATTATCAAGTTATCTAAGTACAGCTCTATAAATTTAGAAATAGCAATTTCTAAACAGAAATATACATTATAAATTTAAAGGTCATTGAAATTAGTCTTGGAAGAAAACACATTTTATTATTAATATTTTAAAATAAATATTACTTTTTTATCTTTCTGTACACTTCATTTTTAATATAATAAAAATGTCATTCTGATTTATGAGAAACAGTAATAAGAATAATAAATAAATTTTATGGAATTACTTTAAATTTAGTTGTAACTTACAATCTAATTATAAAGATAAAAAGAATCCTGATGAGTATTTTAATTCTTTTACGAAATTGTATAAATGTAAAGTTTTTCTAAACATTTCTAAATTAGTCTCGCATAAGAATGCTGTGCTTTCAACGAAAAATTGTTAGACAATGTAATGATCATAATGTAAGATGGGGCAAAACTCAAATAACTTAACTGCTGTTGAATTTTAAAAATTTAATTTATAGATGATAGAGTCAACAACTTTCACGTTTATACAAACTTAATAATTACGTTTATAATACATTTAAGTAAAGAAAAAACATTCTCTATAAAGGATTACACGCAAATTATTAAATACTTCTTTATAAAGATCAGTTTCTTTAAACTTTCGTGAAAAGGTTAACGTGCATAGTCGTTCTTATCTACAGCTTGTATTCAAAATTTTTTAAATTAATTAATTGATTAAGAAAAGGAACAGGAGAGTTTATAAAAACATATGCTTTTGTAAATTCTTTATCGAAAAGCAATATTCAACTGTGAGGTTTATTTCGATACCTCAAAATTAAACTAAATTTAATTTATTAGAGCATAAAATGTATTCGTAATTCGAGTTTTCCTTTTCTTCATCTAAAAAACGTAATGTAACATAATACATAAGACATATTTATGAAATTTAAAGAGATTATTGTATGAATGTTGTATTAATAAAAAGTAACGTCTTAATAATATTTTTTTTCTTGTGCAAGTGAGATAAGTAAAATACAATTCTAGTTTCCAATATAATTCCAGCAATCCACTAATATATAAAAATAAATTCATCGTTATTTCATGTAAGAATGCATTGTTTGTAATATAACATCTAATATAAATCAGTTTAAACCATAATGTGATCTTCACGTTTTTTAACAAAATAGATTATTTATCTCCAAAAATATTTCAGCATAACGCAAACAGACTTTAAAAAATTAATTTTTTTGCATAATTTTTCACAAATCAAGTCACCGAATCCATACTTAAATTTATCCGAACAGTCCCGCAAGTGCTTCATGCAACGTACAATTCTATGATTGCTGTTTCATCGCTGCATTTACGTATGCCATTCGGATAATCGTAGGGAGGAAAACATAGCAGACATCGCCAAGAGGAAAGGGATGTAATTTTGTGTTGATTCGCGATCTGCGAGAAGTTCATTGAGACTTGCAGACACGTACATTATGCCTTGAGGTGTGGAAAGAATCCTTTATTCACTCTCTTGATTTTGGTTTAATTGAAAATTGTCGAGACAAAAAGTGAAAGATCGAAGCGAGAGTAATTGTAGCGGCTTTAACTTAGGATGATGCGAATGCTTGTTTCATCTTTGAAAAAGTGGTTATTTTCTAATATTGTTTTTGGAAGAATGATTAATATGATGTGATAGATCGCACTTTCTTTTCAAGCTAAAATATTATTAATTGTCTGATATTTATATTAATATATAAAAGTATTGTCTAAAACAAATTTTATACATCTCACTGGATATATTTAATAATTACGTTTTTACAATAATGATGGTATTCTACAAAATTTTTAATAGTACACGTTTCACGATAAGTTTTATTCAATTTATTTTTTAATTATTTATAAAATTATTATATTGAAAGTAGTTAAAATCAAGCAAACTATTTAATGATACGACAATAACCATAATTGTTTATAATCAAATGCAGTACTGGTGTAGTGATTTAATTTAAAAATATATTTTCAATATTAATTTTATTTTTTTTAATCCTCAAACAATTTTATTATTTAATAGTTAAAATTACTAAAGAAAAATTGAAAAAAATTTAATTTATAGTTAAAATAAATTTGTTTAAACCAAACAAAAGTTAAATTAAGTTATGAGGCATCTCGATTTGTGTTAGTTTTTACAAAAAAATTTGACAAAAATTTGTTTTGTAGCAAAATCGACTGTTTAGTTCTTCTAATTTGATATATTTTATATTATAATAATGTAAATATATTGATTGCGATTTCAATTTTTTCAATTTCTAGAATCTAGAATGTATTTGTTATTACATGAAAAAATTAATAAATGGAATTAATTAACAACAATACTTTTAATGTAAAATGAAAATGAATACTCGAGGAGTTTAAACCAATGTTTCATTAGGAAAGTCTGTCTAGTATGTCCCAATTTTACTACTAAATTAAAAAGAACTTTTTATTATTAAACGATTTTTTCACAGATATATAAGGGCAAAGAAAAACTAACGATAAAGTGTTTACGGATAGAAGCATTCTTAACGATGCAAATACATAATGCATATAGACCGCTGGAAATTATTTGTTTTTATCTGCGCACAACTGAGATTTTCAAGAAGCAGTTGTAAATGCAAATTTGCCGAGGGTGCTGTTACTCACATGCGTGGGTTCTGATGCAATATTATGGATACGGCAATCGGAAATATGAACTTGACAGCTTAAACTCACTGGAGATTTAGAATGAAAAAATACTAATCTTTCATCTATCAGTTTGATCTTGTTTCTTTTTTTGTATTAAAATACAAAAATCAGCAATTGTATTAACAAACAATCATGTGAAGTACGCTTATCTTGAACAATAATATACAAACACACTCGGTTAAGGATAAGAGCTCATTTAAATTTAATGTGATTCTAAATATGCATACGTAACTGCAAACGTATTATTTTACATCAATATGAGATTTTTAATGAATTACTTTGTAGATACAAATACAGCATTAATGTAAAATTTGAAAGGAATAAGGGAGAATTCGTCAATTTTAATAAAAACATTGCTAGCAGAGATTTATAAGTAAAAATGTACTTTTTAAAATAAATCTTGAGTACGGAAATATTGATTAAAAAGGCAAAATTGAGTTTATGGAGGCCTTAAGAAGCACTATATATTTTATTTATATTACTAAAATTTATTCGTTAATCATCAATATAATTGTTGAATCCTAATATAATTATTGGTAAAAATGATACTAAATTAGCTATTATGAAATTATTAATTATAAATGCTAAATATAATAATTTTTTTATGAAACATATTATTTAGATTCATTACATTGTATCTTTCGAAGGGTTTATATTAAAATTAATAATATTATAATATTTTGATTATTATAAATGTAAATTACTGTATTATTTTGTACATCTCTCCGTATAAATACGTTATATATTAAATAATTTATTCACGCAAGAATAAATAGAAAATATGTAATTATATTTTATTTTATTTCTTTTTTTTAACATTTCTAGAAAACAAGTTGAAAAAAATATTTGAACTATTGGACCTTGTAAATTTTCTTTTTTAATTCATCGTTAGAGTAATATCTGGGTAAGGTAAACGAATGCATGAGCATGAACACATTGCAAAATCCTTGAATTCCGTCTTACACAGCAAAAGTTGTACCACAAAAGCAATGGAAGATATTTCGCGGATAAGTGATTTTACTTACCTAACGCGCAGCGAGTGGGAATCCGGCAAATCATAAAATTCCGAGATAATTGGACAGTAGTTATTTTCAGTACCGCGCGGGCGCGATATCATGGTGCAATTCATCGGCGCTTGCACTACAACGATTGTATACATTTTTTGTAAATAGCTTCTTAGATGTACGTATATGTTTACGCAGTTATCGAATATGATGTACTATTTTTAAGAATTATTGCTATTTTAGAAAATACGTACACAGATATTGTTTGGCTGTAACACAATATAGATTCGTTTTTACCATGAACGTATTACAGTTATTTTTATATTATTACTTGATTCTAATAATAAAGAATATTGCAAATAAAATAATAATGTTAATTTAACGCTGATATCCAGAGAATGAACATTTCCATTTGATACCGTTTTATTATCAAAGTACTAGTGTGTTACTTATACTTACTGATAAATATCGACCATTTAATATTATATAAATTTGAGTTGTTCAATTTTACTAAATAACTGTTTCAAGTTTTCAAATATTATAAAAAAAGGCATAAGAAGTATTTGGAATCAAGCTGAGAAATTTATATAATCGATTTAAGTAACATGCATTTATTGCATCAACTTCGACGATGGAACTGTAGAAAAAATTGTAAATACCTCAGTCATTTTTAAGATTTTAAGTAAAATAAAAATGGCGATAGAGATAAATTTAAAAGCATTAAGATTCTTTATCGATACTGCTTATGTAAAATGAGCGTAGACGCACTATCTAAACGTTCTATTGTTTTCTTGATTTTATAATTTGATTTATACATAAAACTTAATGAAAATCAGAAAATGCTCTATGAATGTTGTTCTAACAGCATGCATCGCACGTATCTCTATTTTCTTATTTTTAATAAGAAATTAATGCTACCCCATACAAATGAACGTAGGAATTAATAACACTAAATTTATTTTAAACACTCGAGTTACCAATTTTTCAAAAATATTTAAAATAGCTTTAAAAACAAGTAATGTTTCGATCCACATTTGTAAGACACTCGAAAATTAGTGTACGACTTCTAAAATGCGAATGATGAATTTTCTAATACTTGCACAATGAGATTCAACATAAGCGTTCACCTCCTTTCCATATACTCGAATACACTTATAATTTTCTTGGTGTAATAGCTTTTCGAACGAAGCATGCATGGATCGATAAAAAATAAATTAAACGTCAAAATAATACGAAATCCGATTAGTCGATCTTACTCCATGAACGGAAAGAGAGAACGAGAAAAAAGAACAATAAGTATCAGTCGATCAAAACAAGAATAGGACGAGGAAGAAGTAGAAGCAGAAAGTGGAAAAGAAAAAAATGTTTGTTGATTGCAAGTTGAGAAAAAGTGCACAGAAAAAAGGCGAGCGCCAAGAGAGAGAGAGAGTGAGAGCGAGAAAGAGAGAAGGGAGGGAGTGTGGTAGACGCGTGATAATGTAAAAAGCTTTTACTACTGTTTATAGTGTAAAAACTATATACACGTACCTGGAACACTCGCTTGCGTCAGAGAATAAGCTAGGTAGGAAAGTAGTTGGCTAGCCAGTGAGCTCACCTTATTGTGCTTCGTAATTGCTATAAATTGAACGTCCCGCGCAAGTACAGCCTAATGCCCGCTTCGATCGGAATCTCGGCGTTTTTCTCTCGATATTGCGCGCCGTGGAAAAATGTATCGGTCGATGATGATGACGCGACAATTTCGCTCACGCGGACTTGGGCCACTTTGGAATTCTGTGCAATTAATTTTTTCTTGTCATTTGATTATTGACTCCTCGTACGCTGCCATGCGCGTTATTAATTAATATATTGATGTCGCTGGTATCGATCATTTTCCCGTCTACACTGAGTTTTGTTGTAGTCATTCGCATATTACATCGATCCCTACGTGCCCGCGGCTATCGATGCCCAGCAGTGTCCCGTCGAAACTTGTCGCGGAAATCATTGACATACTTTATCTCGCTAGTGCGTCAAAGTCAGCGAATGAATGAGTAAATGCATCAGCATCATAAGATTGATTCTCTGCTTTCGGGAAGATAATCCACATGGATATCCACACAGATAATCCATTCGGATGTTGAGTGCTTAAGTTTAACTTAGCTGTTTTATATCTAGATAAAAGAGTAAAAACTTCATGTTAAATAAAATGAAGCAATAAAATATTCGAAAAATATTTGACAATTCTAACGAAAACAATATTTTCTGTGTAAACAAATAATTGAAATCTGTGCTTTAATAAATACGCTCGTCATTAATGAGCTATGTGTATGCAAATTTACTTTCGTTAATAATTAGTTTACCATTCAATTGAGTTAGCATTAAACCTTCGGTTCAGTGAATACTCATTTATTTGTAGTTACACCTATGACTCTCACTCATTGATATTAAGTAACTAAGGGCGGAAGGTGCAAATAATCAATGTATATAAAGACAAAAATGATATATGGATTTCATATTAGCTGCAATAAAATCAGAGAAAATGCAAAATTATATATTTAGCGTAAGGTTCAAATCGCTCATAATATTATGTTATTCCATACTTCTTTTCATATTGTACAACTAGTGTGTGGAATTAGTTCTTTTATTTCTTTAATATTTCTATATTATTCATAATATAGAATCAATTATTTAAAATTTTTAAAAGGTTAATAGTTACAAAAATAATAATTAATGTTCCGATTAAATTAATTCGGAATGTATGAATAATATGAATGCACTATTATTAATTAATATATGTTTTATTTTTCAATTTTCAAATATACTTATTTCTATAAGTGTACTTAAAATTATTACAAGCTGGAGAAGACACTTTAAAAATTATACAGATATAAGTAAAACGTTTGTTTAAATTAAATCTCATAATTTTTACTCTTGATTCAAATCATATCCGACATTGTACGATAAATTAGATGTTAAAGTTTTAGTTGAATGCAAATATTTAAATATATTTTTTATCGTTAATGTTTGTATCGTTAATAGATACTTTAAAAGTTATCAAATAGTATTAATACGTACATTTGAAAACAAGCTTACTTATTACATTATTACATTTTTATGTTTAGTTCATAATTATCTACTATTTACTGACTATACCTTTTCACTTCGAAGTAAAATTTACTATTTTATATAATGTTAAAGAACAATTGACTGATAATAAGAAAGATGTAATGTAATATCGCTGATTTATTTGAATAGAAATTATGTGCATATCTGTATTTTTGTTTAGAATTTCGTACTATTATTTTGGTGAAATTGTTATCGCGATAATAAAAAAAATATTAGATTTTTGCTATTAAATATTAATTAATAATTATTTTTTTCCGAGTTTTTAGTAAAATTTTATATAGTTAAAAGTGAAAAAGTTAAGTTTATATTTATAACCATATCATATAAAAGGAAGAACTACAAGGTTCTACGAATTGTACGTAAAAAGTTATTGTCATGTTTAAAAAGCTTGTTGAACTTTTTGATCTAGAACTAATTTCTGATTTCATGGTCCAATCACAAAGAAGGTCATCGGATGAAATAAACGTGATTTTATAAAACAACCTACGTGTAAAAAAATAAAGAAGAAAGAACAAAGAAAACAATAACATTGACGCAAAAAATATTCCGCTTAGGAATCTGGATTTTTTCTTACTTCTGGATATTACTAAAAACATGCAGAAGTCTTATATGCTTGAATAAATAAAACTGCTCCTTATACAAAGAAGTAAGTTAAGAAAAATTTTTTAAAAGTCAATATTTTTAATATACTAAAATTTACTATTCTAATTATATTATCATATGTTAGCATTAGGAAAATTTCCATTCAATTAAGATTTATTTTAATAAAAAATTAAAAAGCTAATTATTTATAGTATAAAAAACTATATATAAATTTATACGTAAAATTAAGAAAATGGTGGTCCTGTTGACGGAATAAAAAAATTGTTCTTTGTTGAATTTAACACATAAGACTGATATATTGTAGCTGCTATTAATCATAAATGCTTTACTTAATCTTTCTATAGTATCAACAACGTGTTCTCAACATTGACAATTTTTGCACGATATTAATTACCTATCAGTTTGTAATAAATTCCAATATCACCGTTTCAATAGGCCTCCGCACAAACGTAACGCAATCTTAAAACCAAATCTTAAAAGGCTTGGTGCGGCGCGAGTCAAACGATCCGTTTATTGCTGATCGAAACCATACTGCGCTAATAGAGCTATACACGTATACAAATACAAAATTTTCGTGGGTAACATACAAAATAAGTGAAAAAATTTTTACTGATCACAACGTCATCATAACAAAATTATTAAAGTTATTAATATTCGGATTCAATAAGATCCGACATTCCGTTCTAGATTCATATATTCAACTTTATGTTTATTTGTAACCAAATAAACTAATATGGTATTCATTAAAATGAATTAGCGAAGTTACAGTGGAAAATATTATTTTGTTTGTAAAATTTTGTATATGTTTCGTTGAATATTTGGAATCTTGTAGGAAATTGCAATAAATTTTAATAAAATATAACTATTGTATTGGATATTAAAGAAAAAATTCTTATTACTATGGTTTATTCATTTAATAAATATATTATAGTAATTCGAAGAATAACAATTTCATGAAGCACGTAAATTTAATTTCTGATAATTTGAAAAATATATCCTCTTATGAAAAAAAAATTCGAAGTTTATTGTTATTTCATAACAAACTAATATACTATTATACAAAACTTTAATTAAATATGTTAATTTTTTTATTAAAAAGAAGCAAAATTATTTTGCTTTCTTTTAAACAGCTAGCTTTCTTGTTTGTAAATTAAGTATTATGGTGTAAATACTACTTAGTTTATTCGGTGTTTAATTCGTATTAAAAAAATTTCTATTGTCATTGTTATTTAAATTTGTGTAAAAAAATAAAATTTCACCTTATTATAGTGATTTGTAGCATATAGTATATATAATAAATTTACAGTGATTTGAACTTTTTTGTTCAAAATAATTTTTTTTAATCGCTTCAGAAACTACATAGTTAATTTCGCATACTGTACAATTAATAATGCTTTTAATTTAGTAATACTTACTTTGTATATATTATTTTTTTATATCTTGATCCAATTATTCATTTCTTATTTCATTTATTTTTTCAAAAAACTTCCTTTGTGAACAGTTCATTGAAATAGAAAAATATGATCGCCAATTTTCAATTTATGGAAATAAGTATTATTTGAGAATTTAAGTATTATTACGAGTTAACAGTTACATGATCATAACTTTTTAACAATTTTATTTCTCTTAGTACTAATCATCTAGATTGATTTTCTTCGCTATTCTTTGGGTATTTGTTCTAAGAAGAATCAGAATATGGAACCATTAAATTAGATTAGATAAAATATACTAACAATATTCATCATATATTAAAATTTTCATATATTATTATTAAATGGGTAAATTTTAATTGTAAACGTAATAGTATTAATTAAAGCAAGCCTTTAAAACTAAGTATATAATTGATATTCATTTTTTGAAGTATAGAAATTTCAATTTTTTATAAAATATTAGTATTCTCTACCATAATTTAAACTTTTATTGCAAAAGATAATTTTTGAAAAGTAAATTTATTTCGTAGGAATAAAAAATTAAATGAGTAAATGGTTGCTTATAATTTATGTTCAAATAAATAGGTGTGTAAGCTGGCTTCGGTTTCATAATTTGAAAATTTTTTAATTATTAAGCTTCCAATTTGTTGCGAAGTACTCAAATATAAATATAAATGCAAGCACTTAGAAGTAGTTTTGAGTCTGCAATAAAATTCGAATTTAATTTGAAGAAAAATTGTTCCCGTTTGGTATCTCCCATGAATATGTGCTTGCGTTGTTGTGTGTGCCCGAACACGAACGTACAGCATATTTATAACAAGCAGAGAAGCGATTATCGCCGTACACGAGGATTTCGAAAATGGCGCGTGTGGAATACCGAACTGTTATTTATACTTTATAGTTGCGGGTATAATTTATGGCTCTTGACGGATAATCTTTTTCCAGATTTTTCTCTATTTTGATAGAAAAGGGCAGAAGGATAGTGTACGAAGGTGGATATCATAATTGAAAATTTGATACTTCAATAAAATCCAAGTTTTACAATTTTTCATATTTCGATAACTGGTTTCCTATGCTTTTAGCTTATTTTCTAAAAATTGGTTCTCCAATTATTTCGTCTATTGCAAATTCGCGCAAGATTTTCTTGAATTAAGTTAAATTCGTTTATCAAAGGAAGTTCAATTATAAAAAGAAGATTATTGTGAATTCTGTGTCGGTATATGTTGTATTTATTTTTTATATACAAAATAAAATTTATCGTAATTATTATTTTCTCGGTGTTAATGTTGATTAGATTTTTTGAAGTTAAATTAATCGAATCTTTCTATCAGCTTTTTTCACACGAAAAATGCATCTATGAAATTCTTTTAGTTTTTCCATCCTAAAGAACTAAGTCACAATATTTACAACAGATCGGCTATAAATATAGTATGCACGATTGAAATCCAAAATAAACTGTGTTCGTTGATTCAAATAATAATACAATATTTTAATTTATTAAAGATACCTACCAAATAAATGTTTGATTTGGAATTAAATAATTCCAGTTTTATTAATTACTTAATTGCTCACCCAATACAGTAACATTTTATGATGAAAAAATTAGAAAAGTGAAAAGAATGTTTTAATAAATTGAATGCCGAGCCTTCCAGACAATTTAAAACTACGTTTAATATACTGAAATTATGGAAGTTGTAGATGTTAGAAGGACATCCGCGAATACATTCACATTTATCTTGCAGGCACGTGAATAATCTTCCTAGAAGATCGAAATAAAAATCGAAGCTTAATCGAGAGATAAAGAAAGAAAGAGTCAGAGGAACCGCCGTCTTCGCACTAGTCAAATTCCTACAACTCTTCAAATCATTCGTCTGTTTCGTTTTTTCATCGTCCTTCTCACTCCTCCTCTCGTCCTTTTCGGTCGACTCTTTATCTTTTATACTTACCTTCGAGTCCGCGTGTCCCGATGAAAACGAGTTTCGCGCTCGTGCCAGCCGCCGGTTATAAAAAAGAAGGAGCGCATCCTTGGGTGATCACATAATCGTGCATTCACCTCTCCTCTCGGCCGTTTCTCTCTCGCTTTATCTTCCTACTTTCTTCGATCCTCTTCCCTTCTCTCTTCGACTCATTTGCGCTCTCGCAAGCGGTCATTCTTATACGGCAGTGGTTATGGTTGCCGAGCTTTCTTCTTTTTTTCTTCTTCCTGCGGTCGGCTGACGCTTTTCTTACTTTTTATTTCACTGGACCAAGGGTGGCGGGGAGCTTGATTCTTCGCGTCGTCGTATGCAGTCAGACGAGCCGCCGAAAACACTTTTATACCTTGACTGTTTCGACTGGTCGAGCGTTCACACGCGAACCGAGAACTTTTTTCGACGAGCCCTGCACATCTAGAGATTGTGTGCAGTTTTACGAGAACGCGTTACGGGTATTGACTGCAGAGGAGTATGTATGTTTAGGTGGATGCAGTTTTCTTGCTTCACAAGGATACTCTCGATTTTACGAGAGGCTTACGTAGGATGGCGTTCCGACGTATTTTAGAAAAACTGTGAACGTTGTATTCTAGCTTTTATTGAATGCACTAGTGTACAGAGAATGATTTGCATACGAGATAAAATCTAAACAACATCTTTACTATCCATATAAAAGTAAAATAAATATTATTTTTATTCGTCCATGTTGTGTACCAGGAAAAAGTATTGCAACATTGAATGAATCTTTATGCTAAATATTTCGCTCACGAGAAAAGTTGTTTTAAGAAACTGAAGTCACTTGTTTATACTCAGCTTTCAGTTCAATGAAAACTCTATTTTTCAAATACATTGTGTCTTTCGGTCTCGAAAAATGCAGAAAGTAAAAAAAAAAATAGTGCCTTTGTCGAGAATTAAGGGAACCCGTGAAATAGAATTATAGCAAAAGTGAATTTCTTCATGAGCGTCCTTCTAGTAATCGTTTCTCTCTCTCTCTCTCTCTCTCTCTCTCTCTTTCATTCTATCATCCATCGTTCAGTCGATTCGCTCGCTGTCCACGAATCACGGCATCTCCGTCCATTATGCGGCGTGTGTTCTGATAAGAGCGCTCATATTTCACTTGGAGCCGCGCGTACCTTTGTCGCGCGCAGCTTGTACGGCGAGCAGACACGCGCTGATCAAGCGAATATAATTTATCATTCAGAAAATTGAGACCTTAACATACGTTTAAAGAGCGAGCGTGCATTGGTGACGTTATAAACGGAAAATACTCGACTGCTTTCCGTGTAAATTTAATCGTGCGTACAGGCTTCGCGCGATCGTTCCTTCTTTCCTTGTTCGTGTATCTCTCCTTCTCGCACGTAACTTAGCGAATTGGAATGGAAAATCTGAGGACTTCAGAATGTCGCCAGAGATACAACGTTTACCGGAATGTTTCTGCGAGAGTCGTACTTGTTCGAAAACTGCACGACAAGACTACGATTTTTTAGGGGCTTACCGAATGGAGATGTAGTTCGACAGACGGAATCCAACGTTTTTCTCATTTAAGAAAGAACATTTTCTTCATCTGAATGATTTATGTGCTAACTTCTTATTATATTTCCAATCCTTAACAGTATTGAAAAATGTAAAAATTTTGATGCATTTATTGTCATTGTACTTTAGAATTTGAATAAGGTCGAAAAATAATAACGAGAAGGTGGAATCATTTATATTGAAGATTGGAACTACATTGTTAATATTTATCTTTAGTGTTCTGTATTTGATAAGATAAAATCTCCATTTAACATATTATAGTGACGAATCATGTGTTTCTTATAACTATTTTATAGACGCATTTGTTATTATACTGATGTCATAAATGAATTTAGATAGTTTATATATAAGGTAAAGAAATGGAAGCTCTTCATGTTGTACCAATATCGTACACAAAAATTTGTATTTCCTGTTACATGAAGAGCGATAAAAAACACTGTATATTTCGTGAGGATAATTACTCTACAAAGCAGATGTTGCATTAAAAAGAACAGACAAGAAATTTAAAAAATCCTTTCGTTGGAACATGTTTGATGAGATCTTTATTTATCTAGTGGAATTTCTATTTAAAAGATTCTTACGAATAAAAAAATGTCTTTGATAAATCTAATCCAATCCGATCGAATTGCTTTCCAAATATTCCTGTCATTTACTGATAAAAATCAATCTAATGAAGAAGAGAAAATACGTCTTTGAGCTCACGCTAATCCCCTTCAAAATTCTAAAAACCTCGGCGTGGTCTGAACCAATCGTCGACATTTGCATGTTCGCAGTCCATTGCGTCGTAAAAGGAGCATAAAAGCTGGGACGAAGAAAGAAGTCGAAGAAGTGGGAATGAGTGAAAAAGATCCTCATACGTGTACGCGTAGGTATACGCGTACCTTAGAAGCAGCAACGGCCTATATGGGCGATAAGTAGGTACAGCCGGGTTCGGGCGGCCAGCATCGGTAGGTGTTAGCGAGATGCTCGCGCATTCTCTTGACAATTTAGTTGCTCGCCCGTCTTTTAACGATGAGAGAGATCACGGATAATTAGCGGTGCACCTCTACATCTTGGTATGGTCTTCGAAGATATAATGAAGTCATTTTCCGCGGGACAGAGAGAGAGAAAGAGAGCGAGAGAGAGGGAGTGTGTGTGTGTGTCTGTGAAGAAGAGGCTACGGAAACATCACACGAGCGATCTCCATATACGGCACTGACGCTTCTGCGATGCATCAACGGTCTATATGTATATATTTACGAAAGTCTGCGTGGACATGTGTGTTTGAAGGGATTCATATGTACCGTATTCATTTGGAGAAAAGCATACACAGTAACTGCTACGCTTTGCCGTTTTACTTTTCTATCTCGTCTCTTGTTGTTTTATTACATTTTTTTCGGCGATTTGTGAATGCTGTATTCAGAGTATACTAGCGTACGTAGAATAGTTTTCACGCAAGGGAATCATCGTAAGGCGTCCTTCTTCTCTCTTTCGGTGTACTCCGTAATTTATTTATTTCGCTTTTTGAAAACTTGGGAATGGCGTTTTTAATCCAAAGGATTTCTTTAGCTGTGCTTGGATTTTATGATTTATATCTCTTGTTCTTATTTGTTAAAAATAAGAGAGAATAATTTTATGGTGCGTAGTAATTAGCTAATAGCCGAAAATAGCAGTGAATTAATAAACGATTTTGAAGTTATTACAAAATTCTCTTTACGAATATGAATATCGAGATTGTAAATTTATCGATATTAAATTATTATGATGAAATAATATATATAATGTAAAATAATATATAATAATATGAATATATATAATGAAATCCCAAAGAACATCGATAGCACTCATTGGTACAATTAGGTATATATTTGAAACGTTCGCTTTCAATTAGGTCATTTATTCAAAAAGTACAGATTTATAAATAAACAAACACACATATGATCCGTCATTCTAATTGAATAATTAAAATAATTTATTAGATATACGAGATAAATTATAATAAGAAATATAGAGAAGTCGATTAATCATGTTTTTAATGCAAATGTGCTAATATACTATAGATAACGTTATATCCACATCCTTGTTTTTTCTACTTTCGGGAAGCATGAAATATAGAAACAAATCGAGAAAAGAAGTAGTTATAGAAAAAATTGATTGAAAAAGATTTTATTTAATACCAGCATGCATATTTCCTATATAGATATGAGATTTGACAAATTTTCTTTCTCATTCTTCAATTTATCGAGATTAACTAGTGTACAAAACATGATAAACCTTAAAATATGTAAATACAGAAAAATCAGTAGGGCAAGTTTATATTATAAATGAGTTAATTGACTATATATGAGGTTCGTTAAATTTGCTTTTACGTTTCACTTAGAATAAATTGATAAGTATAAAAAATATTAAATACTAAATAATTTTTATTTTAATTGAGAACTTTAAATACTTTGTCTACCTATATTTATTCTCTATATTCTCTATCTATCATTCACCTTTTTCTGTACATTTACATGTATACGTTATTGTATACAAAAGCGTATGTGCACTCGTGATTGTACCAATCAATGTTTTAAGGAAGCTGAAGCTATGGAACCTGGCAACGATCTAGTAGCGACATTGTCGTATCGATTGAAATAACATATTGATGCTAAAAAAACTTTGATTTGATACTTGAATTTGATACTTTAAATAATAATTCATAAAGGCATCAAAGAAGGCTCAAATTATCCTTTTATGAACATTGTTAATGAGCATTATTCTTTTCTTTCTATTTGTGTAACATCTCACATTGTTTTTTTCTTTTTTTTCTCGCCCCTTCGTGTGATTAAATCTAGAACTGCATGAAACTGGCATTCATAGTTTGATGAAGATGTTGCTTACATGTATATTATACCCCTTGAATATGTACAACCTTCTCTCTCTCTCTCTCTCTTTCTCTTTACTTCTTTATACTTCTTTTTGTTGCTTCTGTTACACGCCACTTGGTGAAAGATGCGCACATGTGATTTTTATGAGATCACTTCAAAATAATCGGATAAACAAGAGATCCATGAGTAAGAAAAGGCAAATGAGAGATAAAAATGCAATTTTTCTTTCTTTCGGCATCATACTCTCTATTCTTATTTTTTTCTTTACTTTGGTATGCCCTCTTATATATGCAAGTTTTATATTTGACGGTTTTAATTTTATATTGGACGGTAACGGTAAATGAGATAAGAAAAAATTAACATCGCTAAACTCGATCAGCAAAGGCCTTTCGCAGTAAATATACATGTCCATAATATGACATTATGAATTGATAATCAATGAATAATATTATTCATTGATTTAAATTTCGATTGCCTTTTTTATATCCTCATAATAGCATGGTACCATATTATTAACAAAGATATTATTTTTTATTTAGTTATTTGTATTTTTACTTGCTTTCTCTTAATCATATTCATCAAACTTCAAGGATTTTTCTATTGCTGTGTAAAGTTAATTTTTAAACAATTGTATCTTATCTTTAATAAGTGGCGAATGCTACGATAAATTTGTATTTGCAAAAGAATTTACTAAATGCCAAGAAGAAGGGAGGAAATAAGAGAGGTATACAATGGATGAGGAAGTGAAAGAAAGGCAAGAGCGCAGGCTTTTATGAAGAATAAAAACAAAGGGAGCCAACGAGCGCATGATGAACGATAGAAGGATCCCGAGGATCATTGCAAAAACGTAACACGATGTTACTTATGTAGCTCGTAAGCGCGCGCATGCTCTACCCCACAGATGCGATGAGCTTTTCCTTTGCACTGACGTATTTCCTTTTAAACAAGCGTGACTACGTTCGCAGGAATGTCCATTCATCAAATTAATCTGACCGCTTCTTTCTTCTCATCCTTCCTTCTGTTTTTGTTGACAATCAAAAATGTTGATGCTAACACAAAATTGCCTCTTATTTCATAATTTATTCAAAGAATAGATTATGTACGTAGTATCGGTCAATTTTTTAAAACATAGATTCGCATGCTTCTTTCAGTTTTTAGCTCTCATTGTGCTTTAGTATTTTTCATTATGATTACAATGAATATATCATTACAATGTTTTTGATGATTTAATATTAAATCTTTTACTCGTTAATTGCACAGATTTTTGAAGATGTAAAATAATTAATTCTAGAAAACATAATTTTACTGTTTTATGAGTAATTAAAAGAAAAAAATCATTAATGTATTTTGTAAGTAACTCTATAAACATTCGAAAATGAACTTGTAAAATTGTAAAAGAATCTTAATATTCGATTAATATTAGATTAATATACTATTCACGTAATTTCTTCAGTATGAAAATTCATTTAAAAGCAACAAATATATATGCAGTGTAAGATAAATAATATTTCCATATTGTTAACATCATAAAAAAATATTAGCTCTATTGAAATAATGAAAATGCATTTTTTTAAATAAAATGAATGTATTTATTCAGCACTTTTACATTAATGTGATTTTTTATCGAGAGATGTATCTGAGTTTTTTTTCTTTTAATAAATAATAACGAAAACAAGTCTAATAAATATCGAGAATTCGATAGTTCATTCAGGCTTTTCACACAAAAGTATGCGTTCTTCATCTGCGTTTGAATCCTAAAATTTTAAAACTAGTACCATGGTATTTTAAGAAATCGGAAAATAAATCTATACATTTCTAATACTTTTATAATTTAGAAGAAAAAATATGTTTGTCGCATCAAATTAATTATCACCCATAAATCATTATTAATGAGTCGTCCTTCATATGAAGTATTTCATGTTTTCATTATCATGAAATCATTTCAATTATTGTATTAGCATTTGTGGCAGCAATGTATAAATACAACGGTTCCAATTTCCATTAATATATCAGGGCACGCGATATATTGACTCAACCTTTGTATTTGGCGTCATTTCATCAATTTGCCGGGCATTCGAAATCTCGTACAAGCGCACATCTCAGTGACTATTTGCATCTATTCTTAAATACTTTTCCCCTCGCACCGTAAGTTCCCAAACATGTTTTGACCACTCGTTCCGACCGCTGCCTCGGTTTTTTCATCTAAGACGCACGTGCCTGCTTGTCACTCATTTGGCATATTTGTTAGATCTGCGTTGCGCATTTCATAGGCGTATATTTGTATGGACAGTGAAGTTTTGAAGATACTGTACAGGATCTTCTTTACTGCTTAGTTAATAGATTCATGGACGGAGCGAAAAAAGTGAAAGAGATGACATCCATTTATCGGAAAGACGTGATTCAGTTTATGACTTTAATAAATGTAATTAATGCCATTTTTATACATGAAAGAAGGCAGTGTTACAAACTTCGTGCGCATATGTTCAAGTGAAAGCAAAAAGAAAGAAATATGTGGAATAATTGTCAGTATGTCCGGTGATGAGCTGTACGCACAGATTTCCATTGCTTCCTTTTCACAGGTGGCACTGGAACATTAATAAATTACTGTGAATAATTTATATAATTTTATAGAGATAGAGATCGCAATTTTGATAGATTAAAAAATAGTGAATGTGCATTAACTGTAAAATTTTTCATTAACTGTTATCGGAAAATCAATGTGAATAACCATATTTCTATAAATATTGGAAATTTTTATTTTCATTTATAATCTTGAACCTACGTAAATCGTATACTATATAAGTTTTAATATTTATATGTTTTGTTTTTTTATATTAAATATTTATTAATAAAATTAAATATAAATGTTTAATTTGAATACAACTGTGAAAATTATTCAGAATTTATAAAAGGCAAGTAGTAAAATTATATAATGCTCGAATAATATTCTAAAATAATTATTTTTAATGAAATATGAAAATTAAAATTATTTACAAAAGTTTGATTATAATATAGATTAATAAAAAAGACGAACTATATAGTCAATGTTTGCTAAAATACTGAATAAATATTTCATTCGTATTAAACAATAGATTATTTGGCAGTTACTAACTGGCTTACTTAGAGTAAACAGACCTTGAAAGACTAGAATAATTGATTTATGTACTTAATGCGCTTTGCACTTTATCGCATTTCCACTATTTTTATAACTTGATCAATTATATGAATATTATTTTATCCAGTATAAATTTATTCTGATGATAAAAGCCAAGTATTCAAGTAAACGATACATTAACTTTTCAAACACATTCATTTTAACGCATGCTAAACTACATTTCTCAGCAATGAATGCATATTCTTAAATGAAACGAATCTTCTTACCTAGTGTAGATAATTGCGTAACAATTTATTCGTAGAAATTATATAAAATTGCAAAATTTTAATCTAAAAGTCCTGCGATAAGCTCAGCATCCTTATATGAAGTTCTTAAGTAGAAGTACATGAGGTAAAATTAAAATGTTAATCAGGTGCAATTATAAAAGTCAGATGGAGCGAGATAGAGCGAGAGAGAAAGAGAGAGCGAGAAAGGTAAAGAAAGACATAGAAGGGGAGATAAAGAAAAGGTAGAGGGAGAGAGAGAGAAATCTTCCGAGTTTATATGCCAATAAAGAAAACCAATGACGACGTGACCAATTATATGGTATTTTGAAATTACGCAGGCCACGAAGGGTCTACTTAAGTGTATGTTGAGATTAAGCAGCAGCGCGAACCTTCATGCGGGTCGTGCTGTCGTTATGAAACCGTCGTAGTCGTGCCCTTGCACAAAATGGCATCTGTATACGGTACGCGAGGCACGTTATCGCGCGACGATAGACTTGGCGATATGCCGTAGCGGGCACTCATTAACGGCCCTCTTAACCGCTGCATTAATTGACTTTATTAATCAAATCAAGCCCTTCATAGCCACTCGATCCTGGGAGCTGGATTGCGCGCTTTAGACATTCAACCTCGCTCGAAACCACTCATTGGTTCTTTGCTACTTTTGCAGCGATTATTTATCCAGTGATGTTTAAAAAATTACATTTGTGAGGTATTCAACATTTCAAATTTATTATGCCAGTTCATGTACGAAGTAGCGTTAACTCTAACTTTGCTAAACGACCGAATTATGCTGACTTAAGTTTCTCGTTGGTATATTATATTTATATGTACATTATCAGTACGGCTATATAATATAAGCTAATAGAAACGACAGTAGATAAGATCAGGATTGGACCAGGCAAAATTAATCACAAAAATAGAATAATAATTATCCATCTTCATTCGATTAGTAAGATTATTTTCAATACTGAATTATACGATCGATAAATTTAATAATGTTAAAATTTATTGAATTTTTGAGTTACAATGCTCCACTATAGTTCAATTTCATTTAGATACATTGAATTTATATTTTCATCACGAGAATTAAATTTATTTAGAATATAAAGTCTAGTAGGTGATATTTTCATACAGAAAAATTATTTATTACATTTTTAGTAATCATTAAAATATATTTAAAGCAAGATTTTATTTTAATAGTGTAAATTCTCAACTCTAATTGGTTAGAGGTGCTCTCTAATTAAATAGTAAAAATAGATCAAATTCATATAATTGCACACGGATTTGTACACCAGGATTAACTTCAAATCTTCTGTAAATTAATAAGGGCATATTCTTCTGCACAAATTATTATGTAAAAGTCTTTTGGTCAAACTAAAATTCTGATATTAAATATTTAATGAAATTACAGATATTTAATTTAAAAATATAAATTAAAAAATTTTTTAAAATAGTTTAAAACGAAGAAATGCGTGTAAGAAGTTTTTTAAAATTTCTGTTCAAGTGAGAAAGCTTAGAGTACTCATTATCGTTTTATCCCGTATATCGTTACTTAAATCGTATTTTAGCATTCGCAGACGTCCTTACAACCGTATTTTATATTCCGACGCAAACTAAACCCGTACGGAGGCTTGGAAAGATATCGTTTAAGCCTCTTAAAACGTACTAGATTTCAACCACTTTTTTAGCTCTAAGTTTGAGCTATTTCGTGTCCAATATAACTGTACACAGCGACGACGTTTGGCTTATTCTCCTTGCATGTCTAGCACGAGTAATATCCCTTATGCGTATAGTCAAATACTAAAGCTAAAGATATTTGCATTAACTTTTTCGCCATCTGCATTAAGATTCAAAAGAAATTGCTCTAAAAGTAAGACAATAAATGTATCTTTAAATAGATGGAAGTTAAGCAATCGCTTTTATACTTTTTAAAAGTATAACTATTAATTCGTCAAAGGTATTTTAAGTGAAATGAGGTCTTATATTCTTTCATTTAATAAGCGTATCAATTGCACGTTGAAATAATTGGAAAGTAACTCCAGTAGGAAATTTTTGTTCTCGTATCAATTTTCAATTGATTAATTTATAATTTAGATAATATTTTCAAAAAGAAAGCAAAATTCTTTACAGTAATTTAAACTTATTTAAATTTATGATACTTAAAAATATAAAACCTACCATAATTGTTGATAAATATTTCTTCTTTATGATCTTGATTGATCAAAAAAACTAAAGCCAAATTTATAAAAACAATCTATGAACCACAAATGCATAATATTTCGATTTTGTGTTCTGTATATGCGATAAGAATATAAATATGAAATTAAATGTAAAGCCAATTTTGGAAAGTGAACAGGTAAAAACATTGCAAGCAAATGATAAAGATTAATAATTTCACCGAATTACTCGTTTCTTTAAATCGGTTCACTTAGACAAGGTTAAAACAACTGACAAACTTTTGATATTGTAGCAGCAGATGTCGAGTGAGAGAAAGAAGACAAAAAATAGAACATCAAGAGTAAAAAGAAGAGCGAGTTGAACTAAGAGGGTTAAAAATCACCCATCGGCTTCTAGTTATATAACCAAGCCATAACGAGAACCAAAAAAAGGTTGTCGCACCTCCGATCTTTGATCGGATCGCATTGCGGTTCAGCGTCGCATGCACATACGCAGCTCTGATGTCTTGTCTTACATCGATGTGTCAGCTAGAATCGAGATTAATCTAGCCCCGAATTATCTAGCCCGAGGATTGTTCTTTTTTCTTCGTTTGATGACCGTTGTGTTAGAGATATAATATCTACAGGGTCATTTACGGGTTTTAAATACCGTTACACAGTCGTCCTTTTAATTTGAAGGATAGTATCAAAAGGAATATACTTCGAAATATTTCTCTTTTACTTTGCGAGGAGATTGAAGTTGAGAAATAGTTCGTATGTTACGTGCAATTGCATTGCATGATAGAGAAGGGATTTAAATGTCAATTTTTTAATAAGTTCATTTGTAAGCTTTTATAAGCTGTATTATAAAAAATTAAACTTCAACGTTTTTATTCTAATATAGTAAGTGAACTTATTGCAATATATTTATATGAACTTTAAGCTTAGATAAATAACAATTATCTTTATAAAGAAACATTTTTTATTCAATAAAATTACTGTATGAAAGTAATCAAATAAAATTATATCCAGATACAGTTTACTTTGATTTCTACTTTAATATATTAGAAAACTAGATAGAAGTCAAGAAAATTAAGTAAATACAAAATAAATATGATATTACTATTACTATTTTAAAAATGAAACATATTCGTATTAGTATTATGATTAAATCAATTATTATGAGTATTATTATTATTTACTTTATTAATGTATAGTATTTTTGATAAACCAATTTATTTTTAATGTATAAAAAACAATTCTGTTTAATTCATGAATTCTGAAGAACAGATTGTATTGAGCGCTTGTAATAATTATATCGAGGACTTGAATCAAAAGAACTTATTAGTTTAAGAAAAGTTAAATACTGTGATGCTTACTATATTTTCTACTTCAAATTATTATATTCGAATGACTATATTTTTTTAAGAAAGTAATTCGTTATAAAATTTGTAAAAATTTTACATTTTAAATTCCTTGAATTTCGAAGTTTAAATACGCAAATTTAGTACTTCCATAAATGAAAACTTGTTATAATAACAATCATCTATTTAGTATGATCGATAAAATAAAGTATCGATATAAATCGAACTTCAACACCTCTTTAAAGAAACAAATTTCAAAAGGTTTGTCGCGTTAAGAGCTAAGCTAAAAAACTCATTAATGTAACCATTGATGATAGATAAAAACGAGTTGCAGTTTCTGTTTTGAAAAGAGAGAATCTTTCCACTCGCTCGAAAGAAATAATCTTCAAGAGAACGAGAACAACTCTGTTTAATCACTGTAATTGCTGCTACAACACGACAAAGAGAAACTTGGCTCACCACCCAGACAAGGTACAAAAGAGGAAACATAAGCAAAACCGACTAGCTATCGCGTGTTAATGAGTACAGCAGCCATTACTATGGTCTTGAGAATATGGGCGGAAAAAAGTTGATTGCACTGTCACCGTAGTCGAGCGACAAGAAAGAAAGAGAGCACAAGAGAGAGAGTGAGAATGTATTTTAGAATCGCCACGCGCTCGCCATAACCTGTCAATTAAACATCGGGCGAAACTTCGCAATGAGACTTTCGATCGAATGAAAAGAACTTCGATATGGAAGGGAGAAATCACTCGTAGATGATTGAGACTTTTTCTCACGCTCGTGTTAAAGATCTGGTAATTCCGGAACTCAGATATATACACTAGGATTAGGTATACGAGTTTTTTCTACTTTATTATACGTAATAAGTTGAGAAATGCGCGCGCAACCTAATTGTAACGACTTCTTCTTTTCAGCGGTAGTTAAATGATTATTACATGAGCGTGGCACGTGTTGAATTACTTATTAAAGGAGTCGGTGTCTACATTGTTGTATAGCCTGACAGTTCTATCCAGTTGGCAAGTTTTCCTTGCTAATTTGAAAAAATCTAGAAAACCTTTTTACGTTTATTAAGCTCGCTTAAGATGCTGTAATCTTGTAATAGATATATTTATGTACGAACGATAAGGTTTTCCTTATTTTCTTAAATTTTCAAGTGTATAAACATACTAATTAGTGAAAAGTTGTAAATTGAAAGTAATTGTATTATTAAAAATATTAAAAACATTTTAATACCATTGATCATTTGTATTAAACTTTAGAAATTTATACTAAATGTTATGGTTTCACGTTCAATGTACTGGATAAGTTAAGGTTGAGAGTCCATTCGTAATTTCAAATATGTTTATGTGTATATATACTCTAGAATGCGTTATTTACATATATTATTCGAATAATATTCGAAGTTGTTGTAAAATACTATATAATAAAAATGTCTTTTTGCATCTTGCACTAATACATTTTGATATTTTTAAAACTTTTACTTTTACTTTTACTTTTTTAAAAAACTATATGCAAGAATGTATAATAAGTCCAAGAAAGCAATATAATAAAAGAAAATTCTAAAAAATATTTATTTATATACATTTTCTTTGTAAATATTAATGTAAAGTTTTTAATACCATAAGAAATTTTTCACAATTTAATAATAGCGGAATTATAACTTGTTAAAATAAGAAAATATCTTAAAAAATTCTCAAAGGTTCAATTTTTATGAATATTTAACATTAATAAAAGTTTAAAAAATTTAGATAATTCATGTTTTATATTTAAAAAATAAATATATTTAAATTAATTCATAGATAAATCTTGATATTAAAATACAAACATTTAATAAAACATTATAAGATTACAAAATTAATATTTCGTACACTAAAGCATAATCTATCTATATATGTATAAATATTTATTTATTTATTTATCTCATCGAAATAATTAAGTCCTATTACTTTTAATATCTTATTATTTTTAAACTATTATAAATATTGTATTTTCGGGAAAACTATATTTGGTACAAGTATCTGCACCTAATTAGGTATTAGAGTATTTCTCTTCGTAGATTATAAAATATGCTTGAAACACTGAAGTAACGAGCTTACAATTCAAAAGAATTCGCTTCCGTGCAAAAATTAACCATGCAATGATGCTTGTTACTAAAGGAAATTTACTCTGATTCGTAAACGAATAAATAAAGTTTCTAAAAGGTGCAAACTGCAGGTACAGTTACGAATGCGTTTACTCGATAATGCGTGATGTAATGTCGCTTGGCTGTTTTTTTATCTCGCCCGATTCTACTTCGTTACTAAGAATTTCAACTGGAGCAACCTATTTAAAAAATTCGCAGACGCTTTTTTCTACTCAAGAGTGCCACCGTCTCACGACTCAATCCCGAGCCAAACGCGAGTGAATTATGGGATCACTGCTATGAGATAAGGGCCTGTGCAAGAGAGGAAAGCATAAATTCAGGACTTCTCGCAAAAACAGGTCTCCGCAATGATATCGTATCTGCGAGCGAGCGACGAAGGGAGGACGCGATTGCGTGCACGCGCCAGAGAAAATTCTAGGAGAAAGAAGGAAAATTTAAAAGGTCACTGTGCACCACACGTGTTACTGTACATATTTGCACTTTTTCAAAGATCGGTAGATAATTAAATTTGAATGAATTGAATTTGCATGCGCGATTCAAATGGATTTTCTACGGTATCGTTCATTTGGATACCGGTGTTTAAGTGTATAATAAATTTTTCTTAAGAATTGGTTACGAAAGTGTTTGATAGACTATTAATCAGTATACTAAAGAATCCGTTTTTTACTTGAAATTATTAAAAAGTTTTCAACAGTAAAAACTGTTGTTTACTCAAAAGTAAAAACTGCGTTTGCAGAAATAATAGTTTGCTCGAGAACGGTAAATTTCAACATGCACTTTTTGAATAAGGTAATTTCCTATCACTACATTACTATTACCTTAAAAGTAGGTTGGAAAAATGTAGAAATATTATTGTAATGCAGATATCCAGTACACGTTACAATGATCAATTTTGAATGCATACGCTTCATCGTTGCCACAATAATTACTTAAGAAAAATCAGTTAATCTTAAGTCATAGAATAGAACCTAGGGAACAGGAAGGAGATATTATAAATTGAATAAAATGTAGACATCGAATACTGCATCATAGGCCTTTGCAAGTGCGAATAATTGTATCGGGTGATCAATTAAGATTTCACAAAGTCCGTGATGATAAAAGCGATATAAACCCTAAAGATTGAAGTAATGCAAACAGTAATACATATTTCTAATGTACATACATGCTCTTGCATAAAAGCGACAGAGTCTATCTTATTATACCTATTATTTACTTGGAACCTAAGTTTAAGTAGCTATGACGAAAATATCGTAAGTATTTTTAAGAACATTAATTATGGTAATTGATTACAGACTTACGCTTGTAATAGCAGAGAATATTCAAAAACTTATAGTTAATCTTAAATTTATAAAGTAAATTTGACAGCATCATTAAAAACTGTTATTATAAATAACACAGTTTCTTGCAGATTTACGACTGAAGAAAACATTTTCAAACTACATTCAACGAACTCGTCTACCGATAATAATTCGAGTCGTCTCCTCAACTGCAGGTTTATTATAATTTATAAGTATGCGAAAACTTTAAGTCAAAATATTAGAGCAATGAGCACTTTTTTATTCATTACAATTTGCCTTTATTTGTTTGAACATCGTACAACCTGTTAACATAAAATTAAACAAACTGAATAATTCTTAAAAGAATCTTGGCACCTTATTAGCTCTTAAAATAATTTATTAAAGTTGTTAAATAGCTATACTCTTATGCAAAAGTCGAATAAACGAACTGTAGTGCAAGGAATAAAAAGAAAGCAAGCAAAACTAATCATGAGAAAAGAGTCGAGTTGCGAATCTCACAAAAAATTAATCGATCGCCTTGTTTCAGTACGTACGCGTATATTAGGTAAAGCTTATATTCTTAGAATAACACAAAGCGGCTCCTTTCGACACTCGACTTTGAGACTCACTTTAAGATAGACTTTTGCTAGGATCACATTGTCATAAGCAGTGCGTATGTGCACTTTCGGCTGCGTTACCTTATCGAGCTTAATTTAAATACGCTCTTCGGGATCCCATTGTATCTCGTGAAGATCTCGCGGACAAAGAAAATTCACCCTTTCGTCCTTCCCACGTAGAAGAGCGACCGGGCTACGAGATCAATGGAGCCGATAACACGCCGCGTTCAATTTTCGCTGATTGAAGACTCAAGGTTAGCTAATCGCTATTAATTACCGAGGAGTCGTGTCGATGTGAAAATAAATTGTCGTTTCGCGCGCTCGCCGTCTTCAAGACTGCTATCGACGTCGAGCGCTCGAAGGTGACTTTTAAGTTGAAGTGTCTCTCTCAATTTCCTTTTTCTTTCATTTTCTGTCTCCCTCCTTCGAAGCAAATGGTACATGTGTCGCCACGGGAATTTCTTTCGACTCACTGTAGCTGTAAGAGTCTACGGATTATATGAATACATGAACTTTTGAGAGAACTGTGACAATACTATGACGATTAATGTCGATGGATGATTTGATTGAGTTGGCATACATTTTTTGAACTATATAGCATTTCCAGAGCCTCAATAGACCAATTGAAGTAGCAAGCATTTTCATGTTGATAAACAAAACTGATAAAAAATATTTTTTTTTGTCAGTGATAATAAACCAAATAATATTGTTACGTTTTACAAACATTGTTATTAAAAGCATTTGGAAGATGTAGAAGATAGAAGTTACTTTTGGATAGCATGAAATTCTTTCTAGAAATATTACAAATTTCGTTTTTTTCAGTTAATTATAATATCAGACCATTTTCGTACCAGTTCTTTTAATTTTACAATCGAGAACAATTTAGTATCAGTTTGGTGTATTTATTCTATTAATGGACTAAACATGCCGTTCTGCACCCCATACATCGATGTATTAATTAGAGAATTTAGACTTGCCATCGGTAGTTTTGCATTTACTCTTTTGAATACACTCTTATTCAAATGTAGTTCTATATCCTTATCTAATAATAACTAGATGTTCTCTCATTTTTCTCTTCTATCTCATACGCGATTTATTTACTTATGTAATTGCAGCTATTGTAAAAATCTGCTTTTATTACGTTCTCACATCTTCCTAAATCACAATTGTTGCTAATTAATATAATTCCTTCGATATTACTCGATCTTTTGCTTCTAGCTTTACTTCTGATTCCGTTTCTTAGTACATTTGCTGTGAATACTGCATGTGAAAATGAATAAAAAATATAAAATTTACAGACTAAATTTCTTTTCTTATGAATATAGCGCTTGACCTGTTACTTATAATTATGTTTTAATTTCAGAGAGAATCTGTGAATATGCTTTTTTTTCTTTGACCTTCGAATAACAGTCTGTAAATATTTTCAGAAATATGATTCCTTTGATAAAGTAAACTATTTATTTCCTATTTACTATTTATTCTTATTTCTTCTCTACCGATCCTATTATACTTTTTACTCAACTGAGGAACATTTTCCAAAATATATTTTTACCGGTTTTTGTGAGAAGGCATGTTCAATTTTCACAAAAACAGGGTGAGTATATTGTTGCTGCATCTATCTCTTGTTATTCTTACCAGTTATTTGCAGCGGCACAACGATGGTGACACAATCCACGTCACTCATTGTGTTATTACTCGTGTCGTAAGGACGATGGTGATGACAACGACGACGTCGACAACGACGATAACGACTCGATCTCTTATCGGAAATTTATGGAGTCACCACATTTAGCTTTGCTCAGATGATTTGTCGAGACGACAAAGAGAGTTTTCTAAGCATTGTACAGCATTTGTAGCGTAGAACATCCTGTTAATGTCGCGGTAATGTTGCATATGAATGATTTAATTAGTGTTGTGGACGCGTCGCATTTTACACAGCTCATTCATAAAGCTATCCGATTCTTTTTAATATGACAATAAGATATTTTTTCATCAGAATTATATAATTTTTTCAACAATCAAGCAAAATAACGTTAAATAATAATAATAGAATTATGAAGCTCTGCTTGAAAGAGATGCATGAATGTATCATAACGTTATATTGTTATCATCATTTATAAAATAGACATTGCCGTTTAATTTATTTTATTTATATTAGTTTTATATTTTATATTATATTATATTATATTATATTTATATTTTATATTATATATACTAACTAAGATTTATATCAGTTTATTATTTTATACATATCTTAATTAAATGTATAAGTTAATTAGTCATTAAAAATTAGGTGAATATTAATTCATTACAATAAGGTTTTTCTCCAATTACAAGCTTACGTGATATATGAATTAAAAGTGACTACAAGTTTTAATGCTGTAGGAAGTAATTGTGAAAAAATAGCACCAGATTAATATTAAATAAATATTTACGATATTAAATTTACCAAAAATGCTTGTAAGAGTTTGTACGTGTTTGGGAAGAGTTTGGAACTTCGAGAAAATATGGAAAAATGTTGATTCATTTACTAGTAGATCCTGTCATATTTCTAGAAATTCCAAGTCATAAAACTCATTTATATGCAACATAATGAGATTATTAATAAGTAGTATAGAAAATATTTATCTAAAAGAAATCTTATCTGAAACTAACAAATTTTTTTTTGTGAATAAATATATTGTACAAAGCTCTGTACATTTTATGAAAATATTATTTTATAAAAATTTTTTTTACTTTATTTATAGAATATATCTTTAATAGAATATAACATATTACTTTAAAAAATTTAATCAATGAAAAATCAGAAAAATAAAAAAAATTTAATTCAATTTATATCACTTAATATTATCTGTTTTATTAAAAACTAGTGTTTATAAGAAATTATTTACAACTACGTAATGGAGATTTTGTACAGTTCGAAGAAAAATATAATACCATCAAGATTTAATTTTGAATATAATAACAATTTATTAATTGTTTGTACATAAATTGTTGAAAATAATATATAAGAAAGTGTCAATAAGATGTTGAAATAATTTGATATCGTAAATTAGTTTATAGGATAACACATGTTTCTGCACATTTATGGAACAGATTAAATATCCAAGGAGAAAATAAAAACAAGAAGACACAAAAAGATAGGCAGTAATTTTTATTATCGTTGCCCACAAATGGTCCCATGCTAAATAAACCCTTTGCGAGTAATTGCGAATGCAGATTAATCAGAGATACAGAATTCACATATTTCGGGCATAACGAGGATGTTGCTCTACCGCGTCTTTAATCGATACCCGTGTGCTAATCGACCGATACGATTCGCGGGACTGATCTATGGGCGATCGAAATCTATGATAATATCAGAAGCGCTTGAACGAACCCACTCTTCGGTCCTTAGATCGACCGATAAGTTTTTTTCACTCTATCCCGCGTCCTCGCCTAATTCACCGTCTTGAGTTTTTCTCCCCGTCTCTCTCGCTCGCGTGCGTAGCCTGATGTAAATTCTGCGAGGCGCAAGGAAACAATACAATTGGCTCCCGTAAGCTAATTATTGGTTAGGATTAAACCAGTGCTCTAAAAATGCATAGGTAATGATTATGCCTAGAGAGCAGATACTACTCGATGATTGTTTCATGAGTCACGAATGCAGCAGTAATTGTTTATTGCCAAATATTGGAAATATTATTTGGCTCTTGGCTATAATACTAGTTAATTAATTTGAATACACGATGTTGTTGAGCAGTGAATAATAGTGTTTGTTGGACACTGACTGTTGAGGAGCTTTTGTTTTGAAATTATATTAGCTGTTTATATTTATACAAAAGACTGTCAAACAAATTAATTTGTAGATTTAAGGATTTTTAAAACGATGTATCCTAATACAAATATTGCGAAAATTCTTTATAATCTTATCAAGAAGATATAAATATTTTACTAAAATACAAGTTGATAATACTATTCGATTTTACTAATTTTAAAAAAGTTGACATAAATACAAATTCTAATTGAGAGCCGCTTAGATAGATAGAAATCGTTCTATATTTTACATATTTAAAGCAGATAACGGATTGAAATAACAATATATGGTGCCTCCTGTTATATTCATATTTGATTGTAAGCTTGATATATATTTTTATTTAAATAATGTTAAATTGAGTTGAAAGCCATATGCGCTAGAAAAAAGAGCGATATTGTATCTTGTATATGAATTTAATAATATGAATAATATTTTTTATTTTAATTGTAATATACTTTTAATAAATCCAGTAATTTGGTTTATATTGTCTGACAATAAATAGTTTAATTTTCCTTGACACTCGGAATTTTTTCCTTGAATAAATATGAAATAGATAATAGTATATATAAAAGAATTTATAAGAAAATATATGGATCTTATACAGATAAAGATTTTTTGAAACTAAGAATAATTTTGCCTTTCTTGCATTAAAAATAAAAATAAAAGACTTCATTGTTCGTCATCATTTAAAATTGTAATGCTACGTGTATTAGATAAACGCCTTTCGTTCACGTTTCATACGTGAGACATTTATTTCATCATCTACGTAGTCTCGATAAGGAATTAAAAATCTGTCTTAAATTAAGTGATTGGCTACACTATCAGGGAAAGATTACTATTTATACCTCAGATATAAATAGTTTCCTATGTGAACTTTTCAATATGCAGAATACTCGTTTTAAAGTTCCATCGAGCAGAAAAACACAACGAAAACTAATGTTAGTGATAAATGAGCTTGACATAAATAATGAAAAATTTATTCGGTTTCGAGGCAATAATTTATAAGAAAACAACTTAAGATGAATGAAGTTATTGTATATCATGGTCAATGAAAATTTTAACTAGTATACTTGTTAATGGCGGATCTCTGAAACACTAAAATATTACTTAAAATCAGCATATAAATTCCACTCATTAAATTTATTCATCATATATCGCATAAATAATATTTCAACACTATTTAGAATCTACCTTTTAGAATTAACTTATTCCTGGACCTTGTTATTTTTAACGAATTTTTAAGTAAAAGTTTATTGTAAATGAAAGAAAATATATTTTTCTTATTAAAGAAACACTAGAGTAATGTATGTTTTATAATTATAATAAAAGGTTTAGTAGCGATATTCTATAATTAAAATTAAATATAAAAAATTTGTATATTTTTTAAAACAGATTTAAAAAAAATAATTCAATAAAAAATGATGAAAAGATGAAATAGATAAAAAAGAAGGCGAAGGGGATGTACAAATTTTTATGTATGACATGCATAGTTTCATAGATTTTTTCATTATTATGCAATAAAGTATATTATAAACTTCGTTAAACAGTAAAATTTGACGACTTAGAGAAATCGTACGTGAAATATACTCATACATGTTTTTTCTTCAAAAAGAAAGTTCCACAGTTTTTAACACTTAACCAGCTTTGATGCTTAAAGCAGCCTCGTAAAAATAAAAGATCTTTCTATTTAATATAGAACAAAAATATAGTTAACACTTTTAACATTAACATTTCATTACAATTACTACTTGAATACATTTGTTTCTAAAAAAACACTGTCTGAAATTAATAACATCGAACCAATTTCATTGATTTATTTCGTTAATTAATGGACTGTGAACATTATTATAGTTAGCTATGAAAATTAAAAGATCTTATAATGAAAAAAAAAACATTAAAAAGTTTGTAGTTTTTAAAAACTAATTTGTTCTAAAAAGTATTTTTTATGAAAATATTATATGAAAAATTATTATAATTTATACATCAGATAATTATTTTATTACAAAACTTTTATGGTATCTAGTTAGCTTATATTTTAATTAACTGAAAGAAAACTATGTTACCTATCTATAATATAATTTAAAAAATGGTACGGTTTGGAATGAGAACTGAATTTTAGTCGACATTAGTAACTAGGGTGCGCGTAATATGTATACATTAGAATCCACAGTAGTAAAGGCAAGTGTCGAAATTGTTAATCACGTTAATTTATATTAGAGCGATGATTAATTACTGCGTTTTAAGATGACGTCTATAATTTACTTAGAAAAACGTATTGAAAGTGATAACGTGGCGTTGTAAGACCAGCGCGTGTTATTAATATAACACCATATGTGTTATTCGGAGAATATTTTAATTGAAAAATAGTGCTTGCCTATTGCACGCGAGATGTTTAATTTATAATTCCTATACCATATTCGCACGTTTCTACTACGTTGCAATAAGCCTTACCACAATTACACAGTTTTTCTAAAGTAAAAATATTAATTATACGTTTTGATATAGAAATTCTTTTGCGCAGTAGTAGTAAGAATATTTCAAATGATATAAATGATCCTACATTACATTTATTACATCTACAAAAGTAATTAAAAATATCTGATAAGAATATAAAAAATGATTTAAGAAAGATTTCTCTTAAGTTTCAGTTAAATAGAACTTGAACAGAACATGCTTTTATTAAAAAAAATATTTTGTACTCTTATGTGATTTATAGTTATAAGAAAGTTTTACATGATATAGGTTAATGGTTTTCTCCTGATGTAATTTTTTCTTATGCAAAAATGAATCAACCATTTATTTTACCGTATATTGCGTAAGACTATTTCTGTTAATTTTATTGATAAAATGAGAAAAATAATAATGTTTAATTAAAAGAAAAACTTAATTACTAGAGGTAGATGCAAAATATTAACTAAAAATCTTTAATTTTGGTACTTTAAATGCATACTTTATCTATGCAACTGAGTATGTAAGGGAAGTTTAACTAATGATAAATGCAAATTCAAATTTATGTCTATCTGTGAATGGGAATGTGTCAGTGCGTGGATTAAAAACAATACAACTCTAAGTTGTATTGGTTGTCCTTTTCTGATCAATATTGTTTTTGCTTTTTGCTTGCTCTTTAATTTGAAAGTGAAGTTTATTGAACATGAAGTTTGCGGAAATATGACCGTCAATTAGCGATAATTTATGAATCCATCCTGCTTAACTTATTTTCAACATGATAAAATGTTAATAAGTTTAGTAGTTTTAGCGTAAATAAAAACCAAAAGTAAATATAGATTTATTTGCTCATGTTACTGAATTTATATATTTTTGTATTACATTTAATTTTAAAGATATTTCATGACTGATTTTAAAATGCATCTTTGAATAAATAAAGATTTTTGCTTCTTTTTCAGCGATTTATATTATTGTAATGTGAGTTTGCTATTAGATGAAACTGATTTTTTCGAGTAATTCTGATAATAAATTTCCATATTCATTGCAAATGCTCGTTTTCAGAGTTTTATTTATTAAAGTGAATGCATCACGAATGGGGCTTGAGGGCTTTATTAATTATTTATCCATACAGATACAAATATATATATATATATTTATAGTGTAGTCATCGGCAAATAACAACCGTGCTTTTCATTTAGGTTCGTACGCAGGTACATCAAGTATCGACAATATGTTTTATTTACTTCTGCAGAAAAAGGAAGCAAGAGAAAAAATATTATTTACAGCGCTGTATTACAATCGAGTGCATCCGTTATACAGGTATAGCGCAGTCACTCAGAGAGAACGAATCTTTTGTAACGCTTGAAGCACGAACACAATTACAATACCATTGTATCTCAACTGACGAGGCTTATAAATGCAATGCACTTTATATTATTCACGCTTACAATAACCTGGCATATGCGGTATACGCAGTACTGGTGCAGCAAGGAAAAGAACAGCGAAAGGAAATCTAAAATCGCGCTTGTGTTCGAGGACGCACGCGCGCTTTAATTAACGATCAATTAAAGAGGCCATTTTTCGTCCAAGCTCCGATTTCTGCATATAAACGTAGACCTTGCACTTCGCTGATAAGTGTGACTTTACGTACATGCACTCTCGTACGTATACAAGCACTATGTATTTATATGCATTTAAAATGCATTATTGCATTTTAAATGCAAATAAAATCTGGCCCGCAGCAATCGAAAATCGATTTTTCCACTGAGCATACGCGCAAGTGCGACAGGTGGACTAACGACCGTATCACCAACTTTCTTAATTGCTAATTGACTTTATGCCCGCTCGGCTATTGGCAGTGTATGCATAAAGAAGCATGTAAATAAAGTGTCCGTAAGTGTCGATTAGACCGCGTTTGTATATAAATCACGGTGAAGCGCACGCGTTTAATTAGTTGAGCTCAAGACGCCGGGACAATGGGCTTCTGTATTATTGCTCGATTATTGTTTTTCACGCTCCGACCCGTCGCATACCCATATTATGAGCTTAGTGCAGTCGCACTCTGCCGATCTTCGCAAAGGGCCGCCTTGATAAAAGTGTAATTAGTTGCTTTTGCACTAATGGGACATGCAAGGTATAGGAGGATAAACCGGCAAAAACATTCCAAATAATAGTCGATGCTTTATTTCATTAGATCGTACAGAAGTTATTGAAATATTAAATCGTGATCTACATTTTTTAGTCGTAGAATTGATTTTCATAATGCTGATTTAGGCAAGGATGCTTTGATATATTGTATTGTGAATTGCGGCATTGACGTAAGTTCAGCTTACTCTTATTTGACATATTTTGTTTGTTTGATTACTATAATTGATGACGTTGACCTTCAGTTATAAATTACTGTTAATAGATTACTTTTTCTTCTTATGTAGATGGTTGCATAGCTTGTAATGTATACGTTTAATCCTAGTTGTGGGGTATATACGGATTCATTATCTAAGCAACCTCATAAAATTCGATCTTGTTACTCATGGATTATTTACTCTGAATAGCTACCAAAATAAAAATATACAAAGTCAACATATAATATCGTAATAACTTACTTTTCGACACTTTTCTTATACTTACGCTTCATTCTTAGCGCTTCTCAATGAGCAAAGAGATATTTATGAATTTTCTTAAAGGATATATAATTTCAATGTCGAACATTCCGCATATTCTAACTATATCGTTATGTATGATGGTAGAAGCGTGGAAGTGTATAATTACTGTATAAAATTTATTGCGTAATTAATACAGGAAAATTTGCCTTTCGGTATCAAAAGTTTGATCGCTGTGCGGATAATAGGTTAATTCTACGGCAAGTGAAATGATTGCAGGGAACCTTATGTTTACAAGGCCTTTTGAAATTAGAATTATTAATAAACAGTTCTTAATTCTTGTTGGAAAAAATTGAAACGCTATGCTACGACTGAAAATTTGAAAGTATTGTGATTTGAAAATATATGAAATTAATAGAAATCTTAAAAATATTTTAAATACTTAGCTTTCAACAATTAGAGTAACCTCTTATAATTGATAATATATGAAAAATGAGTCTTGCATAAGAATTTTTAGCAAGTAAAGATACCATATTTAAATATTTAAATAAATGGAAATTTACATTTAGTATACATTAAATAAAATTTATAATTTACAATAAAAAGAATAATTTCAATATTTGTGGTTGATTAGAATTATAAATTAGAAAATTAATTAAAAATAAGTATATGGAAGTTAAAAAAACAATAAAGAAATGACTGTTTTCAAGTGAGCAATAACATATTTGAAGATCTATCATTAGCGATTTAATTTGCCGATCCTGTTCATTCGCGCCATTGAAAAATTTTCAGTAATCTCTTTATTTTTATTCATTTCTAAACAATACGATATGAATAGTATAATTTCGTTTACTATGCGTATAATAATTCTCAGTTACCTTAAAAATAATAACCTCTTTCTCAGAGATTGGAAGTCACAGTTGAGCAATAGGCGCTTATAAATTCAAGCAAAAATAATATAGTAAAAGTGTCAATAAAACGTCTCATTATGTGTTTTTATTTCTCTCACAGCTGACAATGAAATAAAAATATCTATACATTAAAAGAATGTATCATACGATCGAAAGAGAAAGAAAGACGATGAATGAAAGATACGACGACTTGAATTTGTATATTATCTACGAGGTTCACACAATTCTTAGCTGCGACAAATCCATTTCGCATCCGCATTGTATGACACACAGGGGACGATACGGGAGAGCCTCAAGGTATTTATATATATAGGCGCTTTCTGCAATTAGCAATTATGTGTCGTTATGGCGAGGTCAAATTTTCCGTTTACGGCCGCGTGGGCACGCGTGCGTGCGTGCGAATGCCGCTTTCAGATTCTCTATCTCTCTCTCTCTCTCTCTCTCTCTCTCTCTCTCTCTCTCTCTCTCAATACATCTGCATTACTTGCTCGCTCTTTGTATAAGTTGGTGTTATTTCATTCGTAAATTTGAATTAATAATGCCAATCTTATTTCAGGAAATGAAGAAATATCAGCTTTTCGCGTGTAAGCCATTTTTAATGCTTTTGATATATTGCTTTAAAGATTTATTAATTATTTTATATTTGAATGATAAGACAGATATAAATAGCCTTTACAAAGTGTGTTATTCTAGCCTAATCTTAGGCGAAATATCAAATTTTTGCCTGGATGAAATAATATTTCAATTAAAATTTAATTTTCTTCTAATTATTTAAGACTAATAGTTTAAAGAGTTTCAAAGAACTGCATCGACCTACATCAATATTCCTTTACATTTAATGTATTGGATTTATATTTATAGTTTATAATATTTATAATTATAACATGAAGATAATTTAATTGACGTATTTATGCCGGAAAATTTTAAATTTAATATTATATACAAATATCTGATTATATTCCATTTTATATTTATTTAAACTCTATATTAAAATGAAATATGTGTGTGTGTGTGTGTGTGCGCGTGCGTGTGTGTAATAATTAGATAAAATATTTTATTAAATATTAGGTTGATTTATCTTCAATTAAATTCTTTATTTAACAATAAAGTTTAGTTATTTTTATATTTACTGATATGCAAAGGGACTAAATTTTAATTCGAAATTCATATCTTTTTCTTCTTAAGCATTATCTGATATAAGAAAATGAAGTGTAATAATAGATAATACCATCATTGACATTCTTGTATCGTGTTGACTTAACAATGACTAAAGCCTTATACTTCATAATCTGCTTGAAGTTCATTAAAAGGCCATGAATAATTTGCATAAATTAATGACTTTTACTTACCCGTTCAACCTCTAATTACCAAGAAATAGAACGTAATAAATGAAAGGGATAAGCCTCTTTCTTGTGCATTTTTCTAATTTTTCCTATGCGGAAATGTCTGCACAAATAACGGACCAGCTTTGCGTATGCAAGCATAAATGGCGATCACTATACGCTGGCGACAAGCTCTTTCAGTATCACAAAAGGAATCGCACAATCTATTGCCATAGACTCGACATATATCCGCTTTCGCGGGCGCGCGCTCGGCGTATAGTTATTAAAGTGCGACAAAGCAGCGACGCTCAGTTCCCATACTAAAAGTACTTTCCTCCTTGTATAATCGCAATGTAGTCGCAGTCTCCAAAAGGAGGCGCGCTCCTTAACCTCTTGAAGCTCTCTCCCTTCATTTACTTACTTGCTGAAAGAATAGGAGGGAGAGAGAGAGAGAGAGAGAGAGAGAGAGAGAAAGGGAGTCGGGAGCCAAGACAAAGCGATAGCGTAAAGTAGAAAAAATGACAGATACAGAATGGAGCTAGAAGAATGAGCGTAGATAAAGGCGTGACCGGAGAAAAAGGCAATGAGCAGGGAGTAAAGCGATAGAATCAAGATGTGATAAAAATAGACAGTGTAGCAAAAAGAAAACTTTATAAAGATGATGTTGAAAAGATTAAGGAAAGTGGCTCGATTAAAGTTGACGATAAATTTAGACTAGCCTTTTATTTTGAAATAATTATCAAATTGTATAAGTAAAATTCAGAATGAGTAATCAAGGCTGAGTTGAATGTTCATATAACTTCGTTATTATACGCTACGTTAATAATTTTTGACTTCAACGTAGTGTCATCGTATGTACTTTCAGTGTGCTATGAGTCGTTGAAATCCTTGTATTCTATTTCGATACTTTCTGCACATTCGTCAAAATCAGTTTATTTCTTACAATAACGCTCGAGGTGATTACAAAAAAGTTTATAAGGCGAAACAAAACCCAACAACTCGACACGTTCGAATAATAAAGAAGCTGCGAAGGCAAATCTCCAAAACGAAATATAAGGTTAAGTTAAATATGCCTCGGCCACGAATCTAACAACGGCTTCATTCTCGGCGAGTCAGTAATCTCCGCGCCCCTAATATCCGAGGCTTTGTGCCTGCGCGAATGGACTGCTTTCCTGCGTGCTACTGCGCGCTTCTCTATACAGTGAGATATTATCTTCGAAGATGAATCGAGCGCGAGGTAGGCACAGAGAAGAGTTTTTCCGCTTCGGGCCGCGTAAGCAAAGACACATATACGCTACTAAGAAAGCACAACGGTGAATATCCGCGTCTGTTTCGTTTTGCAATTGCACTCCTCTTCCTCCCTTTTCTCGTACCACGGCTTTTTCTCAACTGGACAATATTGTCCCCCTACCCGCACGCCACACAATCGAACCGATTTCGTTTCGCTTGGTGTATCTCATACGCGATTTCAACGTCAATGAGATGTTAATCTCTTGGGTAGCATCATACATATTTGTAAAGCGATGTGTTGATTCACTGTACGTCGGTTGTACGTGCATTCATTCGAGCCTAAGCTAAATCAATTTTGACCTGCGAGTGGGAGATGGGATTTTTACTTTAGCGAATTACGTTGAGTACATCCATTTTATCTGTTTTCTTGTTGCGGATTCGTTCATTCTTCCAAATTATATTTTGGAAGATTTGTGTGATTGGCATTAATCTAATAGAAACACTTGTTACCATCGATACATTTTCTTTTGGTATTCGAGATTTTAATAATTCTTTGGATTTAATTAGAGATTTAAGTAACTCGTAAACATTGAAATGTGTATTGTGAGAAGAATTCTCTCTATTTAAATATAAAATGTGAATATATCAATAGTTTGCATATCGTACGAAAACGATTCGAAGAATGCTGATAGCGAAACTTACAAAGTAATTCATGATATATCTAAGTGATTTCATTTGTATTACTTATGGATTATTAGAATACTGTAAGACATAAAGATAAATATTTTTATAATAGTTAATTTACAAGTTAAAAGTATGAGTTGAAAAATGGCTCACCGTGTTGTTTCTTGATTCTAATGAAATGAAACCTTTACTTACATTACTTGCGAGAAGTAAGAAAATAATTATACATTTATTTATAAGCATGATTTAGGAAATGTATAAAATATTTATTTTATTAAATCATAATTCTCATGCTCTAATAGTGAAGAGTATTTAGAATATCATAATACGTTTTGAGCGAGTAACATTTTACATATAAAATCTCAACTTTTAAGAAATAAATTATTAATATATTAAGTTATAATAAATTATTGTCTTTTGTTACATGTATACATAAAGAAGATATATATTTATTATATAATTATATAATTAAGTGCATTAATTCTTGATCAACAGGTTAAATGTGATTACTTTTACGTTCATTATGATTACTTTTATAAGCATTTCAACATATTTTAAGTATCTGAAGCTATGCATACAATGCACTTTATAATTGAAAAAAAAGTCACTTATCGATGAGCAATCGATATTCTGTGGCTGTCATGAAAATTCTTATTGTTTCACGCGTGGAAATAAAAAAATCAAAACTTCATTAATGAAGTTTAATGCCTTTCCTATGAAGTCTAATGTATAATGTTATACTTCAATATACGTTGTTCACGAAAGTATCATAATAATAAATCGTCAATTCAAAATTGTCTCTCTACAGTAATTCTGAAAAGAATTGAAAATATATTTTTTTTTCAATGAAAACTCATGCAGAAGATAAATGCTCTCTACAGCACTTAAAATAATAATAATAATAATAATAATAATATATCTTATCTCTATATCTTTAGGTTTCACTTTGCAAGTCTAATCCATTTAAATATGGTGTTTTCATTGTATCTCCAATCATGGATGAGTCAATAATTAATACACATCGAAAATAAGAGTATCGGAAATGTCATTATCATTTGGAGCAGGAGGCACTTATCTGCAAATCGTTGGAATCACTTCCCTGTAAAATCAATACATACATATTAAGGCAAACTGAGCCCACATTATTTAATTAATAACGAATCTCGTAGCGATAGTGCATGGCGATAAGCGAGACCGAACTCAATGCGATGAGAGAAAGCCCTGACTGATGTCGACTCGCACCGTTGATAATAATTTTCACACGGCGGAAATTAATAACCGGAGAGCCCACTATACTATAATTCAGAGGTGGCTGGGCGTATAATGGGGCGCGTAAGTCCAAGGTCGCGGCACCGGATGCTCTCGCGATCGCTACAGGGATAATAATGTCGGCGCTGATGAGCCACAGCTGGCGCGAGTCCGCCAGATAATGCCCCGCGCTTTTTCAGATTGACAGTCGCGATTGCAGATCGCTTACCTTTTCTCATCGCACGCACTCGTTGTTGGGAGTCTAAGACGCGCCCAAGCCAATAGAGAAGTATGCGAAGAGAATGAGGGATGGTCAATCAAGTTCTGGCGGTGGCCGTCGCTGACGATGTACGATGTGCGCGTGGAAAATCATTCGCTCGATGCAAATGGATTTACACGATGAATCACGCCCTCGCGACAAACTGTATTATGAAGACGGCTTCGAGAGCGAAAGATTTCATACCTAAATCGTCGATGCGAGGTGTGCATTTTTTTTGTATATTAAGGAAAAATGCTAGAAATATGCAAGAAAAAATTTCTCACCCCAAAGAGTGAAAGAGTTGATCATAAATATTAAAAATTCGAAGAATAACAGTCGAGGTATATGTACAAATGCTGCATTCGAACAAGGAAAGTGAAAAAGAGCGGCGTCGATCCCCTACGGCAATGAAATATACGAACACGGCAAGCTCAACGTATTGAGATTTAACACCGAAGATTCCGCACGCCTTCCGATAAAATGTTCGCCTTCGCTCATGCGTATTTGTAAAAAAGTATATATGTGCACGAGTTCCTTGAAAACTTTTCGAGAAATCTCTTTAAAGCGTCATTAGGCGGATCGTGTTAACCGTTTAAAATTACTGATCGGCACCATTATGCCGATATCTGGTCATTCGAACGCCGAAAGCGATATCGCACTGTAAGAGACTTCAAATGCACATTAGCAATATCATATGTACTTATAAATTTGCAATATGTCATTATCGTATCGCAAAAAATATATAGAAGATAAAAATTAAGCAAATATTTTTCACTATATTATTTATATATTGGCATTGCTTTCTTGATGTCTTTTATAATGCTAATTAAAACTTACAAAATGGAAAATATATTGAATATTGAGAAAAATTCATTAAATGACGTAAGAGAAACTTATAACCGATTTAAAAGATTTACGCAATAAAATGTATCGGGTAAACTATGGAACAACTAAAACAAAGTATCGCCTTTTACAAAGCCCCACTCATTATCTCGTCCTACAAAAAGTTTTTCATCCTATGCGTTTGCGCTTCGGAAATAATAGCAACGAATCAACAAAGTACAACGAAAGCTCCTTCAAAATTTTCAAGAGAGGTATGCACTTTTCTGCAATTTACCGTTCTACCACGTGGACCTATAAATAAGATATAAATGCAGCACATGCAATGCGAGGCAACTTCTAAGCTATCTAGATTACCCCCAAGTATTACGAAGGTTCTCAACACAGGCGCGAGTATACGCACATGTACGCGAGTTTCTTTTCATCTCGTGGAAGTAGCTCTGCTCGATCCTGTCTTGGATTTAATGAGCAGGATTAATGAGTAGCTCCAACACCTGCGTGCACGTTAGTTTTTTGCACACGCGGTCTTTTGAAAATTCACGACGATTTTCGCGCGTATTACAAGGAAACCATAACCGCAATGCCGGTATTCTGATTTCCAAGAGCGATACCACGATTGTCTGTGCACACCTTTCCTTTTCTATATGCGAATTATTAAATGTTAGCCTATTGCAAATAGATCGGCCTTGGATAGCCACTACGCCATCGGACGATGTTTACCTCTCTCTTTCTTTTACAATGCCCGTAGATTGGTATGCATAGCTAACCGCGAGGTGTAATAGCTTTAATTTTGATATGCGTGAATTTATAGAAAGTTCGTAATTAACAGTTATAGTTTTTATTCCTCGTAGAGGCGTGTATTTGATTGGAAAACATAGTGTAGTTTTACAAAAAGAAAGTTCGGATAAATCGAGAAAATTAAAAATTGGTCGATCACTGTATTTTGCTCGTACGGTTGGTGGCTTTGCGATGATATCTCCGAAGTAAAGCGCTGAAAAATTGCTGTTCTCCAATTAATAATGTAAGAAAACGGTACACCTATAATTTTTTCTCATTTCCTTTCTGAATAGAAATCAAATACTTTAATAAGTATAACATCGGATACTTTAACGAGTTATAATGAATTATTCAAGGAAATCAAGCATAAACTCTACCGAAAAGTACAGTAATCCGAGGTTTAATTCAATTATAGAAAGTAATAACACGACAGAGTACTATGTATATTTTGTATCAAAAATAAAATAATATTGTAACCGTATTAACTATACTGCCATTTTAAAAAATTGCTGTATTTTTGTATTTTGACCTTTTCGTAAATCATGAAATATACCTTTAAAGTGCTCAACTAGGGATATAGGTGCACGTAACACGCGAAAATTCCAAAGATCATTGTAAAAGGACTAATGAGAAAACTTATCAAGTTATGAAAAAGCTCTGACTTAATGACTACTCAGACTTTATATTTAACAGACATGGCCGTTATCGTATTTTTTCAAACTGTCTAAGCAGCACACCCCTGCTATTCGTCTTGTAACTAACATTAATAACTAACCACTGCAACCGAGAATTTGACCTTATCAAGATCGTGGAAAAAGCGCCGGAATTAAGAGAAGAAAACAGGCTATTCCTGTGGTCGCTTGCAAGATTCATGATTTCGAATAATTGAAAAATCCTTAGAAGTTATCACTCGGAAGAGCCAAAAGTATCTTTCCTCCTTGGTTACTTTCGCTAGAAAAATTGCAATTTTTTTGGTAATGCTAAATAGACAACTCATACTCTTTCTTCACTATTCGTCATCTATGAGATTACATACTGACATTAAGCAATATCTTACTGTCTCCTGCTGTCTCTTCCTTCGTAATGTCATTCTCGTTTGGATTGTGAACGAAGCGGGTTTTATGTATTCATTCCCGAGGCTGATGCTGCTACTCTCTCCTCTCGCTATGTTAGCGCGGCAACGATTGAGAGATCGATGGTTCACTCCCCCTTAGCTTTTCTCACTCCAGAATTCTATTCCATTTCATCAGCGCTCGTTATGCGCATAGAGCGATTCCTTTTTTTCTTTTGAGGTTACCAGCAATTTGCTGCTTGTTGCCGACGTAATCCAGCGATAATATTTCTTTTACGAAGTGAGAAACTACTTTTCCAGGGTTTTATTTCACTTCAACAGCTTATGCAATTTTGAGAATTGGGTTTAGAGATGCAGATAATTTCTTTCTGATGAAAAGAACCCGATGACTATGAGTAAAACTTTGCGAAAGACATTTGTAGTACATTTCTGAATGCATCTTAAAGTACAATAAATATAGGTTAGTATTCCATTCATTCGTCATATTTTATCTACTTAATTAAAAGAAATTGCAGTTCAGAGATGTATACGGATTTCAATGGATAAATATCAATGTTGTTAAGATTACCAACAAAGAATATCTTTATTGTTTCTAAAAATGCCTTCGTATAATTTTTTCTTAAGGATATTTATTAAAGTCAATGTTTCAAAAAAGTTCTTTTTAATAAGAATGTAAATCACTGATTGACGAGTATTTTTCCAACAGAAAGTTTATTCTTACAAAAGTCATTATATATATATATATATATATTGTGCCTATTATGAAATATAAATTACGATTAGTATAATGGCTTTTTTGCATTTTTATTTATTCTTGTATTTTAAATAATTATATTAATAAAACAACTGAAAAGAGGTAATTGAAAAAACGTTTTTAATAATTTTTTGTATTAATCCTAAATAAAATATCGTTTCACTAGAAATTACATATACAAATTTAAATATTAAGATATAAATATTATTATATATATTTTTTCTTACTTTAAAAATAATATTGCATACGTATATTTGTAAGGTAGGACTTTTTACGATTGCAAATAAAAATTAAAGAAATTCTAATTCTCCAGCTGTCGAATATCATGTATCTTGAAGACTAGTTATCTTAAATTTTTAAAAAACACTTAGAAAAACCAACTACAACAATTACACTCAAGACTAGATCATTTATTTTTTAAATGTAAAGAACTTCAAAGATGCTATTTCTCTCTCTTGTGCACACACATTTTTCTATGTGTCTGTCTTATAAACATACTCTTTAAAGAAATACAATCAAATTTATATGAGCAATTTTTTGAGTCTTAATATTGTGCTTCAGTCTTTCGTAAACTGTAGAAGTGATGCTCTGTAGTTTTAAATGCGTAATTAAAGACCATAGTATATTATTATTGATTTCAATTACATATCTTCAAAATAATTTTATAATCTTTAAAATATGTTCGTTAATAAGTTATATTTTACCTGAACAAAAGTTTCGGTACCACAAAAAAGACAAGTTCATTCTTAATTTAAGAAGTAGTAGCTCTCAAACATCAAAAATTTTAGGCAAAAAATTTAATGAATCCCAAAGATGTAACAGCATCTTATTTCGTTATATGAAAATATCTTTCAGAAATTAAGCTTGATATAGCTGACTCGCGGAATATTGGGAATCAATATTTGCGACACTGATATCGACATGAACTTTGTACTTATAAGTGAGAGCGAACCAAGAAGGTAAAACATTCGAAAGGTGGTACCAGGGCCGGAACTCGAGACTAGGTGGTTCACGTTGGAAGGCCGGCTCTTGAGCCCATCATCGCGCAACCAATTAAAGGATGCCCTGAGCTCGTAAGGTAACTTCACGAGCAAACAACGGTGCATCGTAAAAGTCAGCGTCCCTTGTTTTATGTATTACGACTCTATGAGACGCGCGAGCTCAGCCTGTCCGCGCACTGCGCCCCCGGTGATTGCTTGCCTTCCAAAGATGAAATACCTTAGAAGCCCTCGCTCAAGCTCTTGCGGATCCAATAAATTCAGTTATACGTACGGAACCGCGAATCTACACGTGCGAAATATTTTCTTCACAACTTCGAACGTCTGCCACTCTTTGCCTCGTGTTTAACCTTCATTTTTTCCGTCTCTTCTGTTTTCTCCTTTTTCCAGGTTCACTCCCACAGGTTGCTGTATTGTACGACAAATACGATGCTCGCATTTTTTAATCATTATTGATGTTTGAGCTTATGAAAATCGGAAATAAATCTTTGTAGATAGAGTGTTTAGTTTGGATTATATTTCTGTAAAAGAAACAGTAGATCGCTCAGCCGGGGTAAAGGACAAAATTCGTTATATTTTATTTTTATTTACGTCGATTTTTCAATAATACATTCTCAACTATAAAGTAGACTTATTAAGTTATCACCTTCATGGAAAACAAGAAGCATCATTATCGCATGTCAACAGTGTGAATAAATTCAGTCCCGTTTGAAGCCAGCAACGTAAAGCCGTAAATGTCGCTTGACGGATTTAAGAGCTGGAAAGCTCTTAATCGGCGCATGCAAGTATTGCTCTCTTGTTGTATACCAAGAAAATTTGTTTGAACACTCTGAATGCTTTGAATGCTCTTTCTTAAATCTTCATTTGACGACTTTATGTAGTGAAAATATAAATAATTATTGACACTTTCTTATCGTATCATACAATAATCAATGTATATATCGGTATTGGTGATAGCTTATTAGTATATTATTAGATAGCTATTTAAAAGACCTTTTGTTCTTACGATGGCTTTATGAAATTTATTTTAAATTCAATTAATTATCGCACATTATAGAATATTACAGTAATAATCATTATTTTATATGAAAAGTAGTACTTTTAAGTAGATATCTTCTTATATTATAAAAAGATACTAAGTAACTCTGAAGAAAAAAATATTTTCAAACAAAATAAATTATTTGTACATTTAAAGTAAAATATATTAATATACGTATCTTTATTCCTTTTTATTTTTCAATAAAAATGCACATGTTGATGTGTGCTTAATCATAGCGTGAACGATAAAAAGACTCTCTGGAACTCCAAATTATAAAAAGAAAGAAAAGAAGATAAAGTAATACGACCGATTAAAGTTTCGTCACCACCATTCATGTTCCTTTATCTCGTATGCATTTTTTTGCAAGTTCATTAGTTATACCTAATTAGCGATGTAGTTATCCGATAGTTATCTACTCATCTGTAATTAGCGTGGCACTTCAGTTCATCGGTGTTGAGTTCTACCCCTCGTTCTTTGTACCTATACTTTGTTCCAACACCAGTTTCCACCTTAATCAACTTGGAAAAAAGAAAAGTTAGCTCTTTTAAGCTTAGCTCGCTGGATGAAAGACGAAAAGTGATAATCCATTGGATTAGTAGCACAATTATAATTGTCGAAATATTGATATAACAAATAAAACATTTCCTGTATATTTTCATAGTATGTACATTATGTAATACGACATGATCGTTACCTTTTTTGTAAAAAATAATTTTTTCGATGATAAAAAAGTTTTATCGGTATTAGTGCTTTAACAACTCATCATGACAGTAATGTGATGGAATATCTTGCCTGGGAATCATAGAAAATTTATTTAATAATATAATACAATAATTATTTTAATAAATAATTTGAATTTAAGTATTATTATAAATATTTAGGAAAGGAACTCTTTGTTACAAAAGAAATGTAAAACTGCGTCTATAAATATCAAAAATTTTTTTCTAATATTATAGTATATACAAAAACAACTTGAGCAAAGTAAACAATTACTATTGGGCAAAAAATATTTTTGACATTGGAATTCATGATTTACGTATTAAGGAAAAACGTAGCGAAACCTTGACTGCAGACGTGCATAATATTAATTATTTTCTATATGTCGATATAATAAAATAATTCATTGATAACACATTATTTCATGCAGATTTCAAGTATAGCATTGAAATACAATAGACCATTGACGCTTATAATTATTATGTATTTTGATTAGCGTGCATATAAATTGCAAAAATAAATAATATATCCGAAATAAACGAAATCACATATAAAATTTCATTCGATTAAATTCATTGAATTAAACAAATTTAATTGTGCACATTTCGGAAAATAAATACGCGTAATGGATTTAATAAATGTACGTCAATATCTGCAAAATGAAAAGGTACACGTCGAGTGCAAGCTGAACGGACATTAAAAACGCGAAGCAATCAATTAAGAATAGCATATTCAGCTGGCGCACGCTCTTACAAAGTAGCGGACACGAAGCGATGGATAATGCACTACGTTGCAAGGGAAAAAAAGCCGCGTCGAAACAATCTTCGTATCTGTAGATATATATATATATATATATATATATATATATATATATATATATATATATATATATATATATATATTTAAAAGCCTTTGTGTACTACAGTGCATGGACAAAATCGTTTTTCTGTACGTCGGCTGCGATAATAGAGAAAATTACCGTCGTCACCGCAAGCACGCGCTTCTTAACCGATCGCCGATAGCCGATCGCTAACCGAAGATGTACGCGTATATAAAAGAGAGCGTGCGAGCGATTGATAAAAAGGCACAAGGAGCAGAAGAAATAAGAATATATATACGCTGAGGAGAAAAGAATGAATAATTGATCGCTGGTCGATAGACTGATATAATTATGTAAGTGCGCGAGAGCACGCAAGTCGCCGATATGCATTTCCTACATCGGTATGTATAAAGCGCGCGCAATGCGAGTACGGACGATATTCCGTAAAGGAGGCCGCCATGACGGAAGATATTGTAAAACAAGTTCGCATGGTACTCAAGCCGTCTTCTCTCTCTATCTACGTCTCCTTATGCACTTGGTTCTTAAAATGGTGCACGCATGTACATTGGACAGCGACGTCGTTCTCCGACTTCAACGGTCTTTCTCTTCTCGTCCACTTCAAGTTCTCATTGGAATCACTGTTTTATATACATCACTAAAATATGTTCATACTATTTGTTGCGACGGGCTTTACGTTATTAAAAAATGCATGCGTGATCTCAATTAAGAATCCGATCTACGTTTCCAATGACTTGAAGCGATTTTCGATTAGGTTTCATTGATAATGCGGAATTGACTAATTACACGAAGTACACGCGATTAATGGAATTAGAAGTCTGGAAAAAAATATTTGAAGGTTTAACTAATAGGGTTACTAAAAGAGCCTCGCGGATTATGATTAAACTGCTAATTTTACGTTTAACAGCGACTCTAACTGCAGAAATACACCAAATAAATTTATTAATCAATTTCTTTGGAGGTAAACCTGCAACTCATTGGAAAACGTGTAGCAACATTAAAGTCACCTAACGGATAAGACATATCGAAAATGAGCTATCGAAAATAAAAAAGAGTACCAGATACTTATACTCGAAAACGCCGCCCAAACGAAATTGTTTTTCTGGCACACGCGGGAAATAAATAAAGACGTGCTTGAAGAGCGAATGGCGGAGCTCATCAGCCTCATGTTGTGCACACAGCGCCAAGCGGTCGCGAGCTCTTTTCTTATATAATACATGAACACTAAGTTCGTGCGCATGTGGTATAAGAAATGATCATCTCGCTTGCGAGTGAGACATTTGTATCCTTGCTAGCGTTCGTCATGGATTTACGATCGATATGTATACGGTGAGCGTAGTGCGTCGATCTCCGGGTCGACGAGGGGCGACAATGAGTCGCGATCGGTACCCACTCTTGCTAATCTTTTTCCACGAGCCTGCTTTCGACTGACTTATGGCAAATTATATCATGATCATCGATAATCAATCTCTTTTTATACTAGCATACGAAGAACCCATGCGTTATACCACTAGCCACCTAATTAAGAAAAATTGCAATAATACGTTATAATGCTTTACTACTTCGTAAATTGAATTATAATATAGGAAAGAAAAAAATTACTCTCGGCATAATTTTATCATTTATATTGATGGTACTTTTCAGCTTTTCTTGAATCACAAATTGAAATATCGTACCGAAAGCATTGAATCTGATAAATTCCATGACTTTATTTTAATTATCAGTCTATGTAGAATGAGAAAATTTTCCTTTAAGAGCCTATTGCATGAGTAACGATTTTAAGAGCATCGCCAAGCGCTTGTATCTCTTTATAATTGTCAGAACGATCGGGTTAGAACTTCTCGCATTCCATAGTAAGACAGTTCCAAATCAAGCCGATAATTCCCTTATCCACCAATGTACATTGTTGACCAGATGTATTCCTTTTACTGTACTACCTTTGTACAGTCAGATGAGATATTATCATGACTTTAAAAAGATCGATTTAACCGTAAGAATAAGGAAGAGAAATGTAAAGCAAGTGAAACACAGAAAATATCATGTTAAAATGGTCTTTGAATATTATCATGAAGAAACTTGAAGTACTTTAAGGTTTTAAGTATTTACTTTCATTAGAATCAGGAAATGTTTATAAAAACAAGACAATATTAAAGAAGGAAAAAATAAATATTTGAGTACTTGTCATTAATTGAATGTATATTTCTTATCGAGAAATCTCATTTAACGCCAACTTTTAGATACATGGCTGTTAATATGGATGCTTCAGTAAAACGTAGAATATTATCTCTTTACATCTGATTAGATTAACTTAATTTTATGAACATTTTTTTCCAGATATTTTTCTAAAAATATCGTAAAATTATATTAAGAAGTGAGTTATTCGAAAGAAATAGAGTTGATTTATAATATTTAATATTTTTTTGTTTATAAATAATTTAATTTCAATTTCTTCGACGTGTTGCAGCTAAGTTATAGCTATCTTATTTTGCTTTAACTGATTCATTATGTAAGTTAAGTGTAAAATATTATGCACATTGATTTACATACGTGATTTTAAACTTCTGTGTACAATATTACTACTTTTGTCTCATAATATTGTTTATTGTACTATAATAATATTGTCTGATAGATTAATGCATGAATATTTTATAAATTTTATATCCCCTTTTAAAGTTAAGTCATGTTTAAAAGTACATGAATTTCTATTATTCTTGTTAGAATTTTATCTTGTATGAAATACAATGGCAGACGTTGTCATCGTGTTATAAACATAAATATCTATTAAATTAATGCATGAAACGTTATGAAATAAATTATTAAACAGCGTATACGTACTTTTCACAAAAAATTTAAATGCGAATTATTGTAACTTTAAAAAAAATTTGTAAAATGTATGTATTTAACTTAAATTATTGTCAATAATTTCAACTGTGAATTTAGAAACAGAAATAAATGTAACTTTTTAAAAAATATATAAATTTTTATATAGATACGATTGACTTAAAATAGTTTTATATGTGTAAAGCTCCGTAAAGTTTTATTGTCCATTTTTATCTGCAGTTAAGAATATCGATATTTTCTTAATGAAAGATTATTTTTATTCCAAATGATGGTATATGTCTAGTAGAAATTCTCTGAAGAGCAATATCCTGTTTACATTGAGTATCTGGTTTTAAATAAGCTTGATTGACAGTATATCTCGGAAACGATTTATTCGATTTGCTTACGTACATTTCTTTTATTATGCAAAAAATGACAAATTGACAAAATAACATACTTTAACTGTATAGTACTTAGAAAAAAACTTTTTAATCTCTTATCCTTAATGAGTTTTCAATTATTTCTGATAGATCAAATACTTTTACAATAACCGTAGGTTATTTCCTTGCTTATTATTATGGAAGCTAATATAATATTAGAGAATACTATCGCGGAAAACTGGTAATAATAAACTAACAAGCTAAAACAATGACTCGTGTTAGAGTCTCATAGTAGCCCGTTGCAGTGAGAAAGAGGAAAGGAGTTAAAAAAAGAGAAGGAGAGGAACACGTAAACCTTATGATGAGAACAAGAGAGCGAGATATCCTACGTATGATTAAACAACGAAGAGTCATCGTTTAATGCAATATCGAAATATAGTTAGACATCTTTATTGGCGCCGCGCATCTTTGGCGCGATTAACGTTACGCCGACTCGTTACGCATGCGCTTGGTGTACTGGCACTGGGCGCGCGTGCCCTCGATCATCGGCCGACGGCCTGCTAAAAGGAAAGCAACGCGACGAACGAAGGAGCGACTTAGCGGGGCCCCCGGTGTGACAAATTAAAACAACGCGACTCACGAGTTTCTCGGTGTGCTCAGGACACAGCGGCAGCAGACGCCCGCTGGGCGATAGACTTTTCCTTTTTGCGCGGACGGCCGGCGACGCGAGCCTTTAAAGGCATGACTATTCAGTATCTCATTTCGCGGGGAGGCCTTTTTTCGGCGCCTTGTCTCCCCGTGCCTTTTCCGCCATTTTGTATGCACAGTAATTTGTTACGCCGCGTTTTTGCCGCGCGCGCAGGACACCGGGACGGATTGCGATACCGATGGAAAAAATTGAGCGCGATAAAGTCGCGCGTGTTACTTTGCACTTGGTACCGATTGGTAATGTGCGCAAGGCCTCATGCTGGAATTCAACTTGTTGTAAATTGCTTGTCTCACTTTTTCTCGTTGTTTCACGTACAATGTTGATTTCCAAAGGGATTGAAGATTTCCCTAAACTAATCCGTATTGTCAAATGCATGATTACGTTGTCAGCTTTACTCTATTTTCAAATTTTCGTTCCTTTCCGTAAGACTTTTGAGAATTCCTTTGCATAAAGTTGAGTTTTCTGTCGAGTTTATATATAAATTAATGGAATATTCATTCGACTTAAAATACATGGATACTTCAATCTATATGAATTATTAAACTATTTAATCTAAAAAGAAAATTAATCTAAAACTAATGTATAGCTGTTTGTAATAGCTGTTAAGATGATGTTATTAAACGAAAATACCATTATTTGAAACTCTGGCGCTTAACGCTAAAATGACATTAAACGTTATAGTATGCAGTAATTGAAACATCTACTCTGACTTGATTGGTCCGATCGAATCAGTAAAAGTCTTTTCATTTAAAATAGAAAAAATCGATGTAAAAAGAGGAAAGCCATAATTCTAAACGTCGAAAACTTACAATATGTCAGCCGGCGTATTCCATGCGAGACGAAGGCTTCGCGGTATCAACACTCTGTCGTATGTCAAAGTCAACATCTCTCCATTCGTATGCTTTCTAGCATCGAGTAAAGAAGAGCCAAGAAAAAACTCACCTCCCCTGTATCTCTTGGCGATCTACAGGTGTCTTGCGAGTGGCGCGATATATATTTCGCAGGCCCACGACCCGCTTATCGGCGACGATCTGTTTTTCTAGCAGTGCGAGCTCTTCCTCTCAGTCGCTGAACTTCTCTGAACAGCTTCTCAGATCGAGCAATTGTAAAAGAGCCAAAAAGATGAGAGGGGAGAGAGAAGCTACCGATAAGGCAACGCCTACGGGGCCTCGATAATACCCGAGACGTTTCGCAATGGCCGGTGCGCGCAGCGGGGAAGGATTTAATGGCACCGGGGAATATGTTCCTGCTGATCGGAGACTGTCTGCTCTATACTTTTTTCCGCAAAGATAGTTTGGCTGAAGTAATGCACACGTCCGCCTTCTTTTTTCAGCTCTTGTTTATCCCGGATCTCAGCTTTTACAGAAGGAAAGATGCAAGGAAAATTATTCGAGTGAATTTACAAAGGCACGGCTTTTTTTTCCATTTTTCTGTGCTATAATTCATGTACATGTGCGTTATGCGAGTACCTAATGAGCAGTTAGTTTTTATGGGTCCTGGACATCAAAATTACCTCAAGATTATTACCGAAGCTTTAATTATTTCATTATTTCATTATTTCAGCGGATAACATTTAATACCCACGAATTTAGAATCATTGTTATCATAGTACGGATTGGAATTTTAGATAGTAATCACAATGCGTGCGCGACTCATTTCGAATAAGAGTAGCGTGTCAAATTTAATCAATCAATATACAATCTTTACATTTTGAACAAGTTCGAGTACGAGTATAATATAAGCGGTCGAAGCGCCATCTTAAATCGATCCACTAATACTCTTCCCTTGCCCATTAAAGCAAGGTATTCATATTTGTACAAAAGTATGCATGTATAATTAATAGATAAAACATTAAAGCGTTGAAATGAAGAGCTAGAGGAGAGCGATATAGGGTGCGAGGTCGATACAACTCGAACTCCGCCTCTACCGTAAAATAACTTGAGATTCAAGAAAAAGCGTGTGTGTCGCGTCGCGTTACGGACATATCATTATAAGCGCGCCGATGTGGAAGTCCTGAGACGACCATGTGGGAAATAGAAAGGGGGAGAGGGCGTAGCTGACTATCGATTAATCGCTATTAAAGGATGCGGACTTGGTTTGCGCCTGGCAACCTTAAGAGAGGGTGACACGGCGTCGCTGTCCCTGACAATGCGATCCGGCGATACGTCGATCCAAATACAGGCAGACTGACTCGCTTTTATTTCTGGGATCAGACAGAGCGATCGTTGCTAGAGATTCGGTGGCGAACGCTAATGGATCGATCGAATATAAATGCGCCATACGCTCCCGATACTTACGACTCGCTCGGGCTTTTATACGGACGAGGGCTTCCGAACGACTTTTTCCATGGCACTTGTACGAGTCAACGCTTTGGCGTTTTTCCAATCTTATCTAATTCAATGCTGAATCTTTCTAGCATTGATAAATGATAATGCGTTTTGAGAAGATCTCGAGAGCTATAATAATGTGAGAATCTGAACAGTTATCTCAAGTCAAAATAATGATAATTACATATTGTCTTCGTATTTATGGGTAATATTCGTTTTTCAATGATTAGAACAAATTAACATGCGAATCTTGCAACAGAAATCGAGGCAATAGAGGTATACTAACACCATCTGATAATCTACCAAAACAATGATAAAACTGCCTCTCAATAAACTAGTTAAGATTATTTTTAATCACCTTAAAGTTTTCTTAAAAGTCTAACTAATAAGAAAACATAGATCTTGAATTTGTTTATGAGAAAATATTCGAAGTTTAACTCAAATTAAACCGCGTAGTAATATTGTTGCAAAAATGAATAATATTAAATTACATAAATCATTTAACTTCTAAACATTTGTTGGTTTTGCACGAAAGTCTAAATGTAAAGGCGCTATAGCAAAAAATTCTTACATGCACTTATAACAAGCATACTTACGAATTAAGTTAATACATTTTACTTTCATTCTTTTTTGACACTCATAATCTCTCTTAAAAGCTGTATTTTTGGTGCATATATGTTCAACTGACAGAGAAATCTCATGAATAATCAACCTGATAAACGGAACGAAATATGAATGTTTGGTCAGTTTCTTTCAAAAGAGCAGGAGAGCGTTGTTGTCGTATTCGTGATTTGTCAGAATCTTTGGCCTACCTCGACTTTTTCGTGTATTGGCTAACTCTTGAAGAATCGCCGAAAATGTAAAAAACGTCCGAGAGAAAAGGGGAAGAAATCGCGTACATGACCAGCGTCGGTGAGACGAGTGCGGTGACGTGTACAGGAGGAAGGAAAAGCAAGCAAGATTGCTCCAATACACGGACACGCGAGGCCCTCGCTCTGGAGGACGATGATCGCCCGACCTGGCGGGACGAATACACGCGGCGGCGCGCGCGCGCATACAGAGACACGGGGAAGCACGGGCCGTCGGCATTCCTTGGCAGTATCGGAGCGCGTCGAGCTCGTACACCACTGCTGCCCCCTACTTGTGTACACCGACTTACAAATCGCTCGATGGGAATCCGCAGCCGATACGTCACGATCGTCTCGCTATACCAGAGATACTGCACAAACGTGTTTCGAGCCGCACATATCACTGGACCGTGGAATCAATTGTTGCACGTATCGCTAAATCTTCTTGCAGTGTTTGCCAAAAATCTCGATGAAATCATCCACGTTGAGTTAGGCAGGGGCTTGACAAGTTATTCGGATAATGCGAGGCGAGACGAAACGCCGAGGACTAATAAATTACTGATTACACGCGTAATTACACATTACATTAACACTCGTATTTGACTTGACTAAGAGTTGTATTTTTAACTAAATTGTATTTTTTACTTGTGTACATCGAAAGCGATTTCTTAGAAATAATAAATATTTCTGAGTTTTATGGAAAAATATTTCAGGAAACACACGCATGCTCGCGCAAAATTTTCTAAATATATGGATGTGCAAATTTATAAATCATAAGCAGATGTTCGTTATAAATAATAAATATATTTTCAAAAAATTACCATATTTGATTATAACATTGAATAAATATGTAGCTGAAATTAGTAGCTTAACATGATCTTCGTTTAACAAATATAATATTTAACAATATTATAAAAAAAGATTTTTTTATTTACACTCACAACTTACGTAGAAAATAAAAAATTAATTTTTCCATCAAGTATATGAAAATATGAGTTATGTTAATCTAATATCACAATCCGTCTATTTTATGAAAACACTGTTTTTCACATTTTTTACGTATTATTTAAAAACAATTTTATTTTTATATTTCAATGTGATAGCTTTATCTCATTAGAGAAAATAAGAAATTCAATATTATAGCTTGTTTCCATTATTTAACTGATTTTTGTGATTACTACCTCAAAGTAACATTTAAATCAAAACATAATTAGAAGTAAACTTTCGTAAATATTTGAATAGTTTGAGCATTAAAGTCGTGCTGGTACTAAAATAAATTTAAATAAGCATTTTTAAAGGTGTTTCTCAGCTATTACTCAAAATACAAGCAATTATAATTTAATTTTTAAATTAAACTTTTGTAGAGAATAAATATAAGATTTTATACTGAAGTTTATTTGTTAAGAATATACGTAAATATTAAGTAATTACTAAATGCATATTCATTGTGTTTCAACTATTAAATTTGAACTTTTCAATTTAAGAAATATTATACAATATATAATACTAATGTACAATACTAACACAAATAATTATAATAAAAAATATTAAAAAATAAAGCTAAGATTAGTTACGTTATACTTATGTTTATAAGTCACGGAAACATGCCTGTAAAAGATAAATAAAAATGAATTACAATAAACCAAAATTAATCCTTATTTTTTGTGACACTTATACTAACTGAACAATCTTGTCATTTAATCATTTAGCTATTTATCTGATAATTAATTTTAACAAATTTTAAAATAAGATGTATATTTGAAAAAAGTGAAAATCAAAAGTTACTACAATTTTACACTCCTGTACCGCTTATCATACATAAAATCTATGCAAGTATAAGCACCAATTAAGTGGATCAACACAAGCATTAAGAGTAAAATTTTCTTGTGGTTAAAACATTTGCATAAATATTCTGAACATAAATGTATCTGACAAGAAAAAGCAAAAGAAATTATTGATATTTTCGTATTATTTTCTCCTTTCTATTTCAAGGTCATATTCATCACTCTTATTTATAAAATATTAAAGTAAGTTCTTTACTTCACATTTATATTTAATGTTAACGAATATTTCTAAATAATAATAGTAATATTAGTCTTACAAAAGTAATAATTTCTTGTTGCTTAGAAAATTGGTTCTAGATTATTAATAGTATTATAATTATTCACTTAAATTCACTTCTTATTATGTATGATATGATAAAACTATAATGCCAAAAATAACGAAAGTATTAGATAATATAGAACTATGATGAAATTATACGAATCATAATTAATGATAAAAATATTATATTTTATTAAATTCTATTAATAAGAAAAAGAAAGTCTTTTATTGTCAAATTTAATTTTAATATAATTTGAAAAATATATAATAATATGAAACAGTTTGCTTTTTATAAGGAATATAATTTATTACTAAAAACATAATACATTTTCTGAGTCATGTTAAAATGATGAAAATCGAAATTAATTGGCAATGTAAATAAGCAATCATTAATTAAAAATATATTTTATTATTGTTTGTTTTTTGCATTTAAACGTTTGTATAAAACTTTTTTATTCCAAAACAAGTAATTTCCTATTTCGAATAAGAATCTCTATTCGCTGAATCGTTGTTTTGAACAGAGACTTTTCGCACAACCCTTATAAATTTAATGGAACAAATGAAGCACTCCCATGAGATCTGCGAATTCCTTTAATCAGTCGATAGAAGCGCGCGCCATTACGTCGGCTCTTTTCTCTTGAAAACATAGAGAGAATTCCGATCATCATTCTTGTTTACAGAGCCTGAAAACTTGCTCCGCGTTCTCCCTGGGCATCGCGGGGGGAGATTCGAGTCGACATTCTTTGTCAGGTTTATCCTCATTACGTATGTTCGCGCGCACGCGTGGTAAGAAAAGGCTGTCTCATCGGAGGTGCACAGCTACGAGGAGGAAAGAGCGAATAGCTTGATCTCTGATCTACGAGTGTTTAACGAGAAGTGGCATAAGTCAACTGCAGATTCTGGACATTTCAACGATTCCTCTTCCCTCCCTCTCTCCCTCTCTCTCTCTCTCTCTCTCTCTCTCTCTCTCTCTCTAGCTGTAGAATTTTATGGTTTTATTTTTTTCCCTATGAGATTGAGAACTGAAGTTTGGAAAATTAATATAAAAAATACAGCTTAAAAAATTGTTCGTTCACTGAATCTTGAAAATCTTAATAAATTGGGATTTCAAAAATATAGCATGAAGATACTTTATTTATCACAGGAGCATAGTCATAATCTTAATTCAAATCTTAACAAACAAGTGTTGTTTGTTAAGATTCTAATCGTGATTCTTTTGTCCTCTTAGTCTCAGAAACAGTTTCTCATTATTCCATAAAAAAGTATCTTTATGTGGATTTTAACCAACTGATCTAAATCTGGTAAATCTGGTAAAAGAGTTATGATTTACTGAATAATTTACAGTTCAAATTACTATATAATATTTATGATTTTAAAATACATAATAATTTAGTTTGTGCTAATACATTAGAAGTTCAGCACCGTTATAAACTTATTTTTGAAATTTTATTTATTATTAGGTCGGTGATTTCTTTTTGAAAAAAGTATTTCCATTTTTTATGTGAAAATTAAAGGATCACAACTTAAAATGTATTTTTCATAATTTTAGCATATAATTAGTAAGTAAAATAGTGTTTAAATTGATTAAACGCAAATACAAGATTTGTACGATTAAAATTTATATAACAGCTATTAAATTAAGATTAGTTTGACAATATAAAAATGATGATTATAAAAGACTGCACTATTTCGTTACGGGGATCTTAGCTTTATATTTTATAGAAGAGATTTCCATAAATTTACTTCACCCGAGAGAAAGAGAGAAAGAGTTACAGACATGAAAATTACTGCAAGATATTGAAAAATATACAGTGATATAAGCTAGGCAACGAGAAAGGATCGATAAAAGAAAACATAGCGAAGGAACGACCATAAGAGAGATAGAGAGAAAGAGATCGGCAAGAATAAAAGTATGTGCGCAAGATGAATATAAAACTAGAATCGTCGAGCGCTTAAATTAGTATAGCTTCGAGGCGACGGGGAGATGCGCGTATGGGTTAAATTGCTCCCCGCGAGACACGATTATCGTTCATTCATGGACTCTCTCTCTCTGACCTTGTTCTTTTTTCTCAGTTATTGTAGGTCGCCATGGCTTATAACTTACAATTAAGGGTCTTACGAGATATGTTACCATATGAGCGATGTGACGGCTCTGCCTCTCTCTCTCTCTCTCTCTCTCTCTCTCACGCTCTTTCCATCTCTCACGCTTACTCACTCTTCATCTCTTCTTCCCTTTTATTGTTCTCTTTTCCTTTTTCCTACAACTTCTCTTTCTATCTCCCTTAACTGTCTTACTCTTTTCTCTATATCTTTTCTCTATCTCACAAATGTTATCTACCGCCAAGCTGGTAAAGTCGTTTTGTACACGTTACCGCTTCTGAACTTGCAATGCCTCGTCCCTTTACTTCTTTAAGTCCTCTTTTGATATATAGATCTGACGAGTTTCTTTGATAACTTCTCTTTATAAGCGTGATGACATATGCATATCTGCGCAATGTTTGACATCGTGTTCCCTGTCTTCTATGTTTATTTGTTTATGATATGTTTATAACTAGAATATATTATTGTTTGGTTATGATTGACTATAATATCTATATACTTAACAAATGACTGAAAATTAAAAACTGTTCAAGTTAATAGCTGTTTTTGCATAATTTCGCACGTACTATTAGAGTGTAAAATATAGTTTTTTATTTTAAAATATGATCAAATATAAATATTTTCTTTATTTAGAGAAAGAACAAGAAAATACGAAAATTCAATGCTTACATCCGTAAAAAAAAACGTCCATAGTCAAATAATAAATAAACCAAATATCGAATCGTAAAAGTGTAATAGATTCGCATGTATTTTTTAGCCTAGGATCCACCAATGCACGTGTGTTTGTTCTCTTCACGGAAACTCGAAAGACGAATGTTCGCTCCCGGAATCGTCATATAATCTCTAGTATTTCGCGTTAATTTTTCCAACCGAATGAGCAAAAGCACTAGTTGAGAAGCGATCCTGCGCCATCTTTAATTGCGTAGACTAGATACAGATGCTTATCCCAAGTTTAACGATGCAGGAGATAAGCAATTACATTTAAAGGGGTGAGAAATATCGACGCGATTTCTATCTTATCGGCATTGTTATGTGATTGAAATAATAAGATATCAAAAATTTTTTTAAGAGACTGACTTATAAAGCTTTACATCTTTTTTTGCAAACATTAAATACAGAAATTTTTTATTTAATTTAAAAGGTTGTTAGTATATCTGTATTTTGCAATCTATGTCTTATAATCACAAAGTAATTGGCTTAATTTAGCAGTTCTTCATTTAAAATAGTTTTTTTTCAAAAAGACTTGACATGTACGAATAAGTTTATTTAAATGTATGAGTTTCGCAAATAACTCGATATTTTTTATGTTAAAAATCAATCCTAGTGTATTTAACTAAAAATGACTGTTATCTCTGATAAAATTGTAATTTGAAATACTGCAGTATTAATCAAATACTGTTTGCATCGACCATACGAGAGTAATTTCATAAGTTTTAATTACTCGAATATGTCATAGAAAATTGAAGTCAAGTGCTTCCTTCATTCTCTCTAACTTCCTTAGTCGTCGTAGCTCTGATTCACCTTGCTCATATCTCCCCGCCTGATGCTTATCTCACTTTTAGCTTCTTCCTCCTTACTCTATCTCTCTCTCTCGTTTCTTTTCTTTCTCACTCGCATATTGACTATCCTTGAGGATCGTGCCAAGGGCCATGGTGTATATGCACATGGACGCAAGATTAAAATCGACGCCGGATCGCTGCCGCCGTCGTTTGTAACAAACATAAAGCGAAGATAGAGGCGAAAAACGCATGTAACACGCCGGGACTAAGTAATTTGAGGATGCTATACGCGAGCTGTTCGCCGTAATCCGCACGTGTATCTGGATACGATTGGCCTCTTTAGCTTCTCTCGGGATTGTTGGGGCTCGTGCTGGCGCTTCTTCAAAAAATCAGGGCTGCGCACGGAGCTGGAAAATGAAGCGACCGATAATTGGCCGATCGGTATTACTACTAGTGAAACTTGCGCGCGACTGACTGAGAAAAAATTCGCCGAGTCGTTATTTACTCCGCGAAAATGTCCTTTGTCGCTAACCTCGGCACGAGCAAAACTAAATAGGATTATATGAAAGAGGACTTTGTTGCCACCGAGATAATTCTATATGACTGTAGAACTGGATTCAATGTTTCCATTTGCTTTTCAGAGCATTTGTCAAATCTAATGATATGCGGACGTGTATAATGTATACCGTACCTTATGAAATCTCAATTTGAATGATAGTATAACTGTTCTATGCATACATTTCAATTGGTCTTGATGAATACAAAATTTTCAACGGGTCTAATAGTCTTTCTCAGCCGCGAAAAGACAAAACAAACGAATACACCTCATTATAAAAAAAAAAAAAGTAATGTAAAAATTCTACAGAACACGAGTCGTTTCTTTGACTGATTCTCCTTTTTATGAGTTCTCAAAACAAGTGTTTTGAGAACAATCACTCACCTATCAAGACGCTAAGAAAAATGACTAATTTTAAAATTAATTGCTGAATACATTTAGACTATTCAAGTAATTCGTTAGTTACAAGTATTTTGATGAATATTTATTGCAAAACTCAAACTATTAATAATTACACGTGATTGTTATTTTGATCATAGGGAGAAAGGGAAAGAGATACAAATCGTATGAAATTTGTATTTGTTAATGCTGATTAAAATTCATCGACAACCTGAAATAATAGCGAGCAATGAATTGATTTAATTTATAATATTCATTTAATGAATATTGAGCGACGATAGTTATTAATTTTTAGTTACATTGGGAGTTCACTTTTGTCTTATTGATGGAGAAAGAGTTGCTATAATGAGCGCATAGCTCAGATTGCGTTGGAATTATTCAATCGAACTGCAGGTGGAATAAATTTGGCGAAAAGCGTATTCCTAAGCATTAGTATAAAGTGTATAAGATTGAAATTTTGTACAATTCAATGAAGAAATTCGAATAACCAATAGCCTCTTTTTCGTTTCGCTTCTTTTTTACAGACCTACACGAGATGGTTTATGCGAGAAATTGAAAATTTTTTTTTCTACTCGGTATAAATCGGCGGTATCGATTTTGTCTAAAGTTTCAATTGGCGGGCGTCGCAACTTGTCGCCTTGCATTTGTAAGCATTTAAACATCTGTTTTTCACGAGTATATTATTTCACACTTTCGCTTATCGTTGCTTCATATCCAACTCAAATTTATTCGATGATTATGACATGGCGAGGCATTCTTGAAAAAATCGCGGATGGCACTTAAATTATGTAAAGAGAGCTAGTGCGGAAAGCTGGATAAAGAGAAATAAGAAGCGTAAAGTCTTGCTTAAAATAACTTTCTTGATGTGCGTACCGTCAACGGCCACTCTTGCGAATAATCGCGTAGTTATTCTTTGATTTTATGACGCTAGAACTCTTTTTATTGAAAGTTGTTCGATATCATACAAGTAGCTCGTATAATTTTGACTTTCAGTATAGTCTAAAGAATATTTAATCTACAGTTTATATTCCGATATACTTAGTTATCAATAAGAACCATAAGTACAATGTTCACCTCTTATATAGAATTAAGAAATAAATTCAATTTCTTATTGTATAATGAAATTTCAAACTTTGCTTACACGTTTTAATTTGATTCCGATATGAAATTTTATTTAAACATTTTATCCACAAGTAAACTTACTCATCAATAAAATTCAAATATAAACCTAAATTTTTAACTTAATATGTTAACTAACAAACATATACCGATTATAAATTACTATTACATGTAAGATAGTCACTAGAAATTTTATCATGTTTCTTGTGGAATACTTTTAGCACAGTTTCTTATTTCAAAGTCAATTTTTCATCTTTGTCCCTTATTTACTATTACATGTCATCATAATGTATAAATGTACTTCAATCGAATATTAAAAAATTGTACACCATTTGTTAAAGAATATTAAAGAATAATAACAACTAAATTACTTATGAATTAAGTATGAAAAGAAATTTATTAATTTTTCCTTAGAATATAGAAATATTGCTATCAAATTATTCGATCAAACTGTCTAATAATAATTTATCATATTAAAAATCCTCCACCAAGAACGTAACGTATTTTTATTACAAGAATATTAAAAAACTTATCAGTTTAAGAATAACAAACACCAATATGTAATACCCTACTATTTGATTCATAATGATAATTTACGCAGCGATCTACGTGGTAATGAAAATTATTCGTAATATTTTGTACTGCTTTCGTTTAAACACATATCACAATCACTGCTTCAAAAGAATGTATGTAAAATTGCGTCAATAAATACTAACTATGATGATCCTAAAAAATAATTTTAGAAATGGAACGGTGAATTATAAATTCATTTGGTATTGTTTACTTTAGGATTTATTATAATTAAGTAAATAAAACTCACAATTATCATTGTATTATATTTATATTTAATGTTTCAACTTTTATAGAATAAGGCTATGTTGTAAGAATTAGAAAATGGAATCATAATGACATTAATTTTTTAATCAATCAATTTAATTCGCATCATGTTTCTCTTTCTATAAAAATGAAAGAGTTCACTCAAGCGTAAACTAAAACTATTTTAGGTGTTATATTTATTTCTGATAACTTATTCCATACAATAATTATAACTTGCTGTTGTTTACCTGCACTTGACCAATCATTGTAATGATTCCCATCGTGCACAAATTCAATAACGACAGAAAATAATTAATATCTGATAATGCGTTAAATTTAAAGGAAAAACATCAGGAAGGTTAAATTACTTTTGCTTCATTTTTTTACTTTTGCTCCGGACACGGAGGAAAAAAAAGAGTGGGACATTGACAGTAGAATGAATTTAAAAAATGGCATTTTATTTTCAGATCATCGCTATTTGAGCCGCCGCCACTATTTGTCCATTATGGATCATCTGTTGATGCGAGACTGAGAGAACGAGTTCGTCCGTGGCGATCGAGAGTCCGCCAACGCCATTCTGTGCTGCGTATCTGCAACGATTTATCGCTACAGAAATTGTGAGTCTCATGGAAAATTGTTATACTCTGTACACCGCGGTATTTTAATCGGTTATTATAAGAGAGCCTTTCTCTTTTCTATAGTAATTTCGTTTCCTAATCGGCAGCAGCGGGAACATTTTGATTTTCTGCGCGCTATTTTTCCGTTATGTGCGCCGCTGTACCAATCAACAAAATCGGCTTTTCCTTTTTCATCGAATTCCTAACTCTGATTCAGTTATAGTCAATATTACGCGACCTAAAATATTACATCTTATGGCGTGTGAATCATATTTGTGTTAAAATATTTGTCACATTAGGAATTACCTGATAATATATCGAATTTTAATTTATTTACTCAAACTAATAATGCATATAACCATGGTATAGTTTTTTTAATACTTTGTTATTCTTTAAATATTTTAATTACAGATGTAGTAGAAGACCTTTACCGATATTCTTTGTTCGTTCGTTCGTTCGTTTAATCGAATATTAAATTTCCCTATTCACTATATTTATAAATTACTGTTGATGTTTAGAAAATGCAAAATAAATATGTAAATTTTATTAGCGCTAAATCATTCTAAACTTATCGATTTACTATAAGACATCTATATTTTTAATATACTCTTAACTACTTATTTTAGCAGAACTTTTCAATCAATGGCTTTTAAATAATCATATAATACTATTAAAACATTGTTATATCATAGGACATAATTCAATTAGAAATGTTCCGTAAAATTAAAGAAATTATACTTAAGTTTTTATTACTTTATTTATTTCAGATAACAAATTATAATAATTTTGAAAAACTGCATGAAAGTGCAAGAGCATATAAGAAGATGAGTGGGATGATATTTTGCGAAATAAGATGTGACTGAGATATGGAAATGAGTGGTGAGAAAATAAAATTAATTTGGAGAAAATTTTATAAATAAGAATTTATGGGTATTACAAAAGAAAAATATGAAATAAACAGTCGCGCGAGCGCAGAGAGAGAGAGAGACACGATAATATGAGGATTCAATTGGGGCCAATTAACATGTGGGAGAGAAACTTCAAAAAATTTACTAATAAACTAACAAACTATTATATTATGTAATTAAATATTCTTTTAGATGTTTTGCTAAGATTCATTAACTATATACATATATATAGTTAAATAAATAAATTTTAATATTATATAATAATAAATGTAAGCTAATTGTACTAAACAATAAATTTTTCAAAGAACTATTATTAATAGTATATAAAGTTAACACAAAATGTCTAACTTATTTTATAGCGGAAAATAAAAATGTCTGTATAATAAAAAATAATGACTGACTAAGCTGATCAGACATTTAAATCGATATATTTAGTTTAAGTATAAATCATGTCTCGCTAGATTACTATTTGTAAACTTGAAAAAGAACAAGAATTCTACGTACCAAAGTGAACACTATATTTCTAAGAAAATATTTTGGCTCGAATTGAATTGATGCCGTATTAACGTGGAACAATCTACTTAATAGTTAATATCTTTGACAAACATAACGCTAAAATATTTATATCAATTAGCATTCAAACATATAATTACTTTTTGTAAATTCTGCATCGAAAAAAATCAATTTTAATCGGAATAAGAAGCATAATGATATCAAATTCGCAATCTTAATTTGTGTAAAAAATGCGCTCGCTCCTCGGATATTCCACATAATCGTGTCAATGCACAGAAAGAGAAATAGTAGAAAAAGAAAAGAAATTGCAGATCCATTGAAAATGTCGTAGAGATGCATACCAAGAAGCGAGAGAGCTATCCCTTGAAATAATTTCACGTTTTCTCTGGCCGAGCGGCAAACGCTTCGTCTCTTTAATGCAATCGCACAGTAAAGGTCGTCTGCGCGCACGACGGAAAATATACTCTGGCAGGCAGACAGGGGGAGAGAGAGAGAGAGAGAAATGAATAAAAAACATCGAGGACGCGAACAGGGATGAAGTCAGACGAGGAATAAGTGGCTTTGCGTGGGCAATCACGTTAAATCACGCGGAAACTACTGGCATCGCGCGAAAACGTGAATTATAAAGCTTTTTCCTCTCTTCTCTCTCTTCACCCTCTTCTTATTCGCCTACTCTTTCAAGAAAGTTCGCACGTATGTTCGCTATAAATGTATAGTTAGGCATATGTATGCGTAGAAGTGAGCCCGCCACGCGCGCTAACGCCAGCACGTCATTTTCTATAGTGTACATGAAATGAGCTCGGTTGCGCGCAAAATACAAGCTTCAAACAGATCGTTTACAATCGTACGTTTTGACGTTGTTATTTTCGATGCTCTTTAATTTGTAAAACTTTTATGAGCATTTGATGCGAGATTGTAGTTTTACATAGATTTCATTACATACATTCGTATGCTTGAAAGTAGATCATATGCAGCGCGGTGATGACAGATAGTATCTTTTATACTCCTCGTGATTATGTACTTTGCACTACGAACTTCATTAAATACATTAATTATTAAATTATATTTTCAGCAGATTAAATATTGCCTTAAATTGTATAATTATTAGGCCTTAAATAATGCCTTGTAGGCTTCGTGTGTAAAAAAAAATTTACACTGCTGAATGGAATCTTAAAAACGAAAGTGTGTACTCGAAATTTATATGCTTTCGGATAATAAGGTGTATAAATTTATATACCTTTGGATACCTTCAGCACATTGTATATTACTAATATGAGGCGATGTAAGCATGTTTCATCTAGATGATTCATTGGCTTTAACTACATTTTCTTTTTCTACTGATTGCAACGACTGAAATGCCTTTAATACTTTGAAAAAACAGAAAACATCCTTCAAGTTGTTTGAGCTCACATCATAAAATTGAAAACACCTGCAGCCATTAGCATTTTCTCCTCTCATCTTTCTCACTCAGTTAAATTACATTAACAGCCATTTAATCGACAAAAAAGTAATACTTTAAATGAGAAAAAGCAGCGATGATTCTTCACTAGTTCATCTCTCAATTATCTTTCCGTATCGACGAATTCATCGTCCTAAACAGTGTCGACTTAGTCGCGCAAGGCATGCGACAACGACAGCATAAAGCGCTCAACTTTTATTGACCTTCATGCTCCAGCAATAAGCGCTCGTTGAACGACACATTGAAGACTTTCGAGTTGCTAAGGCATTACGGGTCCACTGCCTACCTGGTTATTGATATTGAGGGTTATGAAATTCCTCGAGTCCGTTGGCGTTATAAGGACAGTGCAAGGCTCATCATGCCAGCTCAAAATTTTACGAATTTCGTCGAATCGGCGTGAATTCGATAAAGTAAGTACTTAATTAAGTACTTAATTAAGTGTAATTCTACGTTATTTTTTTCTTCGTGCACCGCTTGCATCCTTCTTTTATATAAGCTCTGAGTTTGAACGAACTTTTATGGTACATACCAGTATTCGAATACCAGATTTACCTTGTTGCAGAGACGGGGAAGCTATTGAGTTGACTAATTAATTAGTCTTTTATTCTACGAAAGGTTCTTATTTAGACTTACTCTTAAACTGACAGCTAATTGTTGAGTAGTGTTAAGCTACGTCATTTACGTAAAGTTTCATAATAGGCACCTATAGAACGTCATTTCATTAGAACTTTTCAGTAAATTAAAATTTAAATTTCACCGATATACAGTAAAAAGTTGTTTTAATATATATTGTTTTAATATATATACACGTATGTGTGTAGAATATATTCATACATATATGAAAAATCAATTTTCAACGTAACTTAATAAATGCTTTAAGTCTTTCATTTTCTAATATATGATACACATGTTTGTAATATATTTCAAAATTTATTTCATTAACCATATATAAGCGAAAGTGACCCATTTCATTTTAAACCTTGTATTAAAATATGTACAGAATGCTTTATGAAATACATAAATATGTAATCCGTAGCACCATGAAATATTACGTATTAATTTTGTTATAGAAATAAGTAAGAGATATGTTTAGATAATTCTCAAAATCTTTTTTCAAAGAAATTGAGTTTCACATTATTTGAATAAAGTGAAAGTTAAAATATAACCTGACAAATAAATTATATGAAATGTGTTATATGAAAAAGATTGTTGATAAAAATAAAATCATTGCTTTTTTTCTTCAAACATTTACTAATAATGATTCAAATGTTATCCTATTATTATGAAATATTCCTTAAATAGATTTATTTACAAGAAAAATATCCCAGGAAATAAACGAATCCTAGAATTGCATGCATTCTCAAGCAGGTTGTCGTTAATATTCAAGAAATAATTATTTTACAATGATATCCTTATATTTTAACTAGTTATTTTGTCCTCTAACGATAACATACTGTGACAAATGTTTTTAAATTCTAAGGCACCACTTTTTTACACATTCAATTAAATCTTATGTCCGTAGTTCTTTATAACTTAACCAAACCGTAATTGTCATCCTCAAAATTAGCCAGGAAAAATGAAGGGCAATGTGTTCAAGAAGAAAAGAAAAACTAATTCAATTTCTAATTTATCTGCGTGATCCCGTAATACGAGCTTAACTTAATAATAAGACTAATGACTAACATAAAAAGGCTAAAGGAAAACAGCTGAGAAACTCTTGTCACGACGAATACGATCTTGACTTTGCCGTAACAAGCTTCTAGACTCGGAATAGCTTTTGAGCCTTAACTCCTATCCATAGTTTCTTTCGTCCTGGTGCGCGCGAACCTGACATCGAGATACCCCAACTCCACGTACTAGCCTTACGTAAGATTGTTCCAACACGAAGTATCATCGATCATCATTAGGCTAACCTTTCCGTCTCTCCTTCTCTGTCTTTTTGTCTGTCGTTCTCGGGCTCTCTCACCTTCTTCTATTTCCTGTTCTTAGGTCGTTCCTTATTCTCCCTCTCTTTGTCTGGTATTTTGTCTGATTGTTCAGACAGCTTCTTCGATCTGTTTTTCTTTGAATGAAACTTAGATAAAACAAATTGAAACAAATGTGATGGAATCATAATTTTTTTATATTATTAAATTACGTGGTTGATAGTCAGAACTCCACCACTGTCGAGACTTTTTATTTTATTTATAAAATACTATCAAGATATTAATTATGCATACATATTTGTTTTAAAATAGTTTCATGAGCATTAATTTCAAAAACAACCTAAACAATAATAATTTCGCTAAATTATTGGATTTGAAAATCTTTATTTTAACACACATAATGTTATAATAATATTTTATAATTCATATACAGAGCACAAAAGAAATAAGCAGCGGAAGAAATAAAAAATGGAGTTAAAATACAACCTAAGTATATTTAGAAGTACAATAACTTGCACACTTTATTGAAATGATGTAACACTCGTATTAACGCATTAAACTTTAAAAATATTTTTTGAGTCAAATATTTTTGCGATTCTGGCATATAGATTTTGTTTACCTTCGAGCTGTTTACATAATAAAGATACATAAGTAATTAATCAATAAGTTATAGTTATATAAATAAATCAATCAATCTTCATTTAATCTATATTTTAATATTGAGTTGCTGCGCGATGGTTACAAAGTGCTCTACGAGCATAATTTGATTATACTTCCACGGTATGCCGTCGCTCTTATGTGCGTCCGATGAGAGAATAAGATCAGAGCTTCAGTCTCAATGTATCAATTTCTTATAGAACTACATTTTGAAATAATGCGAAAGGTATTGAACTTGTGAATGACGTAAAATAATATTTTAAGAAATTTGTAGAACTCGTTAGAGTATATATCATCAAATGTCTCCGAAAATGTTTACTCATTACCTTTAAGTATTGCAAACATTTTCACACGCATGTGAAAATGTTGAATTTTTAAATAAATTGAGATTAGAAAATTTTATAATAATAATACTCCTGACATTCGGCAAAAAGTTTTGAAATATTATAGGTAAATAGATGAACTACAATTATTCTTTTCTCTCTCTAATATAATTTTACAGAGAATTTTTTCGTATTACTTCTTAATGATTAGTTGTTTTCTTAAATATGTACGACCTTGTACATTTAAATTTGTTTTCCCTTTATTATGTTAAATAACAATATACGTAACTAATAAAACATAATTGGCAAACAGGCATTTTACCAATCCATTTTGTTAGTATTTCAAGTAGAAGCTAATAAAGGATTGAAATAAGATAAACAACGTAAGAAATCTCGGAATGAAAATTTATACCCTCCTTGCACGATATGCCTTCGAGAGGCTCAAACAACAGTGAAAAAATGAAATATATCATAGCTTTAAAGAGTCTTTCATCAATCATGGAACTCATTCCGATTCTTGACGATCAACTTAAATGAAAAAATAAAAAGTAATAGGCATATGAAAAATTACGCTGTTGCGTTGCTATGCTACTACAACACGACACGTACCTCACGCTGTGCTTACATGTATTGCGTAAGAGGGCACCTTTATTTATAACAGCAAGTGTTTAAAATCCGTCCGCTATTGTCGGACCTCGAACAATGGTATTAGCAGCAACGATCGAGAGAAAGAGCCACGAAAGACGTGAGAAAATCCTTGGGCGCGTTTATCGGCAACCCGTACATATAATAAAGATTGGGAGTGGAAAAATATTGAATCGGCTAAATCCTCTAATTGAATTTTGAATAACGCGAATAGCTCATATCAATTCACTATTTTTTATAATACTTGGTTCGGCTGATAATCGAATTTATTCATATTTCATTTCATTGTACTATTTTTACAAAACGTTTCTCGTTATTAAAAAGCATTGGAGAATTTCTAGTTTGAAATAATCGAACAATAGTTACAATACATAATAAGTACTATCAATTCCAAAGTCAAAAGCTTACCTTTTCTCTTTAATTGCACTCCAGTTACGAAAATGAAATAACGGCAGAAACAATGACGAAAAAATAATTCGTACGTGACTTTACACATTTATTTGTAATGGACGAGCAACAAGAGAGCAAAACATTCTTGGCAAAAAGGGGAAATCTTTCGAACCTCCACGGATAATCATCGGAGGAATAATTAATTATCTCCTAATTACCAGCGCCTCTTCTTTCCCCATCTAATATTCACGGCATTTCCTTCTCCCGGTGCAGTTAAGCTCGCGCACAGCTCCGTTACAGCAGTTCGGTGCATTCGCGTGAGCAGCTTAAATTCTTTAGCGCCGCGTGTTTTCTCCGATCTCGAGACGCGCGCATTTCGCTCGACACGCGAGTTTCATCTTTTTTCTCCTCCTTCTTTTTAATCCCGAGATCACCAACCGAGGCAATCGAGCGAATTAAAACTTATTACGTTGACCCCGCCGCAACTTGCACGCGCGCACTTCCTCATACTTGGTAGCCTTATTATAAGACTGTAACTTACGAGGTAAAAAATCAACTATTAAACACATTTAAAACGTATCAACAATTTATCAGGTAGCGACAGTAAAACTTGGCTACATGTTTAGACCCTTCACTGTTATTTCGTAAAAATAATATTTTACCAATGAATTCCATCAAGTTTTTAGCTCTCGAAAATACTATATATAAGTGTGTCGCCCATGTTCTATCAGATGAAATGATGGCAAGTAACGTTTAATTATCTATTAGCCAAAGTCGATTATAAAACTAACTAAATACAGTGTTTCAATGTTTCATACTATTAAATAATACGAAAATTAATCCTAGCGTCATTAAAACGAATTTGAAAATCATTTTTGAGTGAATATTTTACAATTCATGTATTATAAAATAATTCAGCCGAAAAAATCGATTAAACGTGTGTTTGTCGTTAGACTGATGTAATTACATGAAATAATAGAGTACAAGCTCATGAGTATTTTAAAGTATCACCTCCAACGTTCAATGTATAGTAAGTCAGTATATCGAATTTTCTAATCATAACAGGAACAAAATGATAAACTCGAAGAAAAAAAAACATTAGAAAAATAAGGAATGCTCTATAAAAATTGACGAACTTTCTAATCTTATTTTTAAAGCAACCATGTTAAAAAACTTCGAGTTAAAAAATGTCCAACCAAAGGAAGAGATAGCATGTCTTGATGTCATTGCAGCGATATATACGAGAATGTAATAACTCAGAGAGGAAATCAAGTGCCGATGTAAAGCAAATGAGAATGATCCTAGTGAAAAAAGTCCGCGCCAATATGAGTTATAAAAACCTGTTTATAGATATCCTGATAGCTGTGAAAATTACTTTAAATCGGTGTGAAACTAGATGCTAAATTGTACAGAGTGTAATTATTAGGGCAAAACTGATAAGAAAAGTCATAAAATTATACTTGCAATTTAATACTCCAAAAGATATTAAAATACGTTTTGAAATGTAAAAGATTTTATTCAATAACATAAACATGTTCTCCTCAACTTATTTACTCGTAAGTTATATAATTTTTAAGTATTAAAGAGCAATTGCTTTTACCCACGTGAAACTTTAAAATATTACGCAAGTTTCAATCTTAATGTTCGAAAAATTTTTTTAATCATTTAGAAAATCTTGATGATAGATTATCTTTGTAAATAAATGCAGATATACAGAAAAATATTCATTGAATCTAGTCTAGAATAGAGGTTGCCATAAGTAAAAATAGTGGAAATCAGTCATGTGACTACGAAGTTATTCCATCGAACTAAAAAGAAACCGCCAAGGAATAAAGGAAAAAGTTCAAATCAAACATTTTGCATTAATACAGCTGTGCATTCGTTTATTATAACCGTCGATACTTATGTAAAGTCTAGGGGCGATGCACCCTCATGGCCATTTATATTTTATATTTGCTTTTTAAGCACTGCGACAATTGCGCGCAGCGTATGTACGAATATACGTACGTATATGTGCTTATCCTCCTAGCGATCGCTTATCGCGGATTTACGAGAAGGAAGCGACCTTATCTGGCACTGCGGGCGATTTGATTTTAATGGAAATCAGTAGATTTAATTTTCGATACGCGGACGTACGCGAGCCCGCGCGCGGCAGATTTGTATCGTGTTATATAGCGCGTAAATCACTGCAACGCGAAAAACTTGCCGCCGAAGATTATTTGAGTACCTTGTGTATGCGTATAAAGATATAGGAAAAGCGATACCGATTAGAGTATAGCAACTCATGCTAATCAATTTCTTTATTTGCTACTAAACGTGGGCTCTATGAGGTTCTTTGTGGATGATTCTAATACTACAAGAATAGATGATTTTAATATACTTTCATTATGTATATGTTCCAGTAGACAAGTCGATGTTTAACTTTAGATGAAAATAGTTTTTATCAGGCTGAGAAAAGTTGCACTGGAAGCTGAAACGATCCACTTAACTGAAATAGAAAATTATCTTATTTTACGACATAATGACCTCACACTTAAATCCAAAACATTGTCTTGTTTTTTCACGTTCATTTTACTATAGAAAAACTACGGAAAAAATTAATTTTCAACTGATTAGATTAGAATATAACATGTTTAAGAAGAAATTTACTTATAAAAAATAACTATGTACGTTAACTAAACAATTTTTCATATCAATAAATTGCATATTATTTTATTCGTAAAAGTAACGAAGTGTTCTCTTATCGAATACCGTATACATCAGTATATAAAAAATTTTCATCATTAATTATATATCAAATCAATTATCTTGATAAAAAAATATAAAATAAGTTTATTGAAGCTAAACTAATCAGATTTTTATTTTCGAATTCATCTAATATAAATAAATGTATGTATAGTAAAGGAGGAATTTCTGGCCTTGTTCTGCTCTAATTCTCCATATACATTCTAGATAATTACGGCAAGAATTAACATCATATTTTCAATGAAATATCAGAAAAAATGTCCAAAAAAATATCTTTATTACTTTTTATTGATAAAGTGAAGGTATACGTAATAAAGAAGTTTGAAAACATCTTACGATTATATAATATCATGAAATAATCACGATTATTTAGTTGTTAAAATATTATAGCTGATTATGTTTAATTCTTATTACTGCTAAGAGAAATATTTTGGTATATGCGGTAAAGTCTGATCCATTCTACTTATATTACGGCATTCATTTCTTACCGCCGTGTGGTGGTTCCCTCTGTAGCTGCTAGATGACGAGTGCCCATTTCACTTGAGTGTCGTGAACCACTCCTGCGTATTTTAGTTCTGATAGCATTTTCTTGAATATCCCAACCGAAATGAAGCCGGTGTGGTTTCTTCCACTTTCTACATCTCTTCTTCCATTTCTAGAATTCACTTCATCTTTCCACGAACTACCAAATGACTCGTATAGCTTAGTGATATCATACTCATGTGGTTCTAGAACTTGAAAAACGTACCGTCATACCAGAACTTGACATTAGTGGTTTTCTTCACTATGATCTTCTATTGTTTCGTTATTTAGATGATGGAAACGGCCTCATGTGAGATCAGATAAGATTAAAAGTCATCTAAATAATCCATATAATATTGAATTTATTAATTAACAATATAGAGAGATCCCGCATGCATAGAGCTCAACAGTATTGGGATAACAAAGATTTCTGGTACGACCAAAATACATTTTAGTCAGTATCTGCATACAATATTCTCTCAGTAAGCAGTAAAATGTATCCACATAGTATCTTATTGGAACCGTCGGAATTTAAGTACTAACGGATCAAAGTGTAACAAAGTGTTAAGGAGAGGATACAAAGCTTTGATGCGATTTTTTACCCGTAACTACGATTACTCATATGCGAGTTCTAATTTACAAGCATTCATGAATAAAAATTAAAGACAGAACAATGTCTGCGATTTTTACTTGTATATTATTAAGTTTCTAATGTCTAAAATATTCAAGAGATGAGTAGTAGTAGAATTTTATCTCTTTCTGTCATACTAAATAGTTCTATCTGTGATTACAATATGACACATGTTCAAGTTCCTTCAGCTCCTACACAGTGCAGCGGACGCTTAAAAGAGACAGAAAGGTATCTCTTAGGCTTATATAGGATCATGATGATTGTAGATGCCTTTTGTACTTTGGCCTTTGTAGGTTTGTTTTGCCGTTTTTTCTCCTTTACTTTTTATACTTGTCGTATATTAATTTTATAATTACCTTTTATGCCTATAATTTTACTATAATATTTTACATATAATATAAAAATCTATATTGTATTTATTATAGTAACTTAATATATGTTCTTTAAAAATCCAATTTCGTACTTGACTATGATGTACAAGTATTTTCATATAACATTATTACATTTTTAAAAGTTTTGATTTTTATTAATTGTAAAACTTCTATGATTACTATATACATGTATTCATACATACATACGTACATACGTAACATGTAAATATAAATATATATAAACTTCTCGGATTAAAGTTTTTATACAATTATTTAAAGTTGAGGGGGGAATGCTGCATTCCTAAATGTAAAAGGGTTATGATAAGATTCTAAATATTAAAGAATTACACGATTCAAACATAGAAATTTTACAGAAAGAAACTAAGAGAGTTAACACTGGATAAAAGAAATTATTAATAAATTACATCATTTGAATTTTTCACAAAAAGTAAAATTAAATTTTTTTAAAGATATTGGATTATCAATTTATTAAACAAATTGCTACATCCCCATTGACTAATACTATTCTATCAAATTTTTAATAAGTCAGTTAAGAATAATATAAATAAATATAATTTACATTAACTTTCACAATGGCAGTTTACGGCAATTGAGAATATATTAAAAATATCATTATTCTTCAAAAACTTAAAATCCTCGCCGATAGAAGTCATTTTTTGTTTATGTGAATAGATCGCATGATTTTCACTTATTTATGAGATTGAAATTATATAGCACAAAGTCACATTATCTCTCTCTCTCTCTTCCTCTCTATATTAGAGTGTCACATAACCATAATTATGGTTTTATTAACCTAATAAAGATCATGAAGTGCGCACTCGAGTTTATTTAGCTTTAGTGATTAACCATGGATGTATAGTATATAACGTAATACCAACAAAAATTTAACCAGGAGCTCATAAAATGAAGATGAAGTAATGTATATCCTGCGCAGTAGGCAACCTGCAAAGTAGCCATTCGTGGATACGTATTCTAAAACTGCCGCCGCAGCGCCATAAGCATCATTACAAGTTTCCAAAGTACATTTGCGAGTAATTTACCGTTCACATTTCTTGGCTTAGTTTACAGCGCGGGTGCACTTTGGCAAGCGAGTAAGAGCAAATGTTTCAATAAATTTTACGACAAATAAACGCTGTGATCACGCTTACGTATCTTACGTTGCGCCCGATTTTCTAAGAGATTCATGCGTAAACGTGTACGAGCCTATGCGTACGCGGGTTAATAGCTTTTATGAATGAATAAGTTCCCTGGTGCTGTACATCGAGAGAGTACCTTTACATAAATCGTGCTTAGGTCTGGCGAATCAACGTCGACTCGCCTTGCAAAGTAGTGTATTTCACTTCTAACATATTGTATACTATGTTTATTCATAACGGTCAGTCTTACGTTTACATGAAAACTTTTTGATTCACCGCTTGAGCAGCGAATTGTACTATCAGTATAGAGCTTTTCTTCATACTGTTCGACGTATAAAAAGCAGACTTAGCTTCAAATTCTATTATATAATATAAAATATTTAAAACAAAAATACGATAAACTACACAAAGCTAAACTAACAATTATAAAATTATTATAAAGAATGTATTTTTAAAAATTCAATATTGTTCAAAGTATCGATTCATAGCTTAATATTATTACTAAAATTATCGCACTACGTAATAAAATCATTGTTAAATTTCTTAGAAAAATTCAGAGTGATTTTTGAAACTTTATTCTGAAAATAATTTTTTTACATTTTTTTATTTACTAATTTGAAGTTGAAAAGCATGCAATAAGATATTCACCTGAATTTTGGCTTTAAATATGTTCGTTTTCGGAAATAAGACTAACAAAAATTAATCTTAAAAAGGAAGCTGTGATAAAGATCTTCAATTTTGAAAAAAAAATCTATACAATATATGTCCCAGTAAATGTTTTATCAATCAATTTCATATTATGCGATAATTAGCTTCGTATAAGACCATTTATATGTAATTATGATTATTGACTATTTCCATGTGGATCAAATATATCTACTTAATAGTGTCAACAACTTGTTTTATCCCTTGTGTAACATCGTTATAACAAGAATCTGTAATTTGTCATTCTTATAAACAAGTGCTCGTTCAATTCATTGTCTTTTGCCCAGAATAGTAAAGAAGTATATATTAAAAAAATAGTTCCTTCTTTTTCTTAATTATTAATAGATAGTTGTATATCGAATAAAATAGTTTAAGTTCAGTAAAATTTATAAAATTATAGATAGGATTACATTTAGTAACATATTTCTTCATGTTTACATATTTTATATAAAGAATACATATATTTAGAAAGCTATACGAATAAATTTAAAATAATTTGCGATTCACTGAACACTATTTGAGTTAAAAAAAGTAATATATATATCCATGAATTGACTGAAAGATAATATATGAAAATCGTTCACCAATTTTCTAAATAGATTTTTAATACTTTTTTCACGTATAATTTTATTTTCAATAGAATATATCCTTCAATTATCATTTTGTAGTGTAAATAATATTAATATATATAATTCATTTTCACATAATAATAAGTTTATCTAATTGAAATAATATTATAATATTATTTATTTATTTAAATAATGCAGTTATACGTGACAATATTTTATATAGTCAATTCTCATACAAATTCGGCGAATCATCACTTTATTTTAACATATTTGTTATAATCAGTACATTAAGTACGAAAAAAAAAGAAATCATTGTTGTACATTTTCATAATTCTGAAATTATAAATTTATAAATCTACCCTTGAATAAAATGGAATGTTATGCTTATAACTATATATTTTTACATAAAACGTAAACCACAAACAATTGTTTGCGCAATCTCAAAAGGTCTTATCAAATCTCGAAGGCGTGTGCACATGTGATTACCTATGATTTCGACAATAAAACGTAGCATCTACGTTCAATCATGTTTGCATGTTCCTAATAGAGATTCCGAGCCTCTAGCTAATTTAACTGCGTATTTTTTTATCCAGTCATCGCCACGTTTGTCTGTCTTCTTTTTTTCGCTCCTTGAATTTTTTATTTTCTTCTTTCCACTCGTAGCCAAAGAATCCTTATTACGGCGACTAATAGCCCAGCGAGACGAAGTAAACCATTGCGTCATTAAACGGCAATATTTATCTCATTCGAAGTTATTCAAAAGCGCGGATGCGATTCTCGCCCATATGCATGAGTATGTGTACGTGTGAATGTAGATGCGAAGGTTGGCCATCTCATATTTAACGTAATGAAACGCTTTGCGCTCTGCGCACTCGCCGTTAGCCACGGGGTAAATGCTCGAAAGCCATTAAGAGCACGAAAGGCATTCTCATCCGAGATTCCTCACTAAGATTTCAGACAGGCATTCTACAACGACGACAGAAAGACGCGAGGAAACTAAGAGAAAAGAGAAGGGAAGCACGGAGATAAAAAGAGAGAAAGAGATCGAATGGAAAAACTGCTATAGAGTGTGGTAACGAGGTGGAGAGAAGTAAGTAGAATAAAATAGGGCAAATCAAAGGTATATTGAAATACTAGTATTAAAAATTATTGATGAATTTGTTCTCTTAAAAATTATTAAGGAAATTGATGCTATCCTTATTTAGATGAAATAAGTTAGATGAAATTATGTAACCCTCATTGATGATGATTAATTCAAAATATATTATGTTTTGTGTAAATTTAGAAATTAGAGTTTATTAAAATTATTTATACACATTTCAAAAAGCAGATTAAAATCTCACATCTAAGTTTTTATATGTGAATATAATATAGTATATTATATTAAAGTAAATATATTATACCATTTTTAAATGCTCGTGGATGACATTGTATGTGAGTTTATTGTCTAGGTTTATGTGTCGGCTTTCTATATTTTAAGCGACTTGCATAACATGTGTATATCTGTGCTAATATTTATAACATATAATAATTTTGCCGATAAAAGTATAAATAATTTTAATTTCTATTATTAATTTCTATTATTTGTTAATATTATTAAAATATAAACTTTGTAAAGTACATAACTTTTTCAAACTCACGTATATTTTAAAATACCATATAAATAATTAATCAATATTTATAATATTTTCTCGATTAATTTATTAAATATAGTTTAAAAATACTTTTCTATTACGTAAATTTTTATCAAACTTTATGGTCATATAAGTAATTTTTCATCTTTTATTTCAAAATTAAAATTTTTATAACACCAAAGCTTTAATAAATAAGTGTACACCTGATTTTAATTACGAATGACGCATTCTTTTTAACAGTAAAATAATCACACTTAACGAATATAAATTCGAGTGAGTCTCTAGAAAAGATTTTTTTCTACTAAATAATAAGTTCACAGATGATAAAATAACATAATAAGCTTTAGCTTTTCAAATAATTATTACTAAATAAAATATATCAAATGCATACTATACTATTTTATTAATTTGTACTGAAATGTTTTAAAACATTTTTAAAATAGTGCGTGAAAACAACTAGATTTAATCTTTCTGTGAATTAGTTTATAATTTATAATTTATAATAGTTTATAATTTATCAGCTAAATCATTGATTAATTTTCTATAATTTTTTGATCTTTGTTAACTTAGAAATGACTGAAACTATTGTTTTTAATTTTGAGATCACTTTATATTTAATGAAATAGTTTAAGAAATTTTTCAATTATACAACAACTTTCTTATGAACTATTTATTATTTACTTCTTATTAATTTTTCTTTAATTTTTTAATGCCCTCTACTTGACACTAAACTTTGAATAAAAAGGCAATCTACAAATATTCTTAATTTTCGATGCTTTCAAGATCAAACGCAGGATGATTATTACTTAAGAATAAATAATATTTTAACATTGGCCACCAAATATTCTTTTAGCTACTTATAGACTATGATTTATACAGTAACCTATTGTATTATGACGAATGCGCAAGAAATTTTTGTTACTTTTGCGTCCTTATTTAAAATAAATTTGTAGAAACGTATGTCTGTGTATCTTCCTGAACGAAGAATTTGCAAGATATACGGTGTAAATATCAGATCCACATCAGATCCATTAATTCCAGCAATGAAACTTTAACATTCAAGAGAGAGAGAGAGAGAGAGAGAGAGAGAGAGAGAGAGAGAGCCCTTTTTTTATGAACGAGTAAAATCGAAATTGTTTTTGATCTTCAAGTCTTTTTAGTCATTTCTGTATTTTTATTGCACACCTCGTTGTCTTTATCGGTTTTATAGTGAATCAAAAGTTAAAACGCTGTTGATGCACCATATAAGATAAACTGATATTTGACTTAATTACAAAATGACGACTCTTTATTTCATTTTTGGTTTTTTAAGTTCAGTAAAATGGGTCTTTTGACACCATTATTTAGCGAAAAAAGGAAACGGGTAAATTATCAACTAATATTTTTATCAGTTTAAATTGCAGTGAATAATATTTTGTTAAAAATTTATTTTTTTAAGCGTAAATTTTTGAAATTAGTATTTAATAGTAAGTTTTATCTATTATTCATAAAATTATGGTTTAATTTTACAAATATCTGAAATATTTTTTATTTTCATTTAAAATTAAAATAGTTTGATATTTAAGCTCATTTTTAAATACTGAAAAAGCTAATATAACTATATAATAAAAATTTTATATAAAGCTAATATTATTAACAGTATACGTTCTGTATAACAATATTAATATAGCGAAAAATATATAGATTTCAAATCAATAATTAATATACTTACTCGATACATAAATTCTATAGGCACAATGTTTATTCACATTAAGATTATCATTGTATAGAATCTAAAAGAAAAATACTTTCTGCAATCTATAAGTTTAATATGATGTTATCAGGTTGTTACTCGTTTTGATAGATTAAACTTGTGCAATATAAGCTTGATCGAAACTAATTTCGATTCAATGGTTTGTTCTTAAAGATACCTAGATTTAAAAACTTGAAATATCGATGTTAAATTAATAAACGATAGGCAACCTCGTGAACATCTCTATTGATGAGCCTTTTGATTCTGAAGATATACATTTAAGAATGGTAAAATTTTGCAATGACGCACAAAGTAAAAATGGCAACATTCGCTTCTATCTTTGTTTAAATGAGGGCAGATGTTTGTAAAATAAACGTCGTGCATTGAAGTCTTGATAGGATTCGCCTTGTTTTCCTCTGATTCTGTATTTTTATCTTCGTTTCGTTGCAAGATATGTTCATAAATGCGACGTATTTTATGGAATTTAATCGAAGAAAAAATTGCATGTTTGAGTCGATTTTATACATTTTATCATCGGGTTTCTTGCTCTAATTCTCTCGTTACGCAGTCTTCATTAAATAACTCTATTGATTTATAAGAAATACATAATTAAATATTTAATTAGAGATCAAATACATTTGTCTAGTTTTTATACATTTTAGGGGTTCTTCATAAAAATCCATTTGAAACAGTATTTCTCGTATTAGGGACATAAGAAAAAATTATTGATAACTTTTATGTATAGTTCATCATCTGACAATCTTTACTGGGAGTCTTTGAAGTTTATTTTACAAAATTTATCAATCGATGTATTACATTATTAAAATACAGTTTTTTACTTTAAGTATTTAATAATTTTGTTATTTAATAGAAGTGCGAATTATCTCCTTAACTACTTCATTAAATTTCATAAAAACTGTTTTCTATTAGTTGAACCTGAAAAATATTTTATTATGAAACTTCTCAATTTTAACACTACATATTTCTTATTTGGTTTTTATTATTTTCTTTTTTTGTAAAAATTATATTTCTATCTGCAAGTAGTAAAAATGCCAATTAAATGTTATGTGTATAATAAATCGAATTCATTCAGTTAATAAATTTATTATAACTTTACAACAAATACTTTTTCACTCTTTTAGTAATTACTTTTCGAATATTTAAATTTGTAATAATTATTCAACCTTTACAGAATTAACGGAACTTTCAAATATTATATAGAACTCTTATTTTTTATTAGATATATGTATACAAAATAAATACTCAAGGGAAAATAAATAGAGAGATAAAAGTACTAGTAAATATAAGTTGATTAATATAAGTAATTTTGAAGTAAATTAAATGATATTAGTTAATAATATGTCAATACTTTTAATATTTAATTAGGCCTTATTCTTTATGCAATTGTCACATTTAGAATGGTCACATTTATCTGACTAGATTGAAATATTGATTTTCGTATAATTCTTTATAATAATTCACAAATTATTATTATTAATATATGATAATGGCTATATAAAATAAAATCATAGAATTCTAAATTAATAATTTGAAAATGTTATAAAATCATATAAATGGAATTTTTTATGCAAAATAGCATTCGATAAGCATGAAAAATTCAAACCCATTTCAATATTTATACTGTAAACATTCTAACATAAAAAAAACTGGTTAAAAGAAATACTAGTGAAATAAGCAAAATCTTCGAAAGCGAATTGCCATTGACTAGACTCGAGATATCGCTTGAATATCGTTACAGAGAATAAATGCGATTGTAATTGATGGGCATTGCAAGAGCTCCGTATTGAAACAATTTCGTAAACATGGGACCAGTCGAAAATGTAGAAAACACGCAGGCTCTAAGAGTTAGCGTTCGACAAAGACTTTTCCATAATTTCTTAGCCACTTTCCCTGGGCGTCGTCGCACCCGGTAAGTGTTCTTCAGGTTCTACTACCTAACTGGAATTATGTTCGTCTGATAATTTTCCGATCGGCTGTAAATACGTATTCCTGACAAAATCATCTACCGTTCTCAGTATGCGTGTATATGAGAGGTTGCCGTTGTTTCTTGGATCTCATGCAAGAAGGATCTGCCCGAGGAGTGGCTACTGGATAAAGCCAAATGGGAAGAGAAAAAGATTGCCAGAAACGGGTAGAGGATCGCACAGGATCCCAGCTGCTTCGTACGCGATATTTATTAACCTTTGCACATACGGTAACTGCAGAACTGATCTTCGACACCGACCAATTTATAAACGAATATTTTGACTGATACTTGTTTGGTAAATTATCGAGAATCTTTCAGAATTATTTAAGAAAATTGCCAGCTTTGTTGGCTTACGATCTGTACCATCGCTTTCTTCAATGACAACTTCCTCTATTATCCAATCCAATTTTCCTCTAATATATACCGCATGTGCAGTGAAACATGGCGTTGCACATCTTCGTAAATAAATAATTAGACCCAGTTAAAATATACTTGTAAAGTATATAAAATTTAAGAATCTATTTATGACATTTCAGTAAATCGTATTATCAATATTTTATTTCCATCGAAAATTTTTTTAATGGAACAATAAATCTAACGATTTCTTTTTGAATAATTTTCAAAAATTTAAATAATTGATTTTATAGTAGTGAAATTTTACATATTGTCACATATGACGACTAGGCTGTTTGACTTTCGGATACTTAATGCCGCGATCATCTAACCCATATACCAAAATGCTTTACCTGCAATATCAGCAATTATAATAAAAGAACTTATAATTATACGAACAATACTAAAGCTGAAAGCAGGTCATCAAGTCAGGATCAGCAAATTCAATCAATGGTATAATAAATTACCAGCAGAGCATGAAGATAATTATTATGCGTCATTTTCCAGTCAGGGCTAGTCTACCCTGGTAGATGAGCCCTTCATCATCCACTATGATGAGACAGTATTGGGTAAGAAGAAAGTAACCGATCGATCAATAAACACGTTCGACGATTTATCCGGAGAGAGAAGCAGGCAACGTATCTTAAATATCAAAAATAAGCCACGGGAGAACCATCGAATCACGGATACACTCGATAAGTAGAATCTTTGCGCATATAATTAAACCATAGTATCATTTTAATTCTAAAACCGCGTGTAATTATTTAACTCAATTTCCATATATAATCCGAGGCTATGTTCCTCAGTTTGGTGCGATTACGAACTCGGCCTGAGACACACGTAACAACACTTATGTAAAGAGTAAATCTTTTTATTTTGCTTTTATTTTACTTTCAACAGCCAATTAAAATATTTTCACTTTTTTCGTTAATATTTTTAACACTCTTATGATAAATAACCAAAAAGATTATATTTTATATTTTATATTTTATAATTATATTTTATAGTATATTCTTCGGTTTAAAACAGTTGCATAATTTGGCGATGGAAATAAAGAAAACTGCATAGCTTGAAAGTTCCAAAATAATTCATATTACGTAAATTAAAAAGATTGAGCTATCTAAAGTTGAAATTTTATTAGATAACGTAATCACGTTTGCCTGCAATATAATAAAAGATCTAATATTCCACAGATTTTTTCAAGCAACATTAATCTTGGCACTGCTTTATTAGTGGTATAAAAATGGATTCAACATTACACCAATTATTCCGTACTTCAAACGTACAAGTATATTTCTCCAAGTCTAATAATCAAAATGCTCTTATTTAGAATCATCCTATTCGAAACCAAATGAAATAAAGTACAGCTACGGTCTCGTTTTTTTTTCTCCTAATCTTCTTCCTTCTTTCTTTTTATTCTCCCCTCACTCTCTTTCCCTTTCTCTCTACCTTCCTCGCTATCTTCCCGTTGGCCTCATCTTTTCTCTGTTCATACGATGCCTTATTAAGGAGCCTATCATTAAGTCGGCCTATCTCACCCATTACCGTACACTGCCTTTCTACCATTGGCATTTCGATATTGATAATTACGATTTTAATCTACCCTCCCAATTACTACTATCCATTTGCCTGCCGTGCACCCAACTCTTCTCTCTCTTTCTCTGTCCTTCTTTGTATCTCTTCCTCTCTTTTAGCCTGAATTTTTTTTTACTCGGTATGTTCACGATTCGCGTATTTCATAGAACATACAGGAGCCGCCGCGCGCTCGATCACAAAGGAAAAGAGTTCTTCGGCTTTTCATTTCGAGTATATCCTGCTCAATTGTACGTATGCGTTCATAATTTTCACTTCTTCGTTAGTGCGCTTACGCCAATATAAGTGTTCTCGCAAGTCAGGCTACTCTTTCAACGTAAATTAAAAGGGAAGTACGAGATAAGTTTTATTGATTAAAGTAATTTATTATCTTTACTAAAATATGAAAATTTTATTTAAAATGCTTTATTCTTTGATTATTCTATAATTGATTATGTATCCTTTCATCTGAATACATTTTTTAAACAATTGATTGCAACCAATGATGAGTTTGTGAACGTAAAATATATTTATATATTAATGTAAATTATTGTGATTAACATCATGATTCTTTTACAAAAATATGCATTTTTTGATGATTTGATCAAAGGTTCTCACATTCAAATAAATTCTATAGGTACCATTACTTAAGAAATCAACACTTTAATTGCTACTTAAAGTTATCGCTCGCTATACTTACAATAAATTAACGCATAAAATTGTCAGTGCAATACAAACCTCAACCTAATGCTTATAATTAGTATCATAATTCGAGCCTCGTAAACACTGCTGCGTAAATAATCTAATTTTACTACTGTTTGGCAAGCCTGGCTGTAGTTCCAGGTTTATAATGTTTTGTACACACCTTATAAAAAGCAAGCTGTTATGCTCTTTGATAACGTAGTAACTAAAGATAGTAAAATTCTTATCGCAAATCGAACAAATGCCGTACATCGACAACCTGGACCTCCACTCTTATAGGAATAGGGAAAATGGGATTTTCCTTCTTCTATTCAAACGTGTTTTCCCGTGCAATTCCTGCAATTGTACGTGCAATATATTTTGAAAATCTTGTTTTCATATTTTGTCCATCCGAGATCGTTGCCTTTTTCATGATTGGTATCTGTTACTTTTCAATTATAGAAAACAAAGTTTCTTAAATTACTTTTATCTGATGCCTGAAAGAGATTTATCGTCTGAAAAAACTATACTTTTAGGTATCCGTACCCGTGGATGCAGCCTTTTTGATTTATATTACTGGCAAATCTAATTCTATTCAATTCAATACTACATATTATATCTCATGAATTTTGGTAATTAAAGACTGTTTGAGTTTTTATTTTAGTTTATAAAAATATGTTAATACTGTACAAATTCGATTTATCGAAACTAATTTTAATTATTATTCGGAATAGTTTGGTTAATCATTTAATAGTTGTTCTGTAATTTCAAAAAATCACCATTATGTTTTATTTCAGATATAAAGCATATTTGAGCTTTTTCCAAAACTTATATTCGGACTATTGAAATGAAGTTCGTGAGAAAGATATAAAAATTCGCTTATAGAATGCAGCCAATGGAAAACGATAAATCATATTTTCCGTAGTATATGTTGCATCTGCTCGAGTGGTGCGTACTGTATTCCACGTCAGTAAGAAAAGCTCTTCTCTATCTGTCGGTGCAAGTGAATTACGATTGCACGGCTTTACCTGCCGATAAATTAAGGGTTATACTTACAAAGTAGCTTGCAAGTAACCGCACCTCGCTGAATTTACGCTCGTTAAGGTATAATGCGCGTAGCCAAGCGTACATGCAACTTATTCCTTTTCCATTGGCATCAACCGCGCGCCGCGAGGACACCTGCGGGAAAAGCGCTTGGCTATGTCGCAGATCGGTAGAAACAGTCGAGGGAACCGCCCACGCACGTGTACTCTACGGGTTGCAACATTAATAACGCGCGAGCGCGAAAATCGTGATGCATATGGGTGCGGCTTAAAGGCGTACGTTGTCGTCTCTTCGTTGTGTATGTGTACGTACGTTCTTCGTCACACAGATAGCAAACTCGAATATAAGTCGAAAGATTACGATAGCATAAAGAGAGAATGAGAGAGAGAGAGGGAGGAAGAGGGAGAGAATTCTAAGGCCTTGATAGTGTAGATTATGAGCGGTCAGATTGGGACTGGATAACACTCGAGTGTGATTCCTCTACTGGAGTATACGGTTTTTGCGTATCTCTATGCACGCATAATTAGCGCTCTCGAGGGCTTTAATCTTCCACACTTACAAACAAATGTATATAAGAGCTAGCTACATATATTATGTAGTTTGCGTATCATGTACAATAATAAAAAATTAGATACCCTGTTGTTAGGAAAAAGATATTATTTTAAAAGAAAGATACTTCAATTTTTAGTCATGAAATAAAATTTTAGCTTCCAATCAAAATGAATTCGAAAATTGTTTAAACGTATGCATTCTAAGCTAATATCCTTTAACTATATAAATAAGTTTTCATCGGTATAAATATTGTTTTTGCTATTATTAGCTGTACTGTAACTTAAAAATAATTAGATTTGTTAAAATCTAGTCCAAATACTACAATTAACAGCATAAATTTTATTTTATAGATTCAAAATATTTCTATAGATTTTGAATGTTGGTAGATAAAAATAAAAAATAACTAATGCCATGCAATTTTTATTATTATCATTTATTTCACTTTATATGACTTTTATTGAAAGAATGAAATATATAATAAGGATTTTTTAATACAATAAGGGTAATCCGTTAAAATAATTATATGGTAATAAAGAATTAATTTTCTTTAGAGAATCATTTTTAACCGTAGATCAAACAGCCTAATAGTTGGAAATTATTAATATATGTAATATAATAATATTCAGTTCTTAGAAGCACAAACATTTAATTCGATAATATACCTTATAATAACTCTGAAAGATAATTATTTATTTGATTATTTTAATAACGCACCTGCTTTGTTGAGGTGAAGCAACACTATTGATAATATCATATTTGAATTATTTTTCGCAGCGTTCATAAAAGTTGAGCAAGTTTTTACAAATTATTTATTCACAAACGAATAAATAAATTTACGCATGATTAAACATGTTTTTACAAATCATTCGTGTAACATATATAGATTTCACTTGAGAGGAAAGTACAAGATAGACTATTGTCAAAATAGACAAAGTTTTGTTTTAGTAATAAAATCACAAGCAAAATAGGTTGCGTCAGTCAAATCATAGTTAATATATACATAAATGCTATTTATACGTGTTTTTAGACTAAAAATTGATATATTAAAAATAATGAAATTGTGAATTTCTTTATTGATTTTCTTTCCAATCTCTTACGTAATGTTTCTCTGCACCAGTTACTATTTATTTAATCGTATAAAGCATTAAATTCATTTTTTATTTGACAAACAATTATTTATTTACTTATGGAGAAAATATTAATAAATATTGATTCATTTTTTAATTTCTTCATCAACTTTTATTAAATAAAATGTGCATAATATACTATTTTCCAGACGACATAAATACGCTATATTATTTAATAATATAAAATAATTAAATTACTTTTAAATTCAAGTCAATATAATAATAAAAATAAATGGAAAACAAGATTTTCAATATAAGAACACTGGTTGATAAATTTTTTCTAACCGATACAGGAGAAAAGAAAACTACAACTAGAAACGTGTAGTCTTAACAGAGAACGGAATAAAAAGTACGGGCAATTCATCAACGCGCAGGGTTTTCGGCATTCCTATTGCAACTTTAGCGCCAAGAGCCATGACTGTGTCACCGCACTTAATCACATGAGATAGGTTGGTCGGCATACGCGCGACGTACTGACGCTATAAATCAGCCAACTCGTTTTTCTACCTGTCTTCTGCCTAGAAAAAAAGTCTAAGAAAGGGAAGCCAGAAAATCTTGTGCAAGCCGTCTAGATCGTCGGCGACTTCGATGTGGTGTACGGCATCGTTAAATCAGGCGAGCACCGTTTTCTGAAGGACACAAAATGATATGAGGTAAATAAAAGAAAAGCAGTTGAGGCGATGAACGTCGAAATGTCTAAGGACAGTGCAAGATTGGGTAAAAGAAAATAAAAAAGGAGGAAGTGCAATACGAAAAAGAGAAGGGATATAGATGTGAAATAAGAGATCAAGAATGATAGGACAAGAGACGATTGGATTGAGTGGAAAATTGACCTGTTTTTATTCGCGTTAACAGTTGCCTTGAACCAGTAGGAAGTATTTTAATGAATTATGAAATCAAATAAATGAGATGATTTTTCAATTTGTGGTAAAATAAGACCTTATGCGTATTTGAATACAAAGATTGTATCGTAAATTTTACTATCGTTACATTTAATCAACATTTTTTAGATTTATATATATATATATAATATATTTATAAAATTTATAAATATTTATAAAGCTTCTACATCAACGTATTTATCATTTTTTATATATAAATGAAGTAATATTCTATAATAAAATTAATTCTATGTATTACATTTGTAGCGTAAAATTGAATTTGACTTTAAGATTAAAAACGTATGGATAATAATATATTTTTAACTTTTATTTTTAAGCAAGAATTAAATAACTTTCTGTATACTGTTTTATGGTATAATTTTGTAAATATCATTCCCTTTTTAAACTCTATCATTGTCTTAAATTTTCAGTATTTGCTGATGATAAATTTCTTTTTTTGTAAAATCATATAAACGAAAAGAAGAGTACCTTTAACGGCCTATAAAAACAATTAAATTTTATTAAAGTATTTAAAAGTATTACATACACCCGCGTGACTTAGTATACTTGTCGATTACTACCATTAGGTAAAATGCTTTGAATAAGTTTCCTTAGCCTCAAATTTTACAAACTATTCTTTTAATGACTTTGCATGTCAATACTTAATTTTTTCTTAATTTAAAATTTCAAGTGTAAATTTAAGAAATACAATTTACAAATGTAAGCCAAGAACAGAAGCTAAAAGGTAGAGAGAAGGATGAAGAAGTGTTAGCTTTTATTACATTCGCAGGTTTGATTAAACGGTAATAACGAAGCAGTGAAATTTTATGCGACCGAAATGCCCTGCATAGATCATTGGTAACTTCGTTTGGTCAGTCGATAATAACAGCTAGAGGCAAGATTCGATTTGTTGCTTCTGTGAACCAAGCGCTGTCCATCTATAATGCAACAACGCGTCTTCCTTAATTAAATTGCGTTCAAGTTCGCAGTGCTACGACGGCGAGTATCTTGCTGAGAGAATAGTGAGGACAAAGCGGAAGGCAAAGAAGAAACTAAATGGAGGTCGAAGGGACGAGAGAATGAGGCTCAAAATCCAAGACAATTGGTGTGACATTTCAATGGGCCCTACTTCTGTCCTCTTCAAGAGAATGTCAGAGCGGCCAATTCTTAGAGTCGCATAAAATAGTATAAAATAGATTATTGTCGTTTCAACACAGATTCTATATAAATGCATTATTTAGTAAGGATACAAATTGTTACAGACAGATCTGAACGATAAAAATAAAAAATAATTATTCTTGTAGATTGTGTAAGGAAAATTTGGAATAAATATTTTAAAAAATAAGTGTCGTCGGGCTTCCTACGATCGGTATTTATAAAATCTGACTCTGGTGAGTATGGTTAACCCGAATCCGGAAAAACGATGTCTGGTGCTTGACAGTGTAAAAAAGACTTCGATACTATTCTACAATAGTGCTTGCATTCTTTATTTTGTTAATAGTAGAGTGAAATCGTAGAGACGTTTTAAATTTTATGGGTTGTTACTCGAAGCAACTAAATTTAAGATACTATTCAGTGAAAGATTTAGACTAAGAAATGTTGGTTTATAGGATATCATTTTTCTTAAGAAAATTTCTTATTCTTTGTTTCGTATTCGACTAAGTAGTACAAATGGATGCACGTATGCATTTGTATGAAATGTACTTTCAGGTAATATCACTCGTTGAAGTATTTCGAAGATGTCAAGGTAAGGAAAAGCTTGATTTGTGTTTTAATATGTAATTAGATGTAGTAGGAAATATTTTTTTCAATTCAAAATGTGCTTTATTTTAAAAATTTACCAATTTCTTTTACTAACTAATCTAAATTAAATAGTGTTTAATTCAATCTCGATTTAGCATTAATTTTATTAATTATTGTAAAAATAATAATTATAAAGGGAATTTATTCTTTACTATAAATTATAAAAGACTGTGCTTAAAAATACCTTAAATAAGTACTATATATAAGCATAATATAATTTTGAAGAGGGTTACACAACTAAATGTCTAAAAAAGTATTTATCAGTGAATGTACATCTATCACTCTTTACTTCAGTTCTTCCTTCTTCCATTGGTTTTATTGTGTGTTTTTATGAAATAGCTGTATTATCAAAGCTCTGAGCATATGTAAGTTTCTTTGTCCGTCGAAGGCTAAAATATTCCGTTCATATAAAAAAATACATATTATCATTGATTTATTAAACACATACATTGAATGGATTATTTGTGTTGACTTCCATTCATCATAAATGAATAATTAATCTGCTAATTACTTGAGCTACAGGAAAATAATTTCCTCATCAATTATTATGTTAAGTTTTAAGCCAAATTCTTACGTTTCTAATATTTTTAATGTTACCATTAAAGAAATGAAATACTATGCAATTTATATCGACTAATTATAAAGCTAATTATTCGTTATATATATACATATATAATATGAGTGTACTAGAATCATACAATATTTATAAGTAAGAAAATAGTTTCTTGTAATAAACTATCTATTATCTTGTCAAACAATATATTTTCAAATACTCTAAAGTTCTAATAAAAGTAAATCAGCTAACAAAATTCTCATATATAACCTTGCTTTAAAAATAATTATCAATAATTACTAGAATATCCCTTTCCTCATTTAAAGTAATCGAATGTGAAAAATCCATCGATATATACCGACGAATGTAGGCCACAGCCTATTTCTTGGTATTTTCAGCTAGGTCTCTCTCTCTGTCTCTGTTTGATTGTCTCTCACTCTCTCTCTCTCTCTCTCTCTCTCTCTCTCTCTCGCTCTCACTCACTTTCTGTCTCTCTATGTACATACACACACTCATATATATCTTCTTTTTTCCTTCAGTCCTGTGTTTCTATATGGAAGGTGTACATGGAAGGTGTAAAAGCGTGGCCAGCGGCCGTGACGATTGCTCGTGATGATTAGTCTGTCCCCTGTTCGCGCGACTTCACATGTACGTGCACGCTGCAGCGATTTGCAATTTCAAAAATTTCGTGGACAGCCCATATTTCAGAATCAAACTCACCAACTTCCCCAGCAGCTCTTCTATCCTCCTCCTGCTTCCTCCTCTTTTCTTGAGAGTGGCGCGCGCGCGCGCGAGCTCGTGCCGGAATCCGCATTTGCCGTCTCCCTCGACTTCATTTTGCACTCGCGCCTTCATGGATGTTGACTACCTTCTACGCGAGTAACAGAACCTTTTAATAGCCTCGAGCTGCTGCCGAGTCTCGACCGTTGGCTGTTTAAAGCACATTGCCGAGGCGGAGTTTGTCATGATCACTCCGGCCGCGAGGCTTTTTTCATCTTTAACTCTGCAGTGGAAAATTGCTTTTCTAAGAGATACATAATTTACTTTTAAGTCGACTTTTTTCATGTAATTACGCATTTCACTTCAATATATACTAAAAGGATACAAAATTTGATTTAGAATAATAACTTAAATTCATATCTCTATTCGTATAAGGTAACAAATTCTTTCCTTCGTAAAATACATTACGATTTTAATTACATTCTAAATTAATTTTGTTATTCAAAAAATCAAAGAACTATAGAATTTATTTAGTTTAAGCGATCATTTTTGAGTACCAGTGATATTCAAAGTAATCGTTAAAATGATATCATGATTTTATTTGTATTGATTGAAATTTTAATGATTCATATTGAGAAAAATGGTTTAATCTTAATTTTTAGTATGTTTAACAAAATTGAGTAACTCAAGTGTACTTCTAGCGTTAACTGCGTACTGTGCATTAATCACATATGAATAAAAGATTTTACGAGTCATTAATGGTAAAAGTTAAATGAAAAACTAAATAATTATATACTTTAGGGATACTTAAGTATTTATAGAGTTCAGTAATAAATGGCGCATATCACTATAAGAAACTCTTCTACTCCATACTAGAAAATAACATAATTTATAATACATGTTTTACAATCATCACTTTATTTAGAAACAATATGATCAAGTTTTAATTGATGTAAATATAAATAACAGTTTAACATGAGAACTTCGATAAAAATGTTCGGAGATGCTTTCAGTTATTCTGCGATTTCTCTGTACACCAAAGTACAAAAACTGAAGCATCGTAATTAATTCGTCGGTGGTAAGGGCACGTGATTATGAAAGATAAATAACAGTAATCTTGGTGCCGACTGTCAATCATTGCAGTGTGCCGATGGCAGAATTACAAGGCGAGATCTCAGATGCTCGATATTTATACGCTCGCAGACACATTCAAGCGTACACATGAGCGAGTGTGTAAAGCTCGAAAGTTGAGGCTCGAGAATGAAAATGCGTGCTTTGAATGATAATTATTTATCAAACCTGCAATATTTTACGATTTAATGTTGATGTCAAGACCTGATATAGGTGTACGTATGTATATCAATTGAAAAAAACGCAAATGAATTTTTTAAAAGAATAATAATTTCTGAGTACCGTTTTTACTATAATGTTCAGGTATTTAACCAATAGTATCTAGAAAACAAACAGAAATAAGATATATTTTACAATTGCATTAATTTGAATTTATCTTAAACAGAGTTTGAAATCTATTCCTAAAAATTACTTAGGCTTGAAAACGACCGATAGCTTACAATTTTCAATGCGATTATGTGAAGCACTTAATTATTCTTAGAATTATTTATTTTTCAATCCTAAAAAGTTAGTCTTATAAAATTTGTAACAGTTTATGAAAAGCTATTTAAATATTGTAAAGTTTGAATAGTAATCCATGATACAGGTAATATTTTCCTACAAATCGTATACTTCTGAATCTAAGGTAAGAATATTAAAGTGTATATATAGATATATGTAATCCAAGTGAAATACTTTCCTGTAGGCTAATTTTCATCGTATAATAACTTCGATCATTTATGCTATTTTAAGTGCATTTATGTTTACCGCTTCGTATCGCCTCGTCATTATTAATTTTCCCATTAAGGATCGTTGTTTTATAGTTACACTTGCTTCATCAACTATCAAAAAGAGAAAAAATTGTCGTTATTGGTGACTTTTTAATGACGGTAAAGCTTGATTCTACACTGGTATTATATGCAATAAATTCAATGTTGATAGCTCAAAAAAATCTTATTTATCAAATCTTAATAAAGCTTAGATTATTGGTAATATAATAATATAATTGGTAATTTTCAGTTACAGAAATTTATCGAGGTGTCATGTCTTTTGTAATCGTCATCTAATGTTAATAAAAATAATTAAAATAATTCCAAGGTATATAAAATGTAGACTTACGTCGCTTCTGGAATATTGATATTATTGGTAAATGAGAAGAAACAATACGTTGACGAGTCCAGAAATTAAAAAGAAACAAGAAAGAAAATACGAGTCTATAAAAAGTACGATTAACGAAACTGAGCTCGATGAAGGTTGCATTTCGTGGGAAGTACGTCCACGGAACGAAAATAATTATGAAAGAGAATGAAAACGCAAGTATATTCCGATAGTGCCATTGTGAATTCAATATCAATATAAGAATTAAAAACAAAACGCTCCTACGAACGCGCATAGACAACTCGGGCGCAGTCGTGGAGGGGAGAAGTACGCATAAGGACTATAAACGTCATCTCAGAAGAAACAAGATTAGATTTTGAGCGACGTTTAAGAGGTAAGTCAAGCCCGACGGAACGAGATCAGAAGAGGTCAGCCTCTGTCTTTGTCTGGCGCGCGCGCACGCGTGACACTCTAAGCACCGGCTGGCAGTACGATTTATGCGCGGCCAATGCCAGGAATCAATCTCATCCTTGGCAACGCAGCCGTTGTTGTTCGTTGCAGATTACACGTTTTGTTTAGTTGGTCTGCACGCGGCATCAACATCTCCCGCTGTCATTTTACCGGACTATGATTTTGCATGTGTTTGACTACGTGTGCGCGCGCCGCCGCCGTCGTCGAAGCCCTTAAGGCGCCTTTTCATCATCGACGAACTGTCACGAAACTCGGGCTTTCTACTTCATGCACGTGATGCCGTATATACGCGTGCATGCAAGACTTGAAAATTCACTTTGAGAGGAATTATCCGGTGACTAATATATGGGACTACTTCGAATGGGCTCGAAACTTTAAGATGAATGCGAGATGAATCGTGCGCTGATTATACATACCGTATATGCGATATATTATGATGAAAATAAGATCATTTCCTTGGGCGCTTCTTTTTTTACTTTAAATGAAAAGCATTATCTTATATTTAGCAAGTCGTAAAGACTATGATTTTGGTAAGCTAGAACGTTAAATACTCGTAATCAGTAATACGTTTCGCTGAGGAAATAAAAATATTGCAAACATTTTTTAGACGATTATTATGAAACTAAATATTGCGTAATGTAAATTCGATGTAAATTCAATATAAAAATAATTCGTTGATAATTCCGTAATTTTTTTAATAAATAGGAAAATCGAGCGATATTATGTTCTTATTAGTAAAAGTTAAGATATTTTTTTATCATAATAACTTTCTGATTTAAATTTAAATAATTTAAATAAGCCATTCAATTACAATTCATAGGCATCACATAAAATATAATTATTTTACAATACTCGTATTTAATTAAGATTTCTAAATTCAATAATTAAAATTATAGCATGCAAAATGCGAAATGAAGTAATTGAGAAGGAAAGTAAAATCAGCATACCATCCTTAAAAATTGAAGTCTCTTGTACATACATGTATCTATATACACATAAGTATATACTCGTATATACATAATATAAAGACGGAAGAAGAAAGCCTCTGTAAGCGTGCGAGTGGCAAACAAGCAAAAAAAGCCCAAGATGAAGGGAACAGAGAAAATAAACGTTCCTCATGCTGTGAGATACGTATGCGAGTCGCGTGTCCAGTGTCCTGGCGATCTTCTCTCTCTCTCTCTCATTCTCTCATTCTCTCTTTCTCTCTCTTTATCGTTCTCCTCTCATTTCCTGATTTCAGTCTACGCGTCCTGCTTTACAATGCTAGGAATTCAGAGGGCGCACTCGCTTGGTCGTATTCACAGTGAAGCGAAGATACGTCCGTTCGATATCGCGCTCTCCTACTCTCACGATTACAAAACTGCGAAGAAAGAGGCGAGTGAGAAAGAAACACTATGTAGCTTTTACCGTAGTTTGTCTCTTGTTAAGAACGAGTATTTCTGACTGCTTCTATTATATTTTTTCTAACTCTTTGCATTTTTCATCGATGTAGCAATAATTATATTTACGACTGTTAAAAATTGCTGTACTTAATATAATTAATAATTTTACTGGGTCTAGCGTAGAAAACATAATGTCCGAAAATGCAGGACTATAAATAATTAATGAATCTTTGTCGTTATCGAAATACTGCGTAACAAATATAAAGATTTTATCTTAACATCTGTATTTTGAAAAGAATTGAAATAAATATTTTTCAATTTGAACCAAAGCACTTATTACAAAATCTAGCCTTAATTGAACAAATAATAATAGTACATATTATGTAATTCTAATGGCACAAATTAATGATATTTTTTCACAAATAAATGTATTATAATTTTTATCTAAATATTACTTTGCATAGAGAGTTTAAAAAATTTTCTTAAGTAGTTCCATGGAGTATTGTAAAAATGAATATTGTGATTGTCAAATTATATAGCTTAATTTAATAATTATAATTGTAGTATCTAGTAATTATCTTATCCGTGAAATTAAGTTTCACCGTGACTATTATTCTAAGCTAATTATTCAAAGGAAAAACTAAATTGTAAATTAAATTCTACTGAGATCACTTTTAACGAAAATATATTAGAAATGAAAAAAACTCAATACCCATTGGATACTGTTAAACATATTATTCAAAATATTTCAAAGAAATGTACTTCTATATATATATATATATATATATATATATATATATATATATGATAATTTTCATAAGAGTAATTTTTTTATAAAGTTATTTATGATAAATTTTTTATGATGCTTAGCACAGAACATTGTTTTAATTTAAATGTGTATTCAATCTAAATATAATTGAGATAAATTTGAAAATTCTTACACATTTTAAAACAAAGAAAAAAGAACATATTTCAAACTAAGTAACACGGTAATTTTGTTGAATTATTTTTGTTAAGTTTTATTTTTTTCAAAAATCAGGTAAAAAAATAGTGAAGTATACACGAAATGTACACTGAAAATGTAAATGTAGACAAATTAAAAACATTTTCTGTGACTAATATACTGCATTTTAAAAGAAACATAAGAATGAAAGAATGAAATGGAGGAACGAAAGAGCAAAAAATGTTCTAAAAAAAGGAGAAGGTGGACTACAAGAAAGAATAGCTTAAGTTTAGCGTAGTCAGAGAAAGGAAAGTTATTTAAATGTTAAATGCGCTAACTACACATTTTTCTTTCCCAACGTCTCTTTTCTTCTCACAAGAAGGACAGAAAAAACAAAACAGCTCCCTTATACACAAACTGTCATTATGCATCTACATCTTTTTATTTCTAAGTGAGGTGATGATTTTTATTCACTTTCTTTTTCCAGCACAAACCTGTCGTACGTCCTTCTCACACTCGTGGGAATATCTTGAAGTAGAGGGTTGAAATACTTAACGAATATGATAAATTTTGTATTTTACTTAAGAGTCTTTCGGTAAAAAGAAAATCTTTTCCTTTTTACATATTAATTTCGATAGTAATTTCGATATGAATTTAGAAGAAACTACTAAGCATTGATTGAATTTATGTTACTCTTTTAGGTTACTTTTAGATTACTCTTCAAGTGCAACAAAGACTTTTTTTAAAGCTAATAATTTATTATATTACTTTATAAAATAGATTATAATTTTTAATAAATAATAATTAAATTTACTAAAATATATTTTGAAATCTAAGACATAAATTAATATGGACTTATCACCACAAAGAGAAGCCTCATATTTCCTATTGAAAGACTAAAGAATTTTTAGTTAATAATTCATTTTAAATAATTTAATTGATTCATCATATAATTTATTTTTTATGAAGATTGTTAGCTATTTGTTGAAATATCATTTTTAAATTAATTATTACTTTAAAAAGTTATTTTCAAATTAATTTATAATACACGAAAGGACTGAATTTTTATAATCTGTAAGATATTTGGGTATAAGTATTACACATTGTAAGTATTACGAAATGCTTTATTTTTTTATATAATGTGATAATTTTAAAATATCTTCTTTTAATATACATTTTTCTTTAATTATGAATACAATTCTATTTTTAATAATGAAATTGCGATGATAAAGAAAAAAACTACAATAGATCTAATATGCATTAATTTTTTTAAATAAAAATATACAGTGAATAATTTGTAAATGTATCAATGAATAATTTGTAAATGTATCAATGAATAATTTGTAAATAACTGTAATTAATAAAAAAGGCATTGGAATAAGTTCATTTACTTACTTTTGCAGTCAGGTTAAACCATTATGTATTATATAGGTTTAAAAATGTAATTAACATAATAGAATAATAAAATAATATTTTTAAAGATTTTATATTTTTATTTAATTATCCACTTTTTAATACTAAAAATTTCTTTAAAATTCTGAAATAATCAATTCATAGGCGAATTCAATAATTCAAATTGATGAAAAGAGTACAATCAATTACAGAATTAGTACAACTATCTATGAGGAATTTTTTTATCTCAAAAAATGCATTTGTCATTGATTTGTTAAATAATGCAATTTGGAAAGTATGAACGTAAGTATGAAGTTAAATGTATCTATGAAAAATGTCGTATGACATATGCGGAAAATCGTAATAATAATTAACTTTTAATGTAAATACAATATAATAATAATAATTTTAATGTTAATAATAATATTAATTAATTTAAAAAATATTGTTTTATTTACAAGAATTAGCGTTTTAAGAAATAAAAGATCTAAGTCGAATTATGTAGAATTTTTTATTAACATAAAGAATTTCTTCCAATCTGCACATTAATAGTTATAAAATTACGTTACATAAGCTCTTGCATAATTCAAACAATGATAATTTTTTTATATACACTATCATATGAATAACAATGATTGTAGTGCAAGCAACAATAGTATAATCGTATTCATCCATTTTTGTATTCTATTCCTTAACTAATCACTATCTAATGAAAAAATTGGACAGAATTATATTTGGTAAATATCGGGATTGTGATATTACAGTACTAAATTTTATAATAACTCTATATACAAAATCTAATAATCTATATACAACATACAAATATTAGTTTATATTATTTAGTATTATTTGTAACAGGAACAAATTGCGAAAACCTTTTCGTTAAACCTTAGATACTATTCTTTTATAATTTTGATTTTAAGAAAATGCAAAGAAATGTGTAATGAAACAAATATTACCGGTCAGCTTCAATAACTTTAGTTAATTCTAAACATGTTCGCTTTTTTATGAATTTGTGTAATTAATAAACGTAAAAACATGAGCTATAAAATACTTATGAAATGAAAAAGTTATTAGTAGAATGAGATTTCTTATTCAAAATAAATTTGTAGTACATACAGTCCGAATAACAAAATATAAATTCTATTTATCTTCTGATTTGCTTTCGGTTATCTCAAAATTTTTTTAATCAACACTGAATCAATAAGTGTTGATTAAAGTGTTTCGCCTTTAAGGAAAGTCATGGATGTAACTTATTAATAGAAGGGATTAACGGGGAAAAAACAGACTTATAATAAAAGAAACACGAAAGGATGAAAAAACAGGAAGAAGTCGAAGAAGGCTTGCTTGGTTTATCGCCAGCGGCAACAGCGAAGGATAAAGTAGGGGTGGCGTTGAGCGGTGGGAGGGGGGTAAAGGAAAAGGAAGAAGTTCCGGAGAAAGGTTTATGTATGCATTTGCGCGACTTCTTGCTCTCTTTTCCGCTAGCCATTTCCGCTTTTTGTACGGGTATGGAGAACTCTTGGAGTACGGGGCTCGGGCGCGCGACTCTTGCTTCGATACGCGCCTGCATTTGCATAAGACACGAGCTCGGTTTGTGCTTCTCTTCTTTCTTTCTTGCCTTTTCTCCCTGGGTGCCGCTTTTTTTGTCGTTTTCGTTCTTCTCCTTTCATCCTCCCTACCTCGTATGCATTTATGCGTGTATCTTGCGCCTCTGTCGATGTTGTGCCCGCAAGAATTTTAAGAATCGCGCATGCCCATGTTCATACGGAAAGTAACAAACACTAACGTTTTCTTATTTACGTTTTTTATGTACCTCCTACGAGCTAGAGCTACAAGAAGGCGACTTTTAACGAGATAACTGAGTCATACTTTCTTTCCTTTTTAAGTGACGAAATTGTAACTTGAATACATGGAGAGAAACGTATGTTATTAAGCTTGTATTAAAGTTTCTAATTTTACCTTTGTAATAATTCTAGTTAATCCAGATTAATGAATACAAAAATGCATTGAAATACTTTATCAGAAATTAAGATAAATAATTTTTCAAGTAGATATTAATTGCGTACGACCGAATACTTTTTCGAAAAAAAATTGTGTGGAGTAAAGTACTGAATCTGGTTTGTACAACACTGAATCTCATATATTACCTACCGGACTCTAAATCATGCTTTAAATCATGCGCAACATGTCATTTTACTTTAAAGAAAACAGGATTCTCATCATCCGCTCGCAATTAATTCCTTATAGTATTACGTAAAAACTAATTAAAGCTGTATTTAAGCCACCAACAAAAATTTGCTAAGTATTACAATTAGCGATAATACCCGATTCGTAAAAGTATAGAGTTACATAAAAATTGATAAAGTATAAGGAAAATAATTCGCAAGACAACTGCGGCCATTTCTGCCTAGATACGGTAAGGTACATACGTAGTGTAGACAATGGTCTGCTCTATAAGAAACGGGAGATGATTTTTTTTTCTACCCCAGTACTTGCGCGCACTGGCGACGGTGGTCCTACGTTCATTACCGTGCACCAGCTGACACGCGGCGACGGTCGTGCATGTACGTATACCAGCAACTATCGGGTTCTTAAAGCAAACCGCTCGCATTGTTTCCTGCGTTTGCTCTTTCTTTCTTCTCTGGCTCTTTTTACATCTTGCAGGCGAAAAAGGAAATGAGAAAACACGAAACTTGTGCACACCTTCAAAGAGAGGACCGCGCGGTTATAACCGCGGAAGGCCGTTATAATAACGATTTCGTTACCTTAAGGATTTCGCGAATAATCAACTATGTTGATCAGTATCTTTATCTTAACTAGTACAGATGAATGAGTTCCTTTGAAAATCACGATATTAATAGAATATCGTATGAATTCTTTGTTTGCATTCCTAATGTCTTTCGATTGTTACCTTCTTGATTCGCGTATTCTATGTTTTATTTTATAAAGTTGAAGTCACATTAAAATAAATATAAAAACTGAAAATAAAAAAATTACTTTTGTTTAATAAATACTTTTCATTTTCTAAGAATAAGAATGGAAATTTAGTTACTGAAAATTACATTTATATCTATGTTAGGATTGAACTTTTATTGATCACTGTATTTTATTTTATATTTTATAAAGATGCAACCAACAATTAAGAGCATATCGCTAATTTATTATTTGAATAATTATATAAATAATGTGCATAAAAGGTACTTAAAACGAAATTATATTTCTTCTGTTTACTCATCTGGATACTCTTACTTGAACGTAATTCTTATAATTGAGATATTCTTATTATTTAGATAAGCTGTACAACTTTTATAGGTAAAAAATGAAGCCATTACGCGGATGTTATGAGTACGCTCTTCGCAATTAACCAGTGTGACCATGAAGTTCAATGTCAACGATTATTCCGAATAATTAATTTAATGGTTTTGCTATCGAACACCTTTCTCGTCATGGCAAATAAACAAAATAGAAAAGCATTCGAAAGCGCGCATTTAAGCTTTACTAATGCTAGACATCTCCACCTTTGTATGGATCATAAAATATTTTGATAATACTAATAGTTGTTATAACCATTTCCAATTTACCATTTTCAACTGTTGAACTCAATGCGTACGCAATCATGTATGCAACTCGATTAAAATATTATCGCGCTATATATTAATGTTTCTTTTTAAAATAGATGAATGTCAACTAATGAAATATTTCTTGTGTATATTACTAGATCAACGTACAAGTATTATCTATTATCTGGCATTGAAACATTTTTTATTAGCAGATATTTTCAGAAAATATATATTAAAATTAAACACAGAAAAATACAATATTACTGCTATTATTTTTGTTTATACGACTTGTTAACATGTTTTTCTGTAAAGTTCCATTGGCGTAAAATTCCTTGGGCGTGTGCGCATGATTATATTTCACGTCAGAAGGTAAATCGTAAACCAGATAATCCATCATTCTCAGGAATCTGTACTCCTTCGTTAAAACCACTACGTATCTCGGTTGCCCATCGCAACAGAAAGCTATCGAAATTCAATTAGGTTCCTTTACATGCATTTCAGTAAAATATTCCTCTTAATACCTATGGTTGAAATGCATATTTATGAATTATTAATAGACACCTGATCCTTGATGACAGTAATTTTGTAAATCGAAAGAAAATAATGTTAAACCTATAACTATCTTTTATTATCGTAAATAAAAGGTTCTTTTTAGCAATAATATCTAATTTATTAATTATCAATAAAAAGAGTATCACTGAACAATTTTAAATAATAAGTTAAGAACTTATATTTTGAGAGATTCTGTAAATATTTATTCATTTATTACCTTAAGTATTTATATTCATTTATTACCTTAAGTATTAACTTGAGCTATTCAATCAACTCGACTGATAATTAGAATGTCTATTAATATTTTTCTACGTTGATTGATTGGTAGTTACAAATTCATAGCGAATTCACATTTTATTAAACCTCCTAGTTTTATGACCTGTAAGGTAGTAATTCTTTCTCACGTTACTTTTTCGACATTAAGAAATCATTTTATTTCATAGCTTTTACGATATATGCATTTGATAAGACGCTATATAAAATGATTCGGTAGTTAAAAGTTACGATAATCTGAGCTGACTTGCATGATAGTTAGCACGCTTGGAAAAATGAAATTAACTTGTCATTTTCCATGGAAGAAAAACGTAAAAGTGCGGTGAGCACTCACGCACTTATCAAATACTCGATCGAAATGTCGATTATAAATAGAAGTACCATTCATATCAGAGTGAAAATCTATCGGTTCAACTTCATTGATTCTCTGAATTCTATATACTGCTTTATTCTTTATGTATACATTATGTACATAGAGAGACAAGTAGAGAGGTAGATAGAGAAGAAACGAGAGATAGAAAGTCAGAGACAAAGAGACATAGATAGGTATACAGACAAATATATAGGCAGAGAACGATATATATGTAGCAATTCGAAGGCCTCGTAGTATTTGAATGAAATTTTTCGATATGAAATCCAGTGTCCAGCAATTACTTCAAGTCATCAATGCTTAAACCGATTTTTAATCTTCTTATAATTAATATATATTAGGTACATATAGTATTTATAGATTTATATTTTTTATTACGGTGATTTATATTTATATTTTACTTTTTATACTTTATTTATATGTATATTTATATTATTATAGTGATTCTGTACAATATGCATATCAACTTTTTTACATAAACCTAATATTTGGAGCACAGAAATATTAACAAATAATTCATTTATTAAGAAAATTGTTATTCAAATATATTGTCTTTCAGAAGAACTTTTTCCGAAAGTTCTTCCTAAAAGTTCTATACAAAATTAAAAAATTAATTTCTAATCATAAAAGGCTCTTCGTATCTGAATTCAAGTCAAAGTATTTGCAATACTGATTCATTCAAATATAATTATTTAAACATAGAAGATAAAATTTGATTGATCGAAGATATTATTTCTTAACTTTATAGAATACTTTATGGCATTATATTACGCTTCGAATGAACAAATTACTGTCAAACATAAAAAATAATTTTTTTTAATCAAAACATAAAAATATTATGGTTACAAATACTTCTATTTTTCATCAATACACTATCAATTTACTATTAAAGCAATTATAAAACAAAGTAGCAAAATATTGAAATAATTATCATTTTATAATTCATCTTTAATAGTAGATCTTACAAAGTATACGTTCAACATTGAGTAATTGTACATTGAACGTCAGATTAAAGTAGATAAGTTAATTTAAATTATAACATTGTAATATATTTGCTATTTTTTAATATATATTTTTAATTATAATTTGTATTTCCTTACAGGTGACTTACAAATATTGTGATTCTGCTATGACTTCTATCTCATGTAAGCTTAACATTTACTTAATATCAACGTACATATTCATTAACAAATCTTTAGGTATGAATCTATAATTTTGTGTCAATTAAAGTTTATGCAAAATTTGAATTTGTATATTTAACATTTTGCGTCAAGTAAAACTATTATGCAATTATTAAATCCATTTAAATATGTATAAGCAATAAATTCACACAAAAATATTAATATAAATTATAAAAAATGTTTAATTGTAAAAGAAATTACGAGAAATGTATCAATTTACTTTCATTTACTCACATAGTACCATAATATTTTGTCAGCGTATGCATCAATTGTATGTAAATAAATAAACAAGCCTAATGCACTCACGATTTATTCCATCGCCAAAAGATTTCTTCTCTTAAACGATGAACACGTCGCAAATTGCAATTTTTTCCTTTTTCATACATTTAAATTGCTTTAATTTCCGGATAAAAATTTTAATGAATTCCAGAGACTTATTTGAGCTACGAGAACCGATAACGTGTTTAGTAAGCATGAACCATGAAGGTAGAGTAACAGCTGTTCACTGCAGTATCCCCGGCACTTTATCAAGGCAGCAGCAAGAAAAGAAGGTCGCAATCGTAGAAGCAAGAAGCTGTAACGTTTCTAAGTAATTGCTCGCAGGCGAGAGAAAGAGCTGCTGCTTGCGCGATGCGATGCTCGCAAGCAAATCATGCATATACAAAACGTTATACCGAGAGAGTAAGAGAGAGAGGGGGAGAAAGACAAGAACGTTAAGGAGGATTTACAATCTACGCATAATTATTTATCGCAAAATTTCCATTTCCGATAAAGTTCCATATGCGCAAAATGTTTAATTACCGTTCTACCGTTTGTATGGAATTACGTGAATGTGCAAGCGTGAGGCACAAGTATATAATCTTTCTTTTACAAGGAGTCATTAGAAAGCAGGAGGAATTTATCACAATGATGCTTCGAGAGATACTATTATAGGTTGATTTTAACATTATTAACAAAAGCATATTGAATGAACAGTCTCTTAGAAATTTTTTTCCAAGCTTTGTTCGTTAGAATATTTTGTCTCTCCATGAACTTGAATTAAGATGATAAACTTTTATATTAAGATGATACAACGATTACTGAACTTTGTTAAAGCTGGCGAAGAAAAAATGTACGATTGAGTAGTGAAGTACAATACTGAATAAATTATTATATATATATTGAAATGTGTAATGGAACTATGATGTAAAAATATTAGTTCAAAAGAATTCGAAATTATTACTACCTTTGACTATCTACGGATTAATCTTTCAATTTTTTTGATGCTGAAGAAAGTTCTAAAATTATTAAAATGTAAAATGTTAATCGCACCTATTTTCTTCTACATACATCTCGATTGATTTGAAAATTCTCTTTAAAAGGTAAATCGGATTTCCTTACCAGCATATCAGTTATTGGGTATTTACGTCATTAAATATCAATTTTTTTCTTTCTCATTTCCATGGTAAAAAATAAGTTAAACGATCCTCATAATCTATTCAACTACTAGAAGACGGTGATTCGCGCAACTTTCATCCTTAAAGTAGGCAGGAAACGCACGATGTTTTAACGATCGCCCAGCGAATAGCGAAAGAGAAAGGAAGTGCGCCCAGTACAACCATACAATCGATATCCAACAAATTACCGTTTCAGAAATACATTTTCATCTATTGTAAATCCGCCTTAAGGCGTCACCATATAATTCTCCGTACAAGATTCTCGATATACATACTCGTACGATCTCTGAAATCTCAGTCTGTCTCTTTTTTTATTCGATCTCGAGCTTCTAGTTTCGTTGGGTGAGTAAAAGGATTGGTGGATGGAATCTTGGCTATCTCTTAAGAGCGCCTAATTAAAGCATCAGCTAATCCTTAAAACGCGGATCCGGTTCCATTAAAACATTGACTGTTGCGTTTTCCGATAAGGCAACACTGAGGTCTTGCGAAAATGCACGGAGAGACACACCGACTCAGAAATATGATTGTCCAGAACGCGTACGTGTAATTCTCCTCTAATTTTTACCTCCTTCAGTGTTACGAGTAATCGATTTCCAACGCTTTAATAAAGTGTTCTTACTGCATGTCTTTTGATAAAATTTTACAGTAAAATTTTTAAATACGTTCGTTAAGTAATTTAAAGCAGGAAACTACCAGAATTTACTCAAATAATTTGCACTGTTTCTGATTATATTCTAATAAATATCTATATTATAATAATATCCACAAGTGGACTTTAAAAACAAGCTTTTCATTCTCGACTCCTTTCAGTTTTCAGTGTACTGAAAGATAAATTTGTTTCATAAGCTCTAAATAAATATTAATAGCATCGTACAATAGCAGTATGATATTTAAAATATCAACATATATTTGGAATTATTAAATACAAATTAAATTCTGTGAATAAATTTACGTACATTGGATTATTTATTTATTATGTTAAGTATACGATATGAAGAAACTTTTTCAAATTTTTAACTCATTTGAAAATTCTTCCAAAAGTAATAGATTCTTCTTTACTCTATTTTCATTAAAAATTATTATCAATCGTATCTTATATTCGAAAAAATATAATTTAATAATGAATTTATTAAATAACTTGGAAAAACAGTAAGTCATTTAAAAGAAATTTTAGCTGGACTGTACATCGATCATAATCAATTGCAAGCTAATCAACGTAGGAAATCAAGAAAAATTTATAATATTATAAGTAAATTATAAATCATTGTCAATCTCAGGTTATAATTATACCCCCGTAGTCGATGTCATAAATAAATCATTGCTTTGAATAGTACGCGCGCTTACTAGTTGGGGGAGAAAATCAGGAGAGCGCGCGCACGATGTTTTGGTGCATTCAGGTATTCTACGTTGAGTCGCTCGATTATACAGTCCTAACGAATCCGCGTGTTAGGATTTACACAGCGTCCTTGACAGTTCTCAGAATCCAGCATTCTATATATCCTAGAAGAACCGTTAAATGTCCACGTCCCTGACTTTAAATATACAAAAGCATCCTATCTTTTCCAACGAAACTGCCTAACTAACAATTCGAATCTCGCGCTTATCTTGAAAAAAATGCTAGATCGCAATGATGGTATAAATTATACGAAATCGGCAAAAGTAGAATAATTAAATTAGAAAAGACCCTCTATCAAATGGATTGATGTAATATATTCTTATGTGCAATGATTTTTCTGTAAGAGCGCTGAATCCTTAAAAACCTAACAATAACATTAATATACGTATTTATTTCGGATACACAATACGCCAAGAAAATGAACGCGCACGCATGCTTCTGAGATCTAAAGAATGCAAGCAATAGTTTTTATTAAGAGAAGCATAAATAGATTGAATAATCCATATTTCACAGAAATGAGGGTACAGTAGTATGCGTAACTTGCAAATGAAATTATCGTTAACTGACGAAAACGAAAGCAGTTTGACATAAAGCAATTGACAGTTACTGAGAGTCGTTCCTGTATTATGGAAATTTTACAGCTTGACCCACTTATAATTTGCAATTATTCTTTTACTGAATTATTTATGTCTAATACTTTTATCTACTTTCTCTGAGTACCTTTTCAGGAATATTATTAACTTTGTATCGTCTACTAAATACTAACAAAATCGCATTGACGGACATATAATATTTATATCCTTAATAAAAAATAAAAAATTATAAAAAAATTATAATATGTATGAATATTTTTGTAGCTATTTCTATAAAAATAATAAATAGACGACTTTTAAAAGTTTTTCGATTTGGTTAAAAATAATTCAATTGTTCTAAAAGTTGAATATCATATTTTAGCACCACAATTAACATTACAATCAATAATTAACTACAATTTTTATTTGTTTTTGAGAAATTTAATCTATTATTTTTTAAACGATTCTGTGTTTAATATTTGAAGTAAAGCGATCGGCTTTTATTGGTCTCTATAACAATATCATTAATATATTCAGCATTATGAATTATTTTATTTTCTAGTATTTTACCATAAAATGAATTACGCGTATTATTTGCTAATTTTTTTTTAAATTAATACTAATAAATAAAACAAAAACAGTTTGAATGATGATGCATAACAGATCCCAAAGAATCAGAACCTTTGTTACTATAATTACACTTACAAAGATGCACTAATATAAATACAATAACGTTACAATAACGAACTATCGGGCTAAGTTTATTGCGCGTATTGCATGCGTTTGCAAAAGTAATTTGCAAATTGAAATTAATAAAATTGTATCGTTTTAAAAGACATTATTGAATTGTTACGTATATATTACTGCAACGAGACTATGCTTGTACTCATTAATAATCCCAATTATTTCGTTTTTTTTTATTTTATATTAAAACTGAGGTAATTCCGAGTACAATGAATAGGTGAAATAAAATATGAAATTTTATTGATAGAAGAATATTTTTCCATTATTTTCACTAGATCCTCCTTAGTAATTGATAAAAATACTCTACATAATAGAGTTTATCTTATAATCGACCTTGAAGTTCGTATACATGTACACATAAGTAGTATAGCTAGTCGAGTGGCAGCAGGAGGAGGAGCACGCAAGTTGAAATTATATTGCGCACGCGCGTATACTGTTACTCATGAAGTTTGCCATTTTTACGTCTTTTATTTCATTTTATGACTGCATGCTCGGATGGGGTATATAGTATAGTGTAGGAGGTAGCACACGGAGGATCCTGTGGAGATCCTACGGCGGAGAGCCAAGCAGCGAGATGAAGACAAGGCAAGAGCATTTAAAGAGGTAGAGTAGGAGAGAGAGAACGCATTGTAAATTGAATCTGAAGCCTGTCCAGATGAGCACTGACACGGTACTCTTCTCTCGGATACTACTATTTCATCCATGCTGACACTCTGCAGCAGTGGAGCTTCTCCTGGTATAATTCGTTCAACGCAGGAAAACGATTGTGCGCACGGGCTTATCTTCCAGTTTAGAAATCCAGCTGCGCATGGATCACTCTTTTAATCCATTAGTGCCCACTATATTTTCGACACTATCTTTTTCTACACGACGATACGTCAGATTTAGCATTGTTTTATCTACGCGTACCTGCATACCATTCTTTATTAATTTACTTACTATTTTATTTTTTATTACTTATATTAGACAAAAGGAATTTAAAATTAAATTTCTAAGAACTATGAATTTGTAAATATCAATTTATTCTAAGAAAGAATAATAATGGTGAAAATTGACTGCATTGCATTTTAATTACCGTTAAAAACAAGTACGTTCCATTAAACTTAAATTCAGTACGTAGAAAACATAGTATAGTTCGTAAAATATTATACATCTTTATATTTATGTAACTTCTGATTTTCGTGTATCAATATTTATTACATCATAGAAAAACATTTGTGTTTACTCATTTCGAATATCTTACAATAAACTTCCTTTCTTAATTTTCAACAAGAAATAAAACAGTTTTTATGTTTTTTTCTATTCTTTTTAAGAAATAACTTTTTAAGATAACTTTTCTTTTTTATTAGAATTCAAGGAATTAATTTGTATTCTAATTTGTATGTACATAATAATTGTTACCACGTCAAGTATTCATTAATGTTTTAAATCATAATCGCGCATATGTAGATGAAAATAGACATTATGTAAACATTATAGTTAGCACCGAGATCGATCAACAATTTTTTCTCACTTATTTAAAAAATTCACAGCTTTGTTAATATTGTTAAAGATTTTTGTTACTCATACATCAGAAGCTTCAAATAAAATGTGATGTACTAATTAAATAAAGAAGAGGAAATAATTCATAGATTTCTGTAAGATTATTTTTATTCTATTCAATTATATACAACCGAATAAAATTACCCAATATATATAAATCTGAATCTCGTTATATAAGCATTAGGAGCTTATACTATTTGATTTGACATTTTCTTCTTCTGTCTCCATATAATAACTAATAAATCTTTAACAAGTAAAAGCAGTATGAGACAGACGGAGAAAAAGGAGAGATAGACGGAAAAACAAATGTTACATGTGTAATAGGTTAAAAATATATAGGATTCTTTAAATTTAGAACGAAAGTTCGTTTTACAAAAATAAAACATTTGTTATAAAAATGTTTTTTTCCAGCTAGATATCATACTACATATGTGTATTAATAAATACAATTTTCAAATTGTAAATATCATTTCTGTAAAAGCAGAAAAGTACATAGTATATATAGTAACTTCTATGTAATGATTCATTGTTCCACGATTACAAGAAATCTCATGAATAAGATACTAAATTAAATTATTAAAGAATAAAGAATTATGCATCGTTTAAGGAAAGTTTAAGAATAGTTTCAAGAAGTTCTTCAAAATCAGAATATAAATATAATGATGTGTGATATAAATACACTACATAAATAATATGTATATTTGAATGTTGTTAATAATAAATAGTAGCATAAGCATCAATTTAAGTACAATTAATTTTTATAGTATGAGTGTAAGTACGATTAATTTGTACGTAAACATATTTTTTTTATTAATAAACGATCATCAAATTTCACTAATTTCATCTTTATGTTTAACACAGAATAATATAAGAACACTCTTCTCAATACTACTTTTGACCTTTATATATCGTATTTCTCGAATATCGACTTACCATAATTAACATTGACCATATTTAGCATATAAAATTTATATTTTTATACAATAAAAAGCTTCTAAATTTGGATAATTTTTTGCTATCATGAAAAGTATTTATTCAAATAATTCAAGTCCGCTGTTAGTTAGTTAGTTAGTTAGTTTGTTAGCTATAAGTTAGTTTAGATCATTATATGAATTAAGAAAAATTGTTTTTCTCTTAAAATAATTTCAAATCGAAAAACTCTTCTGTGTACCAGATAAAGTTTGAAAATAAGTGACATGAGTAAATTAGTAAATCGTGCTTCATAATATTTTAAAAGGTACAAAGAAAAATTATCGTAAATGTAATAGAAATTTTTTAAAATATTTATTTATATATTCATATACAGATAAAAAATAAATTGTTATAAAACTTTTACACTTCTAAGCATATTCTTTTCAATGTAAGGCTACAAATATCTGCAATTTGCCAAATTAATTTTAAGATTATTTGAGAAAAGTTCAATAGTCTATTAAAAAATTAATTCAAAATCAATATTTCATTTATTTATAAAAAATGAAACAAAACCAATATATAGAAATTTGTATTAGAAATGTTTAAGTAATTATAATGAATATATTTTGCAGCAAATAAATCATACTATTTTTGTTTAGATAATATTCTTCAAACTCATCATTTCTAATATTTTGCTAAATTAAATTGATTGATTTTTTAAATTTATATTTTCCTAATCTTTAATAAAAGTTGCACTGTATAATCTTAAAGAATTCCCTACTTATATAAATATTATTTAAAGAAATTTCAAATTAAGATTATGCTACATCATATAGCTATAATTTAAATCAACCACAAGGTAAATTTATACAATACATATTGATATAAAAATTATAACAGACTTTGCATTTATTACAAAATGAAAGCAGAAAAGTAAAATTATAAAGATGAAGTATATGGAATAATCGTGATTAACTGAAAAATAAAAGGGTTTCAAGTTTCTTTTCATCACAAAAAAGCTTGCGTAGTCTTTTATGTGCTCTCTGCCTACCGGGGATCTTGAATGTTTTTTTACAAAAAATGACGGTATTTTTCGAAGCTAGATACTCGCATACTCGCGTACATCTGACGTGTACGCTATTATCTCGAGAATAATAGACGCAAGCCGCGAGATAAAGATGTTCTATCGCCAATCTTGTGTTACGTCTCTCAACTCGTTCCCGAGGTTTGGATGAATTATGTATTTTCTCTTCATTTGTTTTTACAAATGTATTCTTTTTTTCTTCTTTATATACCGTTGATCGTGCATTGATATTTCCTTGACAACAATTATTATTTTGAATTATTCAAATTTTCAATACTGCCAAGAAATTTTATTCGTAATTATATAAGATAAGAAAAAGAAATATTTATATCAACTAAATATTAAATATTAATATATTGCGTACAAAGCAAATGATAATTAAATAAAATTACTTATTAAATTTTATATATATATTCGTATAAATATATAAATATATATAAATATGTATAAAAAAATCAATTTAGAAGAACTTAATTGTTTATTTCATGAGAATTTTTTTTAAAACATTGAATATCTACTTGTCTAATTATAAAATTTATTCAAATTATAATTTATTTTGATTATTTTTATAATTATCTTTTTATTATTATTTTTTGATTATTTTTTGATTATATTTATATTTATATTGATTATTTATAAATTAATTATAATTTACAAATTATTATTATAAAATTTTTTCAATCTACTTTTGTTTGTAAATTTATTTTTAAATAACTATTTTAAGAACAATCAATTATACATAGTATTTGTAATAATTTAAGTTAGAATGAATTTAGTATAGATATAAGACAAATAACATTATAAGCAATTAAATATCAATTAAATATATTCGCAATAATACTATTATATGCAATTAAATATCTGATAAGTTAAAACTGTTTTTACTTGAAACAGACAGTAAAAATAACTTTAATTTTTTTCTAAATGTTAGGAGCCATAATAGAAAATAAAAAATTAACTATTTTATTAGCAGAAAATTTGAATATTATGCTATATATAAAAATATTTTTAAAGTTTTAAGAAAACCATTGGAAAAAGTAAACATTAAATTTTTTACAATTAGTAGAATATTTTCTTGCCTTTTTAATAATATGGTAAAAGTTTTCCAAATTTCAAATTTACTTTTATGATATTGAAAATTGAGGTATAGCAGTTCAATATTTGAAAACAAGTTCAACTCAAGAAATGAATACCATATTTTGCACAGTAAATTTTTAATATAAAATAGTATTATTTTTCATTACCCTCATTCAGAATTCCAGAGTCTTTGTAACATATATAAACATGCTATCGTGTATAAAAGTTAATCCGTAATTTTTTTATATATCATATAAATATATGTTATATATCCATGACCCATACCCTTCGCCCCTATATCCATGACTCTGCCGCTAGGAATTTTTACGTGAAAGAGTGACGAGTTCATACATAACAATATATAAATTAAAAATAATATTTGTTTTAATAATAACTTTATTAAAAATTATTATCAATATTAATTCTTCAGTAAATCAGAAAAATTATATTTGGACAATATTTGGCAAAAATTTCTTAGAGAATTGAATTTTTATTCAATAATATTTATTTTACGTATCATATTTTCTTCAAGAAATTAAAAAGAAATACTATAAATCATATTACGATATTAATAAATATATTAAAGGAACTTTTAGTATCCTATGTTTGAAACAAAAATGAATCTAATTAAATATTTTGTAAAAATAGTCTATCGTTCGATAATTAACAGCCACTGTTCTGGAAATAGTTTAAAATAATTTAGCTAAAATATTTATATTTTAAATATTTAAATTTAATATGCATTTTCCAGTACCTTTAAAATACTATATAATAACGTCAATATTTTCAATAAAAATTTGATGCTAATCTGTGATATTTTTCATATTTAAATGGATCTTAATATTTATGCTGCATTGTAAATTGAATACTATTAACATTATTATTGATGCTAATAAATAAAATATTATCAATTCAATACAATAGACTTTTCTAATTTTAAATCTGCGTCAAATTTAATTTCCATACTATTACATTCAAAAGATCCGTAAAATGTATATTGATATAAGCTGGAACGTTTTAGTAAGGTAGTACTGTTGTGTAAAAGAGAGTCGTTGATGTACAATTAGTACTAAAATAGTTCATTAGTAGCTACTAAGTTGTGTTCTTTTTTCAGGTAAATTTCGGAAAGTAAGACACTTAAGGTTCATTCTCAAAATTTTAGGCGAATGATATCTAAATGAATGAAAGGCTCGACGCAAGTAATGTCTGTCTTTCTACATACACTTTGTACATATTTTACGTTTGGGTCAGACGTTTGATATGACGTAGATCAAAATACAGGTCCTGGCCATCGTTATAGCTCGTTTAATCCGCGACAAAAAGAGAATGAAAGAAGAGTTATATAGGCGTTGATATACATATTTTACATGACAATTTCCATAATGAAATAGATAATATGATTTCTCTTTATCTATCTATCTATCTATATACATATTTATCTACCTCTTTCATAGTGCAGAGTGTTAGTTATAATCATAGTACGATCGCGAGGAAAATTGTGCTAAATCCAGTAATAAAGAGATTACATTAGCTCACACTTTGACACTTAGAAAGCGCCGCTTATTTTCGCGTTTATATTTATTTTTCCATCTATTACATTATTGGAAATGGCTTTTTCCTTCTTTTTGTTCATCGATTATTTCATAGTAACAGATCCTGCTTTCGTCACAAAATATGTTTTTTTTCTCATATGTACAGCACAAGTAATATTTATAATTTATAAAATCCAATTAAGTTTTCTTAATGCTGACAATAAAAGTTATACTTTTGCTATTGGAAAAATAAAAAATTTACTTGTGGATTGGAACGATAATTATTTTATGGTCACGGTTTATGATCCGAACAATTAATTTACAATTAGATTACAACCTTGCACTCATTATAATTGCATGTACTTATTTTAAATCAAACTTAATTATCTTTATTAATTTTGAACCATCTGTAACGCTATTATGGTTTCAATGTAATTTATGTATCTGCCATTTAATAAATATTACCTTCAAATATAGAGACTATGTGAGATAGCATATCTATTTCCATCCATTTTAAATATTACGTAGAGCAATTTATTGCCTACGTAAATTTACTACTAATAGTATTGCTTTTGATTTTGTTAATATTTAAAATTATTAAGATATAATTTGTTTCAATTATTGGATGTCATCCACCAATATCAATTTAATATCTTAATGTCTAATTTAACATATTCATTTTTCAGAATAATCTATCAGTTTCTTTAAAGGAAATTAGACAATGCGTTTTTATACAAAATATCTCTAAATAATTTAGTTATAAAATCTTAAGCAAATCTAGATCCCTTTTCTTTCTTAATACGTTTTAGTCTTAAGTAATATAAAAAGTACATTAAGAAAAATACATTTTCTAGATTAAAATAAAATTACAATCGTATACATTAAAAAAATTTTCAAATTTTCACAGTTGTACTTATGTATAAATATATATATATATCATATATATTATGTATAAAGAAAATTGTATAACATTAAATATTACAGTATCTTTTTCGATTTTGAAGTTTTATGAAATTATAATTTTGAAACATACATTTTTGCGATATTTTTTCTAGAATTTAAATATATAATGAAACTTAAAATAAAAAGAATACTTATGAAATTAAGAGACTAAAAATTTTCAAACTAAGAAAATGCGACTGATCAGATCTTTATCAAATAAAGAAAGATATTTACACGTTTGTAATTATAAATTCGAAAATATGAAATAAAAAATTTCAAGACAACCTGAATTATTAAAAGCGTTCCAAAGTTGGCATAAGTTTACCTTTTTGGTTATTTACTTAACAGTTTTCAAAATTTCGGTACATTCTTAAAGCTATTGTACTCGGAAAGAAATTCCAAAAGATTTCCAGAACAATGCTCTAAATCTCCTTAAATCAAGACTTAAACTCTTTTAATATAAAATAAAATAATATTATTTTAGGATATTTTCTAATTCATAGCTTTTTTACTAGTATTAAAACGCATACCGAATGATAAAGTTATTTAAATTAAAAGTATTTTTATATTTTTAAAAATTCTTTATAATATATACTTATCTTTATAGTGTCAAAATATAATTTTACACATTTAAAATTTTACGATTAACTAAAGTAGCATCTTTTTACAATTATATTGTGATTTTAATTTTAAGTTTCAGAAATAATTGCAAACTCACTTAAAACATAAGTTTTCTTTTGGAGGAAAATATTTTATATATTTTGCGAGCATATCATTTTATACAAAAATGAATAAATATAAGTATTAAATTGATAAAAGTACTGCAATATATTATGTAGACTTACCGTATTAAGATCAAAGAATTTATAGCTGAAATCTAATATCATATGAAAATTATGTAATATGAATAACTATTGATAATATTAAGAACATCATATAAGTATAATTTTAAAGAAAAAAATTGAAGTTAAATTAAGCACAGGAATGAAAAATGAAAAATAAATGAGTGTACACAGCTAAGAAGCATGAAAAAATCAATATATCCCATCGAAATTATTCAACGATCGCTACTTGCAATTGCCTCTCTAGTAGCAGCCTCAATAGAAGCAGTAACTACATAAAATCGAAGTGTAGGAGGATAAAAAAGAAGAAAGAAAGGATAAGGGAGAAATAAAGAAGTAAAAAAGGGACGTAACAAAAGCCGCTTGACAGTTTCGTCACGGACAAGCGTTAACCGCACCTTAAGGCGGTTATATGGCTGGACAACTATGTGGGTTCGAGGTAGAGTCCGAGGAGTCGGTATGCGTTATACGCGTTATAATTCACCGGTAAGAGCTGTAACTCACAGGACGAGTTCTCTCTCCACTTCACTCCTTTAACTTGCGCGCTCTCGCACACTCTCTCTCTCTCTCCCTCTCTCTCTCTCTCTCTCTCCCTCGAGCTTCTTCGGTAGACAGTCGTCCATATGGGCGGAGCTCGAAATGGCTTCTTCCCTTCTATTTATTGCGCCTGGCGCACACTCTCTTTATTCCTTTATATTTCTTTCTTGCTCCCGCAACCGTGATTTTGACTTCTTGATCCACGAGATTATAATCGTAAGGGAATCATATCGATGTTATGTAAGGTTTACCGAGATAGAAAATGTATGTCACAGCGCTGAGTTTGCACTGCTTTTGTTTCCTTGTCTACGATCTTCCCTTTACAAAGAAGCTTTTCTTATCTCGTCGAGATCCTCTTGAGATAGAACGTGTATAACTATATATATGAAGTCTCGAACGTCGTTAATCCTCCTTTTTTCAAAGTTGAAGAAGGCGTTTGATCATGACAATGGTATTGTCGAGGTGAAAATTATTTTCTTCTTTTGAAGAACTTTATGTAATTGAAAGACAATGAAGAATTTTCAATCGGCTTTTCTTTTTATTAAATATGCCTATTAAAATTGCACATTAAATCTATAATAACCTATTGGCTCTGTAACTTTCCAAAGGAATCGTAATGTTGTTCAGTAAATGAACAAACAAAAACTTATCTTCGTTTTATCATTTATCTTCGTCTACCATTACTTTCAACTATTTCTTATATAAAAGACTCATTAGACATTTAAGTCAAACTCTTGAATAAAGTCCGGTGGTATCATAACGAGATCGTTTGCAAATTTTAAAATTTATAACACACCGATAATCCGCGAAACATCAATTTTAACGATCGTCAGAGACATTTTCAAGAGGCATTTTTTGTTTGATATACGAAATACGTGTAGACTCACTAACAATCCTACAAAGTCTTTGGAACGAACCTAAAGGGATCACGACTCTTTTTCAAACACACGCCACTGATCGCCGTGAATAAATTCACACGGCGTTATCGCAGCATGCAATAGTTATCTTTTTATAGCGTGAACCTGTGATCTCGTCCGTCGTATACTTATGACTGTCTTGAAATTGCAGTTTTCCATCGTCGGTCCTACGCGCGGGTGGAATGATAACAAGGCGCTACGACTGGGACGGATCGCCAAATGCAATGAGAAGCCATTGTCCAATTAACGTCAAGCGCGTCCAAGACGCTCTCTAAATCGCTTCTAAAAGAGAAACGCGAGCATCTCATACACGGGGTGTCGAGGAAAACAAGGAGAATCGAGCAACGGAAGGTGTCGAACCGTGCGACGTTGTCAAAGTGAAGGAGGACAGACCGGTTCAAGGAGTCGAGTATATAACGAGAATTTTCTCTCTCTCTCTCTCGTCTTTATTAGTCTGAATCTATAATCCACGAGAGATTGTATGCGACTGTTCGTAAAAAGTTTTTTACATATACTTGTACAGAGATAAAGAGAACCCCATTTAGCTTTATAGAGTCACTTTTGAAAAGAAAACTAAAAGTTACCGATATGAGCCAAACTCTACTTGCTCCTCTTTACCATGTCATTATTTTCTTCTTGTTGTTAACTTTTCTCCAAATTTATTTTCATCTTTATTCCTAGCTTTATTATTCTTTACTTTTAATATAGTCTACATTAATTTCTTATATTTTCATTGCAATATTTTTAAGCACAAAGTTATAAATATTATAGCTAAAGCTTAATTTATTTTAAATTTTTCTAATGCGCATAATATTAAGCCTTTTGATACCACAATACTCATTATTAAATAAATTGTCCATAAACTCTTTTAAAATATTTTTCAAATTAAAAATGTTTTCTAAAAATGTCAAGGATTAAATTAATGTTTTTTACTTCACTACTACTCAAGCGTATGCATCTTTATTAGCTTTAACTTTACATTGACTTCCGTCCACATATTCTTCGTCAATTCCTCTTTGAAAATTCGCTTGTTTAAACTTTATATAATTTTATCTCGGTGCTTGTATTTATTTCTCTTTCTTTTCCTACATATATATATTTCTCCTTAGACTCGTTCCTTCGTAACCAGGATATGGCTGTCTTTTCTCTCAACTGTATCGAGAATCGTTGGCTAGATTTAAGCGATAAAAGCATCATCAACGAAACCGATTAAATACTTTTTCAAGATAAGATAATGTCGACAAAGTATATTTCGTAGATACTTTTCTCTTGATTGTAAACGATTGGTTTTTTTCTTTAACGATTCTTATTTTCAAAAATTAGGCTTTTCTAATTTTTATTATTACCCATAAAGATAAACTAATACTTTATTTACATATAACCTTTTAAGTAATATCTTTTTCAAAAATTTTATAAAATCTCTTAATAGATGCAGCATGATAAGACTAAATAAATAAATATATATATTGTTATAAATGATTTTTTTCAGAATGAACATACTACTTAAACATATTTTGTTAATTTATTTAAAAAATATTAATCACTAATAAAATCTATGTCTGATAAAAATTTCCGCATTTAGATACATTTAATGTTTCCATAGTGGTGAATAATCCAGTTGTTTAGTGGTAAGTTCAACATTTAGTTGAATATTTAAAGTATTTGATTCAAGATGCAATTTTAAATGAGTTTAAATCTAAAGTTCTTTTTCTATTTATTGATTTTGTATAAGAAATCCATATACGATAGCAAATAAGTGGCAGTTTTCGAGCTTATCAATATAGGAAGGAATCATGTTATAATAGATAGTGTCTAATGTAAGTAAAATTTTACGTATTTTATGGCGAAAACGTAGTTGAAATAGTATCTAAATTTAGTTTCTTTAATACTTTATACAAAATTGCCATGTTACATTACATGCTCTAAGAATTCTAACAGATATTTTTATCGAATTTCTAGAGGGGATAGGAGATTAGACAAGTTATGTCAAATTAAGATTGATAAGTGCAGCAACTTATATTCTTCGTACAAGCACTATTACAAGACTACCACCTCAAAAATTATAAAAATTATAGCCTCAAGTCATAATGCTATGCGCTTTTAAACACGTGTTACTGTCTATAAAAAAATGATGTCGAGAATAGTAGGTACAGTTCGAAAGCGATATCGTGTTTGATAATCTTAATGATCGACAAGCGATACATCGTTGACGCTGCCGTCCTCTTGGTATATTCGTCGATGCTTTTTTATCTGTCCAACGCATACGTGATGGCCCATTTGTTTGTGGGCTTGATTGCCGTTATTATTACAACGGCAACAAGTTTTTTGGTTCACTACTCTTATTTCTTTAATCAACAGGATAGAGTTACAACTTACTCAGATGCTTCCATTCTTTTTACTTTTAATCAAAGTCAAAGCATGCTAAGATGCGGATAAGCCTTGCTGAATGAATATATTACCGAGGGTGTCTTTTTTCTTACGCAATATTTAAACATTAACTGCCAATACTAATACTTAGCTAAAAAATGTATAGAATAAATGAATTAAAATATAATAATACTAGGTGTAGAATTGATACTTCATTTGCGATACTTCCATACATACACTATATTCTGATGGAAAATTGATAGAAGGATCATCCAATTCCGCTTCGGGAAGAACATCACGCTTACCAAGGGACCTCGAAATTAGTCTCTTTCTCTTATTCGCACTTTTCAAAAAGGTATTATTAAACTTCATTATCAGCACTTGGGAATTGAGATTACTTTTTATTATTTAATGCGTACGTTTTAAATATTTTTCTATCGCTGACACATTGAAAAAATCAATGATTTCACATTTTCTGCATTCGAGTTCACGCAGCAGTAGTTGAGAGCCATATGTTAATAAAAAATATCAAAATAAAGCTTAAATTTACTTTATAAATCCCAACTACATAATTTAGATGATTCTCACAAAATTTAAACACAAGCAAAATCTTATATAATACGTTATTCAACTATCAAGAAAACTACCCGAGGTGTACTTCACCGATTTTCATGATATTGTGATATGTTGTAGCATATCAAGAAATATCAGACTAGTGTTTTTGTTATGTGCCAACTCTGCGATTTAAGGAGTGAAAAATGCCCTTAAAGTTTACCCTCGAAAATTGTTTCTTTTTATTATCTTAAAAACGAATGAAAATTTTGGAATAAAACCAACGCCAATTTATTTCTTTTGAAAAAACGCTTTTGTGGATATTGCTTTTATTCCAAAAGCTTGCATCCCCTATTTTTCATAAGGGTAAATATGACTTTTTTTCTTTTTTTTCTCTAGGAATTTCTAAATTAAATGAATCTCATGAACAATTATTCTATGATAAACAATATTGAGATGTAAAGTCGACGTGTCTTGGGGTTTTAGAAAAAAAATATATTCAAAGGGGTAGCTACCCTAAATAAGAATTTCTTGATATAATTTTCCTAATAATTTTCTTAATTTTGTAACGTATTATTGAATATGGCAAACAATATAAGAAATATATTTTAAGGTAATTATACAACCATTTGAGGGATAAAAAGCACCCTGATAATTCACCCCTGAAAAATAATTTTTTAATTTAAAAATAAACGATTTTTAAGGGTAAACTTTAAGGCTATAACATGTTTTTACAACATATAATATCAAGAAATTCAGTGAGGTACACCTTGGGTAATTTCCTTGTAAGTGGCATACATCGAGGTCAATGGAATCGATCTTAAGACGTGAATTTGCGATAAAAAGAACTCAACGTGCAACTGACGTGTTTTGATTTACGTCTTTGCGATCTACTCGCATTTTATAAATTTCGGCTTATATAACAAGTCCGACAGCAAGAGTTAAAGGCAATCAGCATATCTATAATCGTGAATGCAAATACTACGGATGTCGAAATTGAACGGGTTTACGTGTATGAAATGGTCTTCGGAAATCATTTATCGGACATTATAACGACGAGCATAACAAAATGAGAGTCTTCGTATAATATCGATTTTTCCAAAGCATGCGTGACTTGCGCACATGGAAAGTCGCTTTCTTGCTCACCGATATTGCGACTAATTAACACTAATTGATGGCATTATATGTGCGAGGATATATTAAAAAAACAAGCAATGCAGCACTGAAAAATAGGCGAATGTTAACGTGCCACCTAAGCAATTACATTATGTGAGTGAGCGAGCACAGAATGATTCCATAAGACGAGAAGCGGGTCTCGTGCTGCGCGAATTACAAGATAAGCTGATGCCAACTTTTTATGCGGTAATCAGCGAATATTGATTATTATTATGATAATGAAATAGCAAAGGATTTCGTATACCCAGACTTTTCTCCTTGAAATATACGATTGTTTGGTGAAAATCGTACATAACAACGAATTCGTAACACATACGAATACACTTTTTGCTGATAATTGGTAATCTTAGTATATTATTTCTCTAATTACATATGGGAAAGTAGAATTTACGAATCAGTTTGAGTATTTTAATATCTTGTAACACTTGATACACGTTACTTGGATGCAGTTGATTACAATATTTATTCATATAGTTCACTATAAATTAGCTTTTTTGATCGTTTAAACTGTAGGAGATAAGAAAAGCGTTTATTCATTTATAAATAACATGCTAAATTGTCAATATTGACAATTTTTATTGCGAATAAAATACACATGTTTCAAAGAGCATCAAGAGAGGTGAAAGAAAGCTTACGACAGATTAATTTGATGAATTTCCAGAATACTCGTGTTTCATAGATTTCATTCTGAGATACAGAATCACTTTGGAAAACACTGAGAAATTATTTATCCTCACAGTCAGCGAAACACTAAGTACGCATAACGGAGGGAAGTAAGCAATATTAACCAAATTAACTCTTTTTCTGGAAACAAACTACATTAAAGTCGAAGATAATAATTGTGCGACTAATTTGAATAACGACTAATTTGTCAGAATATCTCTCTAGCTCGAGCTTCAACTGCATCTAATTTCATCTAGTCATAAAAAGCAACCGACGACTAAAGAGAGCGGCTGCGGGAGGAGTAAGTTACAGTTGGGCGCACGGGAATTAACGCGCACATTGCAATAACTGCATTCCGACGTATGTATGCCGGGTGATACGCAGCTCTTTCCGTTCTCACTCTCTCTCTCTCTCTCTCTCTCTCTCTCTCGTTCGAGCGACCGTCCCCCTGAACTACCTATGACTCACCTAACTCGCGGTACGCGGTATGTCTGGTGCGAGTTCGCTCATGGCGAGACAGGTATGAAAACGATGTTTTATTAACTGTGCATATATAGCATGCACGCGCACGAAGTGGCGGCACGTTTTCTTTATCCTGCGTATCGATCTTGCGGACTTAAAAAGAAAATCATGATACATACACAGACGGCGAGAATCTTCCCTGTGCTACTCGATGAATTCCGGAAGCGGCATTTTTGACGTCTCAAAAGCGTCTACGCCATTGCGAGAGATAACGAAACTATTCGCGCGCTACGCTTTTCAAAGTTGTTTTCGCGCTTCTTCGCTTTTCTCCGCTGCTTTGCTATAGTCTGTATGCTCTGTTAGATGCAACTTCCTCCCTGTAATTGCTGCCTCAAGCTTGAATACTTTTTAGCAATGAAACTGAACTCTCAGTAGATACTCTTATTTCGCTCTACGAGGAAATACAATTTATAAATATTTCCCTTTTGCACTTTACAGCTTTTATTACTATTAAATTGTGCTTGTTGTATACGGTTCCCATGTTTTATCTCTAATTAATAGTTTTTATTAACAATTTGTATAACACGATGAAAAAATATTCCAGGATATTTTCAACTTTAATTTTATGATTTAGCAACATATTTATTGGATAAATAGAGTCTTGTAAATCCTTTCGATATTTCCTAGTGATTAATCGATATATTTTTCTGGAATCTTATCAAAATTAATATCGTAACTTAGCCAAATTCCGTCGATATCTATAGCTCGCGTACTCATCTTACAAAAGAAGTTTATTTCTCACGGTGCCAATTGACATGTATCCAAGGAAAAATTAACCAATTAAGCAGTGTATTCTACAAGAACTGAGAAGTATTTTCGCGCCTTTACGAAGTTCGCAATGTTCGGCCGCAACTATGCCGTTCAACGGTTCTTTTTAACTCCTACTCACACTCAAGCGAGATGAATCATTATTATCGGACAACTTTTTACTCGATCTGCGAGCGTGAGCCTCTATCGCTCTAGCCGTCAATGATACAAGCAGAAATAGATCGAACCTCCCCCTTTCGATTATAGAACTTGAAACACCGCCAGTAATAGTTGTTATAATTTTTGCAAAACTTCCGCGAATGAACGCACATTTTGCCAAGATGAAATCGTATTTCTTATAAATATACATTATTACGGATCTCAGATTCTTTTGAAATGGTCAGTATAATTTATAAATACGTTATAAATAGTAAAAATTCAATTAATATGTAATCGAATTTCGAAACTAAAATTACAAAGATTAAAATATAACTAAATCAAATTTATATATAATATCATCATTCTCATCATTTTTAATATTTTTTAATTAAGAGTAAACTTACTTAAAAGACTGAGTAGAGCTTAATCATCCTGTATTATACAACCGTTTCAAATATTTACAAATACATTAATTCTCTTTACTTATTTTATTTTTAATCTTCAAAGATTTTTAGAAAGTGTTCATAATTTTATATATTAAAAAACTTAATTAAAAATTTTCTTCTTAAGTTCTGTCATCCAATACGTATTTCTTAATTAAGTGTTTATGTTTAAATTTTGTTTTCTGATATTACAGAAACAGGTTTTACTTATTAAATTCACTTTTTGTCTTGAGAGCATGAAATATTATAATTACTTTTGAATTTTAATATTTTAATTTATCAATAACGACATTTCTTTAATTATTACAAGATCCTTACATTTACCAGAACGGAAGAAACTTAAAATACACAAGATTATCTTTTTTCTTTGTGAACTTGGATCTGTACATATACATATATACATATATATATATATATATATATATATATATATATATATATATGTATGTATGTATGTATGTATGTATGTATTAAAATACGACGTTATATGTTTGTATGTTTGTTGATCAACTCTAACTGCACAATATTACTTGTAATAATAACTAAATAATAATTGACTGAATGAGTTCATAGAATAAACCTAGTAGTATTTCTTGCGAAAAAAATATCCGGAGCCTCGTTAGGTAGATTGCGAGGAAAAAATCTCCATTTACCTAGTTGGTAGTAAATCTTCTCTTGAGTTCAAGATATTACAGCGACCAAGGCGTCATCCATCGCTGTCCGGCGGTCCATCCTGCAGCGTCCATTCAATTATTCCCACGGCAAAAATGCCTTTGTTCGCTATACATGTAGCAGCATGACGTCGATTCCCACTTTTTTACGACGGACGGAAGCTTACGATAACGCGGTTAATCAAACGACGGATATACCTAATAATCTAGGCTGTACATGTGGGAGTATACACGCGGAGCATTCGCGTAATTAATCGCGCGGGCGCCGTGACTAACGAGCGGTAGCTCTAGACGATATGTGTACGAAGGTGCATCGGATACCTCGGTTCCGCGCTTCTTATCCTTTTATCTGCTGCACTCTAAAGAGGCGTGTACTCGGCTCGCTTGCTCAGTGTTTCTAGTACACATCAAAAATAAAAACACTATTAGAGTTAACTTTGGAAGAGTCCGTCGAGAGCTTATGAGGAACAGCTAAACTCACAACAGCAAGGGGCTAAAATTTCACTATACTTCATGACGATAACGTTACACGAATCTCGCTTTTAAGATTCATATACTTATTTTTCATCCACTCCAGCTCTTTCTTTATCTTTAATTTAGGATATTTTCCATTTTGTCTTTCTAATTATTGCAGTCGAATGAACACGATATTCCATTTCTAACATTGCGTAAAAAATGTTAGCCAGATTATTCGTTTAAGTTCAATTTTCTCCATACTTACATATATTTACGTAATAATTTATTTTTATTTTACTCTTTCAGGTTGACTTCCGATGTATTTCTTTGTACATATATTTGTTTATTATAATATTTCATACCTTTTGAACAAATACACTAAATATACTAAATTAAATAGTTTCTTAAACTAGGAATTTTCGTAATAATCACTTTACTTAATCAGCTAGAAATGTTGCATTATCGTTAACACTGCATAAACGTGCTTTGATTTAATGCTTTTTTAATATAATAGTTATTGAACTAAAATAAAATATATTGAAAAATGCCTTAGATTGTACACTAATTAATACTATATCCATAAATTTTTTTCTTTCAATTGAAAGTCTTAACAATTAGTATAAAAATGATTTTGAAACATTTATTTTTCCTTTAGAGCAAATTTCATGCTTCTAATTATTAACCTAAATCAAATTTTTACTGTTGAATATTTATACATATTCTGTGCTTTATATATTAAAAAAAATATACTTAACTTTTGATTTGAAATATTATAGTGAATTGTATTGTAAGTAAAAATTTTAATTTTAATATGAACTTAATAATTCTAAATCGTACATTTTGTTATATACATATATATATTATAGACAAAATGTTATAAATGTACGTGAAATTAATTTAGTTTTTACATTCAAGTTTTTCAGATAATTATTTACATCTTAATTATGTGGATGCAACGTTTGTAAGTCGTATAATAAGAAAACAACTTCATAGTTGATTTTCAAAAGATTAATAATTTTTTTGCGAATTAATCAACATGTATTTTTTCATACTAGAGCAACGTGGAAAATGTTACTGTTACTATACTGTTGGTATTGAAAAACTTAAATCTTCGAGTGAAACAATATCCGAAAATTAAATTACATTACATTTGACTTCTATTTAAAGTGTGTTGCAATGAAATGCGATGCATTGTTTAGCTTAACAATTAATAGGTGGATTATTTAGAGACCCTACTGCAACTTTCTCAGTATATAATTAACTTACATGTAGTATTTAACTAATATTAATTAAAATATAATTTAATATTTGTGAAAATTGCTTAAGAAAACTAATTTTATTTTGTATTACTTATTTCGTATTTTTTACACAATTGAATATACTCTTTCTATGCAGTACCTTCCACCGTTGAGCTTATCTAATAATTACAGAATTACTTTACCTATGATTTATGAATCGAATGCACATATGCTTGTAAAATTAGTACGTATCTTTAAGAATTACCAATATATGTTACTAACTGACAATTATATCGTTTTTTAATGATTAATCTGGAAATTACAGAAACCGCAGTCGTACAAGTGATTTCTTAAGAATATTATTATAATTATGACGGAAACTTCAACAATTCACAAGCAAACTGTAAGTGTACTTATCTACGTCTCTTTTCCATGGAACGAATGAGCACGATCTATTATTTCAACCGAATGCGATTAAAAGAAATAGTAATCCTCAACGTATCTTCTCTTCCCTCGGTCTTACATATACGCGTATTTACATCACGAATATACAAGAATAGAACTTCCAGTGAAGGCGAAGGCGCCAGAATTAAATCGTTTCCTGGCATCGTAAATAGTCTTTTCGGTCTTTTGCAACTTTCTTACTGTGCGTATTTTCGCCTGTATCGCGACATCGTTGTATTCCATCGTTATCCTCCCATGAGCATAGCGTATATGCCTCGAACCCTTACGGTATACCTTCCCTTCGTGAAATTCTAAGCAGAGATAGAGAGAGAGAGAGAGAGAAAGTGAACGAGAACGAATGTCAGTCAACAATAAAACACACATGAGATCACGCATAAACAGCGTTGGTTAAGAGTTCGGTACATTGGAGACCCATTGTATCGCTACCCACGCGTGTCGCTAATATAAACTAAAAATACGCAATGATAAAATACAGAAGAAAGAGAAAGAATATAGCAGAAAGAAAGGTGAAAGGCAGAAAACGAAGATTTATAAGGAAAAATGTATGAGAGAACAAAACGCGTCACGATGTGTAATATTGCACGAGCAGTAGTACTAGTTGTCTATAAATTTATAATTATTATATGCCTATATAATGCCATATATTATTATTTTCCTATAAATTAGTTTGTATGTTGATTTGAAAACATTAAATAATATAATGGTATTATTTATTAATATTTTATGGTTTTGTATGAATTTCTTTGTATGTAAAGTTCATAAAAATAAAACTGGGAAAGGTACAAAATAGGTATAAACAGAAACCACAGGTTCAGTGCTCAATATGGAACGTGCCAAGCTGTCTAGTGACCGCAAATTTCAAAGCAATAGTACATGATGAATAAAACTCATAGCTTCGATAATTTATTGACCGCGAAAGAGAAATGTTTCCGATTGTCTCTTGCAGAAAATTTAAAAAATTCAAAAATAATATTGATAAGATACCTTACAAAGATGTAAATGATATATTTTTATATTTTCTATTCGATTCTATAAAAGTTTGAAAGTTTTAACAAATTATTTTGATACATACTAAATTTGTCAAATTAAAGTTTAAGTATGGCTGAGAAATACTTATTTAATACAAAAAATAGAGAATGCAAGATTTCATCATTGAAAAGTTTCGTAATGCATTAATATAAGTAAATTAAATTCAGTGTTATTCTGAAAATCTATTGAAAATCATATATGCAGAAGCATTTGCAAAAAAGAGCTACATTACGTATAAATATTAATTTTAAAATTTATTATTAAATGCAAATGAATATTAAATAAATTAAAATAAAAATGCTATTTGGGAATCACAAGTTCAATAAAATTAATTGAAATATTCTTTATTGGCGGTTAATAATTCACTAGATGATTTTTAGAAGCAAAACTATTTCATAGTAATAAGAGGTATCTGAAGAAAAGTAGCTACTACATTTATATATAACATTTTTAAATTACTGAATTTAATTTTGTATGCTCAAAATAAATATTCATAAAAATATATCTTATATCTATATTGATGAATTTTTAGGAGGTAGAACTTAAAGTTCAATTTTATAATTATATATCACAAATTCAAAATTAGTTTTATACTCAGTTATATACATATTGAATTACAAGTTGAATTAATCTTAGCGTTAGCTATTCAACTAAATTTTGTCAAAATTTATGCTTAAGCAGATGTTTAGTAGACCAAGAAAAGTATAATATCGAATAATATTAATAATAATTAAATAATAAGAATAACAATAGTAATAATAATTGGCTGTTTTACTAAAAATTAAAGATATTTCAATCTCGAATGTTAATTTAACCTCACATGTTAACTTTAAAAAACCTTTAATAATAATTACAAAAAACCAATACCACTTATGTTAAATAATACTTATTAGAAGTCAAGCAAAATCATTTTATAAAATCTTACATAAGAATTCTAAACCTCGCAACTCAAATTTATTAGTTGTCATTTTATACTATATGAACCCGATCTGAATTCTTTCGCTAAAAAAGTATGAATTTTTAACATAAACAGGTGATTATAAAAAAATTAATACTTTCCGAACGAAAATTTAGTTACAAATAAACTAACTACGAGAAAACGGTATACTTCATTAACATATATTATAACCGATAAAATCCAACTCTCTAACTGCAATTCTAAAGTTTTGCTTATGTTTAAAGGAGTTTATTACTTAAATTAAATTTCTTATGTTATTCCTTACACTGTAATTAAAGGAAATAAATTATTTTTTAACATTTTTATATATAAAATCAAATGTTATGGAATGTCTGCTTTGATATATGTATTTGTAGAGTATAGTTATATAGACTGAATGTAATAGTATTATTCTATTAATATAAATGATAATAACGATTATAAATATATAAATTTATAAATATCTACGAAATTTTCTAAAAGTATCAGTAACACTATTATTTAAAACATTTAACATTATTTTTAATGATAGACAAAAATATAATTATAAAGTTATCGAATTCTGTAATTAATATAGAAGGAATTTTCTAATGATCATGATACCACATCTTGCTTGTGACATGAGAACTTTCAACCGCAGAAAGAAACCACAAACAAATATCGTCTCTTTTGTAGAAGATACGATAGAAGGTGAATTAGGTTTAAGTATCAATTAAATGAAACCCACCAACCAGTAAGAAGATCATAAAAGTATCTTGCGAATCTGTTACGTATAACTGTAGAAAAAATGTACATAAGTAAAAATACATTTCTGTTTGAATTGCACAAAAAATGCTAATATATTAAACAAAGTTAGCGAAACATAGATTTTGAAATGTGAATACAACCATTTTTAATGTTTCAGAAACATAAATTTTAAATAAATATGAAATTATAGTTTTGCGATTTAGTTATATAATACTGAATATAGTGTAATAATATTACATTATATATAATAATATAATGAGATTGATTTAAAATCTCTAATTTAAAGTATCCATTAATTTTATGTCTCATTGAAAATATACTCTTTGTAAATTGCAATTATGCATTAAGAAACATTTGGAGCTCTTTTCAGTAATATTTATTTGCGGACTACATTGTATATCTATAATACTATTTGCTTTCCTAAGTTCAATCAGAGAACGATCAAATACTAAAGATAATGCGATTTTTGAGTAAAAATACTTCAGCTCAATAACCTTTATAATGGTAGAATTTTATTTAATATGAATTTTGTAATTCATAATGGAGCACTTATTTTTATGCTTATGAATGCATGAGAAATTGATTTAGGGCATTTAATGTCATATATTTAGACAAAATTGGGAAAATTAATTTTCTAGCAATTAGTCTAATGAAAATTTAAAAAAACAAACTTTCATATTGTTACATGTTGTGTAAAGCAATTACTCGCAGACAAAAATACATATTCGTTCCAATAAAACAAATAAAATAACAAGGGTATCTTTGGTATACCTTCAGAGTTAAAAAATACTACTACAAATCAAAGCTGTCTCAATTATATAAATATATTTCTTAAATTATATCATTTGTATGCTTGACATAAAAATATGGTAATTATAAAAGTACAAGTTTCGGTCGACCAAATAATTGCCTTAATTGTGCAAGACTTTCACGTGTTTTGCGTAATAAGTTGCTTAGTAAATAAGAAAAATAATAAGTGCTAAGCGATGGCATCCAAGTAGCGACGTACCATATAAAAACTCTTCTTATATCCCTTGAAATATACAAGGGATGAAAATATGGATCAACTGACTCGTTGATATCAGTCTTTTAAAATCTGCTTTTAAGGATATTCAAATAATAAAAAGGGCGTTAAGCGCGAAAAATAACGTATGCGCTGGACGTCACACTGACAGTGAGAGAATAAGAATCAATGCGTATGCGCCACAACATGAAGGTATGCAAAACAAACGTAAAGATTCTTCGGGTCAAATCGAAACAAAAGAAGGTAAAAAACTGGGTTACGGAAAGTGTTATGAAGAACGAGAGATGGAGAGAGAGACAGAGAGAGACAGAGAGAGAGAGTGCAAGCCTCGAGACTCGTATGGGAGAATTTCGCAGGGTTATGCAACGACACGCCACCCGCGAGCAGTTAAGTCCGTTGTAGCGCGCTCACACATCCCGATCCCATCGAGAAAGCAGATCGATCCACGCGACCTCTTTCCTCTGCTGCTCTCCCTTTTACTTTCGTCCATATAAATATCGGTGCGCGCTGCTCCCGCGCACGGACACAACGCGCGTCCCTCGCTCTCACTTTCGGCCGCGCGCACTCCCGTATTTTCTGCACGCGGGGCGGCTGGGGGAGGGAGAGGAGACGAGCCGTGGGAATTTTCGGGGATGCACCGCGCTGGAGCGGCATACCAGCGTAAATCTTTATGCAACAGCAACAGCACGAGGTTTGTGCGCTGCCGGATTTCTATACGTGTACGTGAGTGCAACTTCAATACACGCTGAACCAACGATGTTCTGACTTTGAGCAGAAGATGCGTTGCCTGCTTGCATCACCGTCATCCTCTTGAATTAACTCTTAGCGGCTGATAATTTTGTAGTCGAGGAAATGTCAGGAATCCGTGCTCTGGGGATGCTTGAAAATGCTGGAAATCATTTAAGTAGGTTGTATTGTATAATGTACGGTCAAAATGTGGAATGTGTTATAAATGCATTTCTCGTCAGAAGATATTCAGGAAATATTTTATAACTGAGTTTGAATGCGAAGTTATTTTACAGAAAAATAAGAAATAATGTTTATTTCTGAAAATTTTTTATTTGCATCGACGAAAGTGCGCGTAAACTTAACGTGTATTGCGAAAATAATATTTGAAATCTTGAAAATCTAAATTCCGCAAAAGGTAGTGTTCGCAAAAACGTTTAGCATTTCAGAATATTATTCTGCAGATTAATATGAATAAGTACATGCAAATTATAGATGAAACGTGTGTTATTATTTAAGTATGAGTTATAGAAGTTGTAAAACGTGTATTTTATGCACTAAAAATGAATTTGTATTCGAACTTTCATAAAGAGCATATTGGAAAAATCAACTTTTTACCTCCGAGAAAACCATATTAAACTATCTATTGTGAATTCGAAGCCTTTGTTTACATATTAAAAATTGGCGAGATCGTTAAGCATCGCATACAACTTCTCTTTCAAACGGAGTAAAAAATTGACTCGAAAAATTCTAAACTGCACTAATTATTTTTCATTCGAGCTGTTGAAAAGTTCAAAAGGGGAAAGAGTAAAAGTACCGCGTTTGTGGGAATCGCGCGAGATATTTCAAAAGATCGAGAAGCGCATAAGGGAGTTTCTTATCAATTGCACGATAACCGATTCATTACATATATAAGTATTTGCGTGTCGCTCGCGGGCTTTCGCTTATGCACGTAGAGGCAATTCCTACGTGCATAGTGTAATCTGGGATTTCATAATTGAGGATAGCTTTTGTATGCGAACTCATTCTCTACGACTTACCGTGGATATGAGTTGTACAGATTTTTGCTCTAAGAACTTCTGATGTAACAGTGCTTCATATAAAGAAAAATCGCGAATCCTTTTTCGCGACTCTTCTTTATATCTGCGACCTCGAGATACAGTTTGATTTACTTTAAATTATTAACTTGAATAAATATTAAAAACTTAAATAAATAAAAAAACTTACTTTGAATAAATATTAACGTATACGAACAAGATTAACTATTTTTCGAGTTGACTAATTAATGAGTTATGAATCATAAACAGTTGATATAATATTAACTATTATGTTACAAGACATTAATGAATCAATACTTTATTGCGTATAAAAATATACATTAATCTTGCGAGATGTAACGAATGTATTCGTACTATGTTGCATTGAATAATTTGTTATGAAATATCAGTGTGCGAAAAAAATATATATGGTATACTGCGAATGCAAATACAATAACAATTAGTCTATTTCAACATATTGATTAAACAATACATCTCTCTAATAGAGACTCATTTTGATAATTGGGAGCATACAAATATTGGACATTATATAACTACTTATAATGATGAAAATTTCAAATCGTATTATTCTTATAACTATCAGTAATATAAATACTTAGATTATATAAATCTGAATCTATGTGTTTTGATTCTCAATTATACAGGCACATGAGCAAAATGTAAATTTATAGAAGTATGCGAAACTCATTTGATACAACAAATTTAAGTATTAATCATAAATTTTTTCACGATTACTTTTTAGAAGGGACTTCCTCTTCCTAGACTTCTGGTAAGCGAATAACAATATATTTGCCCTAAATACAAATTACTATTAAATTATAATCTTGCATGCAATATTTCAGCTTTGTCGAATATTTTAATGCAATAAAAACTATTTCCAATCTCCTCGAAAATCAAATAATAAACTGATATTTATGCCTGTAACATTGTTTATTATTTTATAAATATTTAATTTTTACTTTTTACTTTTTACATTTTATAGCGGAATATTAGAATTTTATTTGGTATGAATTATTTAAATATTTTTAAATTATAAACACTAGTTGTAATAACTGTTTGAAACTTGAATAAAATTATCTATTTTTAAATTATCTAATTCTTTAAAAAATTTCATAACGAACAAAGTATAAATTTGCTCGAAATGTGGAAAACTGACATTTACTGATTAAAATTTTCTCTTAATAAATTTTATATTATTCCCCTATATTATTAATTCTCTCGCATCAATTCGTACATATTTTTAAAAATCTGAAATTTTTGTCGAAATTACTCAGAAAAACAATTGTTCAGTTATAAATATTCAAAAGAAATAAATTACACAAACCATTATTAAGGGCATAAAAGACTGCAAATACATAATATATATTACTATTTGTATGTAATTATATATAAATAATAAGGCCACTTAAAGCCATATATTTTCTGCATGAAATTATAAAATAAAAGGAATCACAAGTAGAATAATGCATGGATAAAATTAAGCAATAATTTGGCTTAAAGTTCACGATATCACGCGTTCGAGGATCGATACGCGGTATATGACGCCATACAATCACGGATGTCAAATCGTGGGAAATTTCTCGGTCGTGAAATACGTACATACAATACACGTATACACACTTGTAAAGGCACGCGCGACTTACACATTCAATGTACATATTACGTATTGCCGTATATGTTCTAACAACGGTGCCTCGAAATTCACAGCCACAATTAATCTGCGATCGAACTCATATGCTCTATAGATCTCTCGAGCATAGTTTCGTGAAATCAACAAGCTTCAGTCATTACCATAGCTAAGCTCACAAGATGATGGTACAGCTTCAGAACTTTCATAAAACGCAGATTTGTCGAATTCATTGTAGAAAAAGTTTCTCCATTGAAGTCTATGCCATAAAATCGAATGATCCTATTTTAACTTTCGTAGGAGAAATTGACTTAATTTTGAAAAGCACGTACAAAAGATTACAAGAATATTTATTCTATCTAATGCAAATATTTTCTATTTTTTGGGATATACATTTTCATAAATGAGTATTTACATCGATGAACTTTGTAATAGAATGTTTATGGTTAGGTATAAATTCTTCACAGATCTATTATTTCTAAAGGAAAACAAAATAAAGAGCAATAGAAGCAGATTAAAGTATAACGATTACACTTGCAACATTTAGAAAATAAAGTTACATTTAAAACGAAATTATTTTCATAAAATCATTGCATGTGCGGTATTAAATTATGCGAGGACTTTAAAATTGTTACATCTTAAAAACTGCTTGAATTTAATCAATTTATTATTAAGTATCTATAATTATTATAAAGTGCAAAGCGTTCTTTTTCAATTGAAACGTAATATTTTTTCCCATTTTATCGGTGGGATAAATATGTAAAAAGGGATTATTATATAAGTTGAGTTTTTCTGTAAAATATCTTTATTGTAACATTTAATTTCATAATAACAACGTAATAAACTCGTAAAAAGTTTTGGTACATACAAACAATGAACACTAATATATGACATTATTTACACATATCGTACGATTTCTTTGAAAAAAAACGAGATGTAGTCATTAATTCATTGTCTTTTCTATTTCGTTTAGCATAAAGTACGCAAACTACATACTTTCTCAGCGTGCAATATAAAATTATTAGTATTTTACACGAAAATAAGTATGTACAAATTATGTAATCTCTCGAGAAGGGAGAGTAATAGTAAATCTGTAAAAACAGCTACCAGACACGCTCCTCTCGACTTGTAAAATCAATTTAACCAGGTACGTACACATATTCCAGCAGGCGGAATAAAATTTCTACTGGGCAAAGCGATGCAAAACACCTATACTCTTGCATTCAATACGTGCCCATACCTACACACATGTAAGCTGGTAAGGATACTCATAAACAGAATCCGTACTGTTATGATGCTCGCTGAACGTTGTCAGTGCTAATGCGTTGTAACATTGCGAAATGTGGCCGTGTCACTTTTCTTCGTTTCGATAAAATCTCAAAGAATTTTGTGTTTCGTTAGTGATATCGGTCAAAAAATAAACAAGGATAACTTCGAGCATATGAACAAAAAGAATCTGCTGTAATTCCTAAGACCTATGCTCCAGTTCACCCGAATTTTTTTATACGCCCATCAGAATAAAGAGAATAAATAATCGTGTAATTATTAAACACAAAATTCCATTTATGATCACGTTTCTAGCAGAATACTTTTGGCAGGACCCTTTAATAAAAAATACACAGTGTCACATAAAAATGACTTTATTATTTACATCAAATGTTAAACGCACCCATCGCATCAGATGTCAAAGTTAAGAGTAACGGTTATCCAATACCCTTAATCACCTTCAATGATTCTTCTCCGCTCAATATTCCTATAATTAGTCTCTAACTTTACGTTCTAAGGTGAATTTCTGATCGATGGTATATATCCCCCTCGATAAATTCGCGACTTGTATTTATACCTTACTCTTCACTTATATATAACGCTTAGGTGGTTTTTAAGTACCTCGCAAATGTATACATTTTCCAAAATTAATGACTTCCGAAGATCAATATGATTTTAAATACTTCTACGTTATAACAAATAATAGACATTTCTTACTATAAGCAATGGTAGTAACTCACGTTGAAATATATTTTTATTTTTAACAATAAAACATATGGCAAAAGTAAACAATAAGTACTTGAAATATTTTGTGTTTCAAATATCTATGAACATAATCATTTCTATCTTCTTAAGTAATATATTAAAGTTATTTCATACAAAATATGAATAGGGTGAAATTAAATATAATGAAAAAAATAATAAACTTAGAAATTTAAACTATTTATTTAAATAGTTGATGAAGTTTCGTAAGAACTTTGTAATTATAAATTATTCCAAATTCATGTTTCAAGTTAAATTTTATTTTTAAAAAACTAAAATTGCAGAAGTATATTTTAATCATCTTTTATTGTTTCCTTTCATTATTTCATTTGCACTTATATATCAAAGAATCATATTTATCTTTTAATTGCAGTTGAATTTAAAATTCCTTTGATCATTTCCTATTTCTGATAATAGGAAAATAATGCAAACTTAGCATTAGGCTTTACTTAAAGAATTAGGTTCTTTTTATACTGAATACATTTATAAAAGAAGTTTAAAAAGTGACGTGATGATGTAATAACAGTAACTTCTTTAATTTCCTTATTCAAGTTAAATAACAGTAATTGTATGCATACAATTAAAAGAAATTATAAACTAGTTGACTAGCTTGGTGAAGATGGGATAAGCATGTACATGTGTAGTTACGTAAAGGATTTACAGAAGGTATTTCACTTGGAATTCATAAATGCATTATATTATTCGCTGCAATCTAGTAATGGATAATAACGATGTGTGAAATAGCAGATACATTAACGCTTGGAAATTTTAGAGAACGTATATTTCAATCAATACAATTTTTAATTGTAAGTCGTATTTCAAATTAAATTCAACTCTGTGTTTGCTGTTATTATGAATGTATATGTTGGACTGCTATAAAATATTGATGTAAGCAACAATACATAATTTACAAAATAATACATAATTTACACGTATTCGCTATAAATACAGAAGTACAAATTTAAGCAATGCATTATCATGTATCATATGTTATATACTTAACATCTTCAATAAAAGTTTTGTTGAACGTTTATTGAATCTAAATTTTTCATAGAAAATCTTAGATATTCCTTTATTCAACATATTTAATAAATTATAACAGGACACAACCAAAGCTCTATTGTAAAAAGTAAGAATTACAGAGAAAGAATTTACGCGTAAATCTAATTAAATATTTTCAAATGTATGCTAAAAGATCGAGATGACTATAGTAATAAGGAATTTCATAAAAATGAAGAGGAAATTTCCTGGACAAATAAAAAATTTTTATACAACATAAAAATTTAACCTGTTTTTCTGCTTTTTTCAAAAAGTAAACTGTACACTGTCTGTACAATGATAAAGGACGGCTTAAAACCTATAAATTAGAGAATTTAGTGCTTAGTAGGTCGATAGGAATCTACAAAAGGCTTATTTTTTTATGAATAAAAGTGTGTCCAGCTCTTACTGAAACCCGATTTCATATAAGTCTGGTGCTCCGCTCGTCAGTTCAATGTACAAATCAGAAAATTTGAATAGTCTACCGATGTTGTTGAGACTTCTCTCAATCTGTACCTCAGTCGCGTACTTTTTACAGGTATTTAGAAGCCATCAGACCAAATAATACAACGCTCGAGTATCTTTAGCGTCTCACTCGTGGCATTTACAAAAATCGTTCGCTGTCAGTGCAGCGTAGCCTCGTTTACCTCCTTCGACTCACCGGTAATATCAGTTTTCTTTGACGTCTTCCCTCATTTAAGCATCCTATCGCGTCAACGTCGGGACTTGCGAGATACTTCGCGATAATGGCAAATACACTTCAAAACAACTTGGACTAAAGCGCGAGCGACTCGTCGATGGTTGTTCGTGCACGCGCACCGCAAAGTTGTGTCGCCGCGAAAGTTCGATAGCATTTTTTCTGCTCGTGGATCCCCCAATGTTGATGAAAATTTGCGCATACTATAAAATTGTTTCTATAAATTTTATAGTATGTAGTACTATTTTTTATAGTACATACTATAAAATTTAAAAATATCCAACTTAACGGTGAATGAAGTGCATATCCGTAGTGTTGAAGGCGATGGGAGTCGATGGGCTATTGCGCAAAGATTTAGAGGCAATTGAATATTTCGTTGAGTACATTTAATATGTGATTAATTCTATACTATTAAAGTTTCAGTATCGCTGTATAATCGAACTACTTTTAATTTTAAATTTTAAATTTTGAAATACCTATATAATTACAGACCTACAATTAATTTCGTTTACTGTTTCTGAACGTAGTATTAACAGGATGTCACTGTCATATATATATTATATCATATTATATCATAACATATCAACTCTCATCAACAAACAAGCTTAAAAAGACGAAAACACTGTACAGTATGTTTACTAATTTTAAGAAAAGTGTTGCAAGTGAATTTTGCATAAAGGAATCTTTTACACTGTAAGCTAAAGGCAAATGATTGAAACTTTTGGGCGGTCTTTTTTTAAGGTTAATTTTAAAACAAGTTTTTTCATAAATGCATTTTATTAGTTCATCATACATTATTTTATATTAACGATTGTTGTATTATCAAAACTTACGCGACGCATGGTATACGCAAATATAATGTTTACTATACTAGTGGTACATTTAGCCATGAATACATATATTTTTTAAATATTATATTTTATTTTATAAAACTTTCTCCATGTATTGAATGATAATATTTGGCCTCTTTAATCAATATTCCATTTCTAACGTGTCAATATATTCAGATATGAATTTTCATAACTAAATTGACACCGTTAGGATTTTATTTTTTACATTTCAAACAGTCAATAAATATCTGACAGAATTCGTATATTCGTTTTTTCATAAACAGTTGAAAAGAATTCACGTATTCTAATGTTATTAATTGCCGTAACAAGTTGAAGAAAATAGTATCAAATTCTGAACTGCAGAAAGTGATTAGAGTAAAGTGAAATATTTACATAAAACGTGCAAGCGAGCAGGAAGTAGCAGTTTCGTAAATTTGCAATCGCAGGAGCGACAGGGATAGAATAAAGAGCGAGCCGCGAGATAAGAGATTAAAACAAACTATGCGGAGCGACTTTATTGAAGCTCGTTCTTGTGTAATCATATCGACAGCCGCGAGTCCGTAACTCGGGAAATACACGAGACTAAGATTGCGGTGACTCCGCTCTCCCATTTCTCGTTATCTTGCGCGCACTTGCCGGGACGCGTTAGTTTCTCTCCCCCCATCTTTGCTATACAGGCAAATTCAATCAGACTTCGAGTGCACGAAAAGAGTTTAGCCACTTCGTAGTTTTTCATGCATGCATCAGACGTTGTAAAGGGGTATCGATCCGAATCTCACCCGCGTCGGGGTGGGGGCATGGGAGAATAGGTAACGGAAAGGAAACAAAAATGGAGGTTTAGATGGAGTAACGCCCGAAGGTTGTATAGAAACAAAGAACTGGCGTCGAGGAACTTTTACATAACTGGAGCATTTTTTCTATACCTCGAATTTTTCTAAGCGAAATTTACTTATATTTTACATTACTTATAATCATTGCTTTTTGGTGTATAAAGCATGATATATTGAATTCTCCATTATTCATGTAAAAATACTTCCTACATAATTACTAAAGTATTTTATGCTTAATAAGTAAGTAACACAGTGAAAATTATGAATTTTTGTTGATTTTATATATTATTAACGATTATTTTTTCACGTAGTTATAAGTACACGTATTTTTGTAGAACATTATGTTTTAATAACCTCAATAAACATAGCATTTCGAATGCAATACCCACTAATCTTCTATAATGTATAACGCAAAATTACATAAATTTTTTATGTATAAGGAAATGAATGAGTTGAAATTTAAAAAATTGAATTCAAATAACGAGAAAAAGTCAATCACAAATTTATCTTTAATATAATCATTGTGTAAAAAATAGCGCTGTATCTTCGGTTGTAATTTACTAAAATATTCTATGATAAGCTTCAATTAACTACATATTGGATAGATCATAAAAGATCGACATGATTTGAATTATTTTTGCTTTGATTGATTCAACATGAATTGATTCAAATTGGTGTTAAAAAAATCTATTGAATTAAAAGAACTATTAACTAGAAAAAATTAAATATTTTGCAATCGTATTATAACACATGAATCCGTATTTACTTGATATTAATATTATTCTTGTACAGTGCAACAACCATCAATCATTTAAAGTATAATTTATTCGTTGAAAAGAAAACTATAAATTACCATAAACTAATTGCTTTACGTGGCTTCAAAAATATTGAAATTAATGTAAAACTCGAAAAAGTAAATGACACAAGGATGCAAGACTAGAATGCTTTTCTCCAACACGATATATTAATGAAGAATAATGTAAGTATTATGATATATATATGGGTGACGATGAGGGTACGCGCAAATTGAATGAGAGATAAAGATGGCAGATATCGGGCAGTTCGAATATAATATAAAATAAATTTTCCAGATGTTATCGGTATCCCCCACGAAGTCTTATACTTTTGTGAATGGCTTTATGAAATCTGAATGTTTTGCGTAATTGCAATTGGAAATTATGTGTATACGTATCACAAATCTTAGCTCTTTACTTTTTCCCTTGCAATCTCATATTACAACCAAAAGTTCATCGGCGAAAATGAATGAATAACAAGATGTCTCAAATACTTTACTAAAATGAAATTTTCGTTCTTTCGTAACATTATATTTATAATTTATATACATTCGATAAATCAATATCACTTCATACATGAAAAAGCTAATGAGTTCATTTTCAGTTTATTTCTTTTACGATGAAAGATGAAAGATGAAATAATTTAAAATGCCAGTATAGTTAATTACTATCTGTATTTAATGAAAATAACTGTCTTACGCTATTCAAAATGGTTTATTATTATTATTATTATTATTATTATTATTACTACTACTACTACTACTACTACTATTATATATATATATATAAATACACTTCTTACGCCAACTAGAATTACAACTCGCAGTTTCAAAAGTATTTATATAAAAACTTTTGCTTTTTAAATATTAAAAATAATCAGATAAACAATAGTAAGTATGCAATATTTTACATATTTCATATTAATGTAGTATCAATTAGATATAATAATATTTTACTGCAGTAAACATTGTAACAACATCCTCACATCACTTTAAAATAAATACAGTCTAATTTGCGAAATTACTAGCTTTACGTAGAAATTTTATGCGTAAACTTAAATCAAGCCATGTTCGTTTATTGATCATTACGCTTCAAACTTTTAAACTTTGAGTAAAGAAATTAAAATATAATCAAGAACTGGGCCAGAAATCTTAGGCAAAGTAAAAATTTATATTCCTACTCAAACTAGATGTAAGCAACGATACCGCTTCAACGTCCCATCTACACGAGCTGAAAGCAACGTGAAGTTCTGTTTAGGGGGGAGGGGCTGTAGTTGGGTCCGGTAGCCGGTAAGGAGGAAAGATAAAGTGTAATGAATGTGATACCCTCGGCTACGAGAGGCGCTCCCGTGAACGCGTTCCGATAAATCGAGAGTCCTTTAAGTAATCATACTGGGTACGGGAGCGGTTACGAGGACCATTGTTGCCGAGTAGCTCAGCGGATCCATTAAGGATTTCAGGTATTTATTGGACGTTTGGTTATCGAACTGCAAAGGAAAAAAGTGGCAAAAAGCATCGAAGCCGCCGACCGTTGAGAGGTAAGACTAACATCTGCGTACTTGACGTTATCGTGACTTCCACAAATTTTCGATAGCGCTCGCAAGCGATCGAGTGAATATGCTTGTCGAGTCGTGAATCCGTATTTACGTGAAAGGTTTCTTTTTAATGATGTATTAGGGATTTGCTGGTAGAACGGTCGGGAGATAAGTGTGAGAATTATAGAAGTATATTCGAAGGCAATTTTTCTCCTCTCATACATTATTGGGTTATTACGATACATTAGTCACTAATGTTGACGAGAAAATGAAAATATATTTCAATACATATTCGCATATCAAATTTTGTTGACGATGTAACTGTAGAAAGATATATCATCGCAGTATATGCGTATGTGCCTATTATAAGTGTTAAAGACACACTTCATGATTAATTTCAAGCAGATGATTTTAAACTGCCTTTTAATACCTTATAATAAATAACTGGATGAGGAAGATCATACATAAATATTACACATGTTATTCTATTATTTTTTGCAAAATTTAAGAAAATGTTAATAATTAAGTGTCTCATTTATTTTTACAGATGAATCGATTAAAGATGTATATAGCAATAGATTATTCAAGCGGAAATATGCATTTCACGTGAGTTTTTATTTATTGTTTCTAAAAAAAACTTATAATCTAGAAATAAATAATGTATTTAGATTAAATTACATTATTCCATCATTATGTCACTTATCATATACTGTCGCCTAATATCTGGAGTCTTGTTTAGACACTAATTGTTACTGAATATTAAGTGAATCACTCCCAACAGAGTATTGTTCAATTAGCATTCTAATTTAAATTTTTAATCAAGCATACCAGTTTAGTTACATTGTAAGTCGAAACAGAGTTCAATTTACAAATATAATTATTTTAATTGCCTATAGGTATGATATACAAATTCTTATTGTAAACCATTTGAAGTTGGAGCAAATGAATTTCATAACATAAGTATATAAAATTAGTTTATGAACACCTCAAGTATAGAAGTCGATCTATTAACAAGCGAAGCAAAATCTCCTTGTGATCCTTACCAGCTCATGAAAACCAGAAAGAAAAGAAAATCCGATGTTATCCCTGAGAATCGGACTGATAAAACAAAAAATCCGATCTGTTCTTTAAAGTTATGTGACCCACAAGAGTGCACACAACTGAGCGCGAAACAGACGATTCGCGCATCTCGCATGCTACATTCGTGACGGCAGATCGGTATACCACACTACTCTCTCTCTCTCTCTCTCTCTCTCTCTCTCTTCTTCGTTCTCTAGGATATACGCCTTCCAAAGGCGTCTGGAAAAAAGGAAACTGTTCCTTAGCTAAACTTTGTGTAATTACAGTTTCCCGTCCGCCTCGTCGGTGTTTTCTCTTCTCCGCCCTACTCGAATCTGTTTATAGGGGCGTTAAGACGTTGATTACAGTATCTGTTAGAGAATATAATGATTTTATTCGAATTATTTTTTTATTTTAACATTCTAAATGATGTTTCTTTAATACAGCTATAAATTATATGGCTATTTTTTATCCGTGTATACACAAGAAATTGTCTAATTGAAATCGACGATTGATTTTCAATTTTGTTCTTACGAACACGGCCATGACTTTAAATTACCTTTTTAAATTACAGTTTTTAATGGCGATATTTAAATGTATGTAATAAAAAATATCAATGCTTCACTTATACAAATTATATATTACTTTTTATAAAATTAGATGAATAACAAATTTTATAATATCATATTTCTTTTTAATCAACAAGCATTACAAATTACTTTGAAAAAGTAAAAATTTAATTGGAAATTTAAATTAAATCAGTTTAAATTAATTAGAATATCGGGGTATTTAAAATTATTTAAGTAATTAAATTAAATTTAAGACTTATTATTAAGAATTCAGAAAAATACATAATGTTAAAGAAGCATTAATTGTAATTTTATTACCTTATCATACGGATTAATTAAAGCTTATGTAATAGGTCAAAAAAAGAATGGTGTCTTGAAATCAAATCGTAAAATTACCTCGTAACTTACACATAGAAATAGCATTAACTTATGGTGAGTAAACCCTCAGTGTGACGAAAAATTTATTCAATATGCAATTAAAAGCCACGAGCGCAGAGCAAAAAAAATGGTCCGCGCGAAATCAATCTTGACTTTGTTGAATATTCCCTGCAATTAACCGCACTTTAAAGAAAGTGAACTAAAAGAGAAGTAAAAAAAATTAACTCCAAGACTTACACAACCGGATACGAAAGACGAGTCTGTTGCAAGTGTGAAAGATAATTGGCTGCTCTCATCATGTATATCTACAAAAGACGTATGCGTATCATGGTGTATTACAGGTATGGCAGGAATTAGTTCTTTCTCTTTCCCTCCTTGCGGTCTTTGACATTGTATAAGATCAACCCTACGATACCTAGACTTGAAGGATATTTAAAAGGAGACAGTACCATTAAAAAATTATATAATTTCATACTAGAAATTTTAAATTTCGGGGTTGAACCTTTTACATTTAATAAGTTTGGTTGCTAAAGCTTTCCGTTCTAATTTTACGTGACGGTTTGATGAAATCTTTACCTGAACATTGTACTTTACTAAGTGCTAAATGTCGTTTATTCGATAAATAGCAAAAGTTATTTTTCTGAAACTGGTTATTGAATTATAGTTATTATTTATTTAAAATTTTGATCGGTTGAATTCAGCTAAAATCTTTTTTAGCTTTGTACGAATCAAAGAAATTACACGATACATTCCTGTAAAAAGTTTCATTACTAGCAAAAGATTCCTAATATATCGTAGTAGACTGCGTAAAAATAATCTTTAAATAAATACCCACGAAACAAAATTTTACCTTGCTCGATAAAGCTTATTCTTAGAAATTTCAGTGAACTCTTACAGAGAAGAACCAAAACTTATTCTCTACCATTTTTACACAGAAACATTGATGTAGCCTCTACTTAAAGAGCGGGAGCACAGCAGCGTGTCAAGATTCTCTTAAAAGAGTACAGCTTCTACTGCAGTCAAGAGAGAAAATCACTATGCTCTTTGGAACGAAGAATGAGAGAGCGAAGGAGATACACAGCACGAGGTTGAGTCGGAGACGATTGGCAGACACGCGTTTTAAAGTTAAGAAGCCGCTTGTTGCAGCAGTAGCTTCACTGCCGATTTAATGTCGAGAGAGAGAGAGAGAGAGAGAGAGAGAGAGAATTAAAAGAAAGTGAGGGTTAAGAAATTGAAGAGAAGAGAGCGCAGCATATCTAATCGTTACTTTTCAAAGGAGCCTTTTTCTTTTCTCAACGAGAATCTTATTTTTTAGTACCTGTGAATTATATGGAATTAAAAAACTAATATAATAAAAATAGTTAACTGCTTAAAACTATCAATTTACATAAATACTTGTTATTTTTTATAATAGTCAATCTTGTTTGAAATATCTTGAATATAGTACTTTCATAACGTTACTATATAAAAATATAATAAAATTCTGTAAACATTTTAGTAAGTAAATGATAAAGAAGTAAATAAATCGACTGGAAAAATTTACTGAATTAAATGTTATGCTCCATGTTTTCAGCGAAATCATATGCATATTAAAAAAAATTTTTTAGTTATATTACAATATAATAATAATAAATAAATTATGAATCAAAGGCAAATATGATTAACTAAGCATGCATCTTGATTAATGGAAAAATTATATTATTAACAATATTCATGTTATGCATTCAGTTTATTAATAGCTGTGATAACTTTGTTAAAATGCATTTTTTATAAATATTATCTGAATTCTGCATAAACTTACTATGTGCATAATAAAGTACAAAAAGTTTTAGTTTAAAATTTGATTGATAAATTTTGGAGTAAAACTATATTAGTACAGTAATAAATTACGAACCGGAATTTAGTGAAATAGATAGGCTGCAAAACTAGCTGATGTATAAATATTGAATTTTATATTCAGTTATAGTTACGATGAAATTTTTAGCATATTTTAATTTTTTGAAGAATATTTTAGAAACAAGATTCAAGCCATCAATGTAGATTGATGGCTTGACTTCTTTCAGTTTCTTATTGGCTTGTCTGTTTCTAATCGATTTTGTAAAAAAATGCAAATATGCTCCTCTTTGCTCTCTCCAATTTCTTGAGGTACATTTTACGAGGGCAATTAGCGGAAAAGAAAATTTACACGTTTGCGAGGGGGTTGCCTGCGTGAGCATGCCATTAAGTGCAAGTAAAGCTTTTAAGAAAGCAGAAAAATTGTTTCGAATCGCCGCTGTGCTTAAGAAAGAAATAACGCTGAATATCATTCGGAAGCTCAATACGACTTTTAATCTCGTTGGGAATTTGAGCCCTCGAACGGGCTAATATCAAATAATCAAACACAACAAATTGCTTCTACGTATATTCTAAAAGCATTCGTTCATTAAAATTAATATACAGCCGATTGAAATTTTCAATGATACTAGGGTGAGTTATTCGCGAATTCGCATCCGCAAACCAACATGCAAACTCATAAAATTAATAATAAATAAAGATCCTTGCAGTGCATTTGCGAAAATTCGAATATTAAGATAATTCTAAGATTAGCCACTCATTCCTCGTGGGACACATTTAAAGACTCATAACTATGAGATACGAAACAATTCACTGCGAAAGGGCGTAGCTGAGTATGAAAACAAAATGCAAATGATTCGCTCGATTAAAGCGGTATGATTACTTTCCACAAAGCACCAGGATCTCCGTAGGGAAAAGGTGAGAAAAATCGTGGAATATTGCAATTTAGATTGGTTTCCCTGATTAAAGAGAGTCATTAAAAGAAATATCCCGCGAAAAGGATCAAATTTCTCTCTGTGTGCGTTGTGCGCCATTGCTGTGTATCAGAATTTTTAGTATACACTTACATACCGATCGATCGGCGCATTTCTCGTTTGGGCTCTCGCCCGATGTTTCTTTCCAATACTCGTACTCCAATATACAATATACGTATACGCCTGAACGAGCAATAAAACCATAAGCATTTAACGCTCAGGAGAGCCCGTCGGCGTTACGTGCAAATCAGTCGACGGCGGGGGCGCGCGATCTATCGGCGGCTGCGCTTTATGGTCGTGTGCACGTGTTGCCGTTGCTGCATCGCGCGCAAGAGAAAAAACTGCGCGAATAAAATGTACAAGGGGCAGAACAAGAGAGAAGGCTTATCGTGCAACGTACATAAGCTGCGGTGAGTTCCTAAACAATGAGGCAAGGCTCTCGAGGCAAAAGTCTTTAGCACCGAGAGCGTATGATGAATTTTTCGAGGCCCCGATGTCGCTGGTTGCTACGACTCCGTTGAGCTTAGGGGCCAGAGCCTGCGAATAGAAGCCAAGACGCGTCTGGAGAAGGGACAGTCCGAGAAGCCGGAACTAAATCGGGGATACTGTCAACTGGACTTTTGCTGGGTTCGTGGAGTTTCACGCGTCCCGATCCTTATTCGGGATAAAAACTTTTTAATAGTTGATTAAGCGACCATTCGAGGTCAATATTGCATGTAAATCGATAGTTACATCAATGAATATTTATGCGTTCAATGGAAAAGATTAACTTAATTTCTTATGATGATTCGTTGACTTCATTAGTAATGTACAATTATGAAGAGTTAAACTACTGACATTCTTAAAAATAATAGTCTTTCATTATGTAGCTTGACGAAACATATCTGATTAGCCAATAGATTCGAGTCTACTTTATATTCAAATGATCCTTAAACGTTCGTCGATATGAACTAACAATACAGCACTAATAATTCCGTAATAGAAATGCTTAAATATTAAAAAAAGGCCAATGAGTAATTCCCGAGGCATTTTCTTCCCAGTGGTGACATCTTTTTCTCACGATGACGCAATTTTCCACTCAATATCACACACGCAACTTCGTATACAACTATTCACTTTTTTCCTTTTGCGTATTTTATCCGACTCTATCACCAGCATTTTTGAACATGCTTTATCGTGCAATTGTCGGCGCTTTAATTGCGTATCAATTAAATAGCTTAACGGATCTTATATGTGAATATATGGAAATCTCGTGTAAGTCTGCATAATTACGCATGCGCGTATATTCATTACATCGCTTTATCCACGGGATGCGCTACTTTTTTATCATTTTTCTTGATGATCGCAACCATCGTCGGTGATCAGAATCAACCTACAAACATGATAAAAGCATTTGCTCATGTGTTATTATTAGAAGATAAGAATATGTTCAATGGATCTTTCCCTTTCCCTTTCCATTTCCTATTCTCTCGTCCTCTCTCGCTCTTCCTATCTATCTCTCTATCTATCTATCTCGACATTAAATCAATTGCTTACATCGTGAAAAGAAGGTTCATTGCTTATTTGTCTAGCGCCGGAGATTTACCGCAACAAAATTAAAATCATTCACTCATTGCGTCACGTCGTATTTATTAATTAAATATAAATTGAGCATTACGTCATCATCGAAATAAAATTTATCGGATTTGTACTAACTCGGCTTCATTTTGTTTCGTTTCGATATTAAAAAACACTTTCAGAAAAGAGATATATTGTAAAAAAATTCTGAAAAAAGAAAAGGCGTTTAATGTTTTGTTCAATTTATGTTACAGTCACAGCTGCCTAATTTTATGAAATTAATCAATCGAAATAATGTAACAATAATAAATAAAGCAGCTTTTAGGATTAAAGGTTATTTTAAAAAATACTTCTGATTTTGACACTATGTACTATATTTAAAAAAATTAACCGTCTTAGCATTTTATTACTATAATGAATTAACGTATATTTGTTTACGATAGTTAAAATGAAAGAATGTGCAAATTTTGTTTTGTATTTAAGACTGCCTAGAACGTCGACCACAGATGCTCTTCAGATATATTATGAACTTGAAATCGTTTTTCAATTTTTGGAAGAATTACGATATTCTAAGAATATCGACAAACTATAAAAGTTCGAATGATGAAACTTATTATACTCTTACAATATCTTCTAGATCTTCTCTAGTCTAACGTCTTCGTCTAGCTGCTTTCACGAATGCAACCATACACCTTAATATTAAATTGATAGAAATGTCGCTAAAAATCTATACGGCAACCTACTTACGTTTATCGATATCTTACGCGATAAGGACCAAGAACTTAATCAGTTATGTGCGGATTCTGCGTAGCCTCGGCAAGACACTCGATCTCAACATTTTTCGCACTGGCATGTTTCGTAAAAACAGCACGCGAACCGCAAAAGCCTCGTATCCTCGCAAATTTCGTGGCGGTTGGGCCAGCCGCTCGTGCGACTTCGCTTCCGCGGTGCTCGTTGTGAAAATTGATGAAATTACTCCTGGTATCCGTGTGTGTATGCACGGTTGTGTCTGGGCGAGTCTGTAGACGAGTAATTTTAATTGATTCGGCTAATTTATTGGCTTTGAAACTTAATTACATGGAAAATTGGAAATATCCTCGATTTTATACGATTCAGATAACGCGTTATTAATTTAATTACACTGCGTAAGTTTTATGAAATAATTAAATTCAAAGCATATGGGTACGTCTCTTATTTCATTTAGTTTTACATAGAGCTACGTTTTATGCTCTAATATATTCCATGATTCGTACTATCGCGTCATTAACTTATCTTTAGATTTCATTTTATACGTTATTACAGAAATTAAATTTTTCTCAATTATTTACGGTACTTGTGACTATCTTCTCTTATAATTAATCCGTTACTATGCATTTAAAATTATTTATAAATCAAGAAAATGTTACTTTTACAAGGAATTTAATTTTTATGTTTTATAAAAACTGGTTTTTTCAATAAAGTAAAATAACAAAAATTATACTTTTTCCAGAAATTATACTATAAAAAGGAAATTTATCTAATATTTAATGAAAGCTCTTTATCGTATACATTAATGTATTCACAAAAATTTCTGGAAATTTAACTGACATTAAGAAAATAATTACATGCATCCATTTAAATGTTACTTATACAATCTTTTATTTTATTTTTGAAAAATTTAGATATATTTTCTATCATTAATATAAATAAATACAATTATTATAACCTTTTATTTCTTTTCTTAAAGTCCCTCGATAAGTTATATTCTCTGCATGAAATTATTATTTATTTATAAACTTTTACTTCGACTTTTACAGTAATACTAAGTTCTATATTCAAGATTGCAATAAAAAGACGGAAATTTTTTCGTAAGATAAGAAAAGAATTGATAGAATTTAAAACCTTTTCATTAAATATCCATTAATATTTTAAGATATAATAAGTAAAATCCTGTATATAATAAAAAAAATCCTGATACCAAACTTGATTACGTTATAAATTAGAAATTTTTCTTAATTTTCTATAAGAATTTTAAACATTTGAGAAAGAATGTTCCAACAAATAAAGATTAATAATTATACTTATATTATATACGTAGTGAAATCTAGCTGAATGATTTTTTCGGCTAAAAACTATGCAGTAAATTTCCCTATTTTACTCAGAATAAAATAGCTTCGTCTTACTTAGACACATCCAGATAAAGGATAAGCGCTATGTATCATCTTTTAAACGATAAATAGACCCGGTAAAATCAAATAGCTTCTAGGTCCATTTGGACTTGAGATTCGCCACTTCTTTCGATTTACTCTACCTCTTTTCATTTCTTACTTTTTCCATCTCTTATTGTGTCTCTTTCTTTATCTATCTATCTGTCTGTCTGTCTATCTACCTATCTATCAATCTATCTATCTAACTATCTATCTATCTATCTATCTATCTATCGTCTTGTGTGATTCTCTCGCTTGTCGGAAAATAGCACCTTCTGAGCAGCCGAACCCAGGACTTTTCTCTTTTTCTATCATTCACGATTCTTATGGAAAGCCACTGTCAGAGTTTTTAGTGTATAGCATTGCGTATTTCTCTGTTGGTTTTTTTATCTTTTTTCAGCGGTAGTGCGCAGAGATCTTCGCGCATACTATTTTCCTTATTCGTTTTTACTCTAATATCAAAGCTTCTAGTCAAATGCAGTATTCTTCATTCATTTTTTATGCTACATTTGAAAGAAATAATGCAGCTCTGTTTTAAGTTTAAAATCTTAATTTACGTTTAAGCATTGTTAAATTCTTTTGGTCCAAAACGCAACAATTTCATTCTGTCAATTCGTATCTACAAATTAAATCTATTGTGATAATTAATAAAGAATAGTACAATCGAAATAATAATAAAGTACGGATGCCTAAATGCTCTCTTTTCGTCAGTTTCTGTCTTTTACTTTATGCCTGTCTGTATCTCTCTCTCTCTCTCTCTCTCTCTCTCTCTCTCTATTTATATTTTCTTTTATATCTTTTTATAATCTTCTTTTATTCTTTTTTATCTTTTATATCATTTTATATCTTCTTTCTTTCAACCTGTAACTGTTAAAGCGATTCTACAGCCTTGATAGATAAGCGCGTACCTGACGTACAATGAACGTACGTGAGTGTACATGTACGTTTTTCGATTGCGCATGAGCATGCTTATAGTTCCAAGTTCTTCGAAGTTTTGCCGTAGTCTGGGTTCTATGTTGACATTGCTGATTCACCGAGCACAGCAGAATAAAGGTCCCGTCGCTTTCCTTTCGATTAGTGAACTCGATTAGCTGCCATTTAGAAGAGCAGATCGAAAGAGTACAGGAGACAGGAGAAAAGCATTCGTAGAAACTCGTCTTGACGTCGCTTTCGATGTTGAAATGGACGCTTGAATAGTCCCTGACGTGCTCGTACAAACGTATTAAAACATTATTAGTCTCTTTCGCAGTTTTCACATGAACTATATTTAAGTAACATTAATTAAATAATATTGCACATCTAACCTATTCAACGATTTTTATAGAATTTTATAAATTTTCTTTGGTAAAGATGCAGACGTTAATAATAAACAAGTACTAGAATAAAATTTTTGTAAAAGTATTATTTTTTATACATGCGTGAAAGCATAGGTTCAACAATTGTCTGGAAAAAGGACAAACTAGTTTTTCATCTAAGCTGTTGGAAATTTCAATTTGCTGATATATTATATAAATATAACATAATCGAAAAGATAATATCTGGAGACGTAATAAATTATTATTTAACAAAAAATCTATTTTCTTGACAATTTGATTTGATATTAAATCAAGTAATAAAAATATTTAAAACGAGCACATATGTATCAATATTTACTTATCTATTGCTATTGGATGATTTTTCAATATATGTAAATAGTATATTAAGATTTCGAACCATCTAGAAGTTCATGGATAGAGCTATGTTAGAAACTTTTTTTTCGAAATTAGGTTATCTTAATAATTCGTGATTGTAGACTTATTTGAATTCACATTTTCATAAGGCAATGAAAAATTAGAATATTTTCACACCTCGTGAAATCGCTCATTAGAGAACAGTCATTCATATGTAATGTTGTTAATCAAGTAAATTATATATTATTATAGTTTCCTATTATTAATGGAAGATTTTTTGTCAGAGGGAGTATTGTATTCATATAACTGATATATTAAGAAAGCTGATCGCTTAACTTGATGAATTGCGAAGAATTACAGTATATACAACTTATTGTTAATACATACTTTGGTACGTAATTTACGGGTTAATTTCGTAAAATAGGAATCCTGACGATTATTTTATTTCTTAAATGAAATTTGATTTAATACGCAAGCAAAACAAGCATTTGAATTAAGATGCAACAATAATTTTGTTGATTTATATTGATGAAAAAGACAAGTGTGTGAATTTACGGATCCTTGTATTAGTTTACTGCATCAATGGACCTACGAGCAGACAATCGTGTACAATATAATGAAATATCTTGTTAAGCTATTGACAGTGTATATGATCTTAAATCAATGGCAATTAACAAGCAGTGCCGACTTAGTACGTGAAAAAGTCCCTCCCCGATTCATCGAAAAACCGATTATTTCTCCTAAAACAAAAGAGTACACGTTTACTGCTCACTGGCTATATCTCGGAGCCGTGAACGATACCATTAGCGATAAAAAGTCCAGGGTCAAGCCATAACAGCGAATTGACCGCAGAATGATATTGCATTATTATTTATTAATTCGGTGCCTACTAGATAGATGCGTATCTACGGAAGCAGTGCTACCTTGCATCACGATTCGGTTCTTATCTGAACCGCGACCTCGACTCTCTGCTCCGTGGCACTAAATGCCACAGCGTTTTGTGTAGCTGCGCTCCAGTCGCTCATGTCCGCTCAAGGCTCTGATATACCTGGATTCATTCTGTCCCTGGATTGGGTTATTGCTACTTTTTCCCTGCAAAGATTCTGCTTGGCGAAGCAGCTGCGGGCAATATTCAATAATTGCGATGAGAATGAAACCTGTAGGGTCTTTTATTATTGTTAAAATATCGACGGGCATCAAAGAAAGTTTGAATTTCACATGTTCAAGCGCAATATTCATTTATTCATAGTGTTTGCATTGAAAACTTTTTTGGAAGGAAACTGCCTAGCGTACTGTAGAATTACGTAAGTACAGCATGTAATGAATTATATGAAATATAAGCGGTGATTTTTATATATAATTATTAATTTGAATAATCTACATATTTAGTATCGGAATACGTCAAAATAACTAATGATTATACGATTAGAGCATAAATAAGCTTTTTACCTTTAATATTTCCTTTCGTTTTTGGTCTGTTTTACAAAAACGTTCAGTCGTTTCAAGATCATATAAGAATTTAGAAACAGTCATTCATAAAGAATTTGATTACGAGGAAAATGAGTTCCGGAAATTGAAAATCGATCTCGTGCCTACTTCTAACTCATGCGCGAAATGAGAAAACAGTGTGCACGTAATAAAAACAAAAATACATACAAGTTATAAATGTTGTAAGAGTCTATAATCAAGAGATTGCAACGTTTATAATATTCTTGCTTCTATCTCGATGAAAAATCTACGTACCAGACACAATGAGAACAGCTTAACGCGTTATAAAATACATGCAAATGCATAAACGAGCATAATAATAAGGAATCAACAGTCAGGAAAATTTTGCCATTGCTAACTTCGATATTAAATGACAATAATGTTTTTTGCGGTGCTCTAATCGTTCACGGTCGAGCGTTACTGCACCATCGCGTAAATCAGTAATTATTCTAGCAAACGGAACCGGTCTCGAAAATCCAAAGCGCTCACTATTCATTTTGATTTTTAAGAATTTCATCGTTTGTTTACTACTAATTAGTTATCGATCCCGTGTATTTAAAAAATTACTATTCAGAAATCACATTTTTATTTAACTTCTAGCGACATAAAAATGTAAGGGATTTCAGTGCATCTGCGTATATGATGGAATTATACTTTTAAATAAATTTCAAATAAACATATTTTGATTTCAAAATAATAGACGCGAAACATAATTTTCGATTACTATTCAAAAAGAAGTTTAAAATATTGCTTATATTTGAATATTCGTGTTACACTTATAGACGGTCAGGAAGTAAAGATGACCAGATAAAAGGAATATAAACGACAGAAGCTCATTAGGCATGACGATTATTGATACAGATATAGTGTCATTATACATTTAGCAGTCGAGAAATAGGTATGACTAATACATCAAGTACCATCTACTGCTATCGAATCAAAGGCTTTCTTTGTTGCAAATGAACGTGCGAGTCTACGATGCACAATGAAACATGAAACGCGTGTCAAATTTAACTACTTTATAAGTGTATCGTAACCACTTGAATCTCGTAAACGACTAATTGACGGCTCTTGTCTTCCTTTTAATTTCATTTTCTCGCGGCATTTTTGTCTGATTGAACGACGGATGAGTTTTAGATGAAAGCTGTCTTACGCGTATTTGACGTAAAGTGCACTCAAATATACGATGAAAAATATTATTATTAGAACAGATTACTAAGTGTCTAAAGTACTTACGTGGAATTTTTTACTTTTATTTATATTTCGTTATAAATATTAATTATACTGAAAGATTGTTTTAATAATTATCAATATTACTGAATTCTTAAAAAATGTGAAATTGATGTAATGTAATTTTTTTACTACTATCACTTATAAAAAAAAATCTTTAAAGGATAAATATAAGAAAAAATGATTCAACTAGCTTAAGAGATAAGGTAAATAGAAAATACGATTCGAAATTGTTTTTATTTTTTTGAATAGTGTTTCACTTTGATATTTACATATAACTTCTGAGTTTAACTTCTGCGTTATAACTTACGTATAACATTGATATCTGTTAGTCTAGAAATGTAATAATTATATGATTTTTATGCATAAAATATAGAATTACTTTACAAAAGAGAATTATTTACAAAAAGAAAATTATTAGTTATCTAATATATGACATACTGTAGTCTAAATATGTGAAGTGATTTGAGTTTTAAGGAAAAAGCATTAGAGAATAAGTTGATGGACACTAGAAAGATGAACAGCTAAATGAAATCAATTGGTCAAACTGAAAATTAATATTAGTTCAAATATTAATTATCGTTAATTAAATAAATCAATTCTAATTGGTTTTAATGAATATTAGAGAATAATGAAACTTGAAAATTATCTGATATTGAAATTTAAAAAATTCTAAGTCTTTGAATAATATGTCAAGCAAGCATATAAACAAATATGTTGTATCGTATAACATATTTATACGAAGTCACCCCGGAATATATAAAAACAACAAGCTGGTATGCACGTACACGCTTTAAATGGTAGCACATTGCACTTAGGTAAAGAAGAATAGAGATGGCGAGCGACCAGTTTCAGAGGACGAAAAAATTATACGAAAGGACGAGGCCAATCTAGTGGCATCGTAGGCGACCCACGGCGAACAAGCCTTCGGGCTTCCGTTCTTCTTCCGTGTGATTACAATGATAATTTGCTGCCGAGACCCATATACGTGCCAAGGCCCGCCCCGTAGATAATATGCAGCGTACATCTCTCGCCTTACCGATACAAAAACAATTCCTGTAGTCTTTAACGATGAAACGAAAAGAGAGAAAGAGAGAGAGAAGCCATTGTTTCCGTGGTCACTATGGACTCGGAATCACCAAAAGCTCGAGCGCCTATGTAAGCCGCGCCTCATTTCGTTTCTTCCATTCCCGATAGTCGATGCCCTTATTAGAATCACTTCTGGCGCGAGTAAACCTTCGCTGTTACACTTAGCCAGATGCTTCACCGCTGCCGATCGCGATGAGAATTCAAGGAGAGATTTTGTAGCTTTGTCGAGCAGCGCACTGAATCACTATATACACGAGTGTTCGTAACTTTCAAAGACTCGATAAGAAGAAGTCTAGCGTTACTTTATTACGATCGCGTAAATATACGAGTTTGTAATACTCTTGTGTTACAATTTCAATTTCATGAGTTTCATGTCTAACAAGAATATGCATCAATTTTGTAAAAGAATATTTCGTTTATTCAATAAAATAAAATTGATGCACATGAAACATAATAATTGTGGAAAACTATTTATGCAAAAGCATTTATTACCAATTGGGCGTGTGCAGTAGAAAGTTTGAAATATAATTAGATTGAATTCATAATTAAAATTTTACAATTTAAAAGTGTAATTAAAAAATTAACATAAATCATCTCTAATTTATTAATAAAATATTTTCTAAAGTAGACATATTAAATCAGATAATTGTAATACATTATAAGTAGCTTTAAGTAAATTTCTGGAATATCAAAATAATTAAACTGTTGCAACATACATAGATTGTATTACATGTCTTTAATTGATAAATAATATTCATAATATCTGTGTAAAATTTCTCTTCTGACAAAAGAAAATATATCTGGAAGGTAATGTTAGTATAATAAAAGTAAAAGTTCATAATCTCATTATTAATGGGCTTATTAGTAGCTCCATCCATTTAATTTGCCTATTATCAATACGAATGTTTGAGATATGATAATTTGTAATTAACTTATACGCGTTTATGCGAGCATCTTTCAAATTGAACAAGAAATCAAAGCCACAAATATTAGCACGTAATCGCAATCAAATGAATTTCACTTGGGAATAAACCATTTACATAAATGAATGACTAGTTTTGGTCTATGACGCGACGCATTAATGTTGAGTATGTACCTACTTCTATCAATATATTAATGCAAGTACAAAAAGGAGAGTAAAACTAGTGTATAAATGCATGTGCACTCTCAATCCATGTGGGAAGAAGAAGTATGGATTTAATGATACAGTTGAGGAGACATGCATACAAACTATACATATACATGTAAGTACATGCATGTGCCTATCGTCCCCAAACGATCAACTATTTTGAATAATACAAGTCGCGATCGCGCTTTAATGGCCTAATGATATACTACCGATTCCTTACGGTGTATCGGCTATACGTCACTTATAAGTCTCGTATATCTGCATACGATGTACTTATCGTGACCTAATGCAACTCACTTGAGAGAGAGAGAGAGAGAGAGAGAGAAGAAGTACACGTCCAACTTAACCAAACAAACGATCGAAGACATATTTCATTCTGTCGTCGTTCATTCTTGCTTTCTAACGATATAGAATATTGATTTTTTCTTAAAATTTTCATAATTACGAAAGCTAATCAACAATTGTAAAACAGTCGAAAAGGTAAATTAACTTAGTTAATTCACGATTTCATACTGTATATTATACTGATACAATTTTTTTATTTACAACCGTCTCTGTAGTAGCTAATAAATTAACTTAGGTAAACATGATATCATTTAATATCATTTAATGGGTATGTATATACACATCATGAAAATTAAATTGAATTAAAATGTTGTCATCAATTTAATTTACCAGCTTCGAGTTTATTTATATCACAAATGACAAAGTAATATCAAATTCGCATAAACATATTCTACATATTAGTTTCTTAATTTTCAAAACAAATTATTTTAACAATAACAACAGTATTTAAAAATGCTACAGTGTTATTAGTTTATAAAATTGTAGATTTTAGTATATTTATAAGTAATCATTTATATTACTGCTCTAAATATAAATATCGTATCTATGTAAAACACTCCTATATAGGATAATTCGAAGATTAACAATCATAAAACTGGTGACACCTGAGTAATAGAATTAGACTGAAACTTTTCAATTACCAAAAACCAAAAAAGGGCAAAGAAACGTAATCATGCCAAATCCATCCCTTCGATTTTGCCAATCTTCTGGGCTTTCCATTATTTACATGGATAGAATATGGTTCTTTTCACGACATCGCATTCATGCGGATAACTCACAGTTGCACAGTGTCCGCGTCTCCTTGTTAAATTCCTCTCCACGGATACGCTTGGACATTACAAGCGCGTAAGAACTACCCACGTTCTCGACATTTGCTAGTCAATAAGAGAATATATACGTATATGCATGCTGGAATGTTTAAGCGTTGCCTCATATATGCCGGAAAATTGCTTTGGCTGCAACATGCTTCACCTCCGTCTTTGAGATATCGACTTTTCTCTATGCGTCTAATGCCCCACGTGGTATAAGCCAGCCTGACGAATTATAGTAGTTGGACGGCTCCTTCCTGCTGCTCTCGTTTATGCAAATCTCGTCCAGTCGTCTGGTGATTTTTCAACGAATTGCAAGTATAAAGTACTCGACATTCATTCCGCTTACCTTGAAATCCTTCATAATTCTGCAATTTGAAGGATGCCCTTACTTTGGAAAAATGTATCGCATTAGATACAAAGGAAATTTTCCTCCTTTCTATATTTTAATAAAGCGAAATAAATATGAAATTTAACTAAATTTTCAAATTGAAATTATCCTTTCAAATAGATGTTTCTAAAACTGACATTTATTATAAAGATATCAGAATAAAATACAGTTATCTTGTTATTCAGCGATTAGATTCTGGATGAAAATGTTAACATTTTTTCAAATTAAATATGCAAATAAAAATGTAAATAAAGAAGTTACCGATACATGTAAAATCAAAATTATTGATAATCTTATTACATGACTATATTCTGAAGTATATATAAACATATGTAATCATTGAAGTAGTACACTTTAAAACATTATTACCAGATTTAATTTAAATAATATTCTGAGGGGAAAAATAAGCAATTATCTTATACATATTAAAATCTAATAAAACTGTTTCTTTCAAAATATCCCAATTTTAAATATAAAATAAATTTACTCACAAATAAAGTAATATTTAAATTAACTTATGTTTTCCTTGTGTAGACCTGTAAAAATCACTACAGTTGATTCTCTTCGAATTTAAGAAAATCAAAATTAATTTCGTTTATGTAAAAAGCAGTTTCTTAATCTGTTCTTTTCTCATTTCCTGGATATTATCATGAATAATTTTGAAGTCAATATATTCAAGAGCTGGTATTTCTTATACTAGATCGCTTTGTTTCAAAATTTCATATCGACAGAAAAGGATTCAGGAAGTTAATTCGAATCGAGTTATCCGCACGTTCTAATAAGCCAATGACGTGGTTCTTCTGTGGCAATAGCGATGATTTAGCAAAAATTGCAGTGCTTAGTTGTAAAGATCAGATGAAATCAATGAAGAAAAGATTACAGACCATATTTTGTGTTAATTAGGGAACTTTGATTTTCGTTTCGTAAAAATCTCCTTTTTCTCTACCTTCGTTGATTTTTATGCAACGTTGCTTGTACATGCACTGCTGCTAGATTTTGCCATTGGGAAATTATTTCTATTCGCTCTATCTTTGCGGAAAATCATGTACGGATATTTTAGATTGCATACAGCGACATTGAATCAAGAAATACAATTTTTCAAGCAATTTTTTGTATTTATTATTGAATAGATAATGAACTGAAAGGGTAATAAACCCAACTACCTGCGCTTTTATTCATTTATTTGGCAACCCTAGAAGATTATTCTATTCAATTTACGCTAAAGGGATTTTCTTACGCAAAAAATTCATAGTTTTATTTTATTTTATATACTCGTAACCTATATAGATTTTATGAAAAATAATCCTCTTAAGCAATGTAGAACATTGAGTTTCTTAATTTTTATAAAATATTTATTTTTAAGATATAATTCTTTCATAAATACATTTGATAAGTTATTGAAGTATAAGTTTCACTAAATCTTTTTCATTGAAATTAATTAAGATTAATTTTAAATATTTGGAACATCTTGTTTTACAGTTTATAGACATATCCCATCTTTCGCATAATTATTTTTATATTTATAAAGACATACTAAGCAAATAGAATTCATAAAAACCAGTTAACGTTTTTTCTTACTTGCTCCTGCGATTTATCAAGATCATTTTCAGTTTTTTTTTATCTGTCCCATAAGATTTTAATTCTCACGTCCCTAGAATATGGGAACATGGAAAAAAAGAAATAGATGGAAAATTTAGGGACACCTGGCGCACCATCAACTACTTCCTTTCTCATTAATTCGCCTCATTTCAAATGTTTTCTTGGATATATTTGCGCAGTCTAATATGTCATTGTCTCATCAAGAGAGAGATTACACGTGTGTTCACATGAATAAGTTAACATAAACAATTTGGTGTCCGTCTTCTAACTTCACATAATTTATTTTATCACTGAAACGCCATCCCTCTCTCATTCCGCCTTCCATTTCTATCGTCACCTTCTTGATGTACATATTCTTTCTCACTTCATTTCAGTTGAGTCTATTCATTCATAGAAATATTTCGTTTATGTTCTTAATTCATATTAATATTATTTATTGAGATATCATTCTATATTGAAATCATATTTATCTATCCATCGTTTTGGGACTCTATATTTAGCTGTCTGGCAAAAATTTCATTTTAACGCAGATTAATTTGATTAGTTTTATTTACAATGATGCTATAGATATATAATATATAATGCCAATGTACTACTTTCGAAAAAAAGAAAATGGTATATTCAAACGTATATTCTTTATATATCCCATATATAATGTTATAAAAGTTCTTTAATAACAACTAAAAGCTTTATTGAAATCTTTACCTTATTTTAATTATAAATTATTATTAAAAATTTAAGTTAGGTGCGCACGAGGCTACCATCGTCCATATGCGTACAAGGTGGGAATAAAAGGGATTTGTAGAAGTGGGTTTCACACTGCTTCTTCAATCGAGGCCACCCCTCGTGGCTTCTAATAGGTCTTTACATCTAGAGGGTTGGTCCTCCCCTCTGTCATGATTGTCGCTGGGGGTGTGGTCCATCGCTACGGTATATTGAAAGACATTCGGTATATTTATGATAATATGTCGAAGTGAGGGGTTGCCAGTTTGTAATCCCCTCTCCTTTGCTTTCTCACTCACTCTCTCGCTCTATCTCAATCATTCGCTAAAAAGTACATCGCATCCCTAGCTCCATCGATTTTGGTCGTACCATTCGAGGGAAGCGTCCAGAGGAAATGCAAATAATTTTCCCCCTTTCCTCTCCCCCTTATCCTAATGTTTCACCCTCGCAGATTTGAGACGAGTATTTTTTATTGTCCCTTGTATTTTGTGCGTATGCGTGCTGGTAGACGCATGCGCGGCCTTTGTTTGGACAATATCCTTTGTTACCAATGCATAGCGTTCGCTCATTCTCCGATAACAACGAGAGAGAATAAGAGAGACAGAGAGAGATGCTTTTTTCCTTTTTATTTTTCTCGCTTTCTCTCATAGATGTGAGTAAACAAAGATCTACCACACGGGGGTGTCCATGAGAGTATGCATAGGCACATAGCGGTCAGTAAAAAGTCGCCATTTTTAGCGTGTACGTGGAACGCTGATAACGTTTTTTATCCTCTCGTGGGCTTCGCTTCCACTCGAAGAGTCGCAAAGGATCGCCGGAAAGTCGGTTGCTAGTTGCTGAGACACTGAGTGCACATGCAAAAAGTAGTGAATGAAGGTAGGACGAGAGATAAGACGTATCTGTGTCTGATATATGTGAAGGCGTGCGCGATACCGCATCTGTGTAGCGATGTGCGCAACTCGGAAAAGCCGAAAAAGCGGGGACAGTCAGCTACAAACATGTATGCTGATTCCCTCTCCGCGATGCAGTTACCACGTTCAATGTGTTTTATTTTTCTTCTGGCTCCTACACAGGTGAGTGACTTTGCGGTAAATGTTCTGGGAAATACATCCTCGTTTATAAATGTATTCAGCTACTAGTGCTCATTTTTATCAAGATTTATATGTTTCGTAATTGAAATGTAATTGCAAATTCCATTAATCGAAGTAAAATTTGATCTTAATATAAAGACTTTAATTATCAATAATAGTGTGTGTTGCAGGCACGTTCATATGAAATAATAGAAAAGCAAATAAACAGTAGCTTTTGATATCTTCACTTGCTAATATAATATAGTCAGACAAAACATTTTTATGTTAAATATGCTAAATTTCTTCTTTAGTCATGTACTCTATATATATATATATATATATATATATATATATATATATATATATATATATATAGAGTACATGCAGAATTTTTTTGAGAAAAAATATAAAAAAACTGACCACAAAGACTTATCGATTGAATATAGTAAGTGAAATGCAATAAGTGGACATACAACGTCTATTGTACAGATTAGGATAAGTTTATTTTTACATCAATTTTAAGAGTAAATAAGTATCAATAACGGTTTAGATATTACAGTAAATCTAGTAGTTACCGCAAATGAAAAATATAAAAAAATCAAATTTAATTGAATAAAATATAATAAAATTTAATTAATTTTTTTTAATAGATAAAATAATTTAATATAAATTTAATTTAATCAAATATAAAAAATTACTTTTACAAAATGAGAATTCGATTTTTTATAAAATTTCTAGTATGTTTATGTTTTCCTAAACAAAAAATAATAATAAATGAAATTTTCTATCGAAACACCGGCGTTTATTATTTTTTCAAGTTAAATAGCATTGATGCGAGAAAAACGAAGCAAAAAGCATGCGCACTGTGAGCTTGTTGCAGCATCATCCTGAGGTTATATCTACTATCCATGACTCATAACAAAAAGCCGTATAACGTTAGACCAAAAAAATAATGTTTAAATACTGAGGACAGAAATACGTATTTGTATTAATTTTCATGCACCGCTCTACGTTTACAATTTGGTACGTATTTACGTATCATGCATGAAAAAGGATCTTCTCGATGCTGTTTGATTCTATAAAACTGTTCATTCGATTATAAAATTTTATCTTACATTCTTAATGCGTTTTAATACGTTTTAAATTTTTCCCAAAGTTTGATTTGAACCGTGTTTTTTTATTCTGTTAGTATAACGTTAAAATTAAGAAATTGCAGTTCCTTAAAATATTTATTTTATTCAAGTTTTAATAATGGAACATTTGAATGCTCATCTATTGAAATTATCGATCATATTTTTATGAAATAATCATTGTTGAACAAATTCTATTGCTTCACTTGTATTAAAGATTATTTACGCGTAATTAAATCTCGCGTAAATTAAATAATATCTATATACAAAATTTTTAGTCTCTATATGTGCAAAGACTTGTAGCTTGTTTATAAGTCTAACTATTTAATATGATTTGAAAACGTTCAAATATTAAAGATCTCATCAACTACGAATAAAAAATGAAATAAATGCTTAAAAACGATACTCCATGGGCAAATTAAAATGAAAATATGAGGCATTAATTTCCACTCGTTACGACATATACTAACTAAAACAGTCTTCAACACTAGTCCAAGGAAAGAACCAGCATTCTCATGGCTCTGTATACATCAGTAAAACAAAGACAACAACCAAATGCCCCGTCGACAATTAGCGGGTACACGAAGGCGTCGACGTTATCTCGTGTCGTGTGGCAATGCATGGGGGAAAAATAGTCCGAACAAGCGACAGTATAAATCCATCGTCGATGTTTCACGCTCTCTTCACTCTAAGCGAATTCCTAAACGTTATCTTAAATGTAGTCTGGTTGATGTAGCATGTATTTATGCAGTAATTCAACAAATGAAACGATGACTAGTTCACCTTTAACTTACAGATCATAGCCCCGCAAATTTTCACTTGAATCTCTGTTTCTCACGACCATAAGCTTAAGCCTTCTTATTATCATTGTAGCCGTGAGTGACTAGCCAATTAGTTTGTTCGTTATATTTTTAATGATCTGGAGGACTATTTTATAAAATTAATCGAAGTTTTTAATTTTATCTTATATGAACGGTGTTAATTTTAATTTGCTGTTGAAAATGATTATTCTAATTGTTTACACTCGCAAGAAGCCATAATCTTAACGCATAAAAGAGAGTAAATAACTCGCCCAACAAACTTCTCTCTCACGTGCATGTATAGAGTGTGGAGCGTTTAATGCACTTTATGTTAAAACAGCATACTTTACGCAAACAAATGCAAAGACATCGGCACTAGACATCTATAGATTTTTTCATCTGAAAAACAAGTTAATCAATGAAGTATGTAAAGTTAAAAAATGAAGAAGCGCAATTAAAAGCGATCTTGGTGTACGGCCACAGTCTGACGTGGATCAATTATAGTCCTTAACGCCGAGATAGTCTTACGTTTTGCGCATGAGAGGCGAGATGCAGGCGACTATCCTTCGTGTTCGGGATAGTCCGCCTAACGAGAGAAAAACAGATAGAGAGAGATAGAGAAGCACTAGTACAAGCGATATCTTATCCAAGGAAAACAGCCATACGCGGACGTGAAGTAGTGTGGCCTCATCTTCGTGCCGGTGTGCGAATGGGCTATCTACCAGCCTACTCGTCTTTCTTTCTTTCTTCGCCGGGTATGAAGCAGGACTCTCTTGATATAATGGTACACGAGCTCCTCGTTTTCCCTCTCCCATTCTTTGTCGATTAGTGGACCTCGTTTCGCGATTTGCGATAGACTGTAATGCTACCATACAAACCACTTCTTTTCTCTCTATTTTCTTTGTTTTCAAGCTCGCGCACATATACGCGTATGTTAAAAATATGCAGGGCTTTGTGTACATGTATATGTGGTCCAATTCAATTTTTCCCCTACATGTTGTCTAAGTGTATGTAGAAGTACTCTTAAATGCAGACAAAGATCATTAAATCATCTTAAATGTCTGTGCATATGTTAAAAAGTCAATTGAAATAATGATAAATAAATAACTGAACTTAATAAACTGGCTTAAAAGTTATACAATCTGAGGATATACATGTAATTAATGCATTTTTTAAAATGAGACGTTAGGCATAAAAATTATATTCATCGACTACAAGAGTGTTGAGTAAACATCTAATAATCTTATTACTTGTACAAATAAAGCGAATTTAGTAATGAAGCTGTATTTTCTCACAACTAATATAATTATAACGTAAACTACTTTTACTATAAAAAGAAAAGAAAATCCATGAAAATAAAATATTATTTTATCATTCAATAGTGACGTGTTTATGTATTAAATGTTTGAAAATAAATCTTACGGTAAGAAAAAATTTATAGAAAAATTGATACCTAAATTAAGTTAGCTCAAACAATTTCTCTAACACTCTCTCTCTCTTTCTCTCTCTCTCTCTCTCTCGTTGCTTGTCTCATTATGTAGCTCTCATTCTTTGTGCCTGAATCTGTATTCATACATAAAGTAAGTCTCTATTCTTTATAAATTTATTGAGTATAAAAATTTCCCAACTTTACATCGTAAAAATGTATTGAAAAAATTTGAATAAATGAATTTTTATTAGTTAGGGATAATTTTTTCTAAACATGTAAAGAAATTAAATATAATACGATATAATTTCATCATGTAGTATATTATTCTATTGATTATTCAATCGATATCCTCAATATCACTATATTAAATATTTAAACCTTATTTTATTTATAAAAATTGTAAAATTAAATAAATGTAATCATTAAATCTTAAACAAAAACATAACTTTTAAAAATAAATAGAAGTTGATACATATAATAGCCTAATGCTATTTTTAATAGTTCGAATAAATTGATTCATGTTAATAAAAGTAGCAATACTATTTTTTAGATTATTATTTTAGCTAACGCAATAATATTTTCTTTATATAAATTGTCGTATATAAATAATTTATAAAAAATAGTATTTGTGTAACAAGATATAGAAATAGTGTTATTATATACTAAATGTATATAATTTGTGACGATAAAATAATATGTCATGATACAATCAAAAATCTTGACAAGAATTAAAAAATTTATTAAAAAATTACAATAATACGGAAGAAAAATTAATTTAATATTTTTTTATTGGTGATAAAAATGATGCGACTAGAGCCAGTAATATATAGCTACGATATATTTGTCCACTATTAAAAACGTGTTTGTCTATTCATTCAATAGTTACGCGAAAAAAATTATTCGGTTAATGAGTTCAAAAGTATCACAAAATAATTACAAATAATTACAAAAATAAACATAGGATAAAATAATGAGTGAGCTAACAATTATTTAGAACGGATGGTAGGTTGTCTCAAATAATTGCTACAATCAAAACTCTTAAGCAATTTATTATTGTGTAATTTGTGTCTGTTGTAACTGTCAACTTTCTTGAATAGTAAAAATTTATACTCTTTTTTGATCAGCAACACATAGTCTGTGTAATAACTTGAATCGAAATAAGAGATGGTGAGAAAAAAGAGGGAATATTGCTTCTCAATTTTCTTAATATGCTTTAAATTTTTAATAGATATTATCGTACCACCTTTTAAAAACACATTTAAAATATCTAAATACGATAAATCTTTAAAAGTAAATTGCAAATGGGATAAACTTGAAACACGTTATTATAGAAAAATATACTAATAACTTGTATGTATAAGGAATAATAAGAAATATTACAAATCACTGAAAACAGATACAATTTATACTCCTTGTTGAGCAAACAGTATATGTTCTTATTTGATTCAATAAATATAGAGAAGAAAAACAAAAATATAAAAAATAGTAGATTACACGACAGAGAAAATCTATGAGAGAATAACAAATAATGCGTAATGAAAGTATAAAAAGTTTATCTAAAGAAAATGTTTACCTTAGCAGAAAAGTACTGTAAATAGAAAAGTGCTGATTATTACCATTAAACTCTGAATTCCTTACTAACGCAATGTAAGTAATGTTCACCTTAAGATTCTACAAAAAATGTAATATTTTTGGATACCTAATGGAATGTGTAAGAGAAATTGAAAAATTAAATGCGAAGTGAAAGAAACCCATAGAAGCGCCATAAGAAATATGTTCACGGAAGTATTTCATGATTGGAACGCGGAGCGCCAGCTGATGTATGCCAGTTTAAGCCGCTGTGTACGTACTTTATACTACTCGCGGTCCGACACTTCGTACAGACGTATATACTTACGTACGCGCTCGTACTTCAACTTCAATCGCCCCCCTCCCTCATCAGATGAACACTTCGTCGTCAACGTTTTATATATCGCTAGGGCATATTTCTCTCTCCTTCATAAACGTTTAATGCCGCTTTTCCGGAGAACGTGCCTTCTCTCTTTTCCTCCGTTTCAACCTCCACGCGCAGCAGCAATTTGCAAAGAATTTTCTCATCCGGAGCGCGTGGACACGCGGTACAGGCGCGTTTATGTCGATACTTATAAATGAATGCAACTATCTTTTAATGATCCCTAAAACTCAGTCACAGAATTTTTCGCGAGTCTCTCACGCCATGACTGCATCGCCTTAATGTCTGCCTATTTATTAATTTTTTAGAGTTCTCAGAAAGATGAGAAAATTTATTTTTATGCTCTAGCATTAGAAAGACTCAACTAGTTTATTTTCTTTATCTTTTTAGCTTTCTTTTACATTTCTGATGCGTAACTACTGTGAAAATATGAAAGCTAATTGAAGGTTTTCTAGCTTGAAGACTAGATATGCTAAGAAAAAAAAATGTATATATATACATATATGTCGTAAAAAATCTATGTTAATAATTAACTTACATAGATAACGTTTATATGTTAATAATAAATATTTTAAGAATAAACACATCCTCTGATAATGTATAAGACTACAATTAAAATACAATTCCAGAATTTTAGGCTATCTAATGTAAAAATGAAACTTCTAAGCGCTTTTAATAGTAATGTGAACATCTAAAACTAGATATGCAAGTACTTCTTATAGCATTAGGATTAAGGCATATAAATCTTTCAATACGGAACACTTAGAGGAAAATGATTTCTTTATTTAGGAATTATCCTTATAATAATAGTTATATACTATTAACATTTCTTAATTCTTTATTTTTTAAATTATTTGATTTATAAATCATTTAACTTATTAGATATGAAAATTAAGATAAGTTTTCTTGTTTGCGTTTTTTTAACTAAATTTTATTGTAGAATATTTCTTAGATGATTTATTAAATTTGTAGCGCTGACTACAATTTTGTATTCGGGATGTCATGTCATTATATTTGAATTATAGTCTAAAGAATATGTACATTTGTTCAAAAATGCACTCTGCAGATATTATATTATAAATTGAAATTTTATCTGAGAAATTATTTACTTATCAAATATTTCATTGATTCCACAAAAATTGTATAATTGCTTACATATTTTAATAAATAAATTATACATATAATTCTAAACAATGAATTTGTAAAACAATAAATAATTTAAAAATAACTTTAAATACAAAAAAAATATAATTTAATAAAAGAACCTGTCATATAATATTTCAAACGACTTTAAAAAACTTTACTGTTTTCTTCTTATTATTCTTTAACGATATTCTACTTCTCATGTGATCATTTTAGATAGATAACAACAATTTTATAAAGTTAATTATATTCAATAGCAATCAAGTACACCATCAAAGTTAATATTTTATTCGATAACCTAGATATCAATGAGTTTTTAACAACTTGTTAGCTAATTATAAATCGAAGTAAAGCATAATAACTCCTAGAATTAAACCAAGAACGAACAAGTTTTCTTCATCCATACCTTTATTTAATTTCATTTCGTATGGTATTATACATCTGTTATTATAAATTAAGGTAAATTAATTCACACCAGGGCAATTAGTACATTCCTTATAAATCTGATATTAAAACTGCACGTGCGTTCACGAAGATTCCTGAGTTCTGATAAAACGATCTACTGATTCTGGAGAAATTGAATTCTCATCTGTTTTAAATTATGCCTGTGTTAGCAACTGCTATACACTTACAATAAAGTGCTTATGTATATCAATAATGAGACTAATCTGCCTCGAAGATCATTTTATACGTTTTAAATGTCTTCTTCTAATGGACTCCGCACTCGTGCAGAAAATTAAAACAAATAACACACTGGGAAAGTGCAGGAAAGCCCATACGCTATGTAATCTCATTCGTCAAAATGTTGGGCATGCACACCACTACTTTTTCTTTTTTTTCGTCCATTTTATTTATCTTGTGAATGTGTGACTAATTTATATGTAATAAATAACATTGAATGAGGGCGAGAAAAAAATGTAAAAGAAATATGAAGGGAGAGTAAGAGTGACAGTCATTGTATTAATTCTCGTATCAGTCTCGGGAGAAGATTTAAAAAAAAACATCATATCTAAATGATAAACCGTAGTTGCTCAGTCAAAACTTTAGCGTTATCTATTGTTTACAGACTTGCAAGAAAAAAAACCTCAGGACTCTTGTCTTACAATCAATTTACGCGCTCGAGAATGCGAAATAATAAATCAACTTTCGTCGCTCGATGCGTGAATTCACTAATATCTAAACTGGACTTTTCGTCCTTGCATCAAACATGATACGTATTTCATCCGTATCATGAAATTTCGTTCTAGAAATTTTGATCTCATTGTCTGCCAAACGCTATGATTGTGTACTTTGAATAATCAGTGCTGGTTCAACGAAACGTTTGAAAGAGACTTTGAGCTGCACTGAATATCCGATTGTTTCGTACACCAGGAAGTACGAGTTTTCATTTATCACGGACCTATTTGTGGCTTGAATTTGTTAGATAAAACTAATTGAAGAACCTTCTTCACAACAATGTATTCATAAAGCATACTTTAATTTGATCTAATTCAGAAATTCATGTCTATCAATGCCTTCATACACTATTAACTTTATCAAAATGTAAAGGAAATTCAATCTAATGATACAAATCTCAAATAAAGTAGGCCCACAATCCGTTCAAATGCGACGTTCGTTACAATGTAGCGGACGCTGAATAGTGGAGCCCAGCCAAGTCAGACAACCTTATATATTATATAATATTCGGATCGTCAGTCGTTAAATACTTCCGACTAGTTCGACTGATTCCGAAAGAGCGAAATTCACACAAGTAGGCGTATTTGATGTGCTCGGTCTATCACCTGAAGGTAACCATTAAATTGTAGGATTATTTCGATATTAGAAATTTGCCTTAATTTTTTGAAATCTTTAAATACACTAATGAAAAGCATTCGTTTCAGAGGCGCGAGACGTACTTAATTCTTAGACTCAAGATATAAATACATTTCCTTTTATTGAAATTAAAACTCTGAATTCAATTAGAAATACAGAAGTATATAGACAAGAATAATAAATATAGAACGTAAACGTATAATTCTATGCTCAACTCGAACGTAGCACTTTTATTCATATATGAAAAAAATTCATGATTAAGTCGAAGTAGCACTCATTGAATATCGTTTACATTGAAGCTTATAAGTACTAAGTCAAATCTTTTATCATTATAAATTTATTTAGACCGCTGAAGATCACTATTTTATATACATATTTAGCATAATCCATCGATAAAGTTAACTATGTCGACTAATTGCGATCGTACACATTGGATGTCTGGTCTTATTAAAAATACGAAACACGTTAATACGAAAAAACATTAATACTTGCTTAACTTCTTCTATAGTAATTGCACATCATTTTTATAAGTGAAAAACAGCTACTATCATGAAAACTAATTATAATTTTTATATTATTATAATAATAAAATTAAACTTTTTATTTTAAAACTACTAGTTAGACAGTAATTTATTAGCAGTTTATTTACAAGACACAAGTTTGGCTGATAATTATTCTATCTTTTAATCAGAGAAAAATTTTATTAATCATCACCTCTGGATAATAAATTATTTTACACCAACGTACTAATATTTTCTATTCAAGCTGTATAAAAATATAGATAAAAATTCGAATTAAGAATAGGCACATGAATTTAGTCTCAGATGGTATGTCTAGTAATAGATACATAAATATCATAGTGAAATGTACCATTTATTTAAGAAATTCAAATGTTTCGATACTTTCTTCATGTCGCACGTAATGAAAAACCTTTGTTTGCTTATCCAAGCAACAATTCCTAATTATGCTCTAGTTAAGCAATCGATATTTCACGTCACTTAAAAGTAGCGAGTCGAAATCGAAAGACAAAATCTCCGCATGTGTACGTAGTAGTACCATCGAACACTTGAACCGTCCATACGGGTGTCAGAGATAATTAGGAAGTTTATTGCTGCATGCCACCATGCGTAGCAAACTTGAATAAAACGTAGCTGCACCTTTCACACGCGTCGCTGTACAGAACCGCGATGAAAATCCAACCTCGGCTCAGTTGAGGCAACGCGTACGGCTTCGCGTATTCGTTCGCATTCACATACGTATATTTGAGAACAAGCTCACCGAGGGTGTGGGGTAACTCACCCGGTACTTAACATCGGGACAAATGGGATAAGATTTTCGGGGAGCATCGGCGAACACTAGCTTCTCGCTCTCCCTTCGTTTCCTATCTCATACTTGGTTTTACTTTTTTTATCTTTCCCTCAGTCTTATATGCGTTTGTAGTTATTTCTCCCAGCCTCGTTGCATCATACTGATGGCTGTTGCTAATGCTTTTTCTCTTCTTTTTTTCTCCGCGTTGCTCTCTTGTTATGACTTTTCTCTTCTTTTTCTTTCACTCGACTCTTCACGCAATCTTATTTAGCCCTCCCCCATCCCGTTACCAACCATGTGGCCTCACAGTTTTACTTGCTCACATATTTTTCTTATTTTTCTCTCCTTTCGCACTTTACGTAATTAAATTTACGTCATTTAAAATTAAGCTTTGAGCTGTTCTTAAACCCAGATTTATATTTGCATTTACTGTCTTATTCAAAGTTCGCCCTCGTGCCGATTTTCACGGAAATGAAAATATAATGAGAACGCTATTATATTTTTGATTTTCAAAATTCTACGTTGAGCTATTTTTGAAGATAGTAATGTTTTGAATAGGAATTTTATGTTTTTAAAATATTTTCAGATATTTTTTTCTTTTTTCACTTTTTTCTCGTAGTTTATTTAATGAAAAATTCTTAAATACAATACTTAAAGGTAAAATGCATATAACTTTATTCTTCAAATAATTTTAGAAGAAGCTTTTTCCAATGTTATTTATCTACGATTACGAATTATTTCCGATTAATAAAGAAATATGATTTATATTGCATAAATTAATACTTATTATTCTTAAACAAATAAATACGATATAAGTAGAAAAATAAAACATTATTATGATTAATTTATTATCTTTCCAGCATCACTTCAATCGAATACTTTTAATTGTTTCAATCATGATTTAAATAAGTATTTGGAAATTCATTAATTAACTGGAATTAAGACACCACAAGAAATGTATGAATCTTTCACAAATATGTATATGTTTCTATCCCGAAACCTATAAGTGAAGAAATATGACTTATATCCAATAAGAAGGTTCAGATAAGATTGCGATATTTAATAAGATTAAACCATATAATGTATCGAAAACTCTTGAATGAGAATTAATATCACTGATATATTAATATATCAGTAATAATGTATAAAATATACAAAATATATTAAATAGCAAGCTTATTTAAATTTTAAAATTTTAAAATTTCTCATAAGGAATGATACATTTACTATAATAGTAAATGAATACTATATGTAGGTGGATTTTAATTAACTAAGAATGTATGAACAAAATTTTAATCTCAAACATACCTAATTATTTTTATGATTCTAAAATAAAAATGTATAATACTCTTCTATTTAATCATTTATTTTTTAATAAAATACAACTACACATGATTATAAATTAAAAAATACGATTTATAACAAAATCACTTGTCATTTTTTTGTATTTTTTTGTCTCAATATTATAAAATGTAGTTCTTCAAAATATCTTTCAATCTACTTAATATTTTTAATAATTTTAATTTAAAATTAGTACTAAAATTAGTACTCTAATAATACTCTTATATTTCAATCTAGAGGTTATTTACAATTTTTAAGCAAAATTATAGTATTATTTTATTTAATTTCAAAAATACTATTAAATTTACAAAATGTTAACGGTGCTTCAAAATACTAGATTTGCAAAAATACTTCATATTTTCCAGGCACACAAATGTATATGAAAACATTCACCTTAGTGATTGGATTCATGTTTACGATAATTACCAAAGGATACATATCGGTTTCGAACATTTTTGACAAAAACTCTTTATGAGTATCAATTGCAAGCTAGTAATAATGTTTCATATTTATGAACTGTGTAGATTTTTATCAACTTGTAATAAATAAGACCTTACATCTAATGAAATGTGTTCGAATTTGAGTAATATATTTGATATTCATTATTTACATTTGTGAAATTAGCAAAATAGCTATGAAATGGGAAATAGGAGATGAAATTTTGATAAGTAGTGCATATTAACTTTAACAATAAAATTATAACAGAATTCTTATGTATTAAGACTGGGGAAACGACCACATGATTTAATTGCATTTATATATGTATATACTACTGTATATACATAAAAGACGTATATAAGTATGTACCTATACCCAATATGTAGATAATTAAATTAAAAAATGAAACTATGAATTTGTGTATGTTTTATTAGGAATTAATTATAATACTTCCATATTTTTCTTGAAAAAAAATGTTGAATCATTAAACTACATGAACTATACGGTATAAAAGTGTACTAATTATATTTTCATACAAACGGTTCAATAGTAGTCTGTTTTATTTTAACATTTAACGTACATTGAAAATAAATAAATGAATAAAATTAAAAATACAAAGGTACACGAATAATTAATTGATGAACTTCAACATAAGCCCTAATTAAGTGAGATTTATGCACTTGTTGCAGCTTGTCAAGGAAAAATTATAACAGGTAATAATTAAATTTTCTATGCCAAAAATAAATCAGATTAATGAAGATATTAGCTTACAGTTATATTCTTAAAATAAATAATTATTCAGATGCATTTCTAGAAATATTTATTCATAAAATACCAGAAGATAAAAGACGAAAGCCGATTGAGATTATCGTTTAAAACGCCTATCTTGGAGCATTACAAATCAATTACAAAAAGGAAATATTTAATCCTCTACCACTTTCATGAAAAACAACACCTTGCCTCGGTATTTTAGATGTATAACCTCTAGCCATCCACATGATAAATCAATTGCGTGAATACTCCTAAACGTATATCTCCACTTGCCAACTTCTCGCGGATTTATGATCTTTTCTACTGTTTCTCTTTTTAATTTTTTTATTCAACAGGAAAATTGTGCGCGTTCTTTTAATCCCAGGTTTCCTGAGTTTTTTTCCGTTTCATTGGCTTTCATCTATTATCGAGGCTCGTAAATGGGTTATTTGACGTTTTCAGGCACATTTATTCTGGTTTCCAGAATGCTAGTGACGTAAATCGTTCATTAAGCTTTAGATCCTTATTAGTAAATAGTTGAGAGAAAAAGAAAAAAAGAGAGAGGGACATTAACAGGAAAGACTAATAACTCAATTCATACCGATCGTTCGCCCAATTATTTTCTGCGCTCTGATTTACGTATTGCTCCTCCTTTCTTACACTTCCACTTGTAGCCTTATGCTTGCACATCTATTTTGTATTTCTTAAATGTAATTTGATTCTGAAAATTCACGATTCTTAAATAAGTGGTCTTTGAAGAAAAAGAACTCTAATAATGTAATAAATTAAATGCACTTAAACGAATAGACTGAAATATTACGGTTTATTACGCGATTCATTTATGTATTATTTTTATTCGCCAGTAGAACTACAAATTTCTTTTAATAATATGTAAAAGTTAAATGCGGAAAATAAAAATAAATATTTTCTGCTATTATTTTTGTTGTTCTTCACTCTTTTCAGAAAAGAATTAGTTTCTAGTATGTATAATGCTTATATTTTCATCAAAATAATATTTGTATTCAGAAAATGGTTAGTATTTTCAAATATGCACTGTATAATTTAAACCTGAATGATCTCAGTTGTAATAAATTTAAAAGAATAGTATGAAATTTTAAAATAATGAAACGAAATAAGAAATTAAATAATTATGCATTAGATTTCTAATGTAACTACAACTGTTTATTACTGAAAATTTTAAATATTTAGATTTACAATAAAACCCATTCGTTGTATGGTACAAACGCAAATTAAATAAAATACTGTAATTAGAATATTTTCATTCAAGAATTATGTATAAAGTTCCTTGCTATACAACAAAAATTTCGGTAGAATAATAATACATGCGCTAAGCGAGAGCTGATAATGTTGTATTCTTTCAACATTCAATTAACTAGATTGGTGACAAACGTATATAAATAAATTATACCATCTATAATTAACAATTATGTTTTTACGTTTCGTTACTTTTCTGACAAGCGCCAAAGGCGAGAATTGAGTTGAGCAGTACATATGTGAATTATATGCTTGTGAGAACGTATCATTTTACAATCGCAAACACACATCACAATATTTCGTAACGCAGTCAGTGAAAACACACATTTGAAAGATTTAATTATTGCTAGTATTTCTTTTCTCCTCACTGTATCTCTCTGCACACACATATTAATGAATTTATGCATGTATCTTTTTAGTTATATGAATAAAATCAATTTTTCCCTTTATTCTATATTTGAGATCTAAAATACATACATTCTGAAGGTAATTATTTCTTTAATATGAGAGTGCGAAATCAGACAATTTTATTAAATTAAAACAAAATTAAGTTAAAATGTACAATATATATTTTTCATAAGTATTCATCTACAAATATATTAATAAATTTATTATCTGTAAGCACATGTAAGTAAATAATACAACATCTAATATTTCTACTTCGAGTTCACTATTGCACATGCATGCATATATATGTCGCAATATGTATGGCGTAACTATATAAATACTATAAATTCATTATTGTTTATTAATTTCTTGAAACCCCATAAAAAACTTTCTTATTATTCTATCATTTTCGTCTTAAAAATACCATTTCTCCATAAATGCTTATTCGTATATTTTTTTGTTGCAACGAATTAAAATATCACTATCAAATAAATTAAACGTTTAATTTAATTAGATTTTTATATAATTATTTGTTCAAAATGAATCAGCGTTTCGTAATCATTTTCTTTTCTTACATTTCACTAAAAATATTTTGCTTATTGTAAACATTTTCAATAATGTTGATATTAAATCGTCTAAACTTAAAATAATTATTATTTAATTATTAAATCTAGTGTATTGATTTTATTTATATTTATAGTTGGATAGCAGCGGAAGTTATTCGATGCTGTTAAAGAACATAAGGGTACCGATGCTAAAGGTAGTTTGGGCCTTAGTGGTCTTGTGGTGGCTATGTTCGAATCCTACTGGCCTGCTAAGTCCCAAGTTACTTCTAGCCCTAACCACATTCAGCCGAAAAGTTTACTCTATTTGAGGTAAGCCTCTTTAATTCTAGCACATTAATAATAGATTAAACTTTATTTCTTCAATTTTTTTAATAAATCTATTTTAGGCCAAAGAAACTGATTGACTCTATAAATATTTTCGCATATACATATCCACTTGCATTTGAATCGGTATCACTATTTGATAGATGAATCGGCTATTTAATGAATCGGTTCATTGTAGTCACTGAATACTCAAGTAAATATCCATTCTCTATGAAAAATCTTATTGGTAAGAGAATCGGTAAGAGTGTCTTCTACATTGAAAACTTCGGCAATTATATAAACAAGGCATAAGGCCGAATATCATTGTTATCTGAATAGAGTTTCAAGATACACATAGATAGAATGGTAGACAAAGATAGATAAAATAGGATAGACCAAAGAGGAAATAATACGAAAAAGTTAAAAGCAACCTCGTGTACCTATATTACTGCTGAGGGAGCAACCAATAGTGTATCTCAGAATGTGTGCGGAGGTCGTGCCAGAGATCGCTTAACTGATTACAAGTGAGAGATCTCAGCGGGAGGTCACGTAAGGTAACAGCATTCTTCGCGAACAGCAGCACAGTAGTGTCGTGTATTTATCTGGGCTTTTCTTCGACGCGGATCCCGTACAGTATATATTTATTCCCTACCCCTTGCTGACATATACTTCGTGCCAAACGCATAAACAGCGATATTTTTGTATGTATACTATAATTCTTGTTGTTATTATTGCTATTGTTAGATAACTTACATTGATATCATCGGTATTACTATTGATTGGTAATGATTATTTGCTTATCATGAAATTTATTAGCTTTCATTTTACTAGTTCAGTTTACTTAAAATATTTCCGAACTACTATTTTTTACTTGCAAAAATCTAAGCTTAGTATGTCTATTACATCTTCAAGTAAACGAATACTTATTATTTCCAATTTGAAAATTAGAGAAAGCTTATAATTATATTTTATATAAACCTTACACTTATAATAATATATTTATATTTTTAACTACTACGTAAGCATGTCATTAATTACATACGAATAAATATTATACAATTTAAAACTAGATATGATTGATCGATTATGAATTGCTGCAATAAATTGAAAATAACCCATTTGAAAATCAATTTGTTTATAGACAAGCTACTAATGCTGTGCTAAAATAAAGTATTAATGAATGTATTAGTAGTAAATTAATAAATTAGTAGTTTAAATATAAAAGCAATAGAAATAAAGTCTGAAAATAAATGGACTTTAATTTCTTCATCAAAACTTTCAATTACATTTCTTTTCATTCAGCGTAAATGGTTGATTTTAATTATACATAGAAATCAAAGTTTAACTATTATTTCTGCATATGCTTCGATTTTATGTCGAGATTTGAATTTAAGATTAATAATTAGTTCGGTGAACTGCCCATTTTTACCTGTAAAACAAATTGTGTATTTCATAATTTTATAATTCATATTCACAGCAACGTGGTAAATATGCGTAGTTTTGTTATTTAAAAAGTTACATAGAGTTATTTACAAAAAAAGGATCTTAATGCGAACTCAATTTAGTCTATTTAGAACTACAGCTTCTGAAAACATTGAACTTTTCTTCAATATATAATTTATATATATATAATAATATATAATTTATTTATTATACATTAAAATTATTAAATAATGAAAATAACTGTTGTACTGATCCTGTTTTTAGATTAGGAGCTAGGAGTTAGAGTCCATGCAATTATACTCGGGAATTGAAAGATTAATGAATAATTCTATACAATTTAACTATGTTAACTACACGCTTTGAATTCAGAGATACATTTTTTATTAGTTTATAAATAAATGAATAAAAGTAACGAGAATACCAAAAAGCAAACCTACTATTCGAGATTAAATATAAAAATGTCGTAGTCAGCCAACAATTATATATTACAAATGAATTCGAAGCAAGAGAGCCATAATCATCGAACCTTCATTCGATGCAAGCATTTTTCAATTAGTACTGTCGACAATATCAAACGTTGATGCGACTGCTATGGGACTTCTTGCGCTCAATTTACGTGGTAGGTAATGAGAATTACAGAGTTTAAATTGAAAAATTCACATTTTCTTGTTCACCAGATCAAACTTTGAACATTAAACCAAAATAATTTGAAACGCAAGTTTTAACAAGAGAGAGCAACAAAATATATAACATGTTTAAAATTGAGTTTACTATCACACCGTGTACCAAATTTATTTCCTTTATTATAAAAATCCGTTATTTTTATCGAGTAAAACTTATACAACTGATAATTAATTTATATACTATTTATTGGTATAACATAAAATGCAACTCGGAACTTCTTTCTTAATAAAAACTTTATTAAAAGCATCTTCCTATATGAAAATATTGAAAAATACGCCAAAACTATAATTGAGAACAAAGTCACATGTGTGTTGATTATCCCAAATTGAAGGTGTAGATACGACTGATATTTTTGATTGAATAAACACCATCTGGCACGCATCGTTACCTACAGATATTTACAAGATTTAAACGGGAAATCACATAAGAGTGACCATTAAAAACCCATCATTAAACGCAGGACTGCGCGTGTGCTCTAGATTGCGTGATCACGTGTAGCCATGCGTGCGCCACCCGCTATGCTTGTGATGTTCAGCATATGCAGTTACATCCACTGAACACGAACGTTGGCTGGGCTCGCGATTTTACTTCCCCTCCTCATCTTTACGACACCACACAACCTTCCACGATGCAGAACTGCTACACAGACGTTTTTCTACCGCGGGACTTAGCCAAGATATCGACACTGTGTAATCGCCAAAGTTACGTGTACTTATTATCGCTCAGCTAGATCGTGAAGAGGCTTTTTATTTTCGTATATCTTTTTTTCTGCTTGTCGTTGCTTGCCACGCAGGGCATCACTTGGAGCGCACGGATTCCTAGAACAATACGTATCTAAAGATAGTGGAGGTCCTTTCGTTTGACACGTAATTACATTACACGTACGCATCGATTGGTTTTATAATTTATAAATAATATTTTTATTCACTCGTTATGATTTATTTGTATCATCTGCAAATTTCGTATTGACTTAAAAAATAATGGATTATGATTCGTACATAGAATATCGTAAAAACGTGAATGAAACCGTACGTTTGTAAGCGAAAATAAAACAATAACACCTGACATTATCAGGCAGTTAAGAATAAAATTGCGTTGATAGCGGAATATCGATGCACGAGGTGCAATATTACCTTAAGAAGCATAGAGCACTTTACATTGAGAAGAAGCTCATCGGTACATGGTTCGCAAAGATAGCCAGAAAAAAGTCCGTATAAAATCGTAATCGTTCTAACACGGTATCTTAACAATTCCAGTACTGATTGCTCGGCAACCTTGATGAGATAACCGCCAGATAAATGCTATCGAATTAATTATCTCTTAATGGCTCTCACCGGCAGCAGCAACAGCGGCGAAAATGAATAATGCCGTGGTTGCGGGCTTAAGGATGTCTAAAATAGAGAAAGAGAAGCGGAAGCCAAAGCCACTAGCTAATAGCCTTGGAGGTGCTAAAAATAAATTTATACGTCTAATCGGCACGTTAGATCGCGGGGAAACATCAGTGGCGGCAAAATTACACCCCGAAGCCTTTGGACGGCCCATAACTCGACTAGAGCTCGGATATCATTGCCCTCGCCATATGCGCTGCCAACGAATTTATTAAGATCGCTCAGAAATATGAGGCTATTTAGATGAACATACATCGACGTGAGTGAGCGAGTGAACGTAATTGACTGGGAGATACAGAATGCAAGTTTTCGCTGCCCGACTATACATTCGTCTCAGAATATCGATGCATATGGATATACTAACAATGCTATGGGACGTTGTTGCAGCATTTTTAAGCGCTGCAGCTATAAATTTACTTAAGTTCATCATTTAGACTTATTGATGAAGCATAGTGCTCATATCCAAATATGATGTGTACTTGAAAACTCGGAAGGTACAGAATCCTAGTGCCAAAGAAACATTGACACTCTGTATTTCAAGGATTTTCATCTTTGTCATTGTCAAAAATAAAACAATAATATTTTTTAGACATTGAATTGTAAAAAAATCTACTGAGATCTATTATAGAGGTTTAAATTGTTAAATGTTTTTCACAATCAAATATTTAAAAAAAATGTACTTTATAACTCGAGTGAGACATTAACATATAACAGCATATACAGTAAGTAAGTCTTTTGTGTTACAAAGTATAAATAATATAAATAAAATTCCTATTATGAGAATTATTTTTATTGTTGTGCTCTATTTAACACATATATCGCACACAATTTTCTAGTAAATCAGGCTAACAAAATTAGAAATGATCGTTCTCATATTTATATTTAGTATAAATTAACTGTACCTTAAATGATAAAATCGTCAGAAATCCACTTCACATTTTGCAAGATCTTGATGCAAATAATTCTTTTAGAAATCTTTTAAATACTTCAAATGAAATACTTAAAAAATTGCAAAAATCCGATTTGTTCTTTTATCAAAAAACTCGCGAGATTTTTTGAAAAAATTTTAAAAGTAATTTAGAAAAACATTCTTTTTTAATAAATCGTTTAAAACAAGGCTCGACCAATCCACCTTTTCCCGCTATCGAATCTAATATAGATTTCAACATAATTCTTTCTTATTCAAAAATAACTAATCTCCAGTGTAATTCAAAGACTTATACTTATATTTTAAAACGCTAATACATCGAATACAGAATGTTGCTACGCCTGCGAAAGCACTGACTGTCTCGCAAAGGAATGTTGAGGTTGACGGCTCTTCGATAGAAGTAATGTAGAAAAGGAAGACAATTAAATGGAATACTTCTAAAGAGCTTAAAATTCCAGGAAAAGAATGACTGGGCCGATGTTCACTCCATGGTGTCAAGACTCACACAAATATTCGGAGAGCTACCGCAGCTAAAAGCTAGGACAAGTAGTAATCACTAAATCATCGCTGATTTTTTGCACCGACGCAAGGTGACCTCCATGACAAGCGCATTTCATATATCACTCGCGTATACGATCGGCTCTGCCAATTTATTTATGACGCTATAGTGGGAGCCTTGGTTCGTTTTGAAAGACGCGCGGAAAGAAAAATTGAAAAATAAAAAAACGGTGCTTGACGCGTGCCCGCTTGCGCTTTCGTCTGCTTAGCCATACGCCCGATACTTATTGTCATTATTAGACCAACGTGAAAAGCGCTCGGGTAGCATTCGATACTTTAGCTTGTTATTTGTTGCTCTTTCATTTACTCTACCGAGAGGAGCAGACAAGAAATGAATATGACTGTGGGGGATGAGAATTTATGCTCCTTCAAGGCAAGTTTCAAAGAATGCACACGTGCTCCAGGCGAATGTAAGAGGGCATTCTTTCCTATTTCCTTGTTTCTTTTTACTCCGCCTTTTTCACTTTATCTTCGAAATGATTTATTGAGGTTATATAAAGTTTTAAAACTTATAATTTGCACTTATTCCATGTATGCATATATGTATCTATTGATTATTTAACAAGATACTCATACAGCCTAATATACAGTACATTTTAAAATCAAATAAAATTAATGCACTAGACTAATACTAAATATAATATGTCTTAAAAAATAATCAATCTGTTGTTCTAAGTACTGCGTTGTGGCAGTATAAATACCTACAGTCTCGTTTTTAGTAAAAGTTTATTATAACTTTATCGAGGTCATACGTAATAATTTATATGCATAAGATGTATGTGAAATCTACATGATATCCCTCTCTAATGCTTTAAATCTGCCATAATTATTGCAGCAAGTGCATTTGACGACGCTTATAAATGAGAGGCACGCGCGACTTCTATTAGCATCAGCTTTCTGAAAAAGTACCGACGCACGCGACATCGGTGAGTTCCCTCGTGAATGCGGAAAAACAGGAGCATCTCGGCCTTGTAATAGCCCTTAGAGACCGATACTCCTTCGGGTCCATGGGCTCACTAATCACTCGCCTGGTATAATTGAATTTAACGATTGTCGCAACTTGTTTAACAATACAGCGAGTGCGCGGTTGCTTTTAAAAGAAAGGATTTTCCATGAAACGGCTGCTTTTACAAGATCTCCAGAGCGAGAAACGACCACCACATTTCTACCGAGCATGCAGCCATACGTGCATAAGTAAGCAAGAAGTCTGACAGAGGATTTTTTGCATTAGGCCGGATGGAAAGGGAAAACGAATTCATTTCGAGGCTTCTTCTTTGCGTTGATCGTTTGCGACTTGCGACCCCCCGCTACAGTTTGTCGGTTGTCGGTTTTTTCAGTGTAGCAACGTCCTTGTTCGCTATTTTTACGAGTATTGGCTCGAGAGAATGACTATAAATTGTAGAAATAACTTGGAAAAACATTCATTATGTATCCTCTAATTACCTACTACTTCTAATGCATGATAATTCCCGTTTGTTTACACGATTTTTTATACAACAGTACTAGTGATATACGTTTATATCAGACTGAAAATCACGTAGTAGGTTGTTCTTACAATCAAAGTATGGAACAATTATTCTGTATGTAGCTTTTTGCATATGCGAGTAATTTTTTCAAATAACGACTATTTTTCTACATGAAATATTTCAACATGCATAACATTTTACACTTTCAGTGTTTCTGCTCAGAATCAAATAATACAATAACTAAATAGTTAAGACATATTTTAAAGCATAATTTTCATATTTAAAAAAACACGTTTTTAATTTATTTTAATCAATAAACTGATACTATAATAGCTTTTGGCTTACGCTGTACCGAATAATTCATTTTATAAAAGAACATTATAAACTGATCCACATTTTGTCACTCAAAACCCCTTAATTTTATAACTCGTAATTTCTTCAATAATTTTATAAAATGTTCATTGATTAAATACGGTTACGTGTCCTAAAATACTGTATATGAAACAATGTAAATAAAAGATTTCTAATAAGATAATGTCCATAATAATTAAGAGTTTAAAATTGCACATCCTGGCTGAAGAATATTTGTAAAATTCTTTAAAATATAATGCAGTATTTCGATATAAATAGTTCATTAAATGAATTAATGATACTTTATAATTAAAATATCAAAAGTATTATACTTGTCTATCAGTTAGAACAAAAGATAGTTGACGCTTTTCAGTTGGAAAAATATCTATTTCTATCCAAATTTCGTTTGTTTGTATCAATATAATAATCAATTTTATCACGTACGTATAATACTTATTTAAAATGCACGAGTAAGATATGCATGCGTAAATTAATCTTTTCACTTTGTGTATTCATTTTTATTTGATATCGTTTTTACACATTACAAAGCAATTTTCCATTTGTCGTTTTTCCTCTAAAGCTATGCTTTAAAAGCTTTTGTATTTAATTAATATAATATGTAAAAAATTGGAATTAATGTGTAATATTATATTTTAACAACCCTATGATATTATATATATATTAATCTGTTGATCAATAGTATACATAAAAATTTGTTTATATCTATTAAATTATGTATCAAATATATTTTACAAAATACTGTTTACCAAAAATTTCTTAAAAAGAAGAACTTATCAATAAAACATTTTTATGTAAACGAAATTAATATAGATCTCTCTTTCAATATTAAAATATTAGTCCTAAGTTCATAAGTTTATAAAACTTATTTATTTTATTTATAAAACTTATTTATTTTATTTATAAAACTTATTTATTTTATTTATAAAACTTATTTATGAATTTATTATTTGAATTTATAAATAATTATAATTAAAAGTAAAAAATACATAACCTTCAACTCATTTAAAAAATGTAATACTTTTCTGAGATCTAAGTAATAAGAAAGTACTAAAATTTAAAAAATAATATTTTAACCTGAGTGAAAAATGAAAAAAATAGTTTAAAATACTTAAAATTTAACGTCATATTTTCTTGTATTTGGTTTTTTATCAATTTACTCATTTAAAATATCTGCTCTTTACTACCTGCTTATTAAATCAACTATGTAACTTGAACACCTTCATAGTAGCCATCTAAAAGCACTTATTTTTAGAAAAATATAACATGTACATTATTTAATATGAAATAAATAGAAGTAAGAATACTAGTAACATGTATAATATAAATACTAAAAATAAACATTTACCACGACTTCATCAGTAACTTCCGATGGAAAATTCGCACTTTACTTATTATATTTTATAATATAATATGCATTCATTTAAAGTTTTTCAAGGAAAAATGTTTTGATGTTTAAGATTTATTAAAGTTATGCAACTTCTTCATTTGAATCATTGAAAAATTGTGTTTACACATGGGAAAAAATTTTTTGTGATATATACAACTAGATCATTACCACAAACCTTCTATCATGCAGTAGTTATGAGCAATCGCGCGCACTTCCATGAACTCGTTTGTAAAGTTCATATACTTGAAGATACGCAGTTTTTGCAATTGAGCAACTAAACTTTTTACATAACGTATGATGCATAAATTAGCGAAGAAATAAAATTTAATATATAGTAAAACTATTGAAACAGACAAATAAGTTAAACGTCTTACTAAACTATGTGAATATACGTAAATGACGAAGTCATAGGTAGGAAGTCAAGTTCTAGAGCTTAATCTCTAAGATTTTCAAGCCTAGTTTCGCATAACGACGGAACCAACAATTCCAGGATATTGTCAAATTCGTGACTGCTCTGCAACCGTTTCACAGGCAATTTTTACAATTTCTTCAATATACATTTGCATACTGAGACACCATCACGTGCTTGCGAGCATACATAGTACAAGTACGCATGGTATTTTTACACTTGCATCCAAAAATTCACGATGTCGAAACTCTCGCGTATTTGTACGAACGTGTATAGACTCGCAGTATGTTCACGGCTACGTCAGCACATGCGCTCGCGACTGTAAATTATACGGTATTCTGGCGGACGAGATATTTCACGGGGTATCCTTTAAACAGCGATGATTTGTAACCGACGCGTATCTTTCCTGAGCAAAAATATCACCGGAGGTGTTCCTTGCCGGGGCACAACTGCGTAAGACTTTACTCCCTCCTTCTTACTCTCTTTCCATCATCCTCCTCTATTACACGCGAGTTTTGCGATTCTTTTTTACATCGCTACGCATGCTTTTTGTTTTTTCGTGCCTTTCCTTTTCAGCTGCAGTCGCACGTCGATCTCCATGGTTGCGCTCACCGTAACGGTTCAATTTGCTCGGTTACGCAGTGCACAGCATTGATATAATGCTGTAGCTTTATTTCTTTCAATTTTGTTAGATTTTTGGCCATGTGAGGGATATCGATTTTAATGAGGAACGTTTTTATTACCCGCAGTTCGCAATGATGAGGTTTTATGTGTGGCGTATTTACTGATTTGATTGAGGATGATTCTTTTTATAAATGCTACATAAATTATTGTAACCTTGTATCGCATAAATACACTTGATGAGAACTTAATAAGGATTTAATTTAAATTGGACGAAATTACATAAATTAAGTTAAGAATGCGCTAACTATTAAAATTATTTGCAACCTTCTTTTAATTATTTAATGTGATTTATCATACATACTTTTTGTATGCTACACAAAATTTAATATTCATTAAAAATGAAAAGGTGGAAAGTAACAATATCATGAAACCGTGAGATCGTTGGAATAAAACTGAATTAGCTATCATTTTGCGAGCACATTCTTATTTTCCAAATTAAAAGTGTTCGTTTTATCTGAGGAACGTTATATCCTTCTGAATCATGCCTTTTATATTTTTATACGTTATTATTATATATATAAACAGCTACTAAACTTGCTATAATATCTAAATACATCAGTTGAATGTAGTAGAAATCTGTCTTTTATCGCAGTCTTGAAAAAAAAGAAGTTTTGACAAGGCTAATAAATTCGTAACTACCAACTTCGATGAACTCAGCAGTTTAACTCGTGCCCTTCTCTCTCTCTCTCTCTCTCTCTCTCTCTCTCTCACTTCCTCTTTCTCACTCTCTATCTCTCTAGATATAATCAATCGGATACACTATTTCACTTTAACATATCTGTATGCTATTTCTCACTCAGCTTATAATGACTGATAAAGGCGCGAGAGAGAATTGCTTCTCGACAGTTAAAGAAAAAAAACGACAGAGAGAAAGAGCGTATCAATATAAAATCAATGCAAAAAGAAACAGATCAGCTAGTTACCTTATAAAAAGTCCAAATGAATAACGAGAAATAGAAAGCATAAGAAACTACGGCTAAAGGCGCCAAGTTGGTAGAAAATTTCTTCTTGTAACGCGCTTGCCTTGTTTTTTTTCCTTTCTTAAATTATCCTTGAAACGATAACCTTGTTTTCCCTTTGTGGAATTTCATAAGTTAATTTTGTTTAAAGAGTTTACATTGCGCTTACTCTTCTATTTTTATTAACGTTCTTGCTGCAATAAAGAACGTGCTGAGTTTGTATTTTTCCTATGTAACTTCTTTTAGCCTTTTAGTGCAACGAGAGAAATTTGTTATATCGTATTATTATTATTGCTTAACTTATAAATCGTTGAAATTTTATACTCAAGGTGTACGAATAATGTTGCTCAATTTGAATAAGGTTTTTTAATTTACAATCAGGATGAATAAACTTTTTAAATCAGTCGAAAGAGAACTTTTAGACTATATTCTCAAACAGATAATTACGAATTATTTCTTAATATAAAATCAAGTTTTGCTTATTAATTTAAGATATTCTGAATACATACATGTGTATGAGATATATTGATGTTTATATGCACAAATACAAATTCCAGAGATCTTGAAAGTTAGTTTTACCACGTGTACGATAAGCATACATTTAATCGAAGCAGATATCTATCGAATATATACGAAACCAGTGACACGATTTACCTAGTGAAAATGGTCGTATTTGAAAAGTGATGTAGCGATGCTGCGTGCCGTGTATCGAAAAGAATTGCGAGATTTACAATAACTATTCAAATAAATACGATAATTACAAAATATGTTCTTAACAAGGAAGAAGTCTATTAGACACCAATAAGACTATCAAATAAGAAATTGAAAATTATCGAAAATTGAAACAGTTTAATGTAAATAGTTCTTAATGAGCATTATTGCCCTTATGATTCTTGATTCATTGATTATTCTTTCTTTATATTCTTAATTTTTTTAAAAATTTTGATCCGGTCAGTTAAAAAGTAAACATTTGATAATAACCATGTTCGATAATTACATCTATACTTGTTTGGGTTATTTCGTCAATTTATATAAAATCACGCTTGTCTAATTTACCTTTGGAAAAATACTAATCAGCGTTTACTCTGTAAACGAATAGATTTCCTTGTTGTTTCATTAATTAATTGAAATATGAGTACTTAAAAAAATATTAATCAAAGTAAATATCTGCAGCCTATGAATTAAATAGTACAATATTCCAAATTAAATAAGATTAGCTCAAAGAATATAAATCTGGAGTAAATTTTTCATATTTCCAGAAAAAAGTGCAGCCTTCTTAAGGTACTAAAATGAGCATCCAACAATAATACGTAACATACATTTATGAGTATAACCGAGCTCGTACACTTTCGGGATTAACATACATGCAGCGGTAAATAAAAATAAGTCAGGCTCAACGTTCGAGAAAGAAGGACGAATAAGTAGGAGGCTCGGGCTGGCGATAAGCACGAAGAAAATAAGTCAAGGAGAGTATGAAAAAAAGAAAGGAAGAAAAGAAGAGCGAGCACCGAGAAGTTCGTTCAGCAGAGAGCAGCAAAAGAGGAGACGAGACGATAGATAGATAGACAGGCAGATAGGTCGAGAGATAGTGCGCTGGCACAAGGGAAAGAACAGAATATAGAGGGGACAGAGAGTGAGAGAGAGAGAGAGACGAGGCAAGTTGCGTTCAAAGGGCAGTTCGTGCTATATTAGCAGCAATATACGGCGCGCCTGTGTAATGATTTCTTCGGCTTCTATGGGACGCGAGATTTACAGTGCCCGGCAGCACTGTTCAGCAACGGCAGCAGCTCGACCGGACAATGATACAAGCAGTCTCTGACTATTTCTCTCTTCTATCTTCTCTCTTCTCTCTCTCTTCTCTCTCTCTCTCTCTCTCTCTCTCTCTCTCTCTTCGTCGACACTCGCGCAAATGTACAACGAGCGCAAACGCGTACAGCGATAACATTTCTATATGTATATGGTTTGCGAGCATCTCGTTTTCGCGTGAATTGTCGTTTTGGCCGTGAGCTAAATTCACCCCTCGCGTTGAGAGCATGATGCTATAGACTTGAGAATCTCTATTGCTAGCTCGTGTAATATGCTTGTGTTTGAGTACTCTATGCACGAAAATTACTAGAATTCGTCTCGAGAACGCTTATTTATATTTCATTATAAAGAGTATTATTCGTCTGAAATTTTTCATAACGGATTATTGTCTACAGAAACAAATATTTGATAATACCTTTGGTGATATGACTGTAATCTAACTTAAAGTTTCTACAAATTTAACTTTTCTACTCTGTATATAATTTGGCAAAATTCACTGTAAAGTTAACTTTTTACATTTATTATTAACGTGAATTTGTAAAACGTAAGAACATACATCTATCAGTCATCATGACTCGTAACTTGTGTATAATCGAAAAACTCTGGACGGTATATTTGAAGATAACGAGAATGCAAACATTATAAAGAATATATTTGTTAGTCTTTATTAGACTCTACATAGTCATGAAGCATATAATTTTTTTAATAACAATCGGTAAATTTTTTTTAATCTTTTAAAATGTATGCGTAATAATTTCTCATTCAGTGAATGCATATATTTTATTATTTTTTTAAATTCAATAAAAAGAACAAAGAGCATTAGTCTACGAATACATAACATAATTTATTTATTTTAAAAAAAATTGAATTTAGAAACTAAAAAATCTCGGCACTTTCGCTATTAATGATGATATTCTAATGTTATTTAATGTAACATATGTTTGTCGAAAATCTGGGTTGAGAAGATAAGCAGCGTGATTCTTCAGTATTTATATTTGTTTCTACGAATTCCAATTTTCATCTTAAACTGCAGATAATTTGCTTTAAAATATTATTCTTTTAATGTTCTAAAAATAAATTTTTATTAAAAAATAAATGTATCCAATACCATTATATCCTAATTATATTTTATAAGAAGCTCCTCCAGAAATAAAGGGTTAAAAATTCCATTAAATTAAGGAAAAGCAGATTTATTGGATAACAGTATATGAAACAAATAAAAATATAATTTCATGTGTACTTGCATATGCGTGTAACTTACGTATGTTCAAAGCGTATTCGCGAGTTACGTTCACGTCTGCATGCGTACACGCACTTGTAACTTTGTATGCATGCATGCATAATGTAATGGATTTATGATAAACATTCTTTAACATTGAAAAACTTACATATCATTAATATAATGATCATTAAAATAATATCATTAAAATAATGATAATATTGTGTTATAATATATTACATAATCAGATAGAAATATAATAAATAAATAGATTCGTAAAAATCGACTAAAGCTTAACAATCTATTTATTAATAAAGATTCAGTTTGATCAAATCAATATATTAATATTCTTTTTATTTTGTATAAAATTCCTGTAATTGGTTATCTTTCCTTAGCATCATGAATGAAATATACTTATATTCACTTATATAAATATACTCATGGATTCATAATCTTATTTATAGTCATAAAATGTAACAGCACAGGTACTTGTTCACTATTAATTACGTAAGAAACCTGATCGATGATCAATAATTGATTTTAATTATAAAATAAATATATAACTGTAACTCCTGAAATTAATAGTTTAATTACTGTACTATCGATGTACAAAAAGAAATTTAACGTGTAAATTTTAACGTATTAATTAACCACTCATGAATAAGTGGAGACTCGGTATAATCGATATAATTAAACTAATAAGAAGCATTATAAATTTCAATATTATCTTAAAATTTAACCCTAAGAGCAGCCAAATAACTTTTGTTATTTTATATTTAACTCTAGCTTATATATAATAACCTAAGCTGCATCTCACAAATATCATTAAAAAATTACATAAAAAAGAACAAATTTTGAAAAGTAATATAATTACTATTGAATAGTAATAATTGGAGCATCACAACTAAACTTTTCCAATACTTACTACAAAATAAAATAACCGTTGATTCTTTCCTTGCATTATATCACGTACAAGCCACGTACGTTATTATAAAAGCACGTGTGAACACAACTGCTATATAAAATGGTACACAACCACCTACTCATCGAAGTCCTTCGTTTTCTTTGGTTTTTCTTTCAAGTACGTAACTATGTATTTCTTTTGTAGATTCCTACAATAACTATAAAAGACTCTTTATATATACGTATATGAGCTGCATTGTCATGCCCAAGATGATTGGTTATAAGATCGCTCGTGCTAATGAACGGGCAAACAATTGTCTGGAGATATGTAGAAGAACAGCTAGCCACGAGTCCGTGTCAAATATTCGTCAAAGTAACGATGTAACAATGGATGAAAGTGGCTATGTATGTGTATTATAGATAATTTGCGAGTGCACGACAAGATAACTCATATCTTGCGGGACATTTACTCTCTCTCTCTTTCTCTCTCTCTCTCTCTCACTCTACTTATAATCCTTTTTTAACCCTTATGACTCGCTGTCGATCGACCTAGTATGTTTATTATTATTATTATTTATTTTACGTTACAGTTGCATTTTACGTTAGACTGACCATCGGGCTGTTTTATGCTCTTATTTAAATGATTTAAGTGCAAGCGTGTAAAGTGCAATTTTTCTAAAACAAAATAGCTAACAAATATTAATATAAAATCACAAAAATCTAACAAATCTACAAAAATTTTTATGCTTGTAGTTTCAATGCTACTATGAAAAAGATACGTAGTTACTTGTAGATTAAAAAACTTTAATATCAATAATAGCAAATTATAATTATTGACTTATACTTAATACAGACAAAACGACATGATCTAATAAAGAAGAATATTAAATGCTTTCGACTTTTACTAAGGATTTAAATATTCTTAGCTACAAATCGCAACTACTATACTAATTAAAAATTAGGAAGTAAATTTTTTTAATGAATCTTTTATTGGCTTCTTCACTATTTTACGATTATACGCTTAAAAATAAAAGTGTTTCCGTCTTTTTTATCAACATCATGATTTAAACACGACTGAAATAAAATTATAAATAAAGGTTATTATGTTGCAAATAATAACATTCTTGTATATATAAAAGCATATAAATCTTATAATTCCTGATGTTAGGTCTATAAAATTAGGTCTATAAATGTTGTCAGCTTTCAATTTTCAAATATTTTCTTCAGAGTTGAACTCGAAGGTTTACTACGTTTTGTTAACTAGTTGCAAACGTTAAGTAAAATGTAAATAAGATATTTTTACATTAAATGCTTTTGTCTAATATGAATGAAACGTCATTATATTGTACCGTAGAACGAACTATCACCCAAAGGAATAGCCACAAGGCGGCAAAGGATTAAAGTAGTATGCGCATGTAGTCTCCTTGATATATATTGCGTAAAAAGTACGAACCTGATCATCTGGCTACTAGAAATAGCGAGAGTGATCAAGATCAAGGCGTTACCTAACTGAAGCAAAAAACGGACCCTTTCCTCTCGTATAAGGTGAAGTCTCGCCTGTTAAACATGCGCTATTAAAATATACTTCGATAGAGCTAACTTTTTGCTTAGCAACGTTATTACCAACGCCGACAAATGCTTCCGGCTGCGAATACCTGAGAAAAGCGATCGACTTTTCTTTATTTTGTTTTATTGCTACTACTTTTTTCATCAATCGAAATTCTAAAAATCAATTTAACATTTTTATGATCGATAATTGAATTTAATTGGTATTTTTTTTGTCATAAAATCATTAGCAACAAGAAATTTACAAGACTTATCTTAAAACTACATTTAAAATGCACATTTTATACAAACATTTACGGGATAATGCAATATTTTCATAATGAAATATTTAAAAAAACTAATTAATGTTATAGAAATATTTGCTACTTCACGATTTCATTATAGAAAATTAATTGATACAACTTGAACGATACTGTTTAATTACACACATATATAATGTTAATAGTATAAGAAATAAGTTAAGGTTTCTACATGGACAATATATCATAATAATCAATTCTAAAACTACTCGGGACCGAGTACTCTAAGATAAATGGATAAATCGGGATCAGTAATAAAGGATAAGTAATAATTCTCTAGAAATTTAGAACAAAGTTCTAATCTTCCACAATATACAAGAAGTCAATTATTAAACCTATGGTTCTGATAAAAGTATTTATCGATGTTGAAATACATTCTAGTATCATAAGAAATATATATTCAACAATAATTAATCAAAAATACTTTAATTGACTTGATGAATACTAAAATCCAGTCAAGCAATAAATAAGAAAGAATCTACAAATGATTTTTTTACATCGTACGAAAGAAAAAAATTATAAATATACTCAACAACTTTTATAATGATTAAAAGTATCATTTGCGATATCATAAAAATTTATAAATAATCTAAAATTTATAAATTTGTCACACATAAAAAATGTTTAATTGTAGAAAAAATATTTTATCTTCATAGTATTTTGAAGAATACCAATAAGTTAACAAAACCAAAAAGTTACATTTCTATTTATAATTCATAATTTTTAGAATTATTATTTAAATAGTTTTAATTAATTCTCTCTAATACATACTTATTTTGTAATATCACAGTTTAAAATTTGTGGATAAGCTTTAGAAACACTATATAAATGATTCACAATTTAAAATTAAATACTTTATCATCTAATTGTTTGATTTTTAATTATAATTCTCAATTAGAAAAAGTATTTTCAAATTTTTTAATTGTATAATTTTCTTGTTCGACTGTTTTCATCAAAATATTTTACCTAATTATCAAAAAAGTCAATTCAACAATTTTATTTCTGTAAAAAATGTATGAATATTAATATAATTTTTCTTATATTATTCTTATATCTAATCATTAGAAATATAAATTATATAAAAATATAATCAGACATGTAGGATCACATTTACAATTAATTGGAAATGATTAAACTGTAGGAACTAATAACAATATTTAATAGAGCATACTAATAGTAATAGTAATTCATACCGAGAATATTCAAAAAAAGAAAAAAATATTTAATTTGTTTAATTCATTTGAACACTGTAATAACACTTTTTCCATAATTTTCAAAAAACAAAATTGTAAAAAAGAACAAAATGTATTCACCTATTAAAAAGTAAATCGATGTAATGCCTTTTTGCCTTTCAACGTTATTACTAGTGTCGGCGGACGCTTCTAACTGTAAATACCGTAATACGTGCTATTCAATTATTGAGAAAACATTGAACGAGTGAGAGGGGAAGGGAGAACGGTATCGAAGTAGATAAGAAAAGAATTGACATTGAGGTGTTACTACAAATCACCGTGGCTGCTGTTACTTGTTGATGTCATGAGTATGTAAAATAAAAAATGCTGATACTTTTCCAGTAACTTGTAACTATACATTTGAATGCATGTATATTATTAAAAAAAAAGAATTGCTAGGTACGAGGACTGGAATCTAAAATTAATCTGCAATATTTTTGAACTATGTATTCTGACAAACAAAAATTGATCAATCAAAATATTTTGAAATTTGTTTCTTGTTTTATTTTTATTATAAATATAAAATATTTTTGTAAAATATTCAAAAAATCTTTGTGACTTGCACGATATTATTTCATGTAATTTTTACTACTTTTATTAGACAAAAGTTTTTAAATTAAGATAGGTTATTTCTAACCTACATTTTTTTAATAAATATGACTTACACAATTGAACAAATATAAATATGGTTTTACAAACTTCACTAAATATATTTCAAAATATTTAGTATATGAAATTAAAATATTAATCAATACAATTATATTGGTTTCAACGATATATTGAAAACTGAAGTATACACGTTTCCTTTACTTTTCTTGCATTTATGTTCTGTTACTAAAATACACTTCGTATTAATAATTTAGTCATGCAGGTACCCAATAGAATTCTAATAAATTTTTTTAGTTTTTAATATATCAAAAGTTATAAAGAAATGTATCTATTAAACTATTAAACTCTTTTAAGAACTTGAATTGAAATAAAAATAAATGTTATAAAATATTTAAAAATTGTAAAATAATAAAATGAAAAATTCACTAGATGCGAATTCCCTTTAAAAAATTTATAAATGTACTTCTCAATTAAAGAATTATATTAAACTATAATCTCTGTTATAAATAACGTGTAACATGAATTAGAAATTAGTAATGTACAATAAATTCATACAAAAATCTATTATTTGCTACATTGATAATGGGTTTATGGGTAAGTGAAAGCATAATATTGGAGTATATTCATGTTCGAGGCGTCAACGTATACCAAGAATTAAACAAGAAGACTCGTTGTAGCAGGGTTGGGGTTTCTATGCGGCATGTGCCTTGTCTTTGAATAAAGCAATGCCCTCAGAAATCCCAAAAATGCCCAACGCGGCTCGACGTTCGTCGCAAATAACGGATCCATTGAAAAACGATACAAGAAATGCGCCAAAAGGAACTTACCGATTCAAATTCTATAACGAGTAAACGTCGTGGCAGGCTCATAAAACCACGCAGCGGTGTTGTATTTATTACTTCATGCTCATGTTCTCTGCGAAAATTGTTTTCCACTGATAATCTATGCATTTTTCACTAAGTACCTTGCTCTTAGTATGTACTTACTTCAAATATACGTAAATTTACACTTCAAGTATCATTTCTGCAAATACTTTACTTTGAAATATTTTTCATTTTGAAATAGGTCTCTATTTGTTTAAGATGAGCTTTGTCTGATATAAAATTAATTTAATAAAATGTTAAAATATTTATGTAGAAGCTAACGAAATATTAGTGTCATATTTAAATCAAGTGCTCGGTTCTGGCAACAAACACATACTAAATTTTGATTTGAAATACTATTCGACGATAAAGGGAGTTCAATGACTTTCATAAATTAGAATATCAATATTTATTTTATTTAGTAGTATAATCAATATTCCTCGTGTACAAAAAAAAGGGAATAATTTACTGATCATGTAAAATATCAAACTATTCATTATTATGAAGAAGAGAATGTACATTTTAATATTTATTCTTATTATTTATTGAATTGTAAAAATAATTTGTGAGAAGATAGTAAATATAGTGAGTAAGTAGATAAATTTATGTATATTATATATGAGTTATTGTTTGAAAGAACAAATGCAATTTAGCTTTCAAAATATTTATAAAATTTGTCTACATCTTACCACGATCTTTCAAGTTCACCTTGAAGTATTACTCTGTATGATAAATCTACCTACGCATATATATGTACACAAAACTGATTCAATTTCAATCTTAATATTATGATTTTGTATTACTACATATCGATATTCATGATACACTACTTACTTCGTAAATTAACAATTTATCTTTCACTTATTTGTAAAATTGTTATATTTACAAAAGAACTTACTTGTAAGACCATTTGTTCATAAAGAGAGATATTGCGTTATTTTTTTATGTTGAAAAAAGTTTTATAAAATCTTTTACATTTATAATTACTAAGTTCAGATTTCGATTATGAAATAATAATGAATGCGGATTTTTTATATCTGACACTTTATAAATTACAATTAATTTATATGTAAAATATTTATAGAAATATTTGTAAGAAACCTTTTAATGACATATATTCTGAATTAATGTAAAGTAAAATTTCCAACAATACAAATAATCATTATAATAATCATTACAATTTCGAAAACATTAGAATCATAGTGGCACATGTACAGTAATGTACTTTCAAAATTGGTATTAAGTAAGAAATACCTTAGAATTTTTTATAAATGATCTCACTTGAAATACGAAATTTTAATCAATCACTCATATAATCTTTTTATATGAAATCACTGTTTCCTTATTATCGAATTACTAAAAATTACTGAAAAAATTACTAAAAATTTGTTTAAAAATTATTAAAAATTACTAAAAATTACTAAAAATTACTTAAAAATTACTTAAAAGTTACTTAAAAATACTTAAAAAATTACTAAAAATTCAAAAAGTCTTTTGAAAGAAGTGAAATTTTCCTTTTTATGCAAAAATACTTCAAACGAACAAATGGTCATAATCAATGCGGATTAAACTAACGCCGCTCTGACATATTAAGAAAATTATATTTGTTCTCAAGACACCTAAACGGCGAAGTAAAAAGGAGGAAATAGATCATAAAGGTGATCTTCTCTGGTCGTTGATAGCTATCGCCAATAAACACGTTGGAGCAGAAAATAAATACACGTTTTGTCTTGTCAGCCGTACAGAAAGAGATTTCTCAAGTGCATTGGCTCATGTGAAAGAAAGATAAAGAGAGATAAAGAGAGACAAAGTGAGACAGAGAGAGAGAGAGAGAGAGAGAGAGAGAGGGAAAGAAGTGAAAGAATCACCGGAAAAAGCGACTTTATCGCTTGTACGTTATTAATATAGCAAAGCGAGAAGACGAGAACTTCATATAACTGTCAAGCGTTATTTACGCCGAGTCAAGACTGCACGGAGCTCTCGTAACAGAATGTTAAACCATTTTATATACACAAGGCACTTGCACTCCTCGGAAAACCGACTGACATACCGATCATCGGCAGTATTTTGCAAAGTTCAAAAAGCGAATGGATTTTTCTATTGACACTAATTACTACGTATGAAATAATAATGCCACTGAAAGTATATTTATAATTTATGAAAAGACGTTTAATAACAGATATTAAAATTGCATTATTGTTCTACCTACATTGCAACTTACAACATGCGATAGAAATACTAGTATACACGGAAAATTTCAGTTAAATTTTATACGTTAGATTGAAATTGTGATTAAACTTAACTAATCGGTTATAAAAAGTCCTTTACTTTTAATATAACAAAGACTTGAAGCTAATCAATGCTTAAAATAAAGTCTAATAATTATATACAAGCATTGTATATTTAGCATTATAAAAAAATTAATAATATTCTACAAATTACGTATTCTGTTTATTTTATTTTTAATGACATTGTATTAGATTTATATATTCATTAACATTAAAATTACCAGACTCTCCCATTCGTAATTAAAAATTATGGTATAAGCATGAAATATCATTATTTAAGTATATTTTCTTTCATATTGACTTGATATATTTATTATCATTTTTGTTCACTTATCACGTTCAGTTATAAATTCAGATAAGATTAAAGTAACAAAAATATGTATTGAAAAAATGATTAGGTTTCTTATAAATGTATCCTGTCCATGTATCATTGTTTAAACAAACTACCGCCATTATATTTTTGTTTTATATTTCAGCCTATAGCGTTGTTTCGATAAATTTTATTTTTGTATTATTGTATATAGATAATAAATGAAATAAATAATCAATATTGTTTTTGAATTAAAAAAACATATAACATTATTTATATATTCATATTAAATATCAGATGTAATTTATAATTTATTTTTTTATTATTTGCTAATGTAATTATCAAATTATAATTAGTATTCAATGAGTAAAAAATTAATGTTAATGTATTATGAAAATATTGTATTATATTTATAGTACATGATTTTTAACAATTTTAAATTCAATAGAATTCACGTTTTTAATACATTAAAATAAAACTAAATCTTCAAATAATTATATTTATTAAATAATTGTACTTCCAGTTAGTCTTTATTGTTCCAAATATAAATTATTATTTAATTAATACAAAATTTTATTAATTATAAAATCAAATATTTTGTTAATTATCATTTTTAAATGGTATTTTTTTATAGAACGCAATCTTAACTCATCAAGAAGTCTATATTGTTCCAACGTACCTTAAGCTCCGCCGTCATCTAACAGAAAAATGCGTAGCTATATTTTTAAATAAACTATATATATATTATCTCGAAGATTATACAAAATATAAATATAAAATGTGACCAACAAATATTCGATGTAAACCTATCTTATCTAAAAGCAATACATTACTTTAGTTAATATTATCACGATAAAGTTTTCCTACTAACCTTGTCATTCAAACCTTCAATGAGAAATTGCAAGAAAAAATGAAACGAATTAATTTAATCAGATAAATATCAGTTGAATTGAAATGTATGTAAGGCTTAATTAAGTACCTTCTGGGTTCAATTGCCCAATTTTCTGTTATAAATTTAATAGAAAAAACTGCGATTCTTCAATAAACTTATTTATATGATGAAATTAAATAAAAGCATTGAAATTTAAATTAAATGACATAATTGTTGGTATATTCTGAAAGTATATAAAATTAATCATTCAAAGCAATTGTTTCTTTACAATATCTATGATTTATACGATAATTATTATTCCACAACGAGAGCTAGAATTAATTATGTTGTTTGTATGAAACTACATCCAAATTTTATCATGTAAAGAATTCCAATAAAACTATTTTAATATTCAATTTATTTTCATAAAAGTAAAATAAAAGACTAGAATATTATTATTTTCTTAATAATTTCAGATTACAATGGATTACAAATCTGAAATTATACCTAAAGCTGAATAAAATAACAATAAATATATAATATAAAATGAAGAAACGTAATAAATGAATAAATGACAGTATCTTACATTATCATTTCATCTGCAACTTCATCTAGAATTGCTAATGGAAATATTGTTCCAGACTCCAACCAAGTTTCATAAGGATGCGTACGATGCTTTCGTACGTAGCTGCAGGTGCCTCTAATTGTTAAACATTATTTGTCGTATTGCAGTAACTCCAACAAGAGCAAACAACAAGATCCAAGGCAAAAAATCTGTCCACGCAAGATCCAATTAATAAGATGCGTTATGATGTCACAGCTCGAAAGTACGTTTATTTGCAAGAACTTTGTGACTATGCAAAGGGCAAAGGCAGAAAGCCAAAGCATAATTCACATTAATACGAACGATTGGTACACGAGCTGGAACGCATTCAGCCAGCGGCGATATATTCCATTTCCGAATAGTCGTGTACGTCATCACATGCACACACGTACTTATAAACTTCCGAGAATAGAACATCATTTTATTTCTAATAACCTTCTATTCATAGCCAGTGCTTCGATTTACGTATTATCTTTTCCTTTTTGAAAAATAGACAGCTTTAAGATTTTATTCTTTTATTAAATCGAACATATTCTTCAAAGAGTTTCAAAAGTGTTTTAAATGATTGAGTTTAAATTTTCTCAACTGTAAGATTTCGAAATTCTTGAAGGTATATTTCAAATCAACTTTTTTTTTCAAAACATAGAACGACTATTAAAAATAGATAAAGTAATAAAATAACGCTTGCTTATTTTTTTCGAATTAATTTAATTTAATAAAACTAATTTTTATAATATTTATATCTACGTATAAATTTTCATAAAATTTACCAAGAAATCCATATTAAATTTTATCATATTCATGGCGAACGAGGCATATTATAACATTTTATCGCCCATAACTAACTTCCAGTATAAATTTAAATTCCTGAACGGTAAGAATAGCCCATTTTTTAGTAAAAATTATTAGTACTTATTTCAGAGCAAAAAATGTAACTAGTCTATGTAACGTTATAGAGTTGGTAAAGTAATGAATTTTGCAGAACTATTACAGACCTGATTTATGATTTCAAACAGTCATTTTACTAAATTATAAAAATGTAAAATCCATTAATTTTACTATTAATATTTGAATCATCTTTAAAGCAAAATTCTCTTTAAAAGGAACCTCGAAGCACGTATGTAAAATGTTATCTAAAAAACTTATCAACAAAGCTTCTATTAGAAGAAAATTAAACGTAAAAATGGAAAAGCTAGTGTGTGCGTGCGCGTGCACATTTGTAAAAGCAACTAATTTTTGCGTTGTCCCATGCCTATTCGTTATTCACGCGCGTGCGATCCGAAGGTTAGGCACACGGCAAATGGTTAGAAAATAAAAAATACATAGAAGAAGAATCTGCTAATTTAAAGGGCACGCGAGCCTTACGTCCATACGCGCACCAAGAAAACATGAAATTGCTCCTGCTGCTACTATTCCAACCGTATTTCCTTGAGATCTAGCGCTGGTAATGGTATGGAAAACAAGAAAAAGAAAAGGAAGAAAAAATTCGAGCGAGGTTGCAGAGATTTACCGGTTTCTCCCGCAGCGGGATTAATTTAAGGGCGGTTCACGGCGACGTGTAAGTGCACAGCTATGAGTTTTATGGCTTTTCTATGAGGAAAGCAACTTAGTGCTATATTGGTTACGCGCGGTTTCGAGTTTTGAATTTATGATTTTTGGCATACGCACTCTTACGGTAGTCAAGATGGGTACGTGATCTTGATTTTTGTTTTTCTATAACTGCAGTGATTTAAGTGAGTATGGAATGCAGATCTTCATTTTAATCAATAATCCTTCTCTTCTTTCTCAATTGCATTTTTTTCTAAAGTGAGAAGTTGTATTTGAAGAATGTTCGAGCTACAGTAAATTATGGTTAAATAGTTACACATGGAAAACTTCTCTTGCAGCTACACATTTTTATTTACAATTCACATCTTACACTATTATTTATAATATTGTAATATTTCAAAAATTTAAATATTTGAAATTATGTAGAGATTCCTAATGATACAAACAAACTGATTTTAGTGAATTTATTTCAATTTATATTTAATGATATAAAATTACGATATTTAAATGATCGTTCTCTTAAAAAATAATTCATTTAAATTAAAATTAATAAATATCATAAATATTATAGAATTATAATATATATCAATATTATATAATCACTATCAAATAATATATAATCACTATTGAATTTCTTATAGGCGTAACACACACACACACACACACACACACACACACATATGAGGATTGACAAAGAATTATAAAGATTTATTTTTTATTTACAGATTACTACCAATTGCTAAATTATTACTTGATTTATTTTGATTAATAAATATCTTAATCCGTATTTATATAAATTAAAGAAAAAATTAAGGAAGTGAGAGGTAATAAAGATTTTCACACGTGTAGTTCAATTTCTACGTAATAAGAAATAATTAATAACGTTATTCTAAATAATGAATGGACGAATATTGGATATTTAAAAATTATATAAAAATTATAATCATGAGTAAATTTTAGTTTAAGAAGATAATATAAGATCAAGCTGTTTATAATATATCATATTGTAGTTTTATGCATTAATAATTTGAATTTAAATTAATTAATGGTTTGAGGAAAATAGTAATAAATGAACTAACAGGAAGTGAAATGAAAGATATTGCGTTATAATTATATATATTTTATATGTATGTGAAAATATTATTGCTTTTAATAACGGAAAAAGTACTCTTTGAATGAAAAGTAAATAAAAAGATAGAAGAAACAAGATAGCAATTTATAAGGTACAAATCGTAATTTTAATATTAATTTCTCATCACTTTTTTGTATGTATCCTCGATACCTATTATAAATCTGTCCTCTTTCAACAAAAGAGAAACTCAGATATAAAAAGAAGAATAAGTTTATACAAGTTGTTATAATTTTAGCTTTGAGCAATCACAAGGCTTAATTGCGATTGTAAACATCTAGACCTTGTTATGAGATTTTCACTTTTCGAATAGTACAGATCACTATAATTTACTTAATCAATTCACACAACGTACATATGCTAGTCATGAAAATCACTAAATTAGTATACGTGGAAGAATTATCAAATTAAATTTAAGAATATATTAATAATGAATATGTATATGGTATACATTATATATATACATGAATATGTATATGTATATGTATATATTACATACCCTATAAAAAATATATGTATTAATATATTTCTTATAGTTCAAATAACAAGAACAAAATGATGTCGGCAAGCTTCACATATTATTTTGACTTAATTGCATAATTAATGCCTAAAAATATTTTATGATTTTCTTGATATAATTGTATTTAAAAATAAGACAAAATATAAATTAATTTTATAGATTTCAAAAGTCATGAACTTTATCACAAAAATCTTCTTAACGAATTACAATTAAGATAATATATTTACAGAATATAGAATTCTGTAACTGAACAGAAAATTAATATAATTAATAAATTATTGTTTAGACAATAAAAAAATATTTCAACCAAGAAACTCAAATTCTGTAAGTTAAATTTAATCGAGTAATATCTACAATTTTTTCATACATTCGTCTTATCATAAAAGACCTATTCTACTTAATAGAAGAACCTTATATTTAAATGGAACAGCAAATTTATCTTTTTTTAATATAATATATTGCATGACTATTAATAACTGAAAATAATTAAATTATTTAAAATTTAACTTAAATCATTAATTGTAACAATTACAATTGATGAAAATGATACAATGTAATGGTACATGAATAACAAATTATAAATGAAAGACGGTAGTGTTGAGAAAAAGACAATCGACTGTCCAGGATAACATTGCTTGATCTAATTAACTACAAAGCAAGTAGTTGTAAAAAATATAATACCGGTAATCTGAAATCTAATACCTTCTTGCACTTCTTTGAAGCTTGTCCTACCTTCAATTAGCACATACATAAATGTGCGACAACGCTACATCCAACTCACGTCATCAGCAGCCAACAGACATATGCACGTGCTCTCGCTAACTAATTACTACTTTTCATTTTTTCCTTTGCGCGCCAAAAAAGGAAGCAGCGATTTTAACAGCAAGAAGAAGAATAGAAGTAGCAAAAGAAACGTAGCAGAAAAACAGCCGCGAAGTAAGCACAAGGGAGTGGAAAATAGAGGAAAGGCACTTTATGCAGCCTTGGGGCAACGACATTGGCGGCGTCGGCGATGCCAACAGCAGCAGCTTAGAAAAGAGCAAGAAAGATTCTTCTGGCGCTCTTTATTCAGACAAGACAACGGAGCAAAGTGCATTCTTAAATTATCTTACGATCGGCTCGGCGCATACGCGACCAGAAAAGTCCACCGCTCTTGGCACAGCAAGTAAGCGCGCCCAGGTCATTAGTCACGAGCGCCCGGAAACCAAACGAACCACACCGAGAGAATAAGAAGAGCGAAGGAGAGCGAAGAAGAGCGCGAGTGCTTCCTGGGAGAAAAAAGGATAGAAAGAGTCCACTAGAGAGTGAGCAAATCCAACCAATCGACCATTCGTACGATCACTGACAGAAGCGATAGGAATGTTACATGATGATTGCGATTGATCGAGTAGCTAGACGCGTCCCACGTTCTCCGTGCAATGCTACCTATATTTTTTGCTCTTGGGGCTCCTGCTAGACGCGTCCTCCTCCCTCTTTTGTCGGCTTTTTTGCTTTCTTTTTCTCGCTAAGTGCACCAAGAGAAATGTGTTCTGTGTGCTTGCTAGGAGAGAGAAAAAAATGAAATTCAAAGCATAAAACTATGGCAGGAGGGACAATCTAATTTATGTTACAAGAAGCTTTCAGATATATTTCACAAAATTGAATCGTCCTTTATCAGTGGAGTAAATTTCCAGTTAAAAGTCATTTGAAATCACGTTAAGTGAATTGGTGCTTTGTTAGTATTTAAGTGTTTTTAAAAAACTAGGCGACACAAATTTACTCGGATGACCTATATTTATATATGACGTAACTTTTATTGATCAACAGTATAGAATAAATTGAAACGCTATGAGCATTTCGTTTAATAAAAAAAATACAAGAAAATGACGCACCTAGTCATCGAAAGTTGTAAGAAGAATAAATAAAGTCAATATATCGCTAAACCATTCCCATCTTATATTCATTCTAATAATTTAAAATATCAAAAATATTCCACATTAAATTGAAATAAAATAACTATTGAAAATTGAATTCATAATTTTATTTTCAACTAAACTATAAGTTTATTATCATAAATTATTGTATTTTTTTATTTATTAAAGTATTTCCAGACTATTTCATCCACAATTTTAATTTCTTAAACAAAATTTAATTTTTTTAAATTAAATTCTAGGATTTATTATTTATTTCTTAAATGTTTTTTTCTTTCAATAAGATTTTTGAAGTATACCAAAAGTAGAACATCGAAGCTACATTCTCCCAAATAGTTATTTCATTAAAAACTTAAATTTGATTAAAATTTAAATTTTCATCAACCATTGTTTATATTTCTTTGTACTAGCCATATAATTTTTCATTTTTATACAATCATTTTCAATGATACTGCAGAATATATCAAATTATTTTATTATATTTTTTACTATAAGGTACGATAAACAAAATTGCAGAATAATAATATTTTAAATTGAAATAAAATAAAATACAAAACACTACATATAACGTACTTTAATAATACAATTAAAAACATTCTTATTTATACAATACTAAAGAATAATGTAGATCAAATATACTATTTATAATATTATAATTTTTTTTATATAGCTGTATACAAATAAATAATCTTTCATCTTTTCTTCTTACAAGTGGTATCATCAAGCACCATTTTTACGATCATAAAATATTATAAGCTGATCTGCACTTATGCAGATTATTACTACAATATTTCTTTATTGAAGCATAGTTAGGTAAGAATAAAAGAAAAAAGAAAGATATTTGATGAAAATGTGATAGAAATTAGTGAATTATTAGACTCTTGGATTCAATTAAAAAATTTATTAATATCCTAATTTTAATGAATGCCATGGTTCAAATTCTAGTATAGTATCAAATTAGTTTATAAATAATTATAAATCATTAGTAAGATGTAAGGAGAAGTCTAGGTGTATATACTAGACATTTTTAGTATCAGTGAACATACTTTTAATAACATTTTATTGGCGAGTTGAATATCTTCATAAATTAGCTTTTATGATGGTGTTTAAATAAATATATGTTTAAATAAATTACTTATTCAAAATAAAATTCTAATATAATTTTCATTAATATAACATGATGAAACACACAAAACTATTACACTTACAAGATCTAAGCATTTAATTTAAAATGATTAAATATTATTAAAATAGTTCTGCAAATTTAAATATTTTAAAATACATTTAGATAAGGTTAAAATTAAATTATCGACTTTACACTATCTTGAAATAATAATAAATACAGACTTGTGTAACTAAAATAATTTGAACAGAGAATAAATTTGCAATAGCTTAAAGCACTTCGTCTTTATCTTGTGTAACAAAATTTCTGGTAATAGCAATAATAAATAATATCACTTCTCAAAAAAGCATAAATCACGCCGTTTTTATATTTAAAAAAAAAGTGATAAATTTATAGGTGTCCGCATTCGTCGGCGTACCTTGGCGCAGTCTCGAGTGCTCGAACGTAATAGCAGTTTGATATGATCGAGGTTTTGATATCGTCGATTGAATTCGCTATTCAAATACTTTCAAGGTGCACCGTCGCCGATGACATGTTAAACAGGATCAGAAATGTCAGAGGCAAGGAAGGCAGGGAGGAACAGAGCAATGCCATAATAATAATTCTCGACAAACAAGACATAATTCGCCGCCGGCCGTCTTTGGAGGAACGAAGAAGCGCCAGCAACGTTATTTGGAGCAATAAAAGCACATTAATTGGCCGTTCTCCGGCTTGGAATCGTTACCGCGACCAAGTCGTTTGCATGGTTGTAATCCGGTCAAGGCACGCCAATCATAGCTGTACAAGCAATTCGGTTAACGAGTCTGTGATATCTTGCAACTACTTCTTACTTTCTGTATCTCTCTCCCTCCCTCACGCGATTGCTCTCTCTCTTTCTCTCTCTTTCTCCTCACTCTCCCTCTTCATCTCTTCCATCTTACTTATTTCGATCTTTATTTTTATAATCATTATTATCCACGAAATAGAATAAATACATGGCACACAAAGGTAATACCACAAATGAAATTGAATTTTTAATTGTAATTAAGTCTAATAAATTATTATAATATTGCCTCACTCAATGGCCATAATTCTCATAATAGTTTGACGAAAATCCGATCGTATTTTCATAGATGTATTTTTTCTAAATATATTATAAATAGCTTATTTTGCAATTCTAAACTTATAGAAAACGAATAATGTGTATCTAGATCTGACAAAAACTATTTTAATATATATGTATATATATATAAGAGTCGTATCTGGAATTGCTCTCATAAAACAATCGCAAACCGCATACTACTGATTAAAACCATATTTTATACCAACAAAATGAGAAATGAAAATAAAATCACCACAAGCAAGAAAGTATGCAAAACATTTTGTATCGATATTATCAGTTGATGAGCCTTTTGTTTGAACTATTGTTATACCATATTCACGATCCGTATCTAATCTCTTTCTCTCTCCCTCCATCTCTCGCTCTTGTTTTCTCTTCTCTGCGGTTTTACTATTCATGCACTCTTGTTTCTTTGGTCTCCTCTTTTCTCGATTATAAGTATCTTTTTCAATATTTCCATGTACATAAATTAATACAGTATTACGTGAGTGTACTTACGTAGTAGTCCTATTGCATGTTGGAATACAGTATTGCATCTAACTCATGTGGTCCGATCCATCGCATATATATCGTTGCGAAGCTCAAAATGCCTCAAGAAACAGACAAAAAAAGAGAAAAAAGAAGCGAGGTAAAAGAAAAGGAGAGAAAGATGCATGGGGTCAAGTACGTGTAGACAGCATGACGCTGGCATTAATGAAGCATTCACGTGCCAGGCAATTACAACAATTTCAAATAGTAATATCCTTCTAGTGCCACGTGGCTACTTATTTCTTCTGGTTGCCTGTTCGGGAGCCTTCTCTTCTCTTTGCCCTCTTTCCCTCTCAAACCGATACAAAGATATTTTTGTTTCTTCTTCTGTCCTTAGAACAGTTTGTGTTGATCGAATGTAGTCCATTTTTAATATCGATACACTGTATTAAGAATTCGAATAAATGCACTCCATAACTATCAAATAATAATTAAACTATTTAAAGCATTTTCTTATTTATTATCATATTAGAATTGTTATACTGGAAATAATATAGTTTTTCTAAAACATGGTACGACAATAAAATCGATATAGAATGCAGATTTATTCTATCTTTTAGAATAATACAGAGGTAGAAATCATAGAAATAATGTGAAAATCCAAACCAATTTTCGAATAAATATAAGGATATAGAGATTTACACTTAATATATTAATTTACATCATTGATAAATGATTGTTTTATAATAAAAAAAGTATGAAAAGCTTGAATATAAATATCAACTCTTAAAGTTTAATCTTGACGATAACTTATCGATGCAGTATTAATATTTATAATAATACTCATCTTGTTCAAGAATGTGTTTATAGATCCAATAGAAATTAACTTTAAAATAAAATTTATTGTAAAAGCGTCGGTAAACAAAAATTTTACTTTTACATAAACATTTTTAGACAAATCATCTTATATCTATTTTTTAAATGATATAATCTGTATCAAGCATTTTTATTACCAATTTATTTAGTTAAATATGTAATTAAGAATTTCAAAACGTAATGAATGAACTTTTGATTCACTAATAAAACAACTAAACCAAAATATATGTTAAATTGTTTGTTACTCTCAATTATCGTTATTTACTTCATAATGAAATTAGAATTGCAAATATGTATTAATCTGATACTAAAGCTCACTTTCGTGTAATGCGTATAATCTAAAAAAAAATGAGTTACACAAATCACCCGTAATCAATTTGGATTTTTCTTGTTCTTCCAATCAAGAACTATATAAGAACGTGTAACTGCATAAGAGAGTTTTCCAATAAAGTTGCAAACGGTCATCAATCTCAGAGGAACGACGTCGGTGAAAATCTAACAAGAAAGTACTTCATTCATATCCTATGCAAAGGAACTGGACACAATTGGAACAGCCTCTGGCGTTGCTATGGCCACGCCAGAGGCTGACATGGACTGAAAGCTCGTAGAAAACTCGTTACGCAGGATTACGGAGGCGTATGCGCAAAGCCGAGCTTCGGGGAGAAGAGCAAAGATAGATGTGCTTGTCCCGAAAAGTACAGATATTGAAAATTTTGTTTTATGCAAAGTTTACATGACAATCAAAGTTTTCATCAAAATTAAAAATAATATTGATATATTTATTTGGTTTAGAAATAATCAAAAAATTTTCGGTAGGTCCTTAAGCAAATTCTTTTTAAAGCACGTTAATTTTATTATGTTCAAAATATGAATTTTATTCAATCTAAAATAGAAGAGTACAATAAAACTTGTATGAATTGAATTACTATCTACGTGTCAGTTTTTCGATAAATATTAGCACTTATTTTAGAAAACGTTAATAACAAGTAGAAATATTACTCAGTATACAGAGAGAATTGAAATTAAAAATATTCTAAGAAAAATGTAAATAAAAAGGTACTGATAGACGGTTCAAAAATTCCATAAATTATAAAGGATAAATAAGAACAATTTATATGAAGTAATAGCGATACTATATATGATATTTATTTATATATGATAATTCATTAAATATATAGTATGATATAAGAAATTCTCTTTTAAAATGAAACTTCTATTTTTTTTCCTTTTTTTGGATCATGATTTAACATGAGCATTTTTTCTAACTTAAAGAAAATCGTATTTTCATAAATTTACTTATTTTTCAAAATTGTAAAATAACTTAACCAATAATATATATATATATATTATTGGAAAATATATAATTGATAATAAACTTATACACTAGATTATTAATCTGATAAGAATCTGTAAATATATAGTCAACACACAAGTAGTTAATTAGAAATCTACAAATGTAAAACTCAAGTTCTGTTATGAAAAAACATTAAATATATTATAGAACATAAATAAAATATAACATGTACTAAAATAATTAATAAAATTAAACTACTTTCTTAATTTACAAAAAAAAATCTACAATTTTATACTCTAAAATTATCCTTTAAGCACTTGTTTTGAATTAATTTAAATAAATTTTCTCTGAACAATATAAATCAATTGGTTTTTAAATTGTATATATCATCGTAAATTTTATCAAACGCCTGTAAATATACAAACTTATACTTACCGAAATAAAAATTTTCATATTAAAATTTATCAACTTATAAATTATTAAGATTCCATTAATTTCAATATTTAGTTAACTACACTTTGATGAAATAAATGTAAAAAGTGAATAATTACTACATACAAATTTAAAGAGTAGAGCTGTAATACCAAGTTTAAAAAGTTTAGTTCACAACTTTAGCCTTCGTTAACTTTATATTTTTGTTCCCTTTTCTTAGATAAACTAAGTAAAATAATTAAAATTAGTATAAATAATAAAACTACTTTTCAAATTAATATAAAATATATACAAATATTTTTTTAGAAAAATTCCTATTATTATGAAATAATATTTTAATTTTTAATATGCATACGCGTTAAATATAAATCACAATTCTTTGATTAAATTAAATAAATTCAATTCCACTATGTAATAATTTAAAATAAGTATAAAAATACAAAATATTTTATTTCATTTGCTTACAATAACACCTAATATTTTAATTAGATAATTATATTATTATATTTATTGTTTTTAAACTAAACATTTTAATCAATATTTTTTACCTTGGAGTATATGTAATATAACTATTTTCCTATAAAAGATTAAAAAAGCAAAATAAGATTGACAGACGGGTATTCGTGTCTGATACAATGTATAGCACGTGAACAGGTCTAAATGTAAAGATACCGAATAAATATAAAATCGCGCAAAACGCGCATACTTGTATCCATTCATTTACGTAAAACTGTGTCTTCGTTCCTACTAAATATTATAAATTTATTTACTTTTTTTAAGAATAAATATTAAAACTTATTTTCACTAATATTCATCATATGCTTTTGAATTTTAAATTATCATTTTGAAAGAAAAAAATTAAATCCAATACTAAAGTCTTGATTTTTATTTTCTGCTAAATATTAGAACATACTTGTGTATCTATTAAAATAAAACATATTATTCCAATTCATAAATATTTTTTTAATAACCATACTGATTGTATTGAAAGTCATGCTATATATAAAATACTTCACATTGTAATTTTAATCTATAAGTTAATATGCATATTTTAAGATAAACATTGGAAGTCATATTTTTTAAACAAAATTGAATACTTCTCGTATAAGATCTATTTATTATTTATTTATTAAGATATTTTCTACAAAAAAGAGAACTGAATTTAAATGACAATATTTCTGCTTTATACAGAATTTTTCTTTACGTAATCTTTTTAATTAATAATGAGTAAATATCCAGTATTCAGATCTCAAAATTGCACGAATATTACTGTACGTATTTAAAATATTTCACTTATATTAAAAAAAAATTTGTTTAATATAAATTTGACAATTTTATTACATGCATTCTTTATAAATCTTATTAACTATAAAGTATTTATAAAGATAACGTTTTAAATGCTATATTTAAATCTTGCATATACTTAAGTATGTAGATTTAGAACTGATTGGTAAATAAAACAAATCTTTAAGTCCTTCTTGATTAAAATCTTTATCAATATAATAATACTTTAATAACGAATTCTCCTTTAGAATTCTCTTTATATTTGAAATAAGTGTGTCTTGAATTGTAGTATTACAATATAATCAAGTTTTTATTATAATCGGATTGAGAATAACTATATATTGTAAGAATAACTATATATTGTAATATCTTAAAATTAAAATATATAAAAACTAATAAGTTTTTCTTGCTTTATTTTATATTTATAAGATATTAAATACTTATAAATAGTAGTAACGTTAAATTTAATCTCAGAAGAAATACAGTAAACAGAAAAATAAATGTGTTTCAAAATGTAAACACTCTACATCATTGAATTCAATCTGAGTACAAAGAAAAAATGAAAAAGAAGAAAGGAAAAAGCTAAGAGTATAGGAATAGAAAGAAGAACCAAGGAGACCAAGTCGAACTTTCATAGCGGAAGGAGATATAAAAGAATAGAGTACATAAATCTGTCTTGTGAATTTCTGATTAAGTCCAGTAAGGCTACACTTACTTAAGACGACAGTATATGCACCATTCAGTACTAGAGCGCTCTCGATGTTTATAAAGAGGAAGTCTCTTTTCCTTTCTCATTTTCTCTCTCTCTCTCTCTCTCTCTCTGTCTCTCTCACTCACTCTTTCACTCTTTTTCTGTCTTGCAACCGGTTTTACACTTATCACGCAACACTTCGTGCTTTGTGAAATGTCTAAAAGCAAAGCTGTACTCTTCGAGAGTGTCGAAATGGAACAATATCGAATCTTTATTATCTTTTAGTGCTAAACGTTTGTTAAGTTCCTCAAAAACGTGTAATGTATTTAAAAGAATAAGATAAAAAAAATGTTATTTCATTTATATAGAAAAATGAAAAGCATACTGGCTTTTTAATGAAATTAATGTAATGGTATTTTTACTATCACCATAATTACTATTCTAATTTTTGAACTACCTTAAATATTTGAGCTTGACTCTACTTACTTTATGTAATTTTCAATTAGTTTGTGGATAATGTATTTTATGATAAAATTATTGTATGTAAACAGATTATTTTTATTGTTGTTGTTGTTGTTGTTGTTGATGTTATTATTTTCTTTTTCTTATTATAGTACATGAAAAATATTTTGTAATAAAAATGAATGATGATTTAACTTATGATGCAGTAAATTTTCCTATGCTACATATTAAAATATATTCACTACTATGCAAGTTATATATAAACCACGTATAAATTAGATGTGTGAGTAAATGATTAATGTATAACATTATTAATAGTCAAATTAATATGAAGGACAAAACATATTATATTTATCAATGAAAATTTAAATTTAGAATATTGCACATGATTTCAGACAAATATTTTATTAATGAAAGCTATATACTAAAAAAATAAATTTTAAAATATAATTATATTATATATTCTACAAATCATTTATATGAATATGTTTTTTTCAATTTAAAGTCATTTAAAATTTTACGTACTATTCTGCATTTATATTTTATAATTTTCTCAGTAAATTATGATATTTTGTTGTTGTTATTGTTATTATTATTATTATTATTATTATTATTATTATTATTATTATTATCTTAATTTTTTGTCGTAATTATTGTTATTATTATAGCTATGGCTGCTGTGATATTCATATTTTTAATCTATAATAGACGAATAGTATTATACCATTTTCTAAATATTTTTTTAAAGATATATATCTTATTATTATTTTCAGTATAAGTAATTTATGTAGTAAAAAGTCGTAACTAAATTTATTTATATTCACAATGAAATTTTGATAGACCAAAATGTGATCATAACCTCGACTAGTTGCGAAAAAATTTTTTTTACTGATATTTTAAAAAATTTGTTTATTTAATTTGAAACTATATACAAATCCAAATTGGTTTTAACTGTAAAGTAAGTGTATTTTTTATTTTACTTCCTAGAAAATATTACATCAGTGTAATGAATTATTATAGTGAAATTAATCTCAACATATAATAATTAAGATTATATTAATCTTTATTATGAAATAAATAATTTTTCATACGGAATTATGCACAACAATATGAATATTAATAATTCTTTGTATTCATAACCACTAAATGATATTATTATGATTTTGAAACGAATTACATAACTAGTACACTTCCATCCATTTTAAATTTTCATTGAATAGTTAAAGTTAAAGATTTATATAACGTGTGTCAAATTTAAAACAATATTTGATCTAAATTAAAAACTATTCATTATGTAGAGAATTAAATTTGTAAATGTGCAATGAGAACCGTAGACTTTTATTTTTTAATGAAATATGCGAGAATATGTAGACAATTTTATGAACATTAATAACAATATATTTACTTTTAAAACTAAGAAGTCCATTAATTTTCTTAAAAATATGTACGATTGTCGTCCATTCATTTGTACAAAAACTAGTATTAATTATGTAAAGTCCTTTCAAATATATTTATTTACTGATAAAGGTTTATAGACGTTAATTGTACATTTCCTTTTCATGTTTTTGCGTACACTTAACAATATTCAAAAAACGTAAGTCAAATAAATCATGTACTAAGATTTAAGGTAATTGTACTTTTAGAAAATCTATCTAGACTCGAAGGACAATGCCTTCTCGGGTATTAATTTCAAACTTGACCCCATTCTTCTTTTTACTTTTGTTTTTCATAGTTACGAAATAAATAAAAAACAAATAAATAACGTTTTATAAATTTTTCAAATAAGGAACGGTTTTTTAAAAAAAAAATATTTCATACAAGTATAAATATAATTGTGAAAGAAAGAAAAAAATCTTATTATGATTTGTACTTATTTCTACGCATTTTAGTTGCAAAAAAACAAAAATTTAAAAAAAATGAAGGTATTTACCTGCTTTACTTTTCTATTACTTTTTAATATATATAAATTTTCTTAAAATTATAATAATACGTATTTTTATAGTTATTTTCAGATTATCAATACTTTAAAATTTTGTAAATTACATACCTATAAGTTAAATCCTAAAAGTAACTTGAAAATTCAATAAAATCATATTTGAATCAGATTTTTTGAATCTAAATAATATTTTGTAGCATCCTTTTTCTAGAAAAGTAAGTGATTTAATTAACAGTAAATCTCACTCATTTTTTTTACATACATGTGTACGATCAGTACAATTTATTTTATATCTTTTTCAATTAACCTTAAATTCAAAAGAAATATATATTAATATATTATTATATATTTCTTTTAAATAAAATATATTAATTGAAACAAAATAAATTAATGTTTTTCAATTAATTATAATTATTTAAATATTTACTCTTTTTTAATAAAATTTTACTAATATATGAAAAAATGACTGAATCGTAATTTCTTCCGCAACTAAACAGTAATCAATCTTTGATTATATCCCAAGATTTTGTAATTACTGTACGTACGCATTCTATGTGATGTAGCATTTACATCACATACTGTTTTATTTGAAACGAATACATTTACAAAAATTGACTCAAAACTGCAAAATCCACCAAGCATGAACTTCTTTCTACAGATAGATTTTATTGAATATCAAGGTGAGGTGAAACTACTTTTGTTACCTGTAACGGAAATTCATAGAAAATTTTATCTTTTACACTGATAAAAGAACAAATCATTAAGTAAAGAAAAGAAATGAATAAATAGACGAAATTTTATCTAATTATTTTAGCTATCTATTTATTTCGATGCATCATCTAGTTTTTCATGACATTCTATTTACCTGAAAGATATAATATTTTTTTTCTTTTTTTTTATTGTATATGTGTATGTATATATTTAAAATGAATAACATAAACATGCGAACTTTATATAAACTTGATTTAGAATAAAAAAATATTAGAAGATATAAATTATGACATTAATTTTATTATGCGATGGATTATAAAAATTAAATCATACATAAAGAAAATAACAAAATATATGGATATATTTATATCCATATATAATATGGACCACAAAATTAATCAAATAACAAAAATAATATTATATATTCAATTTAACAATCTAAAATTTGACTGTTAATGTCATAAAAACAAATTTATTAATAAAATACATAAAGAAAAAATTCAATCAAATGTAAATATAAAATTAAAATTTATTATAATATTTAATAATGAAAATTAATTATGAAAATATATATATATATATATATATATATATAATATATATATATAATATATATAATATATAATATATAAAAAATTTTAAATACTCAAAAATTAAGTTTTAAAATAATTTATTGTACAACAGGCATTACACTTTTGTTACTAAAATCTATTTTATATTAACAATTTATATACAATTTATAATAACTCTTTTAAGATTTATTTATAAAATAAACACTAGTATTTTAAGCAATCACCAATTCACAAATTGTAATCATACCTTATAAAATTTTTATAAACAAATATAACGACATACAAATAACCACTTCATAAAATTTTAATAACTCTTTGAATAGTTAGAATAATATTACTGTGAACAAATATGCAATACTAAAACATATTATATATAACGACAGAAGCGAATATATGTAAATAACTACATTTGAATGTACGTGAACAATATTGTTTTCATTTCAAATAATTACGAACATTTTATACAAAATTACCTAAAATTAATTTTTAATCAAATCACTTCAACACTGTAAATCTAATCCAAAAAACAATGATTTACAAATCATAATAATCTACTGGGTACACAATACTGTTAACCTATTTTGAAAACTCAACATAACTACAAAAATAAACTATTGAAACATCTTCTCTTACTGGTATGCATTTTTGTATATAATAATAATTAGTAATATTTTATTTAAACACATATAATAACTTGTCCAAAGGAAAATTACTTATAGGCTCTTAAATAATTTATATTTTCACCATAATAAGCTTAATTAAATTGTAAACATAAGTATATATTAGCAACATTTATTTTATAAAAAAGTCGAAAATTAGTGTTTAAGTGAGATTAGTATTAAAATTAGTGTTAACATAAGAAGTATACAATGATACGCAGAAGTGAGAAAATTTTAAAAACACAACTCAAAAGATTATTTTAGAAACTAATTTGCCTATGATAAAAGCAGCAGCAGTAGAATTCTTACTTGCCAGAAAGTGTAATTGAAATTCTTTTACTTATCAGAGTGTACAATTTCTACGCTTCAAGTTTAACCTAAAATCAACTCAAGTCTCAGCTAGCTTCAAGCCACAAGTTTAGTGATTTTCAACTCTTTGAAATTAAAAAAGAACGTGTATCAATTCCAAAGGTAAAAGAATAAAATCATATATTTTAAAATAAGTTTTTTTTAATTTATTTATTTTATTAATATTATCCATAAAATTTATATTTTTATTTTCATAAAATAATTTCATACAATTATTTGATCAATACATTTTAATCAAATACATTTTATAATTATTTTATAAAAAATTAAAATAACTAATATAATTTGATAAAAATTATATTTCGTATTTTAATAATTTAATATAATTTACCATTTTTTAATAATAACATAAGTGGAATATTATATTTAATTGATACTTTTAATATTTTATCATTTTTAATTGAATAATAATACAAGTTAAATTGCACACACGGTTTCAGTCGAATACACTCACTCAATTATTCAATGTGTATATATATATATAATTTTATAATTTAATATAAAATTATATTAGTATGAACAATTTAAATCGAATGCGGCCCATTTATTTTACTTATTATCATAATTATAATATATATAAATATATAATGTAATAATAATAATAATAATAATAATAGCAATAAGATCACTTGGTTAATTTCTAAAAGAACTAATTACTCCGCTTATGCTATTGCAATTATGTTCGTAGGTATAAAACGAAAAAAAATTATAAATAATTAAAAAGTAACACTTTCATCAGTCGTCCATGTAAAAGTCTTCTCGTTATTATAAATAAAAAATTCTTTTATTTTTAATTATCTTTATTCAGATAGACATCAATTTACTTACGCAAATGTAAATGAATTTAATATCTAAACTAGTAAATTATATTTTATTTCTTATCGATTAATTATGTACGCTTGGATTTCCAGGTGAACATGATATGAAATATCTCATTTCACAATTACATGTAATTTATGTAATTTTTATTTTGTAGAGTTTAATAAATCTCTATACAATGAAAATATTACAAATCATTAATTAGTTTTTTATAAGATAAATTTAAATTTAGTACCACTTTATATAAAATAAAATATTAAATATAATAAATATTTCTGCAAGGTTAAAAATACTCTAATAATTTCTTTATAATGCTAAAAAAAATATAAAATATGAGTTTTAATTTAGTAATTAATACTGCATAAACAAAGTATGTATTCCAAAGTACCATCTAAAGTTAAAAAATTAATTTAAATAAAAAGCTATTAATAAATTTTGTAATATTTTAAAGATAGACTTCTTAACCATTTTTCTTTCACTTTTTTGTGACAAAATAATAAAATCATTATGAAGAGAAAAAAGAAGATTTTACAGTACATACCTAATTGAAAAAATATATAAGATAAATAAGCATCATCATTCAAAGAGTTATACAAACACAACTTTATTAATACTTGACAATGTATTTTATATTTATGAATATATTGTTTGAATTTTCTCTATTAAACTTATATCAACTATCGAAATTATTATACATTATTAATATATATCATACATTATTAATTTATATCTCAAAATTTGTAAATTCATAAATATGAACTAGATGGTTAAAACCAAATTACATTAAAAGGAATAATATATTTAATTATCATCAGTATTGTTAAATATTATTGATGTGTTGTGATTTACATTAATTTAGGAGTAAAATAACTTTATATCTAATAGATATGTCTTTTGACAATTACTTTAAACTGTTTATATTCCATAATATTTATTTAAGTATGTAAGCACATTAAAATTAATTTTATTCTAAAACTATCAAAAAAATGTGTCTAAAGTTTCCAACGTTAGAACTCCAACAAACAATGAAATTTTTCAAAACTTGAAATTTCTTCAAAAAAACTACGTAAACCGTATAACTATGATACAATATAAACAAAAAACCGATTTAACTCTAATAACACCTCGAAAAACAACCCTTATTAGGGGATGAAAAATTCAAAAAAAAAATTGAAAAATTTCAAATTTTCACTAACTATCATAAACAACAATCATTACCAACTATCATAAATATTTATGATAATCAAATCAATATACATATTCTTATAGTGATCAATCATAAACTATCAAGAAGTTTATATATGAGATTTTGTTGAACTGAGTAGATGCTTTAAACTTTCTTTAAAAATCCAAGTTTTTTTGCACAAAATTTTAATGTAACTCTTTAGTATCTAAGCAATATTTTTAATTTCATTAGTTACTCTTAAAATATGAACCTAAATTAATTTAATAATACTATACTTATAGTACTTTATAATAGTTCTTTACTGATGTGTAAAAATTTATATTAATTGGATGTATTAAGTACATCCATCAATACGTCAGAATATAGTTAAAAAAACTATTTTTTAATTCAAATTAATATAAAGCTTTATTTTACTTAATACCTGATTTACAAATTTTTAAATAGCATCTTTTTTAAGCAACCTTAGAAATACCAATTTTTATACTAGTTATGAATAAAATGCACACAAGCCTTCACAGTAGTACTTAAATATAATTTTTTTCTTGTTCTCATATTTAACTTCTTTCCTTAATAAACTGATTTTCATTAAATTTATTTAATAGTTTAATATTATAAAAATGTATTTGTTTATTATTGAGAATCTTGAAAGCTTTTTAAAATATAGAAAAAAAATTTTATGGAAAAAGTAAACTATTCAGAACTTTATCTTTTAAAAAAATTCCTTTAAGAATTATTCAGTAACCTATCTGAAACCTATCTTATATATTAAAAAACTAAAATGTGAGTTTATGAGCATAAGTTAAAAACTGAGACTTGAAAAAGTGAAACTGTGTTTTATTTATAAACATTAATTCGTAATTTACAGTAAAGGTACAACTTTACAATTACAATTAATATTTCCAAAAAATTGAATTACTATTATTTTTTTCAATTATTATTTGTATCTACAATTACATATAAATGCTATTATTTAAATCAATTTAAAATTTTAAAGAAACCAGTTTTCTTTATGCACTTAAAAAAGCTACTCATATGATAAGACCTTATACAAATGTATTTAATTATTGTTTGATTTTAAGAAAAAATATCACTCTCTGCTTTAAACACAAAATATTTATTTAATAATAATAATTATTATTATTAGAAACAATAAAATAAATTATATATATACATATGTACTAATATGAAGAACATGCGACAGAGAGGTTCTCAATCGGTGTATTCGGGAAGTAACGACAATAAGTCTTATTATTGTGCATCAACCTATCGTTTTCTGTACTAGAAATATACACCTTAATGTACATCATAAGAATAATCATACTTAATTGTCTCGTCGATTACTACAAGGGAATGCCATTAGGATCGACAAATTTAGCGAAGCTCGGCTCATTTTTCCTTTTCTATATGTGAATTGTTGTATATCTTACATTCTGTTGCTGACTGTAAGCGATCCTTATTTAAGAATCATCTAAAGTAACAAAATCTTTAATAATATCGCTGCATAAATTTTTATATGTCCCATTAAAGTTTAAATATCTATCTCAGAAAATAAACAATTTTATTGTAAATTTCTAAGCTTAAACAAATATATATATTATTATTTATCTGTACTTAAATATTTATCACGTATTATTACAAAAAATCATTATGATTATACATAAAATAACGTTAACTATATTGCACGGATTATATATAATTATAAATTGTCTACATAATATTTTATTGCAGTCGTCAATTTCAACTATTATACGTATATATATTATATACCGCCATTTACATTTTCTGAATCATAAAATGACAAAAGAATTATTGAATACACGTGTTAGGAAGAAAGGCAGGAAAATAAAAAGAACGAAGGAAAGACGAGTATGATAAGAAAGCTAGGTCATAATGAAATAGCTAATTTCACACAATAACGAATTTAAACAGCTTACATATTTCAACAGACATTATCTTCAATAGCTATTACGCAAGAAACACTGCGCATAAAGGCCTAGGACACATCAACGATAAAATTGTAAACACCTGCAACGATTGACAAGTATACAAGAACGTGATACTAAAAAGCGCAACTGCAAGTTCATGTTTACTAACAGGTAAAGCACAATCGGTTCACGACTGCACGAATGATCACGTATTTTATGTACGACGGTGCAAAAAGTGTAAAATGTATAAATAAGCAGTGTGGATAAGGACGTAAAAAGTATGAAATACGAACTCATGTATAGATTGTACAAAATATTCAATCCTGCTCATTAATTAATTCATACTTATAAATATTTACGTGTGTACTTTCCTTTTGAGCTGAAGAAAAAAGATTAAGTTCTCGCTCTTAAATTAACAACCCCATCAGGCAAACGTGAAAATAAAATGAATGTTCTCCGGTGTTTTCTTAAGTAAACGTAATTGAATCTTAACTAAGAAACAAGAGGTAGTCTCCTATTATCCTCATTGCTATACATGAAAAAAAGATATTCTCCATTTTTCAATTATCAAATGAATAGTTTTGAAGCTTTGAGAAATTTAATTTAATTATTTTTTCTACGTATGCTTACAAAATTCATGAATAAAATATATATATCAAATAAAGTAGCATTTATTTATAAAAGTTACTATAAAATATGTTGAACACCTGATATTACAGGCTAAATAGTTCTTTTAAAAATATCTCAGTTTTTATTACATCTAAAGATTCTTACTACTCTTACATTTTTTCAATATTAACATTTCTAAATGAATTACTACAAAATTTATGGCATTTAAGAATTGTTAATGATTATACTATAAATTTCTAGAAATTTTTGTTGTAAGATTCATGAAGAATCTGATAATATTTACGTAAGCTATTTAAATTAGTATACTTTATTATGATAGATAATTCCATTGCGGTAATGATTTTATAAAATAATATTCTGAAATTATCATACATTTTATCGTTATTGAACATAATAATAATCAATATTTCTTTAATATATTGATTAATGATATAAAATTTATTTTCTTTTATAAGAAAATATTCAATTAAGTTATAAATTGACATATATATTGTTTTCGTATGAAAGATGACTGATATAACATGATATCTGAATAAATATTATACATATATTTTTTAAATAAATAAAATGAATTTTATTACATATTAAAACTCTTCATTTGTTAACGAACTATGTTGTCATTCTTTCTTAAAAAATATTCTTAAATACAGTATAGTCAACAAATTTAAGAAAATATATATTATTTATTGCTGTTTTATATATCTGAAAAAAATTATAAAAGTTATATATTATTTACATTAAAAACTACAAAATTGAAATATAAATTACTTTTTTGCGATATTCTTTTAACGAAGATGTAATTATATAATTAAATTTGGTATTTTCGAAATCGCGGGTCTTCAATTTTGAAATTTTTGATAAATACTGAATTTTTCAAGTAAGAGTGTTAATTTGTACAAAGTAGTCAAGACTACTTTAGAGAATTATACATATTTACATGCTTGGAAGTTTAAATGTTTTGAGTCTCGATTTCAAATTCAGAATGTAAAATTGAAAGAAAAAATATTCCAAGAAAAAACAGCCTACTTTTTTATTAAACGTATTTTAAAGCATTTTGAATTCATTAATCTTTCGAAAATTTTAATTTGAAATATCGAAATTTTGGCTGATTTTATAATAACTATATACTTTTAATGACTTCGAAACATTGTACGTAATTTAATACAATACTTTATCATATTAAATCATATAAAATTTTTTTTAATTTTTATATTACGAAGTAAATCTTTATTTTTAATAAGAAATGAGCATAATGCAAACTAGATGAATGCTGAAATCAATCAAAAAGTTATAAAAAGAAAAAACACTAGGTTAACCTTAAAATAATCATAATCTTACGTATTTCGTTAAATTCATTTTTAATCAACTTTGAAATTCATGACATTTCTAAAATTGAATACAATTATCTTATATATAACATTCATACCAAATTAAGTATCAATTAAATACTGTTTTTCTTCAGAATTAATTATGAAAAATACTTTTGTTTTCTTAAATGTCCATAAAATATTTTACTAAGATAAAATATGGGATACATTTTTAACAAATTTCTTCTTCTTTAATTATAAATTCCATTTATCGGTATTTAAAAATAAGATATATTTTTTAACGTGTATAAATTTTAATTAAATCAATATATATTTAATTTACATTAAATTTAATTTATACTTAAATTAAAATTATATTTTATTTAAAAATGATAATTTGACTAAATGCATAATAAATAATAAGTGGAGAAAAATCACATAAAAATATTTATCTATTTATTTGAATAATTTCTTCAAAAATTGAACTTCAGTTTATATACTTAAAGTTCAAATATTCAACAATTTACGTATGCACAGCAAGGTTCTAGTACAAATTGTTCTTTGTGAAATCAACTTGAAGCTTGTATAAAGAAGAATCACACAAAATATTTGTAATAGATAAATACTGAACTACACTATTGAATGTAAATGATATTTTCAGTAAAAAAGAGCCATCGAGAAATTCACGCAGTAATAAATTAGTAACACAATATAATAAGAACACCATATAATTTGGTAAGAAAGCCAAAATAAACCCTATATATTTTTATAAAAGATAATAAAGAGAGAATGAAAGAGTGCGTATCTTTAAATATGCGTGCGCTTGGTCTGCCATGGTTAAGCAGAGAAACGAGAAGCATTCTGTATACAACTTCCTTGTTCTGCAACATTACTACTACTAATACTATTCACTTGTAGTACTATAACGTTCCATAATATAATAATATTAATACAATTTTTGCAGCATTTTAATCCCCATAATAGTGTAGCTGTCGAGTTCAAAGTATACTTTAGTAATGAGTTATTAAAATAATAAAACCTAATTACTTATTGTGATATTTCTTACTGAAAGAAAAAAATAGGAATTATCTTGTAGTTACTAAATATTTTAAAGAGAAATCTCAAATTTGTGTATATATAATACGAATCTGAAATTTGTAACGAAAATTGTGTCGCAACCAAAATCGAGCATTTTAAAACCAAATTTTTCTATGAAAAAAATTATAATATTATTTATACTTTTTTATACTGACTTAAAAGAAACCACTCCAGAAAACGCAGCAAATAGAATCCTTAATTGACTCGATCAATTAGTTAACAGCTAATATATTCAAAGAAAAGGACCACATTGATTTTCGCTGGTATTTATTTTTGTCTTTTCTATATGTATGAGATTTGTTATAAGTATTTGGCATATTTCAATATATTTTTAAAAGTTTTGTTTGGCTTCTGAAAATTATCTGCATATTACATTTTCTGTTGATAAAAATAATATGTATTCCAGACATTATTCTTAGTTCACTTTAAAAGCGTTTTCATACAGATTAAATCAATTTTAATATATAAGAGTATACGAAAAAATGAGTTTCTACTAAAATTTACTGTATGCCTCACACATTAAAGAAATATATTGGATTTCATAAATAACATAAATCTAAATTTAATACTTATACATTTAAAAAAATAAAGTAAGAGTATTCAAAACAAGTGATTAGAAAGTACTTACAAAAGTGATTTAATCAATTTTACTGGAATATCAATTATTCTTGTGAAATATTTTATGGTATGCAAATAAACCAATTTACTTTGTAATTAATTATAATTTACGTTTTATCAATTGATAAATACATTAATGAGTTAAAAAAGATTTATGTCAATGTTTTGCTTATTTACGGGTGATCGTTAATGAATAAATAAAAGTATTAGAATTTACTCATTAAACACAACAATATAGGAATCTGAAGTCTCCGACGTTGGAGTTACAACGAAATTTGAAAATTTTCAAAAACGATTTTTTCAAAAAAAACTATAGAGTTATCACTTATGACGCAAAACGATAAAATACAAGATTTTAAATTAATTCCACCGTCTGAAACCACACTTTTAAAGGGGTGAAAATTAGGAAAAATCGTAATTTCGATAATTTCATTATTTTTTAAAATATTATTGATCAGAATAATAGTTTATATAAAAAACAACTATCAAAGAAAGAATTGAAAAAAAAACGTTGAGCATCATGACTTTTCATGCCTTTTCAGTACATACATAATTACGCGTATGAGCAAACGGTACACTATTGTACAAAAAACGATAAAAAACAAATAATTTTATTATTGGCAATAATTTTTTTGCAGGATAAGAGAAACAACATGTTAGAGAAGATATTCTGTAAAATTAGTAATAAAATTCTAAATTTAACAATTATGCTCGGACTTGGAATGCACATGCATTCATATGGACTCACGCATACGGGCCACAAAATATTGTTAATAACAAATTTCTCTAAGCCATTCAAAAGAATTTAGTTTTTGCAATTATTTAAATTGTAGTTATAGATTTTTTCTAATGTAATCATATATTTTTGGCCCGAAAACGGTGTAATAATTATGAATAAATTTATAAATTATGCCTTCGAATATTGCGGATCGCGTAATTGAAACGAAAGTATTTATGGAAACTTCGAATGAGTTAGAAAATTGATGAAATCAAGGAATACTTAAGTGTATTGTTTCTATGTAGAATGTATATTAGATTTCAAAACATTAATTTTTATTTTAATGTTTCTTATTTCTTCTATGATTCAAATCCATTTAATATAAAAGTGATATAGAGATGCATGTTTAAAAAAAAACGACGTTGCCGCGTCGCTATGTCGATGAGCTACAGACTGACTTGTGAAAATCTTGGAGTCCATGATTGATGAACTCCATCTTGCGGCGTTTAATGTAACTTGTAAAGCCTTTTTATGTGTGCTATACATGTGTGAATGCGTGCTACTACGGCTTGAGTCAGAATCAACCCGAAGCTGTAATTATAAACTTTATCAATTTTTGCAAAAATAATTCATAAGTAACACAATCTTAGAAAAAATATTTACTTTTTCATTCAAAGCAAATAATATTCCAGAAAAAATATAGTGGAATGTCTTATGAGAATTTGTTATTAACAATCTAAGTGGAACCCATATACTAACGTATTTAAGACTGCGAGTGCATTTAAGTGCAGCTAACATTTCTTTCTAGACCGATATTGATAAAAAAATGTTTTCTTATGTCTTTATAATTTAGAATTAAACGATATTCTGGAATAAAATTCTTTTGAATGTCTTAGGGGAATTTGTTATCAATATTTTGTGTCCCGTATGCGTGTATCCATATGAGTCCATGTGCATTCCAAATCTGGCTATTATTGTTATTTTTCGAATTTTGTTACCAATTTTACAGAATATCTTATCTAACATATTGTTGCTCTTATTCTCCAAAAAAAAATATTGCCAATGATAAAATTATTCGTTTTTTATCGTTTCTTGTACAATAGTGTACCGTTTACTCATACGCGTAATTATGTATGTACTGAAAAGGCATGAAAAGTCATGATGCTCAACGTTTTTTTTTCAATTCTTTTTTTGATAGTTGTTTTTTATATAAACTATTATTCTGATCAATAATATTTTAAAAAATAATGAAATTATCGAAATTACGATTTTTCCTAATTTTCACCCCTTTATAAGTGTGGTTTCGGACGGTGGAATTAATTTAAAATCTTGTATTTTATCGTTTTGCGTCATAAGTGATAACTCTATAGTTTTTTTGAAAAAAAATCGTTTTTGAAAATTTTCAAATTTCGTTGTAACTCCAACGTTGTAGCTTCAGCTCCTAACAATACATACATATATACACACACATATATATAAGCGTATAATACGTACAATAATTAAATTAGTTAGTGCCACGTATTTTACAATTTCGTAACATGGATAACTTTCGACCCTAATGTCTTCATCAAATATAGAAAAGGAATTTTGGAGGGCATTTTTTTGGAAAATTCCAAATTTTCCAAAGCAAAATTTGTAAGGCTCTTGGGAATACGTTAGGGGAGAAAATATACGGCAAAGCCCGTCATCATTACAGAGATTAAAGAGAACAATAAGAACGGAAAGACATGGCAAAACTAATCATCCTCGAAAAATTAAAGAAGATTCTGAAATTCCAGTGGACTTGACAACTAGAGTTAATCGGCCACATCTAAGTTTGTGTCCTCATTATGGCAGTATACGCATACTCAGTTCGCGCTTTGCGCCTTAAACTTACACTACCCACTACTTCCAGGTCTAGGCGGTTGCTATTCAACTGCCTCTTATCGGCTCATTGTCCAAGCGTCTGGACAATCGCTTTACTTCTCGCTTTCGTCGCTTAACACTTTTTATAACGTGACTATCGCGGTTCCGACATTTGCAAAGCTCACATACGTGTGAACGTTGACCATTAGATAAGCATGCATATATCAATGTATGCATGCTTTCATTTAATTATGATTTTTACGACAAATTCGTATGCACTTATCTTAAGTAATGAAATGTAAATTCATATAGTACCAAAAATACAAAACAGTCAATTTTGTTCAATGATTTTGTAATTTCCACATTCATTAACTTTTTCTAAAGATGAGAGTCGTATGATCTTTGTTGTGTGGAAAACTAGATTGTATTATTATTCCTTGTAACCTTACGTAGGAAATGATTGATGTAGTATAATAATAAGTTGGCTTAGAATAATTAGACGTGATGTGTAATTAAATGATTGAATGAAATATAAATTTTTATTTTATAAAAATTTTACTTACATTAATGGAGTCTAATAAGAAATTGAAGTGATGGTAATCATTAATCTATGCACATTCTACAGTATTATATTATGTCTTCGATCGCCCAAATAGTATTATATCAATGGCCAATTTTTTCGTCACTTATCCCCAATCGATTATTAAACACTCACACCCCCCACACTCGCGAAACCACGAGACTCGAATCATAGGACTCTCCAGCAAACGCCATTTTGATTTGAAAATTTCTTCTCAATATTTTCTTCTAACATAATAGATTATTATACCTTTTTCGCTGCCAGTTGTTTGCGTTTCTGCAAAAATATTCGGTTTCAAGCGATTGAAATATCAGGTCTCCGAGTTCATAATATTTATTTTTTGAAAGTCTATTAAAACCCATTTAATTTTATAAAATGTTTCTAACATTTTATAACATTTAAACCAATAAATACCGAGTTGGATGGCATACATGATTAGTCGAAATGTAACTAAGGGAAAGTAGTATGGAAGCTTTTTGCCAGACCGATTCGTCTTTATGTAGTGTACAAACATGGGAATAGTTTAAGGTTAGTTTTTAAGAGAATTATTATACGTAATAAAGCTGGATCGACTTCATCGTAAAAAACCAAATAGACCAAACCGTTATAAATCTTGTATTCATTTTAAATATTTATTCTAAAAAAACTCATTACTACGATACAATTGAGTATGAATTGCAACGAATTGCGTCGTTTGTTATAGCTATTTCCGAACTCGTGTACGTTAGTTAGAAAGAGAGAAAGAGAAAGAGAGAGAGAGAGAGAAAAGTGGGGATAGGCACACGATAGGCCTTACGTCTCGCGCATGTAGAATAACTACTTTGCGATTTTCGGTTTCGATAATCGATTGGAGCTGTTGACACCTAAGAAAGAAAAGAAAGAACCTTTCGTCGTACGTTCTCGAGTCAACCATGTTTTTGCCAACGATCCTAGGCCTCATTACGGGATCACCTTTACTCAATGTTTCAAGTGATTATTGGCCACACCACAGCAATGAGGCTGCACCAGCTATATTCTAAGAAGCGAAACTTGTAAGTATCCGCCTCTTTAACTTCCGCATATATGTATATCGTATTTGTGTATGGAGATTGTACTATTCCCCTCGACTATCCACACAGAGTTGGGAACACGACCCTGAGAAACTCGACAGCGGATAAGATATAAAGGTTATTTTTTTTAATCAGCATATAAATGTACAATACTTGGTTTCGCCGAAATTGAGAAAACTATTATAGATTGAAATTACTCTTGAAGAGATAATGACCAATTATTTAGTAACTTTATATTATTTATTTCATAAGCAATAATATATTATTGCAATGATTCTTTCATGATTAACAGTCCTATATGATTTTCTTTTAATTTATAAGTAGCATAAGTGATTGTTTGCAAATAAGAATATACAATTCAAAATATTGATTTGTGTCTAATTTACTAATCGCACGTAAATCATAAAATTCTTAACATTCGTTTAAATGAAGGACTATTTACTTTTATTTCATTCTTAATCAAACAAAATTATGTAATATAATTTAAATTTTATTAGAAATGAAGAAGAATTCTTTTCTTCATTCGAATTTCTTATAGAAACTCGTGAACATCAAGGTTGACATATTCTTTTTCATAATTATTATTATTCGATTTTCATTTTTTTTCGCAAAATGTATTGCTCATATTAAAGGGTTACTCCGCATTCCTTCCACTTCAATTTTTACATTATTATTGAATATAGTTGAAAGTTTATCCATAACTTACCTTATCAGTTATCTTATCTGTTGACTTAAAAATTATTAATACAAAAAATGAACAGAAATGTATGTCGCCAACAATTGAAATAACATATAGTACATTACTTATTAACATCAGATTTTATTTATATAATATGAATTTTTATTGAAATGATATATTTATTAATTTCATTTTTCATAGGAATAATCGCGTCCTGAACTAGTATAAAATACGGGAAAAAATTCGACTATATTGATTAATTTATCTTTTTTTAATTTTTGTCATTGGATTTGAACTTAACGTAACTGCTACTTTTGCAAATTATTCAGTATATTTAGGGCTCTTGCCAATGTATAACCAATACACCTCTGCTGGCAAGTGGTTTTACTGTTAAGAAAGTCTGAAATGTAATAGATGTTCATTTAATTTTGAATTACCAAAGAAGTAACTAATTTTAACATAAACATTTTATATACAAAAGTTTATAAAATATTAAGTAAAGATTTTTTTCACAAGATATAAACAAGATTTTTTACAAGTAACAAATGTCTTACTCTGGCAGTCTTTCAGCATTTAATTAACTTGTCTGCCATAGCTGTTTAAAAATTAAATATTTTTACAAGTATTCGAAAGAAATAACATAATATTTGCTATATAAATAAAATTCATACTTTTTAATAAAAATATAATAAATACTTTTAAATAAATCATTTCTTTTTTTTCGAAACTCATCTTATCGAATCCTTATCAAAGTATTTAAGAAATAGGTCACAATTAGTATTTATTATAAGAAAATTCACTTACTTATCCGCCATATAAAAAGTAACAGTCTTGTCTACATTTCGGCCTAAATGATGGTGCATACTCTGAAATTTGATTAGAATTTATTTTTACTTTAAATGGTAATATAATGAATATTTATCGTATCAAAAGTTCAAAAATAAGTCTGTTATATTAGTTCTCTATTTATCTTAAGTACGAAGAGAATAATTAATAAACAAATATGTCAGTTTAAAAGGTTGTATCTACATCTAAAATTCGAAAAAATGAAATCTGACAGTCTGTTTTCTATTTCAAGCTTCTATCAATTCTTTTTTACAATTTTTACAATTCTTTCAAAGTTGATATTTTTACCAGTATCTACTTAGAATTTTATATAAATAGAAATATTTTAAAACTACAAAAACTAGAATCAAGAACTATCTTACTCAAACATTTATAATTACTTCTTACTTATCACGGGAGTGACTATGATGTGTATGCATCACGCCTATTTTAAAGTGGTGGATCAATCTAATCCAATATTTATTTATATTAAATTATCTAAAAACATCAAATATTAAGTCAATATTAATAAGAAAACTATATCGAAGTTTCTCTTACTATTCAAGTATCTGCTATATCCTTATTGATGTTACAGCCAATTTTTATAAATTTATTATGTAACGAACCATATACTCCGGATTCAACATAAATATCTGGATGTAACCCTCATTGACGATACAACTTCTCCTACTATCGAAAACTCCTCTGTACTACGTAACCCTCGACATATCCTAGCACACACGCTTTCAATTAGCAAAACTACTCCTGTCTAAAAAATTTTATTTCATACCAATATCGCTTTTTCTTTTCTTTTTTTTCAAAATTAATTGAATGACTCCCAAAATGCAATAAATTAGTAAATATTTATATACACGTTTCATCGTCAAGTAAAACTTTCATCGTTTATCTGTCTAATGAACGATAGATGTTTTACTTTTTTATTATAATTGCATAAGAATTACTTTATATTAAATTTAAGGTAAACACACAATATTTAATTATTAATCATTATATCTTTTGCTGATATTTCGATTATATTGATTTAACCTCTATAATAGCAATATGTACGATTTTGACCATTCCTTGTCAGAATAAGTACCATATTTACCATTTAGATTCTTTAATTATTATATATATATTAAATAATCATCTTAAAATAAGAAAGTGAAATAAAATCTTTTTAATTTATGCTGGTATAAAATCTAACTCAATCTCTTAAATCTAGCTTTTAATCGAGATTGATATGTATAAATAATTAATTAAAATTATAAAATTATTTTTCAAAAAAGTATCTATCTTACGTTCACAATCATTTAAACATCCTTGTAATTTTGCTGGATCGTTAACCGAATCTATTTCAAGAAATACAAATTAATCATCTATTATTTTCGTCAGTATCTATATATTTATTTGCATACATACCAACAACTACAGCAAAATATAAAGTGAGAATGAAGATTACTAAACAAATCATTTTGAAAAATATTATTGAATGCTTAAAAGTGTTAATAAACGTTTTCCAGCCTTCTATACTTTTAGTCGATTTGAAATAAGTATTTATATCGAAAGACTTGGATATAAATGTACGTGATAATATTGGTTTTTTCTCCTTCCTCGTACAACTATCTTCTTTGTTTTTTTATTTGATTTATTAATCACCCCCGTGTTAATTCAGTCTTTTTTTGTAAATATATAGATAGCTCTGAATATAAAAGCTTACGAAGGCAAATAATATTATGGAAATAGTTTTTACTTAGCTGAAGTAATCCATAACTTACCTTATCAATTATCTTATCTGTTGACTTAAAAATTATTAATACCAAAAAATGAACAGAAATGTATGTCGCCAACAATTGAAATAACATATAGTACATTACTTAAATAATTAATTAAAATTATAAAATTATTTTTCAAAAAAGTATCTATCTTACGTTCACAATCATTTAAACATCCTTGTAATTTTACTGGATCGTTATCCGAATCTATGTCATGAAATACAAATTAATCATCAGTTAATTTCGTCAGTATCTATATATTTATTTGCATACATACTAACAACTACAGCACAATATAAAATGTAAATGAAGAACATTAAACAAATCATTTTGAAAAATATTATTTTAAGTTTAAAGATGTTACTAAAGGTTTTTCAGCTTTCTATTCTTTTAGTCGATTTGAAATATGTATTTATATCGAAAGACATGGATATAAATAATCTAAGTGGCATTATATTTTCACGAAACAGCGTTTAAAATTATCGTAAATTTTATGTATTTGTAATTTTATTATTCAAGTTTTTTTTCTGTAACCGTTATTATTATAAAATGTTAATTTTGTAAATTATTCATAGTTAATAAATTGTAAATTATTCATATTTTGAACAATGCAATTTTTTATGGAGGTCAATTGAAAGCAACGTAAAGCAATTTCTCTCAGACAATAATTAATCCTAGAATCTTTCTTCTTCAATCATTTAGCGTTGATAATGCATTTTGTTTTTTTAATCATGCTATTATTAAAATCTTAAAATAACATCTAATATTTTTCCTTTATTTTATAATTAACATATACTTTAAATCATCTAATATATAATATATTTCATATTTTAATCTTCATACGAGCAAAATTCATCAAATTTTTATACAATCACTATTATTGTACTTTTTAAAATGAAACTAATCATTAATAAAAAATAAAACTAAAAATAAAAATAAAAATTACAAGTAAACAAAATAAAAATAGAAAAAAATAAACAAATCATAAAAACAAACTAAGTTATTGTTCATAAAAAACATAAGTTTTCGAATCAAAGTAATCCTACTATTAATACTTCTTTTCTTTCAAATATTTATAGAATAAAGTTTAATTGTTAATTAAAAATTAACTTAAGTTAAAATATGAAAATTATTTAATTTTAACAAAATTTAACTGATTGATATCACATCACAATTGCATATATAAATAGTATATTAATATGTAAAATTATAATTTTAATAAATAAAGAGAAAAAATCGTATTAAATTATTTTTCTGGTATGAATATTATTGTAATTAAACTCTTAGAAAAATATTTGTCAAAATATTTCACATAGAAAATAAAAACATAATTATATCACTTTATAATAAAATGAAAATAATAATCTTGCAGAAATACTCTTTTGAACATTGTAACTTGATATACTCTTCTTTGTCTCTATCCTATGTAAAAAGAAGAGCTTTCTAAACGAAGCATTGCATATTAAACTAAGGAAGGAAAATCATAATAGAAAAATCACATGTTTAAACAACAAAAGTTTTCAACGTTTTTACGAAACTTTTAATTTAATAATTGTCCTCAATTATCTTCAAAATTTTCCAAATTGAACCATAACGAATACGAATAATGAAATCATACTTACAAGACTAAATGTATAAATGTATAAGTGAAACATTACATGAAAAAAATTGTTAAGTGTTAAAATTGAAAAAGTTTCTAAAGTTTAAATAGTTTCTGAATTTGAAATATATCAGCTATATTTCAATATCGATTAAAGTAAAGATCATAATTGAAAATGATTTTATTAAGTGGAGTTGATCTAAAACTAATTAAATGAATGTGTTACAGTTGGACTTTGGAATTAAGGGTTCAAGTTAAATGAAAAGGTTTCTTGAGTGCTCGTTTGATAAATATTTTATAAAGTAAAAATTCATTTCAAATACTAGTATATATAATTATAAAATTATCCAACAAATATTAAATGAAAAAAATATTCGACCTTCGATAGTTTAGTTCTTTGAATTAATCACAAAAAATAAAAAACGAGGAAGAGACTAAAGGAAGAAGTAAAGAATACTTAATATCTATAAGGATAATAAATGAACGATTCTAGACTTTACTAATGTAAATGCTTTATTTTTCGCAATTTTAAGAACATCACGAACATCTGTCCCCGTTGTCATACTTTGGATATCTCCGCGTATAGATTACATACTTTAACTTTTGCAAGAGTTTTTAATTCCCTTAATGTATTGATAATTTATTATGAAGTTTAAATGAATATTCCTAAATAAATTTGCACTTTTTATTTATACATATTACAAATTCTATTCTTAAATCTATTTCTTCTCTTCCTTGATTAATTGTAATAACAAATAGAATATACAAGAGTACTCGTAATATAATGTCTTCTTTTATTTAAATCAAACGAGCTATTGAATCGTTTATCATTACTTAATATAAGCGCAATGTTTCTAAATAGTAAATAGCAATAATATATTAATTCTAAAATATGTAGTAATCAACTTTAGAATGTTTTAAAATAAAATGCTTAGAAAAATGTTTGTAAAACAACAAAACCATAAATGCAAGAATATATAAAATGACGTATTAATGCAATAAAAATTTTAAGGGAAATGTTAAGTATTTAGAAGTTAATTATATTATTCCAAATATATTAAATTAAAGATTAATATAAGAAGGACAATGGACTAGCAACTTCCAGAAAATACTATTAATATCTGTTACCTGTCAGATGCTTACTCACACTTTATATATTTTAGGCGTAAAGTAGTTATATAATACAATAAATATACTATGTTTTAGAACTAATTTGCCGTTCACACTTACCCTACAAGTATATGAAATACTTTTCCATCAATTTATTTTTCTCTATCCGAAATTTGTTAAACTTAAATACTTCAAATCTTTAAAAATATTTTAATCACCACAAGACGGGAAAACAAATAATTATAATTTCAAATAAGTTGATTATTTATAAATTTCATTTACATTCCATTATATTTATTTAAATCAATTTATTTACGTTTTTATTTAATTTATGTATGAATTTATTTAGTTACATATATGTTAATAATACAGAATAAAATATTAATGTTTCTTTGAGCTATTCTTATTGTTCTGGAAAATAGAATTTATTTTTATTGCATTTAGAATAATTTTATAAAAATGATGATCATGATAATAAATAGATTATCTTATTTTAATAACATTACTTACTCCTCCACTTCCGGAGCCAAAATTGGTCTGGCAATATTTATTACATTTCTTCTTATTGTCTTCAGGAACAACTGAAATTTAATAAATATAATACACAATTTTTTCAAACACTGAAAGATTTCAAAGGAAGAGATGCAATAAACAGAAATAAATATTTCGTCTTATAAAAAATATTATCGTTAACTTTGATTACGAGTACATAGTATAAATTTTTTTAATAAGATAAAATTAAATTTAGCTGTTCTTTTAAATAATATTGTAAAAAACAAACATTAAAAACAAACAAATCAACAAGCTGATGATGTATCCATTAATAATCACAAATCTTCTTTAATATAAGTTAATTTTCTCTGATTTAAAAAAATATACTATAAGAACTTTTAATCAAAAGTAACAATAAAATTCGCATTATTAGAAGATATAACTGAAAAGTTAATCTATTTTTATCTTAAAATACTATTTCTTAAATCGCAATACTTAGTATTTTATATAAAATGTGTTTTTCTACTTTACTTAATTATAAAAATTTTATAAAAATGAAAATAATACTCTGATATGATTCTAATAAGTTTTAGTAAATTTGTTGATATAAAAGAAAATTGGATATTTAGATCATATAAATTTGTTTTTATTTGTAAAAATAGTTTTCACATTTACATATTTTGGATGTTATTAGTATGGAGTGTTTCAATATTCCAAAATATACATATGTTTGCACGAATATTTGAATTATTTATTTTTAATATTGCTTCAACTATATAAAAGGATTTGTAATTATTCTTTTATAACAATTGAAACATCATTTACCAATATCGTGTGAAACTTCTAAAATAATTAGATGAAACTGATAAACTGCTTCTGTTTTGTTCGTTCCTGAGACACATCAACAAAGTTTTAAAAATTCCTAGGCTATAAATATAAATTTAAATTTACATAGCAAATCTAAGCTATCTCGATAAACCTATACCATAATTTACTAAAGTAAACGTGTAACGAAATTATTCAAATTTATAATTTATAAATGAAAATTACTTAAAGTTTTACTTAAAGTATTTTTAAAACATGAAACTGAAATATATATCCATATTAAAATTACAATTAGTGTGCCTAAAAATACGTGACATTAAGAATTTTTTCATCTGAAAGTATGCTGACGATTTAAATTTTTAATAATATAAAATTAGCAATCTAAAACAAAAAAAAAGAATGTATATCTTACAACTGCAAGTTTTTAAACATTGCTGTACTGTTGGTTTATATTCTGGTATTTTTATATTACGATTTACTTTATCACCAGCTTGACCAGGAGATTTTTTAATAGGTTTACCTGCAGAGTTTTTTTAAACTTGATGTTTATTTCATACGAAAATTAAATAATTGTAAAAATTCACAAATTATTAACTTGTTTTATAACTTTTTAATACGATTAATGAAACATATACCATCAATAAATAAAACACCATATGCAACAATTAAAATAACCAATATTAGATACTTCATCTTTTTATAATATTTTTTCAGATATAATAATAAAAATCAAGCTCTTTCTCATATACTTTTTTAAATATTTGTTTTTTCTTTTATATTACAAACATACAAGTGAATAAGAGAAATTACATTGTATTTGCACGAAGTAGTCTTTAAATTTATGTTAAGTATCTTTTAATATTTTTGTTATTCAAGTAATATTCTGTAAATAATACTATTAAATAACTATTTGTTTTATAATTTTACTCATTACTCGAAGAAAAATAATAATTATGTAATTATTAATCTTATGTAACTATAATATAATGTATAATTTAGTAATGTATAATTTAATAATTATGTAATTATTATGTCATTATAATTAACATATACAAAGTCACGTTAACAGTTTAACGAATAATTTAATGAGACGAAAAGTCGCATGTGTCTTTATTATTTCTCAACAAGTATTTTTTCTGAATTTATTTTATACATGGAATAAATAGTTTAATAAAAAGTTCATCTAATTTTCTTTATTCTTCAAATTAAATTTAACCATTAAAAAATTTAATCGATAAGTTATTTTGGTATTCAATTATTCTGAAGTACATTATAATTGAAGATCAAAAAGTTTTTATAAAAATTATAAATAGTACAAATTCCTTAAGAAGGTCGTGCAACAATTAAAAATTATGATATAATATACAAAGAACATCAAATATTGATACAAATATACAAAGATGAATATTTAAAAAAAAATTATGAATTATCAAAATACTACAAAAATTCTAAAGAAATCTTTATTGCTTTAAATACTGATACAATACATTTTTCTATTAATAAACAGTTAAAGAAAACCACCATTATTTTTAGATATATTATAAGTGCATATTTTATATTGATATTTTTACCTTTGTCAATATAAATACTTAATTTCACATATCTTTTGCATTACTTAGAATTGGTTATAAGAACACATGAATTGGTTATAGAGACGATAAGATGATAGATAGAACAAAGTTCAATATAAAGGATATTCAACATTTTCTTAATCATTAATAATTAGGAAAATCTGTGTGAATTTAAAAAATATATTTTTAGAAAGAAGTTGTCAGTCTCCTATATCCTTTAAAGAAAACTCTACTAGATACCACTATTTGTTAAGATCTTAACTTTAATCTGTTTCTCATTCACTATCCTTAACAATCTCTTTTTCTTTTCTTCTTTACAGTTATAGTTACATTTACAGTTTAGCTTAAAGTTAGAAACGCATTAAATAGATGTACGAATCAACTATTACTTTAATATAAATATTAGAGTTTTAAAATGTTTCATATAAGTATTTCTTTATACTTATTAAATACAAAATTTTATTTCTTTTCTTTTTCAATTTAGTTTGTACTTTGTATACTATTGTATTGTATATGTTTATACTATTCTATACTATCCCTCAAATATAATAGTTACCACGCAATTTCGTATCCCCATATATAAACGAATATTTATCTTCAATGCTTCTCTGGTGTTTCCTTTTTATTAATTATTCATATAATTTTATTTGTTCTCTAAAATATCTACATTCACTAATAAAATATATTTATCTCTTGTTCTTATTGATATTTGGAGCAGCATCGATAGAACTTATAAGGGAAGAACCATTTTTAAAAATAACTTTTGCTCTTACGAACTGCATTTATCAAGTGTTACATTTGACTATTTCTAATAGCTTAGTAGTCGCAATATCTTTTTCTCTTCCACTAAAAAGAAACAGTCTTTTAAAAGTACTTTAAACGATAATAAAAGAAGTAGTTGATTGAATTTGGTATCATATTTAATTAGATTCTCTTGAAATATAAAGGACAACCTTTTGGTCTAAAGAAACTTGTCGAATCCATCAACACATTCATGTGCTTTGTTTATAATTATAAATAGTAAATAAATATTATTTTAGCAAGTAATTTTAAAAAGTTGTTAATATTTTAATAAAAATCAAAATTGAAGTAATATCAAAATTGCTTCCTAATTTTAATTACTTGTCGTTTATTAAGAAATAATATCACTAGATATGATGATATTAACCAGTATTTTATATTTTATTAGGAAATGGCTTTTCTCTAAACGAAAACGAAATGCTGAATAAAAATAACAGTTTTTCTTGTAATTGCTTACATATTACTATATCGAAAATTCTGAGATATTTCAATTAATGCTCTAATATAGTAAAATATTTAATAACAAAATTTTAAAAGTAATTTTTAAAGAACATAATCTATAAGATAATATTAAAATTAAATATATGAAAATTTACTAAAATCTAAGTAAAATTATTTAGTTTATTAATTATTTTTTTTACTAAAAAAAAATGTAAATTAATCGTACCAAAATATATAAATAAAAAAATATTCAGCTCAATTTCACTATAAAATTCAAAATAAAAGATGAAACTTAATTTACAAGCAAAAAAATTTTATTTAATGATCGTAAATAAAAATTGAATACATCTGGATTAATTCAATTAATGCTATAATAGGAAAATCTGAGCAATAATCATACAACAAAATGTAATCACCTAATGTTAAATGTAAAGTAAATATTTATTACTAGATTCAAAATTAAAATATTATTTACATTGAAAAATCATAGGATATTCAAAGATATTGAAATTTATAAATATATAAATGTTGGAAATTATTAGATTATTTATATGTAAATTATATACATTTATAAATATCCATTATAACATTAAAACTTGTTAGAATACAAATTTTTATTTCCTTGAGATAATGATTGTTTTCTGAAAATAAAAATCTTTGTATTTTATTAAAATTGCGTATAAAATTAAAAAATAACATCAATACGTACCTATCCTTACAAATTAACCTAACTGTACTCGACACCTGACTCTACATTTTTCTTTCTCAGGTGAAAGAAGATCTAAATTTAAAAAGTAATAAAGTTTTTTAAAAAATATGATAAATAACATCTCCAAAGAGCTACATATAAAAGATAAAGAAAAAATATTATTTTTAAAGCAGTTTATATATTTTTATGTTTTTATATTTCTACAAAATTTCTGTAACATTTTCGCATTATATTCCTAATGTAATATTACAATATGTCTGAAGTTTCAAATCGATTGGAAACACTTAATAATTTCACAACACTTACTAATTATATTAAAAATAAGCTTTCCACCTTTAAAAACAACCCCTACAGGGGGTTGAAAATTTTATTTTCGATTAATATTAAGCATCTAATAAACTATAAGTACAAAAATTGTCATATTAAAAATCAAACCGGAACATTGTTTGTAGCAGCATTATTTCGAATGTAATGTTACGAGTATATAAACACATCAATTTCTCATTACAAAATATCGTGAGTATACAAAATACAGTATATTTACAAGTTTTCATAATGAAAGTCGATCAGTAACAATGAGTTGTAAATTGTTGAATAAAATCATGTGCGATTCTATGACTTTATATCGAGTTTACTAAAATATTTATAATAAAGACAGTCTTGGTATTCTACAAAATGTTATTTCAGAATATGTTTCCTTATATAAAGTCGAATAAAACGTAATAATCTCAATATTAAAATCAATTCGGAACATTGTTGTATTCTTTGTTAAATAAAGTAATGTATAAATAAATAAATAAACGAATGTATACGTATCTGAACTGAGGGTTATTGTTAATAAGAAACCCAGTTTTGACATTCTACAAGATATTATTTTGAAATATGATTTTTTAAATAAAATGAAATAAAACCCATCTATGGTTACATTATTCAGCATTGTTTAACATCGATATTAATAATAGTAATTTAGAAACTATATCTAATATAGAAACTGAATCTAAGTACCTTCATTACTACTAGTATTTAGCAATTCAGTATTTTATCTAATGAGAATACGTTTGAATAACTGCGATATTATAATACGCTAATTAAAACTAATAATGTAAGAATTATTATAATGAATTATACAATCTGTACATTCATGTCACTGATATTAATTAGCTTCGTTATTTTGATTGATTAGATTTGATATACATAGAAGTAGGAAGTTAAATTGTTCTAGTATTCCTTTTGAATTAAGTTAAAAATGTCAGTGAATTGTTAACAAAATTTTAATTTAATCATATTTATTTATATTTGATGTTTTTGTACGACAAATAGTTTCATACACTTATTGTGAAAACGTTTTGAAAAACATCATAGAATAAAATTATTGAGCTATGAAAATGAACCTCATAAAAAGAAATTAATAAAGTTTTGATTAAATATTAAAATTTTTAGAAAATTTATCGAATCATCGATAAATTTAATCGATTTCATCTAGGTTTATTACATTAGGAATCTACACTCATTTGCCATTCGTAACATAATATTATATAAGATTTTAAATTATATAAATAAAATTTTAAGATTGCCACAGTTGTTCCTATCGCAAACAAAAAAACATACTTTAAAATGCAAAAATTAACAACTTGATGTCAAGGTTATCTATCATGGAAAGTTATAATTAAAAAAAATTTATTCATAGATAAATTTTGGGGTAAAATGATATTGGTAACCAATTTAATTTTTACGTAATACGGTATTTAATTTTATTTAAAAACTTCAATAAAGTACTAGATAAAATGTTTGATAAATTAAAATCTATCTAGTAATTTTATTATTAATTTTTGATGATAATTCTAAATACAAATTCATTTTTATTATCAAAAAAACTATACAGATCAGAATTAATTCTTCTTTATACTAAATAGTTAAAATTGATCAAATTTAAAGTTAAAAAATATTATGATTATATCAAAAAGAATATTAATACGTATCTTACCTTCGCATACTTTCAAACAATTTTTTAATATTTTTTTATCTTTATTTCCTAAAAAGTAAAAATGACTATAAATTTTTAGTCGTTTTTATTAAATAACCATGTTTTCAAATGTTATTTACCTTTAACAAATAAAACAAAAGTAACCATAACTAATATAAGTATTATTAATAATTTAAATCTGTCAAACATAGTAAAGTCCAGTTAGAGTTTTTATTTAGCTTTTTTAACTAAACTTTATTTTAACAAAAATATAGTATTTTATAGTGAAAGTACAATTATAAATAATAATTATAAACAAGCAGTACACGAACCGATCTTTAAATATTTTTAATTTCTTGTTTTTTATTGAATTTTTATTCACGAAATAAATTTCAGATCTCTTTAATCCTTATTTGTTTGAATTTTTGCATTCTTCTAAGTACATTAGAAAAATGAAAAAAATTCATTTTCGTATTTATTTTCAACTATTTTTCTAATTTTCTATTTCTATTTTACTTAACAAATTTAAGAACTTAATAATCTTAATAAAGAACTTAAAAATTAACTTTATACTTACGCTGATTTTATAATGTACTTTGTAATTGTAAATATAATTTAATTTAAGTAAGTAATTAATATTTCATTAATTGCTTATTTTTATTACTATTATGTTAAACATTATTAACGACAAAGAATTCTCAAGGATGCAACAACGCTACTTGTCCCAGAGTCTTTGCTAGGAAATGTAAAGTTGTGTGCACCTGTCGCTAGCATATAAGGCGGAACGGGCTTACCGAAAAACATGGGTTTGCTTTAAAGTAACGCGAGTACGGTCACCGCTATGCCTCATGACGGCGTACAGACGAAGCTAGCGAGCAAAGCCGAACTTTATTATTATTTATATTTTGTAATTTGTGTTTTTCACATACTTTTGGAAAGATTAAAAGGACAAATTAATTTCATACTACTTTATAAAAATCTAAAGTTTATTGTTACATTTATTTGATTCTAATGACGCATATATTTTCTAAATAAATAATTAACATTTAAATATTAAGTTTAAAAGAAATAGAAATGTGAGGATTTATAACAAGTTGGTAAAGAAGGGACGGATTGTTTCTTTAAAAATAGGAGCATCTATAAAAATCAGGTGGATAACGCGAGAAAGAAAGATTGCTTAGTAAATTGCAAAATATGACCAAGCGATAACGAGAGGGGTACCTAATAGTCTAATAATGCGATTAAATACGGTAGTTTGGTATGACTTTTTATGATCCTTTAGAGTTTTCTACGCCGCGCTAATACATGGTATTGTCTGCTGCCATTCCATCGTCTTTCACTCAAAAAGCTGTGCTGCACTAATCAGGATAAATTTTCCAGCATCGGGGTTTTTCTGTGAAAGCTGGGCTATATCAATTAGAAAGACTTTCTTTCTTCTCACTTTCGCTCATTTTCTTTTGTCATATTGATTACAACTCAATGATCATATAGTAATCGTAAGTCGGACATAGTAGGAACGGCATACATCGCAGTATCTATCAACAATACGCTATAGTTTTATCTAAACCTCTTAAACTACTAGCTTTTTATTCGCTTATACTTTAAATAAGCAGATTATTATGTCATATTATTCTTTATAAAGAAAATTTCTTCTTATTTAAGAAAAGCTACTATGCTTACGCGAATGTTCACCTGCCAGCCAGTCTCCCAAGGGTGGATCTTTTTTCGTCGAAGACGTACTTATTCATACTCGTGGTTCTTCTCCTTACTGTGTGGTTGTTGGATATCGGCGGTGATGACTGGGGAAAATAACTATACAATTGTCGTTGGTTTATAACTGTTTTATTCTGAAAAAGAGCCTATTCGTCAACAGAGTGGCCGGGTAATTCGAGTGTTTTGGATACGGCATCCAGCTCCTATATTCTTTCATGATACAAGCAGGGTAGCCTATTACCAGCCTTAAGGGTTTCGGTCAGTGTGGAGACAGTCTCTTGTTTCTGCTCTGATCTTCTTCACTCCTGTCTTTTAAAAAAGAAAATAAAGATTTTAATCGCAAATTTTTTTGGAGGGTGGAGAGTGGAGGACGAATAGGTGAACGGTAAGAGGATAGAAATACACTTTAGACAACGTGTGACGAAAAGCGGGATCGATATGCATGTCGAATTACGTGCGACAAATCAGCGGTGCCGATGAGACTGATAGAAACTAGTTAGCCTGAATTATACTGGACTTACCAATCGACCACTATAGATGCCGAGCTCGCGTTTCAGTGCGAGGAAAACACAACGCAATGCGATGCGGGTCCTAACAGTGTCTTAATTGGCAGAACTTAACTGCTGTGATGTTGGACTCTTAGCTGGCGCTCCAAGCGGAGACAGGCGTTCTTACCTAACTGTCCTAGTAAGGAGGCCAAGGCAGTTTGGTGTGCCTTTTACACTACTTTTATAATAATAATATTTACCGAAAGTGTTTTGTACAAGCAACTTAAAATTCACTGATTTGTCAATACTTGTTGTTAACATATGTTTGTAATATAATGCATTTGAATTATATTGATGACGAACTATAATTTATATAAATAAATAATAATATTTGTTTTTAAATATTTTGCCACGTACGAGAAGGAGAATATAAGTAGGCGCTAGCCAAAACAATATGGACGGTAATTACGCAAGTAAATGTAGTAATTTGCAAGTAATATAAAAAAATGCATAGGTACTTAGTACTTTATCAAATCTTGAGAAATATCCTATAAACTGTATTTAATTATTTTAAATTTTTACTTTCGTCTTCTGCATATATATGTTTAAATATCTTCTTTTTTATTTCTCATATCAATTTGTTTTTAAGGTATTCAATAACGATTGTAGTATGATGCTTACATGTTTTAATTCTAATGTTGTAATGTGCCATAAAACTAAAAAATAATCTTTACACTAGATCATATTTACATCTTCAAACTGAATAGAATTGAACTTTTATTTTTGGTGATAATTTCAAAAAGTAATTGTCTACTATTATTATATATAATCATATTGGCAAGAAAGCCAATGTAGTAGCTGTATGCAATATATGAATCAATAATAAATCGAAAACCCTCGATCGTACAAAATCTTTTTTTATCACTCACATTTAAGCAGTAATTGTTTCCCAATAAAAATTTAAACTCTTTTTTTGTGCACATTAAAAGTTAATTAGTAAAATTAATGAAAAAGCAAAATCGTTTTAATTCTAAGGAACCTCTTTTTTTAATGATAAATGAAATCACATAGCGTAATCATTTTAGTTCATTATTATATAAAACCAATTGTTTGTATATTTGCTACAAAATTTCATTTCTAGCTACTTCATGATTTACATGTGCAGTCTTTTTAAACGATTGACAATTTCATTCCTTAAATAAACGAAATACTTTTAAAACACCATCAATCGGCACCAACACAAATTAAAATAAGATTTTATTTAAATCACAAAATCAATGGATATTTATTGCATAATAAAGGATTAATTACTTTAAATTATAAAAATTATACATTTCAATTTTTCATGTAAATGTAATTTAATATTAACTGGATTTTTTAATTAGCCCTTACTCTTAGATCCTGACACTCTTCTGAAATTAATGAATTTAATGTTCATTAGATTTAAAATACTTTTATTAGAATCACGATTAAAATATTCGACAAGAATAATAATTATCATATATATATATAATTTTACTTACTGATGAACCTCTTGAGCCGCATATGAAATTGCAAATCTTTGTCCAACTTGTTTTCCTAGATTCATTATTTGCTAAAAATGAAAAAATAATAGTTTATTACTAGATCAGTGATTGAAGTTTAATTTATTATCATAATAATAAATTTAATTAATAATATTTCTAAATAATGCATGTCAAAAATTGACATAAAACACATAATACTTTGACTCCTATAATATTCTACTAATTAAAATGAACATCTTTTGCAGAGAATGGAAACTGAAATATATCAACAGTATAATACATAGTTATATGTTTCAATTTTATCATACCTGGGTTCCTAATGCTAATCCTATATAATTAAAAATTTATAAGTTAATGCTCACTTCTTTGAAATATTGACATATTTAGTTACATACCTTGGAAGAATAATAAACAGAATACAAAAATTATTTTAATTATTATTAAAATATTCATTGAAATATTAAGTTATATCTAGAACAAAATTTAAAAAATTAATGTTTTAGTTGTGCACTTTTATTTAATGATTTGAAAATTACTTTTCAATTTTAATAAAGATATAGAAATATGTGATAAAATTGAAATTATATTTACGAACAAAATTAAAAAATTTATCAATTACAATAATTAAAATCAAATTAAATAATTTCACTTTTATTAAATTTAGAATATTCATATCCCTAAAATAATACTATCCAAGCAAAACTATTAAATAATAATAAACTATTTATTTGATAGCGTTCTTATCCTATGTGGTTGAATTGTAATATCGTAAATTCTAACAATATTTATCTATGTTAAGTTTGAATGTCTATTTTATAAGATTTTAAAAATATTTTATACGTAAACGAGTATCTCATTTCTCATTGTAATTAAAGTTAAAATTTCTTGATTTTAGGTATGAGGTTATTTATTTTTAGGTTAGGTATATTTTTAAATTAAAGTTCATTGTAATCTTTAAAAAATTCTTTCGTTTTCTGATATTAAAATAAAATTACGCTACCTAACAAATGCTTAATTGCGTTGTTTTCTGAAAATGCAATGCACTTTATTTTACATTTCATATTTTATTTTGTACATTTTTTAACTAAAATTTTCTTGCCCTTTTTACAGTCAATTACTTTTACTTTTTAAAGTGTACAGATATTTTAAAAATTGCAACGACATCAACTTGCTCTGGTCTCGTTGCTAGATCAATTAAGGATTGTGTTCTCGTCACCAACGCTTAGAACGACGCAAGACTCATGAAGTATCCGAGGGGCGCACCATGAAGCTCAGACGATCACAAACCCATATTGGAACCGTCTAGTGACGTATGCGCACTACTTCGGCGTACAGCGACAACTGCAATTCTGGAAAGCATGAGAAAAGTACAGTACCCACCATTGCAACTCTCAACCGTGCAATGTAGCTCAGCATCGTTTTCCGCGACTGCTCGTCCACAGCAGTTCGGAAAAGCCTGCTTTAACTATAAACCACCGAGCACACTGCTGCCACCGTGTACCATACTTCCTATCGTAAATGCTCGTTATCTGATGTACTGCACTTCAGTTACCTACTGGAGAAAATAATACCCTGGCAGTAGGTTATTCAAAGCACTGCCTTTTTCCCCTCCACAGAGGTTCCAGGAAGCTTAGTGAGCCAAACAGTAATGCGGAGGGGAAGTACCACCTAACCCCCTTATTCACAGCCAACCCCAATAAAATTAAAACTTTATACTACTACTGAAATCAATTGTAGGTTTTCTCGTACTAAAACCGAACAGATTAACTCTACTAATAAATGATTTAACAACTGTATATGGCACCCAATTTCATAAATATTCAGTTTAAATAATATTTGTCTACACCAACATTTTGTACAAGTGATTTTATTTTATTATTTCATAATTCAATGTTTCCATAATACTAAGTGTCACGTAAAAACGTAAATGTTTAGAAACAAATAAAAATTCACTTTAATAAAAGCTTCTTAAACAATTTCCTATTGTAGGTTTGAACTATCATCTAATTATCTTTTCCTTGTTATTTACTTGTCAAACTTGTTTAAACTTCAATACTGCATCCAAGTGATTTAATTATTAAATTAAATCGTTAAATATGCGAAAAAATCCCTTTCGTGCTAAATGAAAAAGAAAATACTTGAAAAATCACTACACATTCCATGTAAAGAAAAGAAACAACATGGACTACGCCGCGTTAGGAAACGTGAGAGCGCGTAGCGCAGAGTAGGTGAAAGAGAGTGAAGAATGGGTAAAAGAAAGCATGGGAGTCTTAGCTACGCGCTAAGGCTAAATCAAATGCCTGACGAAGACAACGAAGCCCGGAGCGCCCGCCTTACCGTCGCTCCTTGCCCGCAAGCTTACACCACAAGCCCTCGCTTGTAAGGAGGAAAAGTGATTTCCTCCGTGAGGTGTCAAGAAGAAAAATGAAGGAGGGAAAGCCTTCCTCAGTATACAGAAAAAGCGAGAAAACAAACATTAGTAGTTTGTCGGGGTGCGGCGTTCTATCATCGCACCGGGGGAGCCTATGAGTAACATTAACAGAATCAGACATTCCGACCACATAGTAACAGCCTTTGATTCACTTTTGAACGTCGAATGACGCGATTCGTGCACTCTCTGGGACATCAGCGGTTTGCTACGTCCATCCCGATCCTAACTAAAGTGACGCGATTTGTACACTCTTTTCCTGGACGTCAGTGATTCGCTACATCCATCCTGACCCAAGAGTAACGTGATTCGCACTCTCCTCCTGGGTTTTACGATTCGCTCATCCAGCTCGCACGGGCACGTAAAAGCTCGAGGGAACAGAGTTTGTTTTGTAAGTGCATGTGCATATGTGTAAGTAAAGTATTGTATGAGGACGCAAGTTTTATAAACCGGACGCGCTCTGAGTATCATTGTAATATAACTAATGTGTTAATGTTGTCCATCGTGTTATAGATTTGTTTAGTTAGCAGATTAAATTAGGATTATTTCTTTGTTTTATTTTTTTTAGAGCTACGAAAGGCTAATAAACTAACTTTTTTATTAATGAATTATAGTTTTGCTTATTTGTCGGGCTACCCTAAAATTATCCCCTATTCCACCCAACGAATCCTTTCCGGCGAGTTGTTCCAGCTATAAAAACGGACACGAGGAGCGGGTAACATGCTGCTGCGGAGGTTATCCACTAGGATTCAAGCCCACAACATTGGCTGCTTAGAGGAGGCAAAGAAATGTTACAAAAGTCCGAACTCCATACGAATATATAGATCATTAAAAACAGAAAAAAGGCAATGAAAAATTTATTTTGTAATATCATTTATATAATAAGATTTAAATAATGAAAAACTTCACAGAAACCTATCGATAAATAAAACTACTTCGTGAAAACCTAATTTTTTATATTTTTATTTTGATAAAAAAAAATAATATTTTAGAACATAAAAATAGAGTGTAAATTGAAATATTAGCATTATTATAGCATTATTAAAATATACTATTAAAATATTATAAAAATAGCATTGTGAAAAATGAATTCATCCTTTTTAGTTGTATTATTTGTCGTATTTAATGTTTTATTTATTAAAGGTATTATTCAAATGAATATTTTGTACATATTTATATTTATTTGTTAATTTATTTTAAACGATTTATTCACTAATTATCTTCTATTCAGGAATTAAAATCCATCCGAGTCAGTTTATACAATGCATGAAACTTTGTACATGTAAAATATATATAAATATGTTATGGTATGATTATCGAATGCTATTAGAAATGTAGAAATGAAAATTGGGATCGTTATTAAAAATACATGATATAGAAAATATCAGTTTACCAAAATGTAGATTTAAATAATTTTAATTATTTGTTCTAATTTATTTAAAAGAACTATTGCTTAGATTAGTACACAATATGAAAATTAATTTCAAATATTTATGATTTAAAACTGTAATAAAAAGATGAATGTAAAAGACCATTTGCAGAACTAATTCTACATAAAAAGTCTATTGAATAGCTGTAAATGGATTATGGCATAACGAATTTTTTTCGTTCTAAGAAAATATTACTTTATCTAAAATTATAAAATTATCACTTAAATTACTAACAAATATCAATAGTATAAATAAAAAATTTAATACAATATTAATATAATTTGGAAATTGTCAAAGCAAAGAAAATTATTTATTTTGCATAGAAATTAATTTTAACAAAATTCAAATTTGTCGACATTAAATATTTTTAATTTAAAGTATTTACCTCATTTGGAAAATTAAAAAGAAATTAATCAGTAAATATTAATGATAATTAATTCAGTAATTTCTGATACTCAGCGTCTGAATATAAAATATAAAATATGTTCTGATTGTGAAAAGTCTGGCAACCATAAAAATAACGAACAGTTGTGCATGAATTTAATAAAACTCATAGTTTCTCTCTCTTTTCAAAAATTAAACAAATGAGAAATTAGAATTAATTTCATTAAATATTGCACAAGTTATCTTCACCCATGTTCGAAGTTACTTGGTTACTTTAATTCGGTCCCAATTAACGATAAACCTACGCTTGATTATATCTCCCAAGAATGCATAATGCAATAAATAATTTTACAATGAACTTTAAAAAAGTAAATGAATATAAAATACAAAAACAAGATTCCATTTTTTGTTAATTATCTTCAAATTCGTAATGTAAATAGATTGATCCTTATCCAATTATTATATAAAAATAACAATAATTAATTTTTTATTCTAATAATCGCTTAACTCAAAATTATAATTGGTTCAAAGATTATTATTTATTCTGCTTTAGAAGAGAACCCATCGAATGAGAAAATATGCATGAAAACCTGCGCTGCTGTGAAGTAGAAGAGTTAGATCGTAAGTATATTTTTATAGGAAAGTCATCCATTTGTTATATCGTTCTTTCATAAGATTATTTTGATAAAAATAGTATAAAAATAAATATAAAAGTAAATCATTTCTATGGATAAAAATTATTTATAAAATAAATAGAAAATGTTTAATGATATTTTTATATCATAATTTGACGCGCGTCGCTTGGGAAAAAAGCTGTTCATCGAGCTCGTGAAAGGGAGCAAGCAGATGAGCCCTTGAAAGGCCCCAAAACTTTTCCTTGCCACGCGGTGAGTAAGTAAGAAAAATGCCAGGAAATTACAATCGTGCCAAGTTTTAGCCCAATAGTCTCAGATTGTCTCGCCAGAGGCTGCAGATCGATTGGGCCTGGTGTTCGTGGAAGGATTCCGCGCGCCAGGATTGAAGCGCCATTGCTTCGAGCTAGAACTGAAAGAGCCGAGCCTCACTGATTCGAGAATCAGTAGGGTCAGAAGCATCAAAGACCACAGATATACCGATGAGTATTATACCACCGCTTCTATCGTCTCTCTCTCTTAACCAGACGCAGGTCCGGTAAGTATGTAAAAAACGAATCCGGTAAGTTTGTAACCTATGCTTACAAACCGTAGGAAAAAGATCGACTTGTTCCTTTTTTCTTTCCTCGAAATCGCCACGAATAATTTCAACCGCTCTTGTCAGGGTCATTCAACATAGTATTTCTACATGAACTACAATGAAATGTAATAATTGAGAAACACTATTTAATCTGCCTTTGACAGGACAAATAACAAATAAAAACTCAAACTATTCCACCCTTGTTTACGGCGTTTACGTTCTTTGATTACCTAATAGAGTGGAGCAAAAAGAAAAGGTCAGTGAAAAACATTTTTGCTTTTAGGAATGTCGTCTTCAATTTCAAAATTAAATTATGAGATCAAACGATGCCTTTCTCAAGTTTTATACAATTATGTACAATATTTTCATACATTACTCATATATAAAATTATAAATTGTATATTTTTTCATTATACAATGAATTGATATTATTATTAAAAATAAAAATAGACGCATTTTAAATATCAGTAAGATAAGTACGTTTTATCGTTTATTTTTAAATATCATTTATAATTTTACATAAATCAATAATATGAAGAGAAAATGCAGCTTCTAGTTGATTCCTGTAAACTTCCTTGACATCAAAGAGATAACTTCTTATACAAATTTTATTAATTATTCTATCTTCGGGTGGGATTGAAGATGGTAGATATTTTAGATATCCTTCAGTTTAATGTTGGAACATTATTGTATTCTACAGAACCTTCTTTATTGATAACGTATAGAGCATCATGGTTTTGAATGCTTTGGAACGAATTATATATTCGAATTAAATATAAAAAAAACAAATGTTAATAATGTGGGGTTGTAATTGAGTGACTAAACGAAAAAGAAAGAATACGAGAATGTTTGCAGAAGTTGAAAGGACCAAGAGATGTATAAGAAAAGATATTGCACGTAGGACGTTTTCGAGCTCGTGCAAGAATGGGCCTTGACCTGCACGAGCCGGACGAGGGCTAGCACGAGTTGGCCCATGTGCTTTTTTTCGATGGGGAGGGTAGGTAAAAGAGGAAATCAAACATCGAGATCGAGAAAATTCTCCAAAGCGAAGCTACCGATTTTCCTGGGAATCGCCCAGCATGAGAGCTGAGCACCTATTAGGCCCAGCAGCACTGGAGGGGCTGCCGTACGGTGATTGATGCGGCGTTAGTCTGTGTAACGGCAGAAAGAGAGAAGCTTCAGAACTCCCGGAGCAGAAGAAGCAACAACAAGGGAAGTGGATCTCCACAAGAAAGACTAGACCGCTCACTCTCTCTTTCACACTCTACTACTTTTCCTTCCGTCAGCATCGGAGGCTCCCAGAGCATGGAGGCTAGAAGGTTTACTCTTTATGAGGACACGGAATGTCGGGATCCACCCCTGGCTAACTTTGAATGATCACATTGTGTATTTTATTATTTTTTCAACATCCTTTACCACCACCTTTGTTAAGACGCCGTAGAAACAAGCTATTCCTAAGGTTGAATTTACTGCCCTTATCTGGACGCTGTGAAACACAGCTTTCCAACTCGGGAGAGATCGAGAGATCAGAGCGTGCAGAGATAGGCAGCTTGGCAAAAAAAACATATAGGTGACCTTCGGGTGCAGCAAAGATAAAAAAAAGGTCATTCTAGAAAGTTTTTTTCCGCCGTTGAGAATAGGCTCCCGAAGTTCGCCTCGTTCTAAAGAGCCAATTTTCAGAGGGAAAATAAAATTTCTCTCTAGAATGAAACGTGATGAGTTGTGCTAAAATATCCTTGTAAGTGTCACATTTTTATGTTTGTGTTATTAAATTATTTACATTTTTAAATTTTGCTTTAACTTCTTCTTTCTCGTAAAACTTAACAAGATGGTAATTCGGAAGTCAATGTTAAAGGACGAGAAACCTTTTTTCAAAAATTAGAATTTCGAATGATGTTTTTTTTCCTTTTGTTTCCTACATCTTTGCTCAAAAAGATTACCGAAAACGTTTCCACTATAAGAATAGTTTGTCCTTCGCTGCCCTGATAAAGGCAGGTCAACAGAATGTTATATAAATAATTTGTTTACGTCGCACTAATAGGCGTGATCTGGAGAGGAGTGGGGAAAAATGATCCACATTGTAAGTCCTACTAAATAGTAGCTTTGGCCCTATTTCTCCTAGTATGCACAGCATCTATGCCCCACCGAATTGCAGAGAGGAGAGATAACAGAGAGAGAGAGAGAGACACGCCACTGGCAGTGCTGAAGTCCTTGCTGCTTCCACCGCTTCTACTCCGAGGACTCTACTACTACTCTTTTTCAGCCATAACCTAGAACAATGCCGCTTCAATCACCGCGCGTGTCGTCTCTCCAAAACTGCTGGGCCAATTCGCATGCAGTTTTCAGACGAGTCGATCTCAAACAGCCGCATAGAAAAACGGCTGCGTCACTGGAGCGAATTTTCCGGGTTTAACGCTTGCTTCCTTTTCTCATTCACTCTCCCCGCCCGGACGAGCATGGGACAAACGCGTGTTAAGCAATCCTGCCGGAACATATCCATACGTTCAAGGCCTGTCTGCGCAAGCTTGAGAAAGTTCTCCCATATATTTATGAAGAGCCTTTTGGGAAACAGGTACGTAGAAAGGTGAATAGTGCGACATTTCTATGATTAAAGTGAATGCCGAAAGAAAATATGCTCCATAAACAACGCAGAGAAGTGATACAGCTAGGTTCCACGAAAGTAGCACTTCTAATTCAGAGAAAAAATTTCAGGTGAAGCTCTGAATTTATGAAAAAGGATGCCAGTAAACATCCATAGTTCTATGTGATGAACTGCATATTTTCGAAGAATGTTTATGGGGTTATAGTAAGGTGTTCTAGTTACGAAAACGTTGATAAGGAGGCATCTGCAAAAAAGCTCTAATGTAACTGCCTTTCGCAAACATCTTCAGGATCAGCATATCATAAGGTATGGTATGCTTTGCAAATGGAATAGAAGACAAAGCCTAGCATAAGCCAGCGTTATATACATGCGAAACTAGAGATTTAATCAGTAGACAGTTCGGTGAATACGATATGGTAAAACGTGTAGCGCAATTGGAAGGAACGTGCCAAATTGATCAACGCGTTAAACGTAAGACTCGTAGATTCTAAATAAGAGACCAATTTAGATTATAATAAAAAAATGCTTCTGCTGCAGATTGAACAATTATCTATCTTAGGACTGTCAACTTCTTATACAGGATATCATCTATTTTTAATGCAGATAACTATGTCATCTCTTCATTATAATTACTTACTGAAACGAGCAAATCAGAAACGAGACGATTATTAACAGGAGGCTTAAAGAGGTAAGAGTCAGAACTCAGGATTCTGTTGGATTTGAGAGGACTGGTGAACATTCTTCTAAAGGAATTTTTGCAAATGCAGCAGTGGAAGGAGACAAACATACTCAATTGTATATCCGAACAATAATGGGATACAGTGATAACGTAATAGAACAATCAGATCGAATCTTCTTTACTTTTGTGGTATATAGGTCATAGTTCAAACTGGATTATGTTGTCATTCCACAGCATACTTTCAACGAATAAACCGACTAGTGATTGATGCATTAACAAGAGTTCAAATAACTCAAATTTAAGATCGTGATGAACTGCATAGTCTTTCAGCAAACCATGGAGGCTTGTATTGCGCATTAGCTGCTAAATATGAATGCAGTTCCCAACGTTGAAACTCCAAAAGGATCAAATTTTTTAAAATTTGAAATTTATTTTTAAAAATTACGTAAATCACATAACTACGATAGAATATTAACAAAAAAGTGATATAACCCTAAAAACATCCCGAAAAACCACTCATATTAAGAGATGAAAAATAGAAAAAATAAGAATTGTAAAATTTTCATTAAGTATCACAAAGAACATCAATTATTAATTATACTTTCTAATTTTAATCATTAATTATGCTGTCTAATTTTAATCATTAATTATGCTTTCTAATTTTAATTATTAATTATGCTTTTAAAAAATATATATGTATGCATATATGTGTGTGCGTGTGCGTGCGTGTATGTTTGTTGGGTGGGGAAATACTGTTTGTCGATTGGCACGGCGGTGCTTGTCATTCGAAGACTTAAGAAGCGCGCGTGGAAGCTCGATGGTGGTTGTACAGGGGACAACGAAGTAGAGAGACCAGATCCGCCGCAGTTTTATCTATTGGCTGGCTCACTTCTTATTTCGTAACTTAGAAGTTTTGTTTTTTCTTCCCTGTGTTTGTTAGATATCCTCTCCCTCCTATTACCATCAGTCCTTTTCAGGACGACCGACGTAGAATAACTTCACACAACAGAGAAATGATTAGTAACCACCTTTTTTAAGGCGATAAGCAACATACCAAATCCGATCGATCTAAAAAAGGTCAGCCAGAATGTATTGATAGAGGACGAAGACAAATCCCCAAGCGGGGGTACTTCGACCATTTTATCAAGTTTCTGTACAATAAAATTTTTTTTTTGGTAGTTTATAATGATTATTCTTTATGATAGTTAGTGAAAATTTTACAATTCTTATTTTTTCTATTTTTCATCTCGTAATATGGCTTGTTTTTCGGGATGTTTTTAGGATTATATCAGTTTTTTGTTAATATTATTTCGTACTTATGTGGTTTACGTAGTTTTTTAAAATAAATTTCAAATTTTTAAAAATTTGATTCTTTTTGGAGTTTCAACGTTGGAAACTTCAGACTCATTATTAAATTACAGGTTTTTTTGTCGAGGAATTTGATTTCATGATGGAGCAATGTATGTAACAACGCATGAAGCACATCTCCACTCTAAGTAGATCGGACATGGTGAACCATATCAATGACTTGACCATCAGTAGTATTTCCGAACGCAGGATCAAGACGAGTTTATTTCCCTTATTAAAGACCAGGCTCAGGAAGAACTTTATCAGGAATACACCTTGAATAACTTTCAGTGTCCATACAAACCTCTGAAAAGAAATATTTTTCTAGAAAACATAATCCTAGAAGGAATACAATAGTACTTAATATGTTATGGAAGTTGTAATTTTACCTAACTACAAAAAATCTGGGATACGTCGATCAATGCCAATATGAATGATTAGGTTGGTATTTATCTGCAGTAAAACAGCATCAGGAGTTAATAGATTAAGAAACTACCCATTATTAGCGAACGTATAAGATGAGAATGCAACAAAAATACTGTAAATATGTGCATAATCCGGATGGACTTAAAATTGTACCACTTATAATAAGTGTCAGTGTTAATTCGACGTTTGTTGTGTCTATCTCATTCTATTAGAAAATATTTATTTCAATTTTATTTCTTTTCTATGGGATGTAGAAGTTAAAGTGTCATGTCAAGTTAAAAGTCGTGACGGATACATCTTAATCCAGGTCAATCAAAAAAGATTCAATACATGAATTTTTGTTTATCTCGTTCTCAATCCGACTTCGTATATATCCGATTCCGCAAAATTAAACGGAATCATTTTAGCATAATTCTTCTGCAGCCGATTTCATATTAAAAACATATAAATTTTTCACTTTATTCATAAAATAAAATTTAACACTGAATATATATAGCACGGCATATTACTTGACATTGTGATATAGCTTAACGAAACGTATTTATGGTGTTACATCTTATATATCTATAATTTTCTTCATTTATATTTACAAACTTAATCGTAATAGTATGGGTGAAGAGACTAGTTCTTGTCGAAATTAATTAACAAGTGTTTTTTTAATATTATTTTTAAACGATTACCGTGCCTTCCCCGTTCGCTTGAGGTGCCCGAAGAGAATAAAGACAGAGTTTCTAGCAGTGCCCGCTTTGTACCAAAGCGACGTTGCTCCAATCGAGGGGTAATACTTTATTTCAGAGCTATCAGATCAAATCAGCGTAAAGCCCTGAGAATCAAAGTGTATGTTTGGCGATCTTGTTCCTCTTAGTAGAAGTCTGTGTACACGAGCTCGATATGTTGTTCAAACAACGTGCCGGGTGCGTCAAACGTGCGTCAAAAATGTTTAAATTATTTTAGGATATACATATGAAATATGTACGTACAACTACATATATTATGTTAAAAAGAATACTATTTTATAAATTGTTTGAGTTTAAGTAAAAAAAGAAAAGAACATTTATCTTTTATTTACCTTCTAGGCAAATAAAACGCCAGGAAAAAAGAAATGATGCACTTAAATATATAGACAGCTAAAATAATCAGAGTGATAAAATTTCTTCTCTTTACTTAATGATTCGTTATTTTATCTGTATCAAGATAACAAAATTTTTTTTTAAATTTTCGTTACGTCATAACAACGGAATTATATTTAAATAACAACAGTATTAAAAATCACTTCGTGATAAATTTTACTATTAAGTCGTGCTAGTATATTGCGATTCTTGTTAATTTTGTTCTTTTTTTACTATAAGAAGCAATCATTTGAGAAATTAAGTAAAATTTTTGAAACTAGTACGTGTCGAACAAAAAGTCTTCATATTTTCGATTGATTTAGGAAATAATATAATAATATAAAAATGAATTTTTTTGTATTAACCTTATTAGTTATTATATACTGTACATTAATTGTACAAGGTAATTTATCGAATATGTGCGTAACTTTTAAAAAATTTGAAAACTTGTAATTTTTGTTTAAAGGTGGACCTGAGGATCTCAGAGTATGTCTTATAGGCTGCAATAGTAAGATATACTGATTTTTATATAAAATAATTTTAGTATTTTATAATAAACTTAATATAGTAATTGAAAAATTGAACACACAAATTAGTTTCATTACAACTAATAAAATTCTATAGTATTTCTAATAATTCTGTTTGTATTTGAAAAATTATAATATAACACTTAAAATCATTTCTATTTCAAACAAATAGAAGGTCGGGATTTTCAAGTCATAACAGTAGGTTCTAAAAACTTTATTACTAAAGATAGTATTTGAAACATAAATATAAAAATGAAATATAGGATTTCTAAATTTCATAGACGTATTTTAATGACAGAAATATAATTATATACTTTCAATCAAACATTTTATTTTGTATCTTTAAAAATTTAAACAACATCTAACTATACAACTTGACCTTAAATTATTTGTTTATATATTTTTATTTTAAAGACTTGCAACTAAGAAACGTATATTAGAATATATTTTATACAAGTATAAACCTTCTTTGGTCGCAGCATAAAAATGAGTTTATTATTTCGTTTGATTTGATCGTTTAATTATTTAAAAAAACTAAATTTCAAAATATTATCGTCTTTATAGAATAATTATATAATTAATTAAAAAAGTTCAGGTTAATACCAGATCAAGATGTTGCTAGCTAAAATAATGTTCATTTTTAAAAACAAAAACATTAACTCTAATTATATAATAAATAAACCATTTAAATTTATCTTTATCATTTTTTTTAAATATTAAATTAATTAGGATTTAATATCTAATGTTATGGTATAATAATGTATGAAAATTATGTAAAATATATTTATGTAAATACATGGATCGAATTTAATTTTATTTAAAATATATCTAATATTTTTTCAAAATCAAAATAATACAGTATTAAAATTAAAAATATTTTGAATCACTTAAATATTCATTACCTAATTAAGATGTTAATTGATTTCAATTTTTATAAACAAAAATGAGTTTGAAATCAAATTATTCAATAATATTCAGTACATTGCTCCATTATTCAATATAAAGAATATTTTCTATTACATTTTAGAATATCCTGAATCGAGAAAGAGAAATTGTAAAAATAATTGCAACTATAGATACGGCGAAACCCCACAATTTCCATCATAAAATTAATGAAAAACGTGCTATTTTATTTTTAATGTATATTAAATAAGATATGTTTTACAGAAGAAAACTTTTTCGTCTTAAATATTGTTATAAAATTTTGACATAATACAAATTAACTTAGTTATATTAATTATATAAAGACATCACTTGTACATAACTTAATATATAATACACAAATGTTAATAAATTTGATGCTGTAATAAACATAAAAATATAATCTGAACATTTGTCTCTTTTAAAAGTATTAATGTTACGTATTTCCTTAACATTTTCCTCTTCTAATATATTTTATAAAGATTTAAAATTTTTTTTATTATTATTAATATTTAATTTGTAAGTTACTCTCATGCTTTAGAAAAATCCTTACCAGAAAAAAATTATCTACATGGATTTTTTCCCTCTATCGTGAAAAAAAATTTTTTTTAAAATTCATTAAATTTGAATAATCTGAAAATTTTTAATTACTTAGTAAAAGAATTGAGAAAGGCCGGGGAGGTCAAGAACTCCCCTGGATCTCAAAAGTTTTACTGTTCTTGATCCACCGTCTATTGATGCATTGACTGTTGCCCTTAGAAAAGCGAATTGATAGTCATACCTTGAGCAGAGCTCCTGTGAGTCTACGTTTAAGAGTTTTATTGCCTTGAAAAGGATGGATTGGTACTTGTTGGATCCTCTTCATTGGATCTTGAAGGAGACGTAAAAAAGTCTTGTATTGTCGCTCGTCTGGTCTCCTTTCCTTCTCTTCTCTGCATTGTGGGGTGAAATAAGTCTTCGTTTTTATCAGGATAGCTCCAATCATTACGTAGTTCCTTCCGACTTTATGATTTTCCTTGGTAGAAAGACGAGAGGGAAAGTAAAAAAACGTCGAGATTTACTTTTAATTTTTAGGGAATAAAAGTTCTTTTCTACAGTTTGTATTTATATTTGTTAAAATTGACTCCTACATTTGTACATTTTATGATGGTTCGGTTTACTGCACTTATATAAGACATATATAACACGTATATAACGCGAATTTCAGAGATATTTTAGCCTGATGAAAAAATGAGTCACTTTAAAATTGATCAATTTTATGTATGTACAATGAATAATAATTTTAAAAATTATACCCAGATATTGTAACACGAGAAAAAGCATAAATAACAACTTAATAAACGACACGATCAACAATAACAGCAACATATAAAATATAAAGAATTGTATTTCGTTAATTTAAACTTAATTTGCGTTATTTAAACTTCGGTTTTTTAAATTTTAAAAAGACTTATGAGAAGAACAGATACTATTTCTTTTATTTTATTTTCCAAAGATAGGTTCAAGTCAGTATATTACTAGGTAATGTCAGGAGCTAAGAAATTAATTAACAGGAGAACACCTGCAACCAATGCATCCAATATTTGATCAATGGATCGTAATTTAAATAATAGTTTTGATTGAAATTAAGTATACCTGAATTTGATGTCAATTACAATAATTGGATCGAATTTCGGGATACTTTTTCATCGTTAATAGCCTAAAATCCGCTATTGAACAATATTAAAAAATTTCATTACTTAGATTGAGCTTTAATTAGAGACGCAGCGCGTATAATCCAATTTTCAGATATATTTGAAAATCATTATATAGCTGCGTAGGAGATAGTAAAGAAAAGATACGAAAATAGAACTAATTTATCATTATGTTACTAGACTTTTTGAAGCTGCAGCACTTCAACGAACGAATTCAAACGACCTCAGTTAATCTTTGGATACCTTTAATGATCATTTTCGTCAGTTAAAGCACTGAAACAATCTACTAATCACTAGAAAGCGCTAATCATATATTCATTAGCCTTAAAATTAAATAATTTAATAAAAATGAAGTAAGAAAACGCACTTTCAGTGCAAACAGCAGAAATTATCTTGATATTTGAAAATATTGATGATATTTACAATAATATTATTTTTAGAAAATCATTTTAAATTCTTACATAAAAACAATATTAACAAAATTCAATATTTAAATAATTATAAACTTATCAAGGCACTATATAATGGTAATATGAATTATTCTAAAGTTAGAACGCATGCAATAATCCCTTAAACTTGTTACATGTGTACAGATTTTGAAAAATTGACAATGCATGACAGATTGCAGAAGGTGCAATATTTAAGGTTTGTTACAACTATTTATCAACAGACTATCGTAACCAAGACTGTACATTTAGACTACATAAATTTACAACAAGGAAATAACCCTCTTCCTCAAACAGATAAAATTTCATCTGCTCCTACAGCACAAAATACGTCTAATGAGTGATAAAGAAGTGAAACCAGTAAAATTGAAGAGGTACAACTAAATAAAAAAATTTACAGTAATTGCTAATAGTTCATATCAGATAATTTAAGACAAGACCACGAATGTCGCGCACTTTTAGACTCTTGCTCTCAATCGCCTTTAATAAAGAATAATTTTTGTAAAATAATTCAATTTTTGTAACAACATGACTGCGAACGCAAGTGACAGATTTTTCATCAACTGTCACATTTTTTTTCTAAAATAAGTGATAATTTACCAACAAATAATAATTGTAAAAAGAATATTGTGATTCCATGCGATATCGAATTAACAGATCCTCGTTTATACAACCAAGGCCGATAATTTTGCTTATCGGACCAGGACTTTTTTATCAGCTCCTAATTATCGGGCAAGGAAAAAGTTTTATAAATCTTGTAAAATCAAGGGAATTGAACGAGCAACTGGAAAAATTTTGGAACATCGAACACTTTTTTTGTAATCAGATTCAAGAATAAAGGCTGATGTTGCAGAAAGACAATTTAGTCAAACAATGAAACGCAATGTAAATAGGGACTTCATCGTGAATGTTTCACTGAATATTTGAAGATTCTACTGAAATCAAAAGATTCAGCAATAAAGCAACTACCTTCGTAGAAGAAAAAATTATTGAAAAATCCATTTTTAAAAACAAAACAAGTTAAATTCATGCGAGAAGATTACAAACTCGGAATGTGACTGAAGTGAAAACGCACCAAATTGACGAAGATAAACCGTATTTTTATCTACCTCTCACGCAGTAATAAAAATGTTAGTATAACAACCAAGGTTCATATTGTATTTGACGGTTCAGCGAAAACTACAGCAAGCGTTTCGCTCAATGATGTCCAAAATATGGGTTCATCAATACAAGAAGATCTGTTTAATATTATTCGATTTAGAAAACAAACTAGATGATATCAGGAAATGTCAAGATGTGCCATCAAATTATACGAAACAAACAAAGATCGTTTCATCGAATTTTATGTCGAGAAAACGCAATTTGCTTGTAAAAAATTATGAAGAGAACACTGCGACATACGGCCTCTGTACTGTTTTCTGTATAAGTAAAGCAATAGCACACAAATTTTATGTTGACGATATTCTGTCCGGAACAGACTTTGAACAAATTCACGGTGACAAAGAATATTATATCATGATTGAAACGAATCGCTGCAGCAACGCACTGCACACATCGTAGGAGAAAATCTATAAAGAAAATCTACAGAATTAAAAAAATTAAGCGTCGAAAGAAAGGTTATTTTTAAAAATATCCGAAACTCGAAGTCCACGGATTTTGCGATAGGTCCGAATTAGCATTTGGTGCATGTATTTATATTTTTTCAATAGATAAAAAGATACAAGACAGGTACAATTATTTTTTGCAAAATCATGGATTCCACCTTTTATAGCATCATCTTTATCATGATTCGAACTATTAGGTACACTTTTATTGTCATAACTTATGCATAAAGTTTATTCTGTCCTAAAAATTGAAAAAGATAAACGTTTTTATTCAAATGATTCGATGGTCATATTAGTATTAATTAATATGCTCATGCTATCGTCTCTTTTTCTAGATATTTCAACATTTTTGGCTGCGGTGGCATCGGAAAAATTTACCGTAGTTATAAATTCGACAAAATCAGAAGGGAGCGACAAAAATTATGATATTCCCTAGTCAAATGATTCTAAGTTTATAAGACACAAATACACCTCGAATACTCAACAAGGATAATATAACTCTAGTAATCTCCATTCGAGTTACAATAAGAGCAATTAAATGTTCTGTATCTAAAATATCCTTACTTCCAATCGAGGACAATAAAAAAGGTGACACCAAATTTATTATTAATGAATCTTAATTTTTAAGACCCCACCATTATATTTCTCTCTCATAATAAAAGAGAATTTTGTACTTATTCAGTAGAAGCATTGATCCATTCTACGTGAGCTGTTAATTTATTCTAATAATCCTTGAATCTATTGAAAGAATTTGTGACACAATACAAAACATTTTTTTTGTATTCGCAGAAGTGTGTGAGCGTCACACACGCCGAATACGAATATGCATAGTGCGCAAGCGCGTCGCACGCAGTGGGTTCAAACGAATGCAAGTGTACAAATATCGGCCACGCTTATTCTGTAAACCTTTTGAACTGTGATAATAAACAATCACACATTTTCTTCAAAATCTGTATTTCTAAGACCCTGCTTGACTCGAGTCATCGACGCTGAAATAACAGGGAGACGAGCGCCGCCGCAACTAAGAAAAAGGCAAGAGAACTATCTCACCGAAAACCGAACCATGCCACTATGATAGTATTTCATTAAAAATTTTATATTTTAACAAACTTTTTGTTCCCATCCGTAAATATACATCCAATAAATTTAATTAAGCTGATTCTAATTCTAAATCCAATTCTACTTATCTTTACCTATAATGGGTATTTGTATGCAACAACAAATAAAATATTTTTTGAAAACATCGTGATTTTTAAGATGTACATTAATAAATTTGAACAATATAATATATTTCAACTTTTTGTATATATTCATTTGTGGAGTGTATAATTATGTGGAGACTACGCCTCGCCATTTTTTATCCACATATTCATTTTTTTTCAAAAAGACCAACTTAATGTAAGCTTAATATTTATACTGAATTTTTCATTTTTCTTGTCAGGATCTAAGGTAATATTGGATCCCGTTGTCTTCACGTTGAATCCAGTAAATGCAAAATGCTATTGCATGTAAAGCGAAAACTTCAATGTTAAAAATAACATTCAAATATACGTATATTACGTTAACTTTATCATTAATTACTTATTATTTAAGACAATTGCTTGCTTCGATCAGAAAATAAAATTAGACCAAACCAATAACGATAATTACTTACATTAAGAAATAAACCTTATATATAGAGTCTTTGTTTAAAAATTATATATTATTTTTTTTATTTTTATATGCAAACTTCGTAACTCTAACAAATTTTAAACATAAGTCTTATATCAATTTTGTTTAGTTCCAAATTGATCTAAATTTTGATTGTTAATTTTTTTCAGAGTATAAGTTTGCTATTGTATATATAAACGAAAATCTTTTACACCTATACTTCTAAAAATCAAAAGCCTGTGAAGACGTGTGGAAGAGAGAGGAAAATAAGATATAATTTCTGCCTACAAAACTATATTTAAATAATAGGTATATTAAAAAACGTATAAATATAAACTTTGAAGTTACATCGTGACAAAATGTTTTGCCACTAATAATAATTTATGTTAATATTTTTTATTATAAAACAGCAGCTATTTCGGACGTATTCAATAGAAATTATCAAATTCAAAATTTTTAATATTTTTATTTCTTTAAACTACAATATAGAAATACAAATGAACTTTTTCATATTAGCTATATTAGTTATTATACATTTTCTATTACTTGTAGAAGGTAATTGGTTCAATATGTAAGTATGCCTTCAGAGAAATGAATACTTATTAATTATTTCTTATGTAGGTGAATCTCAAGATCTTAAAATATGCCTCATACGTTGCCACAGTAAGATGTATACTAATTTTTATATAATAACATTTCATTTATTTTCTCGTATATTAATACATAATTATATAAGAAGTATTATAGTTTTTAAAGGAAAAATAAACTCGATTACTATATTCGTAGCTCTTAGAATACAATTCCCATTTTTTAATCCAAGTTAATAGAAAAAGAGTGTGTAATTATGATAACTTGTGCATTTGTATGCTCTTCACCTCATCGATTCCCCATGATAAAATATTTGGCAAATTTTTTGACTGTTTTGACTTCTATTGTATTAATAATTGAGATTCTCGTATAGTCTCAGAATTTCAGTAGTTAAATATTCTTTAAACAATAAATTTCATAACATTTTTTAATAATCTAAACATTCGTCGTATAATATATTTTGTCGTAGTAGAAAATTTTTCGATTTTCAAATATTTAGCTCAACTTGAATATTAAAAGTGATAATAGTAAAAACCCGCAAAATTCTTGCAATATAGATATTGTCTAAAGCGAAAATATTAACATTTATTCCTCTAAATTTATCAATATAAATTACATAATTATTTATAATATTTTAATAATTGCCTTTTCCTTTATCGTCGTTTTTACAATAAAATTTACATTAATATACCATTATATTAACGTTACTATAAATTAACAATACCATATTGTCATATCGTAGGTCATCTTATGCGTCATTTAGTTCTGAAAAAAAGGTAATTGTGACCTGAAAAAACTGTTTTTCTGAAATTACTTTTTATATTTACAAATCCTCGTTATTTATTATGGCTTTTCATTTATACACAAAACCCTCATTTTACTTATACAATGTAGTCTTGAATAGAATTTTGCTCTCTTACCAATACAACTTTGTTGGTACCTTCCAGAGAATTCTGTTATTATTAATTTTGACGCGTCTTGTTGTAATTATATATATAAATTTATTTCAGTAGCCTTATCATTATTTTCAGTACTAAAAAATATCCTTTGATATAAAGGCAAATTTTCTTTCGTATTGTATGTGAGATCTCTTAAACATTCTATGAGATATTTATATTTTAATAAATAAGATATTCTTATTTTAACAAAGCAGGTTGATTATATTTTATTATTTAATACTCTTACATTGTATCACTTTTAATTACCGTACAGATTTAATCTAAAATTAATTTATAGATTTTTGAGTCTGTATCTCCAATATAATATTTCTATTCTACACTATATTTTTCTTCGGAACATAAAAATATCTGTTTTATTAAATCAACTTCTAACTTATCAAAATAAATTGTAGAAAATTGTTCATTGACAACCATTCATTGAAATCTGATTATTCTGTTTTACTACTTCGTGTAGTGCATATCTAGCAATAAGTTTATTTTATATAAAGATCAATTAATTTTTCGACTATAATAATAAGTAGGAGTCGCTATGTATGTAATAATAATAAATAATAATTATTAATTATTAATAATAATAAAAAATGAAACCATTTCTCTTTACGTATCGTCGAGATATTTAAAAATTTTTATAGTCATTCTGAGTATTACGTTCTTACTTTTCTCTGGTAGTCTCTTTATACAAAACTATTTTGCGATAGAATTTTATAATCGAAATTACTACATTTTTAATCTGGTATTTTATAAATAGAATGAGAACCAGTTTAAAATTAAATTATAGAATTCATCATGCCAACTTAAACATTCTATTTCGATATCATCTATAAGATTTTTAAAATAATAATACTTGTATCCTCGCAAAAATAATGATATTAGATTATGAATAAGTGCGAAGGGATAAAAATTATAATTAGCTGACAGACATTAAAAAGATCGGGATCAGGAAAAAGAAATTTCAGGAAAGGAACGAGGGCTTTACATGTTTAATAACAACGTTGAGTGTGATGAAAGCACTTGATGAGTCTAGTAATGTCGTTGAGTAGTATCAGAAAGAAACGGATATGATGATTTAGTAACAAATAAAAAAAGAGCAAAATAATACAAAATGCGAAACATACAATACAATTTTAGTATTATAGGCACACACATATGTAATGATTCCTAAAGGTTTTTCACAAATAATTTTAAATTGTTCATTTAAAATTATTTTCCTTAATTATGTATTCACATATTTAAAAAATCTTTGTTATATATAAATAATATTTGTATTTTAAGAACTTATAATTCGTCTTCAATTTAGAGATACGCTTTTTCGAACTCCTAGTATTATACAATTTGAACGACTAATGTATTCGTTAATGATACCGAAAAACAATGAAATGTTATTTTACAGTTATCAAATACAAGGATCTATTTATTAAATATTATTTATAGATTTGATACATCAATTCCGAACTACAACATTTGCAAACATGTTTCTTCTTGGATAAGTGTTGTCCTATATTCAGTAAAGTTTTTACCGTATATTAACAATTTATTCGTGAATTTTAACTCATTCTACTAAAAGTTATTATAATATTTACAAATCACGATAAAGATTACAAGTTAGCCTGCCTTTGACTGCTTACTTTTAAATACTAGAACAATTGAAGTGCGTCGTTATATTATAATAATTTAAATACTATGTAATCTACATATATATTACAACCAATCATTCTAAATAGGAATTTGTAATAAAATAGAAAATAATTATTAAATATTATATTAAAAATTTGTTATTAAAAGAAATTAAATTACTATTCCTCAATAAGCCAGATAAAGAAATATGTACATATATAAATTTTGTTTGAGTAAAAAATTTGTATATATGTAAAATATGGTGGGGCGTCATATGATCGGCAATTGCTGAAATCTAATCATTTGCAGGCAACATTACGATCCAAACTTCATTTGCGAGAATAATAATCGCATTTTTTATTAAACTTTAAAAACATAGACGAGTCAAAGGAGTTTCAAATAACTTATTGTTGTTTGAATAAAAAAGTTGATTTTTGTTATTTGCAAATATGATTAATACTTCGACCTTATATATATTAAGTTTTTAAATTAAATTTCTTCTTCAATAATAACGATATTCTTTTTATCGCTCCAGTAATAGATAAATTTAAGATATTATTAAAAAAAATTAGTCTTAAGAGTAATTAAAATAATATAGCGTATCATATGAACTTTTATTGGAAAAAATCTACTCGTGAAAATGATTTTCCACAATGCTTCCAAGTGTAAAAGGTGTGAATTAAATGATATGTAATTCGTAAGATTGAGAGAATTTATTAAATGAAAAAAATATAAAGTTATTGTGTAATATTAGTAGATTACTTTTATATAATAGCGTTTTAATATTATATCAATGTATCATGTTGTAAAAAAGCTAGCAAAAAAAATGATTACGCGATAAGGAGGTTTTCCATGATAATAAAAAACTTATATTTGATGACTCAATGAGTCCTGTTACGGCGGAAAGGGAGATTGTAACAAGACTCTAAAAGAGACTAGCGTAGCGAAGATAAAAAGAGCAAATGTATCAATGCATAATGTAATATGTAACGCATAATGAATGTAATGTAATAATTTAATGTAATGTAATGTAATGTAATGTAATATGTAATGCATAATGAAAAGGTAACATTGTTGAAAAATTAAATTTTCATTAAGTTTTCTTAATTATGTCTCTGACTCTGATTTCTGAATGCTGACAATAAGGTACATAAAAGGATTGAATAAAAATTGAGCTTCATTGAAAATTTAAGGAATAAGCAATTTTATTAACAAAATTTTAAATACAGAAAAGAACAAATACTATCAGTACTAAAGTCAATATATTTCTTTTCATTAGGTCTCTGAATAGTGTATTATAGTATTGATTTTATTTCAAAAAGTTACTTATTATATGCAACATTAATTATGATTTAGCTAATTATTAGCATTTAGTAACTATTAATACGAAATAGTATAATGATCGACAGCAGTAACAATTATGTAACAAAATTTCTTTCATTACTTTTAGGATACCCACGGCAAAGAAAAATAATTTGCATACATTATTGTCACTACAGATATGACGAAACTCCAAAATTTCCCGAATAAGATTAATAAGAAATTGCCTTCAGATATTCAGCATATATTAGGTAAGTTTTATATTTTTAAACTCTTATGTTATTTCTATTTATTTAAAGAGCATTCTGAATGAAATATTTGCAATTTAATAAAAATTATGTTTTATTAATTTTCAGAAATTTATTATTTAATAATGTAATACAAAAATTATCATTTCCTTCAAATTTTTGACGTACTTTACGTATATTAGTGAATGTTATTGAAATATTAATAAAAAGATAATTTGATAATTATCCATTTAATTTAATTATTTTGATCTTCCTTTCATAAAATTTTTTCTAATCTAAATAATGCTTTTTTATGAAACGTTTATAATATAAATTTATTTATTTAATTGAGTTAAATATATATTAAATAAAAATTGTGAATTTTGTTCGAAGTATTACTTTCTGATGAAAGTGACATTGTATTTTTTTTATTTCTCTTATTTGCGATGAAAATTCCTTAACGTCTAAATTCGAGGAACTGAAAAAAATGACTATGCAGTTCAAAGCGAAAAAAGATACGCAAAGCGTATGAGGCCGGTGAACGTAGACTTCCGAGCACTTCCGAACCCTCCTAAGTACCAAGCGTATGAATGTGAGTGAAAAAGCATGAGTACATGGGAAGGTCTAATGACCGACTAATCAAGCGGCGCGCATACTGCATCACCGGCGGCTGCAGCGCGTACTATGATTGCGCGATCGGACTCTACGATGATTGTAAGCGTCGATCAAATGAACGCAGATAGATCACAGCGATTAATCTATCGCGCATCAGTCTCCGCAAACTATCCAGAACGCACAGCTGTAAATTGCCGTAAACTCCGCATTCAACGTCAATTGCCTCCCAGAAACTATCAAAACCACCCGAACACCCTCCTGACTGTGGACCAAAAGTAGCATTCCTGATTTGCGTTGCTTCTCCTGATTTGCCTAAGAGTGATGCGATTCACGCACTCTCTCCGGGTAACAAGGGTTCGCTTTATCCATTCCAATCCGCAGAGTCGTAATTCGCATGCTCTCTCCTTTGGTGACGTCATTCGCGCCCCCACCAACTTCGAATGGATGAATAGAATCGTGAAGAATTGGAACACTCGTCAAAATGTGGTTGTTACGTAATGTGTTACGTAAAATTTGTGTAGAACGAGGGATATATATGTAGCGTGTGTTATTTTTATGTGAGTTGTATGCGTCGGATACGTTTAATATTTCTTTAGAATTTACTTACTAGAGGGCAATAAAGGATATTTATTTTTTTAATAAACTCTGTTCGACGAGTCATCTTGGCAACAATAGCTAGTGTGGGAAGCGGGTAACGAGGTGCTAAAAAGGTTGTGTATCAGGCATCAAGCCCTCGATCATCATTCGACTGAAGGAGGCGAAATCGACCAGCGCAAAAAAATGAAGAAAATCACCACCTATTTAATGTTACAATAGAATTCTATCTAGATTTATGAGTATAAACTTCATTAACTGAACTAACAATTTATGTGCCTTTGTTTATAATATTTTTTGAACATTTGTAAAAATTATCTAAATTATTATGGTTGATGGTAACTAATTTTAACAAAAATGTATTTATATTACTTTTCAATATTTCGCAATTACTTAGGCTCAGAGTAATCAAATTAAAATGCATTATTCTTTAGCTATCATTAAACTCTTTGATATTTGCTATCCTCAATATTAGATCCTCGATATTTGCTACTTTGCTGGTGAGACCTAAGTTTTGGGACTTTTGTGGCCTCAGTTGCATTGATATAAGATTTATCGAACGACCCCTTTAAGTTAGCATGATTTACCACTGTCATAAGTTGATTAAGGTTCAGTTAAAATAATTCTAATATTTCAGTAAAGAATTGACAAGAATACGTTAAATATTGTACTTAATATACGAAAAACTGTTTATTTTTTTACGAAATATTCTGGAGAAACCATAGAATCTAATAATTTTTTAAAATATTGTGTTATATAAAAAAAAATAATTTGTCATTTTTGTTTTGAAATATTTATATCGAAATTAAAATAAAATTGGTATATTAATTTTGATAAAATAAAAATTTAATCAACATTTTATAAATGAAACTTGACTCGCGTAGGTAATTCTTACAAACCAGATCTGAAAGTTGTAGGCAAATGTTTTTCAATAACAAAGTAATCTTTTAAGTAACCTCAAATTTCAAAAACTTCATTATCGTTACCGCGTGTTATTTCGCATATCTGCTATTTCAGCTCTTGATACAGATTACGATAGAAAAGTGTATGCCTTGTATTATGCATCCTCTTTTTCCCTCCATTACTACTAAGTCATTCATGATGCTCTCATACAGATTATCCTAACATTATATCCAACGATATTTAGCTGCACACTAAAAATGATTCAGAATCCTGATCTGAAAGTTCAGGGTCTATTCTGCCATAAAAACATCTCATGCCTCCGTTTTTGCGTTTATTCCGTTACCAATATTTATTGATGTTTATGGCTTGATCTTATCATCGTCATGTTTTGTATGGAACTCAGAAAATCAATTCGAGTTGAGCTGGCTATTATCACTTGTTCGAACTCCGTTCCGCGCAGATCATTTTACCGAAGGTAGGTATGTGTATCTTAAAACACTTCTTGTAGTTCTTTATATTATAGCATAATTTAAACGTTCAACTCCGTTAATATCCGTGTGCTTGGATAAAAGAGCACCGAACTGACTTTTTCAACGGGATTAATCCTTCCGCTTAACCTTGCACCTGCTCAACCATCGATACAAGTAAGGTTATTTCCTACTAATATCAGTTCAGCTGAGCAATTCGTTGGAAGAGTAACTTCCGGCGTTTGTGATCCTAAGGTCTTCTCTTTTGATGTTCTTGACTAGTTATGAATTTGGCACTTTATCTTGAACGTAAATTTTATTAACATATATAAATCTCTATTTTTGACAATTAAATTCATCCCTCTCTCAGTACTGATCCTGTATCAACTCAAGATATTGAGGATGCAACTTAGGAGGCCAATAGTCCAAAAGAAGAAGATAAGAAAATTTATTTTCCCATAACATTCTTTTCATTTACATTGATAAATAAACTAATATCAATTTTTTAATAATCTTTTTAAAAGTTAATGTTTTACATCAATTAAATAAATTTCATAGAATTTCAGACATACACCTTGACGCGCGCCGATATTCATTATGGCTTGCAATGACCGTACCGTGCGGGTCCGGACTAGAGAGAGTGCCGGGGAAAGTGGCCCCGTCATAATGGTGCCGTGGTAATTGGAACAGCGTTGCTGCGGCGGGAGGTGTCCCGTTTGTGATTGGCGCGGCGTGTGTCGAGGGAAGAGTGGAAGGAAGTGCGATGAAATAATTGGAGCGGCGGTGCTCGAGGGTCAGAAATGTAAAGAGGCTCCACGGAAACCCGAGAACATTCGTGTGGATGCAGGCTAACGAGCAGGACGTGCTTGATTGGCCATATAAACGAAAGTAACTGTTTTCTTTTCTTTTTGCATCCCGAGATGGCTCGTCTCTTCCTTATATAAACCGTCCTTCTCAGGACGAACAGTCGGAGCAAGATACTATTCTAAAACGTAGTGATAAACCGCCCTTCTCAGAGTGAATTCAACGAAAGGTGGAGAAACAAAATTAAAAAAAAGCTCAACTGAGCTGATCGGCCAAGAAGAAGTCACACTATCGATCTCTCCAGCCGGGGTTCGTCGAGTCCTTTTCATCAACCTTTTTCGTATGACATGGCTATTGCAAGCACATAATATTTCTAGCAAAGCATAGCTACATATTTTTAAAATTTTCAAACTTCTAAATTTAATACAACTCAAGTATTCTCTTTTAACACAAGGGTTTTATGCAATTTTTTAACAATAATCTAACAACAATTTAACAATAAAGTATATTTAATCGCACTTTTTTATTAAATTGTATATCCATCATCAAAATTAATCTTACCCTTCCTTTAATTTTTTATTACAAGTAATTTCTTTTGTTTTCGTAAACATAAGAATCTGTATAATATATTTTAGAATGACATCGATTCATATTTGTGCTATCGAAAAAATACATTCAGCTACGCTGAAGGATTTTTTCTTTTATAACGCTTGACAAGGGTAATTATTCTATTCAATTATATAAGTCTAGAACAAAATATCCATGCAATTTATTCATTCTTTTCTCAGATTGTGTGAAAACCGACATTCAAGACATTCAAGCTTGCGAAGACTACTTTTTTTATTATTTTCATATTTATACCCTCCCCCCGTTTTTTCCCCTTTTTAGCTTTAGACTTGGAAAGATTTCGGGGACTGTAGCATAAAGTTACATATATCCTAACGAATTTGTATCCAACTTAAAACGTTAAAAAAATTTTTATTAAAAAATATAAAAACCTATGAAAATAGAAAATAAACCTAAAATTTATATATATATAATAAAAAAGTATATGCAAAAATGAAACGTGAAATATTTAAATAAAAATAAAAAAAAATTGTAGACTTCGCTAAGTTATTCATAAGCGATGTTAGGGTAATTGAATGAATAAACAACAATCTTGTTTGCAAAATGTTTAATATTCAGTGATACAGTACTTGAGATGTTATCAGACTCCTTGCATCAAGAGTGAAGAGTTTTATTGTTCAAAGAATAAGAAACATTGATGGCTGCATAAAATCCGTAGAACACACATCTTGGCTCAGTATGATTTACACTTCCATAAATTATATAATAGAAGAGGACAACGTTCAGCGTAAAAGATTCTAATAAAATATGAATATTTTTCTTTTATGTAAATAAAAGAAACCGTGCTACTTCTTCTATGCTAGGTTTGTCTACTTATAACATACTAAATTCCCTAAACTGTGAAACTTGAAGCGGTGATGCTGAAATAATAAAAAGCATTTTGACAAAATCAACGGTGACTGTTGTACTGATAAAATTAAATAAAATTTTATATTTGTCTCTCTCTCTTTCTCAATCATATAAAAAACCGTTCATTTTTAGTTGCTACTATAGTTTTTATAAAACGTGTTTACTTAAGAACTGATTGAAATAGTAAGCATTGCCATATGCAAATACTATTTAACATTAGCAGATTTTATTAAAGATTTTATTGTCATAATTTATATAAAAAATTATTTTTTTTTGCGTTTTATAAAATAATTACAACTTAGACAATAGATCTGTTTTACTTTTAAGCATGATCTAACAAAATAAATAAAATTTTAGACAATTTCACTTAAATTCTGAAATAAATAATATTTTAGATATTTAATTTTATAAAAATATTGAAAAGACAAATGTTATTTTTTACAAAAGTATGTCGGAAAATATTTATACCATGTTTAAAGTCTTATATCTCTATGAGAATCAAAAAGTTAATATACTTCGTTTGACCGGGAAACATATTAGAATCAGGGTAAGTGTAAATTAATGAAAAATAAATTCCAGATAGAGTTGTTAATATATCATTTTCTTTATTTGTACATTAGGAACTTACAGTCCATATCTAGCAATAGCTTAGACAAGGAGCATATTTAAATTAGTCCGATCGGATATAGTGTCTCGTAGTACTATATTTTTTTCTCTTTTGTACTTTATTTTATAAAGAATAAAAATAAAAATTTTTTCAGTTTTATTTATCAACTCTGTAATCATAGAATGTAAAAAATATATTTCTTATCAGTTTCTCTGCCCACGTTAACAACTGAACTAAAATTATTGATCAGCTTCGTAAGTTTAAATTGGTAAACTCTTCTTCTTACCTATTTTCCACGTAAAAATTGCTTCCGATCATCTAACTTCTAAAAATAAATAAAAATGTTATCAGTTAATAATTTTAAATATTTAATTATAACATTTCGTTGTAATTAATGAGATATTTGTTCAAAAAAGATGATTTTTGCCGTCAAATGCTCTTTTATATCTGAACAACGAGCTCTCGTACAATATATTTTGAGCAGGTGCTATTAAAAATATCAAAAAATTGAGAAATTTAGAATTTAGGTTTCTTCTGAACTCAATAGCGATGAAATTACGGTTCATCCAAGATTTGAAAAACCCCCATTAAGCCTACCAGCTATCATTTATAATACGTACTAAATACAAGTGTTTAACTTAAATTAATGATATCTAAGACGGCGCCGTTATCAACATTACAACAATATTTAATTTTTTTACAATATACAATAATTATGATTTATGTCAACAATAGCTTTCATACAGAGAAAAAATATTACTTCATCGGTAACAAAAAACTGTTGTTTTATATACAGTCGTTAACAATTAAATTATAATATGTCCATCCTTCCAAAACATTCTACATTAAAGAATAGATTAAATTAAACATTAAACAATAAAAGATAGAGTTCACCATAAATAATGGATCATTTTAAATTACATTGACATTATTTTACGTACTAAAGTCATTATAGTACCGTTTATTTTTAAAAATAAAATGTGCTATAAATGTGTAATGAAACGATTAATAAAAGTAATAAATTAATAATTATTAGTAAAAGTAAAACCAGTTTTAGCACAATGTTTCAACTGTGCAAATTTATTTTCTATTAGAATGAAATAAACTCTGCTAAAGTAACCCAACCACATGAGCGGAAGCGTGCACATACACATACATTTTCTCTTAACCATATTATCGTATAAATTTTTATTACTATCAAACCTGAATATACACAAAATATTTCTGAAACATTTCATATCGGTTACAAAAATCGGTTTGTGCAATATTCTTAAAATTAGAATCTTAAATTAAATATTTCAAAATAACAATTAATTATAAGTTGTTTCAAATTTTAAAAAGATAATAAAACATATTTGTTATATAACATATAGAAATTCTAAGAGTAAATAAACTATTTATTAACTTGTACTTATCATGTTATATGATGTAGCAGAATAGATGACTGATAACTACGATTTACTAAGGGTAAAGTAATGCATACAGGCTGTTAACATTGTGGATACCCTTCACATCAAGGAAAGTTAAAAAAGTTACCTCTACTTGCACTCAAAATATTACAGCTATAAAAATTTGTAACAAATGTTCTTGTAGAATAAGAAAAAATTAGGTTGTAATTGAGCAAATATGTATTTATAACAATTATTCGTGTTTTCTCAATATTCATGGGTACAATTTCGTCTTACTATAAATGGCTATCTTTATAATTTTGTTTTTACATAGTTAACTTTTTACAAATGTTTCCATAAAAACCTTACATTTTATCTTTGTAAATATACTTAAATTTGAATGGATAAATTTCAGGAAAAAATTTATTTTATAATTACATTTAGATCCAATTTTAAAAATATTTTAGTGTTGAAGTTTTGCATAAATTTATTGAAATAAATAACTGCAAATTATTTCAAATGATTTTATTTTATTTGTGCTATGTCAAAGCTTAAAATTTAAATAAAATTAATTCTGTTATTATATTAAATAAAAAAATGAATGAATATGTGGCACACTAAACTGATTCTACAATACATACAATATTTCAATATTCCAGTTTCATTTCTTCTTTAAATCAATTTTGCAATCGCACTTACATTTTTTAAATTTACATATCTGTTTGCGTAGAAAGTGGAATTTCATCGATATTCCACAAATTAAACTTTATTGGTGCAATAAATTCCCACAATCCAGTTCTACAAGTTGTATTAATTTTATCTCCATGTATCATTTTCGGCGAAATTCTTTTCATTGGCATTATTTTTGTTTCGCACTTCAGTTTTCACAGTAGCTTGATTGCGATTTCGTTTCCGTCTTCGTTTACCTGCGCACACAACGAGACACTGATTTGAAATAGATTTAAACATATATTATGTTGGCATATTTAATTACCAATCAAATTTAATTTATTATTTGGTTAAAACATACATTTTTATCCTGCACAAATAATCAAAATAAGAATATTTTTATTCATGCATAATCATTTAAGTGGGGAAAAATAATATTTAGAAATTTAAAGAAAAATTATTTTTTAAATGTAGAAATATTAATATGAAATAAAATAAATGGTATTACTATTGACTGTATTCGGTAAATGTATTAATATGAAATCGATGCTGACATTTAAAAAAAATTTATTTATTGAATATTAGAATGTTAAATAACACAAAATTATTATTGTCGAATAATTACATACAATAAATGACGAAATAAAATTATTAATGAAGAACACAAAAGATAAGTAAAATCTTAGAATATAATTTTAATCAAATAGCGAGAAAATATAATTTTAACATCTACAAATTATAAGAGTAATTTCGATATTTAAATAACTGTAATAATATGAAAAATCACATAGAATGTATTCCATATAGAGCTGCTATGGTATTGAAAAATTGTATGAAAAATTACAAATACTTTTATATAAATAATAACTATCAGCATTTTAATTAGAATATTTATATTCTCAAGTTATAATATAGTTTTTTTTTCAAATATTTTTTCGGAAGCAGCTCGAAAAATCATCTGGTGTATCAGTACGATTCGGTATTAGTGCACAATTAATTAAAATTATTGGATTTTCAAATCATCGATAATATTATATTTTATGAAATTATTATTTGCCGCATCAAAGAGATCACAACTCTATAAACAAAGTACATGCATTTATAAAATAAATATGAACAATTTAAAAATTAAGCATCTTTCAAGATAAAGATATCGAGAAAAACAAAAAATCAAAAAAAAATTATACATAATTAAATATAAAACCTATATTTCATACAACCAAATTTAACACATACTTAAACCATCATAGGATTTTTTTTATTAAATGTTGCTTACCGTCTGCATACTTTTTGTACTAATTAAATATTTTTTTTAATTTTAAAGTTTAAAAACATTAATGAAAATTACTAATACAACACAGAATGATGTTTTTCGAAATACAATATTAATAACAATTTTAAATTAAAAAAAAATTAAACGTTAAAATTTCTAATGGAATCGTACTCTATTAAAAGAACTTCTAGTTTATCGAGAAAATAATACATAAAATATTGTAAATAACCATCAGAGAGAAATCAATAAATCGTTGTATTTACATTCAATTCACTTATGATTCAGCGCACAGTATCCATAATAACTGATTGTATTTTTATAAATAAGAATACTTTTACACAAAAAGTCAACAAAGTATTAATATTTTTAAGAAATAAGTTGCATGCAACTTGGATATGCAACGAAATATAAAAGGCAATTAACTAAGATTCAATTAAAGCTTATTTTCTCTACAGATTTGAAATCACAGTAGTCAGTACGCTTGCAACTATGTATCTTTTCTCTCATATTTTCATAATATGATTATAAAATAGATAGCCATGAGTACACAAACGAGTCGGAGGACGTTCACCCATGTGCACCATTTCGCAATATCAACACTTCGTATAATCGTCATTCTATTTAGCTTTTGCGGACTGTTCAATTTACGATCTTTAACGCAACCGATCGAGATTCTCTTCCTTGCCGTTATCGTATATTCATCTCTGTGCTTCTTTTTTTCCAAGGATGATGATCCGACATTTTTCTTGGGACCCCGCTTTATGGTCTTGAAAGTATCATCATCAAATGTTGACAAAGTGCCTTTCGTGTCATTATCATCTAGGCTACTGAGAATCGCGTACTGCGTCGTTGCGACAAGTTTGAAGTCCGAATCAGTAGTCGTGGATTTCGCAGCGACGCATTTCACTCGGACCTTACGTGTCTCGCTACATTCCTCAACGCGCGCTTGACAATTCGTCTTTCCGCTCATTAATACGCACTCTTCATTTTTATTACTCAAATGGATGAATTTTGAATAGTTATTACCTGATGCTACCTCCCAGCCATCCTCATCCTGATTTGATGATGTCGATTTCGAAGCATCTATCGTTGTTCTTGGCACTATTGAATTATCATTTGTTGGTGAATCGCAGCTGTAAAGAAAAGAAGGAAGAATCAACCTCATTAAAATATCGTCAGAGAAATTAAAAATGAAATTTAAATCATTGTAATATTATTATTAAACGTAATAGAAAAAAATAAAATAAGCTTCAAACTGGTACGATATAAAATAAACATAAGCGGAAATTAAAAAATAATTCTTATCTTAATAACAATAAGATATTAAATCAGTACTTTCTGCTTACCACAAATTAAGGCGTTATAAAATCTAAAAATAAATAATAACATAAAAATTACGGATGTCAACTTTTGCAAATATGTTCTATCATTATTAAATGTTAGCCTTAATTATAAAAGATTTTTTTAACTGAAGTTGACCTTAAAAACACGATTAATTCTTTAAAAATAAGCATAATAACCATTGTTAATTTTAACTATGTATATTTACTTCATATTTATATAATTTTTATAGTTATTTTTAATTTTTAATCGTGTATATTTATTTTAACGTGTATATTATATAACACTTTCGACTCATATATGATGATGTCATTCAGTTAAGTGTAAATACCATACATACGTTATCATTTAATTTTCTGTAATAGTTTTCTATACAAGTTTTAATCACAAGATTCTTTATTAATTTCGACTTAATAGTCATGGAAATAAGTCGTTTTCCTTTACTTTGTAATTTTTGTAATTGAAAAGGAAAAATATATATAAAATTTTGAATTAACATAAAATTAAGTGCTCTAGATAATAATACAAATACAGTATGACTTTTAATGCAAATAGGATGAAAACAGAAGCATTTTACACTTATTAAGCTTAGTAAGTTTCTTTAACTATAAATTACTATTCCTACATTAGAAAATAAACATAAATAATCATTCGATCTTAACTATTTAATTCGAAATTACTAATTCAATTCATATAAATTGTTAATAAATTCGTGAACATATACTTTCTGAACTAGGTATAGTTAGACTGCACTATGTGTAATCAATATTATCTAAATAAATGCACTACTTTTATTAAAACAAAGTAATAATGCTAAGCTTATAATATAAATAAATTTCTAATACCATTACTTATATGAATTATATAATTATATAATTTATATATTACCAACGAATAAAACTACCAACAATATTATAAAAATCTCAATTCATAAAATAAATATTTTAAATAGAATTGTTATTATAAATAAAAGTTAAGATAAATCTTTCTTGAAATCACTGAAATAAGTTGAAAAATAAAATGTTAATGATGCTACGAAGGTCAATATCAACTCAAATATTTTCAATCACTTTAGAGAACTTTAGTAAAAATATTTTATTAGTGATTGAGGTAGTCTCTGAAACAAATCATAATAAAATTAAAAACTGAAGTAAAATTTTTGTTTACCAGTAATCATATACGTTACTCTAGATTACAACAATATTTATGCCTATTTTTAAAATTTATATCAGAATTATTAAATAAAGATGTAATGAAATAGATTAAAGGTAAGGATACTGAAAGTATCGAAGAATTGCTACCTTTATAAATAAGAAAATCTTCCTTAGCAAATTTTAATTATTTGAAATTGATATTAATTAGCCTTTTTACTAAAAATAATTTTATCATTCTACAGGTAAACACAACAATAACTAAATGAGTAATTATAGATTTTTTGTGATTAAATAGACGTTTAGAATAGTAAATAATTATTAGTCAAATTTTTTATATTTCTGCAGTCAATGTTATATAGGTTTCTCGTGTATTGAAAATTTAATGTATTAACTGATTTTAATTTTCTGAAGAATGTGAATATCACGATAAAATTTGTACCATACTTTAATTAGATAAATTTTCGATCCTAAAGATTATAACAGTGCATTAAAACAATTTTTAAATACAACACTAAAAAAATTCACCTTAATAATTTATGAAAAAAATATTGCAAGAGTTTTAAAAAATCATCAAACATTAGATTATTATACACTTATATCTAAAACGGTGAAATTTTTTTTGAGAATACATAAGAAAATTTCGTAGCAGAACACAAACTTAATCTCAAATTTGAAAAAGGTATGAAAAAAATGAAACAAAAATATAACAAATTATTAAATTAGAGTATATTTAAGACATGTAACGAATATGAAAATAAAAAAACTTGCCTCTTAAGAGTAAGCTAAGCACATTTCAAAATGGTTCAATATTAATACTGAAAAAATTCAAAGTACAAAAGTTTACAATACTTTAGTACAATAAATAAAAACGTGCATAAAAAAAAGGGTCGATACGTAAATAAATATCGTTAATGTTCAATTTGTTGCGAATTAATAAAAGATACAAAAATCGATATTTTTTATACTTTTAATTTTAAGCATTCTATAATTAGATTTTATTCTAATTGTGATTTACTTGATATATTGCTTTGTATTATTTATGTATTGTTTACAGTTTCGCTTCTATTAAATTAAATTTTTTATCGCGTGATTTAATACGCTGAAATTTTTAGTCGAGAATATTTATTTTTAATAGTTGTTTTCGAAATACTGATGTCAATACTATTTATTTACGTAATGTTTAATATTAATAAATGTTATATAAGAAATTTTGCCTTTTTTTAATTTATACTTATATAATAGATACAAAATATAAAATAAAATATATTAGAAGCAATATTTTTAAAATTTAAATAGATGCATAGTAAAAAAACTTTATATTTCACGAACGAATATTAAGGCACGGAGATTATCGTGCGAGAATATTAAGTTAATTACTTTAAAAAAAATTTATTTATTTATTTATTTAACTCATTACAAATATTATGATTGCATATATATAATACAAAAATTTTACCTGTTACAAATATCATGACTTAATCTATAAAAATAATGTTATAAAAATAATTTATATTTGAAGGAGTAATAGTGATAATTAAAGTATAAACATTAACTGCATAATCATTAAACATAGAAGATAAATAATACAAATTATTACAATTCATATTATTATTTCGAAAGTGTATTCATTTAAAGATTTTTCGATAACTGAGCCAACGATAAGTTGAAAACTTCAAAACAAGATATATTCAATACGTTTATTAAGAAACCACTAACTTTGTAAATTGTACAAATGATATCAAATTTATAGTTTAATGCATATAATAAAAAATATACAGATATTATTAAAAGTTTCATGTTTATTCTATAGTTATTTGATAAGAGTTACACGTTATTAAAATAAACATATATGCTATATGCTATAGTACATATATAATACATAAAGTATACTACATATATAATACATAAAGTATACTACATATATAATACATACAGTATAATACATATATAGTACATATAGACATATGCTATAGTACTGTTCTTATTGTACTAAAACAAAGTTTTAGTTAAATAATAGTTTTTATTAAAAAAATGAATATTGAAAAAATAAGATGAAATTTAGACCTTTAAATACAATAATCAGCTTATTAATGCATGCCAATTGGAACATTTTTTTCTTTTTAATTATATTTTTATTGCAACAAAAACAGTTTTATATAAATTTCAAAGCTTATTTTACTCGATACAATTAATAAAAATTGCATGGATTTCATACGTTACTTTCTTGAACAACTTGATCGAAATCGTTTCTTTAAATTAAAACAAACTCGATCTCAATTTGATTTAAAACAATGTTTGAGATTATAATAAAAACTATGAAATAACAACCACAACGTGGTTTATTGTAAATCGTAACTTGTAGAAGTGAAAAAAATATAAGTATAATTAATAAAAAAATAACTTTTAAATAGTTAAAAACTTTCAGATATCTAGTATATTTAATTAAACATTATAAATTATACAGTTAAATTTACTACTTAATTATATAGTATTAAATAAAACAGTATAATAATATCTAAAATCCAGAATAAATAAAATTAAACATAGAAATTAAATATTTCGCTACGGTAAAAGAATTATTTAAGAAACTTAATAGCCATGTACATTATCTTTTTAGTATTCTAATTTTTAATAAAACATCTATTTAATACTTTTAAAACTAAATATAAAACACATTAAATTTTAGGTATATACATTTTCTTTTTCATATTGTAAAAAGTAAAGTTATGTTTTGCTTTAAACTCATAATCTCATTTACAAACCATATACTAACCTGCATTAATAAAAATGCAGTATTTTTTTAAATGCTTTAAAAATTATAATTGGAAAAATTTAGTTTTAAAGATCAATGTTCCATGATAATACGAATTATGATCTTAATTCACCTTAGACCAATCAAAATTAAAGTCATCTACGACGATTTTTCCTGAAAAAATAATAAAATGGAATAATCAGCATGAAGCCTTTTTTGTAAAAGATTTTTATTGTTTCTTATAGTTGCTTTAATAAAGAAAAAAATTAGAAAGAACAATTTTTAAATATTTAATAAAACTTATAATAATTGTAATAGATTAATTGAGAATTTAATGTTACGAATGTTTATGTATATTTTAGTAAGTTTTTATTAGTATTTCATTTTTTTCAAATTCATAAACCTTGAGATTAATTACCAAGAGTGACTCGTTGTTAATATTGATACTTTGTGTTTATCGATGATATTTAATAAAATAAAAATATACATATTTTTTCGATAAGTACGCAATAAAGGCCTCATATTGAATTTTCCATAAATTTCATGAGCTTACTAAGAAAAATTGTAAAGAGAGTATGATAATTTTCCCAACACTTTTGCTTATATATTATAAAATTGTTGCAACTATTTTTTAAATTAATAGGTTAATGTGATAATAACTATTATAAATTATACGTAAACTCCAATTAAGTTTTAATTTAATTGAATTTTCATTCGAGTATATTTATATAATTTTTAATATATTTCTCTTTATTATATATTATTATGTTTGTGTTCTTTTATACAAAAACGCGTCGCTTACAATACATTACAAGAATTTGCAATTACCCAAATACGCGTCCAATGTTAAAGGTAAAAACGGGTCATCAGCCTAGAAAGCATGGAATGCGGTGAAAGTGGATCAACTATTGAAATCAGGATCAACAAATTTAATGCTCGATAGAATGAACTACAAAGAAAGCATTGCGATTATTGCTACGCGGTGTCTTTCAAAAGATAACTCAGTAACACTTGGTGGATAGTCAGTGGCGAGTTTTTTTTCATTCGCTCAGGTGGGTGAACCTTCTATTATCCACCAGGGTGAGACATCTCGTCATCAAACAATCGGAGTTCGATTATTTCGGAGAGAAGTTGGTAGTTACACCTCAGCTTTTACATCAATCCAAGATAGTGAACTACCAGAGAAACACCGAAGCACTAAGATATTCCGATAAGTAGAAATATCGCACATTTCTGACTCTTTTACTCTTGCGCACGCAAGATAATAAAATAATTGTTTACTGAAGTCATAAAATATATAATAGAAATGAAGTATCTCAGTCAACATCAAAGCTTGAAATATTTAATTTTATTACTTATTTGATTACCTAATATTTCTAAAATTCTTCGATCTACATAAATATTAAACTCTATATTAAGTATTAGAAGATTAGAAAATTATTTACAAAATATAATATAAATATTCTAGAAATAATTAATTAAATGCTTAAAAATTATTATTATTATTATTATTATTTTACATGCATTACTCGTACAGTCTACATCTAATTTAATTTTTATTCAACTAAAAAAGTAAAACTGTAATAAATTAAAAATGAACTTTTATAACATGAATTAAATTATAAATTTTCTAAATATATTGTTTAATACTAGTTTATAATTTTGTAGCTTCTGTAAATTAGACAAATATTAATTATTTTTATTATATTAATAAAAATTTGTTAGATTCAAATAAATGAAAATAATTCTAAAATTATAGTGGAAAATTATTTTTTATCTTATATCTTATACATCGATGTATAATTATGTATCTTATATAATAATATTATAAATACATTTTATATAAACTATGTACATGTGAAATAAAATAAATGTACACCAATTTTGATGTTTCAATTTAAATAAAGTTTTATATTTTTTCATATTTTTATCACTTTTAACTAATAATTTCATTCTCATTTATAAACGTTTATTTCATAGAAGTTCCAATAATTTATAAAATGTAAATATTATATAAATTTTTTGTATGAATTTAAAAAAAAAATTATATTTTACAAATATTTCTTTGTTATTCATTTCTGTTATTGATTTTTGTTATTGATGGCAATGATATTTTAATTAATGCATTATACTTTTATAAACATTGTTTTTCTACTGAACAAATTCTAATATTTATCCAGAATTCTATAGAAAAATACTTCGCAGATACATTACAGGATTTATCTTCCTTATAAAAGTTTACTTTATATGAATTTCACGATGTTATCATAAACTCAAGTTAAAAGTATCAAATGAACAATTCTCTTTTAAAATTCCCTATTTTCAATTTTAGAAACATAGAAGAATATATTTTTTTTGTTATAATTTTCTGTAAATATAAAAAGCTACTTTTGTAGGCTAATTAAAAACAAGAATTTACTGATTATATTAACATGTAGTCTTAAATTGACGTGTTGCAACTATAAATTAATTCTAAAAAATAATCCTTATAGAGCAAATGTATGAAGAAATAGTAATTGAAGAATAAATATATTTTTCTTCAACATTAATTATAAATAAATTAATAATTTATTAACATTAAAAATTTAAAAAACATCAAACTAATTCATTTAATTAAACAAAAATAAACAATAAAGTAATATAATAAATGTCATTTCAAGTTATAAAATAATATAGAAATGAAAATCTTTAAATATTATTTTTATATAGGTAAATAACTGATAAATAAGCTACTTACTCAAAAATTTTTCGTTTTCGTTCTGCCTTGACAGGGTTTTCAGTTTCAAGATTTGCTTGATATTCCCTATATTTTTTTAAATGATACTGCTTATTTTGTGGCTTAACAAGATTCTGAATAACAGCGCTAACCTGATCACGCCGATATAGGGCAACGTATGCAGTCGTATCTGACAACCATGACACATAAGCACCTCCTGTACATGCAAATATTAGTATTAATTTAAATTTACATGTAAAAAATCAATTTAGTAATAATTCTGTTACAATTAACTTCTTTTATTACAAATAATATTTACTTTATGAACAGATTTAAAACTGATTTTAAATTTATATTAATTACCCAGTATACTTATTACGCATTACAGAAGTTTTTAACTTTTTTTTCATGATAAATGAAAAAGTTTTAAATTTACCATATGAAGTGAAGAGTTGTGAAAGATCACTGAGTTTCCACTGTTTGGGAAAAGTTATGTGGAAAACGTGATCTCTACTTGGATTTGCTAAAATATAAATGTATCATTTGTCTCTGCTTTTATTTTTATTCTTTAATTTACAAGATTTTTTGGAATGCTCGAACTTACGATCTTTTCCCGTAAGATTAATGTATGGATAGTCTTTTAACCTTGTTATTAATAATCTATAAAAGTACATAAGTACAAATAAAACACTCAACAATAATCAAAAACTTTAATTAAATACAAAATATCTAAATTGAATATAAAACCCTTACTTATTTAAAAAAGAATTTAAAAGTGGAGAGTCGGCAAGTACTGTAGATACTTCTGGCTTCTGCAAGGAACCTAAAATTAATAAATAAACTATTTTAATTTTATATTTTTCGTAGGTAAAAAACTTTATAATGATAAATTAAAAACTAACCAAGTCTATTAGATAATGCAATAAAACAAAGTCCAGTAATATAGGCATCATAACCAGCTTCATGTAATTTATTATTTGAAAGTTTATAACTTCGATCACATACTTCTTCAGTCTCAGGAATTGAAAATGGTGAACAATGCAAAGTTTCTAATAAAAGATTAAGTATTGATGGTACTGAATCTTTAAATTGTGCTGACTGGCAAATAATTTTAGTATCTAAAAGTCTACAATTATATAAAATATTTAATTTCAAATATGTAAATATTAATTATGAAATATTAAATATTTGAAAATAAAACAAATTTCAATATTCAAAATCTAATTCCTTCAAAATACGTTACAATCAATTTAAAAATTAAAGTTATTACACAAACCTTGGAAAAAGGCAATGTACAAGAGATTTGAACTTTGAATAACTTTCTGGTAGTGGACCAAAAAATTGATTAATAATATGGCATAAGTCAAGAAGCATATTATGTCCAACAATTAATTTACCCTGAAAATATTTTTCTTGTTAAAACAAACACATATTTATAATATAAATATAAATAAATCCTTACCGAGTCAGCAATTTTTCTTAAAAGAATACTAAGTCCTACAGCTTCTTGCACCTCCAACTTTTCTTTTTTTCGTCTTTCAGCTTCTCTTTGCTCTTCTTCCGCTTTAGTACCCATTTTATAAGCAATAATACATTGATTTCCATTATCATTTTTACTTTTTAACCCAATTTTATTTGGCCATCTAAGTCTTACTTCTTGATATATAAGTCGCCTAATGAAGGAATTACATCTATCTATTGTAATTTCTTTATCATCTAAATTAACAAAATCATTTATCCTGGAACTATTATAAATAATGTCTTAAAAGTAAATATAAATTAAATCTATATTATTATATATTATTAATTTTAAATAGAATTATACCAAATTTCTTCAATTAATGGTTTATCTTCATCAGAAATCGAAATAAGATCTAAGCCCTCTTCCCTCACCCTTTGCTTTTCTTCAAGTTTTTTGTACAATTTTTCTTCCTCATCTTTTGTTAAATATGGTATACCATATTTGAAAAGCTTGTTAAAATCAAAACCTTGATTAACCAAAAAAGCTATACTCGAAGCCTGACACATAAATCTGCAGTCAGGTGATGATCGGTCAAATGGTCGGGGAAATACATAAAAGTTATATGATCTTTGACTGTATCTGAAAAATGGAAAAATAATATTAAAATTTCAAATAAAATAAAATAAAACAAATAAAATAAGTATACAAATATAAATAAATAACATACTTATTAGTTTCTGAATTATATGTAAAAACTGACAAGCCAAATTGAACAAGAAGAAAATCCATAGATCCAGCTTTTAACTTAGCATAGTATTGAGATGGTGTATCGAAAGCACTAGCATCTGGACCAGAATTCAGCCCAGTAAATTCTCCATCAATTGCCAAAAAAGTAGCATCTTTTAAAACATTATCCAATTCTGTTAAGACTTCTGGAAAATCTAAAAATCAATTCATTTATTATAAATAAGCAATAAAAAATTTAAATAATTAATTTCTTCTTAATTATAACTAGTAAGTCATCAAGATTATTTCATCTTATGACTTTTCAAAGCAAAATTAAAAGTGAAAAGTCATCAACATTCTATTCAACGTTAAAATGTAGGTTAAAAACAAAACCAATTATTTACATTATTAAATATACAGAAAGTATTTATATCAACTTAATGTTATAAGGAATAAAAAAGTGAAATAATAAATAAATACACTTTGATTTAAAAATATTATTTTTTTTTTTTAAATTTTCATTTAAATACCATTCAGTTTTAAAAATTGTCTATTTATTCTTACTTACGTTCAGAATTACTTTTGCATTAACGCAAGTAGTTTTTAGAAATATTTTAATATAATTTATTTTAGAATATTCAATACTTTATAATTACAGAGGTAAAAGTGATTAAGTGAAACAAATCGCAAATACAAAGGCAGATTGAACTACCGGTTATGCAAATTATCCGGAAGAATCCTCTTACGAAATTAAAGTCAAGGAGGTTACATAGTTATCATTGCCCACATGATTATGTGGAACGTGATCGCAAAATGTTAAATTACTCTGATACATGTGGCTCAGATTCTAACCTCACCGTACTTGTACATATACTTGTCGCTTTTTCTTTCATTCCATTTTTTTCATCACTACAGTAATAGAACAAATCAAAAAGGCAAGTGCATCTTTTAAATACAAGATTACAATATACAAAATAATAATTTTACTAATTCTTACTAGTTCGAGTCACTTCCATGATGATACTCTGGCTCTCGTTAATTTTACTATGATTTCGCTTCTTTCTTCCTTGACCTTGGTTGTTTATGCAATGCTGTTGTAAGAATACGTAGGCATTTCTCTCTGATTTTTTACACTTTGAGTCTAGTAGCTTGATCGAATCACTTACAAAACCTTTTGTTTTATTACTTCTAAGAAATCGGGTTTCAGTTTCTTTCTATTTTGATGCACGAAGAAAGGAGAAAAGAAGAGCGCCCTCACACACTTTAACGGAATTCGTAGATTGTTTCGGAATCAGATACGAGGGTGAAGCGGTAACAGGGTCAAGTACACCTACGCCTGAAAATCTAAAATTCACACTATAGTCACATTATGCATTAACATGGATTTTTTTTAAAGAATTACAATGTGCCGCCGTCTCCCGGTAAACAGATCAATTTATTCACGTTATCTTTTATTTTTTATTATCGATTGAAGCTAACTAGTTTCGTTCATTGGCTTTTCATCACTGGTAGAGATCGATAAGTTGCACCAATTCGTAATAAAAAACAGGGGTTCTTGTGTCGGCAATTTATAATTAATTTATTACCGTAACAAAATTATATTTTTAGTCTAGTGTAAATTATTTCATGTAATTTAATTTTCTACGTAAAATAATTATTTCATTGGAAAGTAAGTAATAAGAAAAATCATTTATATCTGCCTCTAGTGTTGAATGTAAATAAAAAGTTTGTAACAACTTTATTTCTTTGATTTATAAATCTAACAAGTAGAATAGTTGATGAATGTTAAAGAGATTCATAGGATCAGAATTACGTCCTCTACATTATATCATTTGATTATTAAAAATGAATCATCAATTGTTTATAAAATTTTTATCTTCATTTCCTATACAAGATATTAATAATTTCAGATTTGGTATTTATATAAAAGTTTGTGTAATTTACTCACTTGCGAATGATAAGAAATTTCAAAAGTCATCTAGTGAATTATTTTTGAACTAATAAAAAATTCTTTGATAAAGCGACAAAATAACTTTCACATTTAATGCCAATGTTCTACGCATCTACTCTTGGTCATGAAAGAGGACGCTCGCTTAGAATCGCGGCAATTTTAAATGAAGAAATACTACAAATCTTTCGTTGGAAAAACCTTGAAATGGTTTTACTTGCTTTCTCGGCCTCTTTGCTCCGAAGTCCTTCAAGACATATGTTACTGCTACTGTTTGTATCACACGAGTTTCCTAGCCAAACGAAGGGAAATAGTAGTATCAGGAAAAACGCTCAGAATTACAAGAGTAATATATATTTATTTACACTATATACAATCTGAATACTACCGCGGCTATATCTATTCGTGTATCTTTCGAGAGTCACGTAACTCTTTTAAAGAGAGAAAGAAAGGGTATTAAAGGGAGAGAAACTATTAATCAAGTCACAAGTCGAAAATAGTAGTAGTATTAAATAGTAATTAAATATGTAGTAGTAGTTAAATATTTATCAATCTCATATATATCGAATATAAGAAAATTCTACAAAGTTTCTATTACAAAAAATCCCGAGTTTACTTTTACAACTTGTTAATTTAATATCTGTAAATTATCCACTATGTGTGAGATATTTAAAATTTTTTATATAAAATATTAAAAATATCTACATTTTTACTTTACAATGTATTAATAGTGAAGAACAGTTTATCAAAGAAATATGTATTTTTAATTCTCGTCACTAAACAATCGAAAGAAGAACGTATTTAATAATGTTATAATTGATCTCTATAAAATATTATCGATTAAGCAATAGAAAAAAAGGACTCGTAAGTTTATGAAAATGAAAAACTTTTAATGACTATTCCATGGGGCTTCAGTCCTACTGCGGTTAGTATAAAAGCATTTCAAACTTTGAAAGCTTGCCATATAAAACGTGTAAGACTATTCCCTCCTTCCACAACTCTTATTCACTTTATGAGATAGTGAACTTCCTTCAGCAATCGGGAACAATACTCGTTTTATCAAGAAAAATTAATAGACTACTTCTGACAGCATACTTTTGGAAATACAATTTTAATTTGATGAGCGCGACTTATGTAGAGTAATTGATAGTTTGTACAAAATCCTTGATTTTATCCGCAAACGTACTTCAAATCGATTATAGTACTTTTTATTATGTCTTTTAATAAATTTTATGACCTTCCTTTATCATATATTTATTATATATTTATCATATATGATCGTGTTTGCTATCAAGAGAATACTATATGTAATTTAAATAATAAATAAATCTTACTTTCAGAAAAGTAATTATAATTATGTTAAATTAATACCAATATCACAATCGTGAATATAATATTTCTATTAAATAAAGAATATTATTTCAAAAATTTAATGTTTTATAAATGCCTAAGATTTAAATACCTACACAGATATTATCTAATTTATAAATTGATAAGAAAAGCTTTCAATTAAATAATCAGAAAAAATTTACATCCATTATTTAAAATATAAATTTCAAATAATTATTTAAATGAAAGCATAATATACTTTAGATAAGAACAGTTAATTTTTTTATTTAATACAATAAAATAGTTACTATGTTACCATATAATATATACCACATATCCTTACTATAATATTTTAACAGTAACGTTTATATTGAATTTCTCTATCATTTAAAAGAAAAGCTTCTTATAGATATTGCTTTTTATTGTCTTTTGTTGCTACGTATATGGGATAACTAACGATAGGACTCAGATTTTAGAATTCTAGGCACGGTATTTGGTCGTACGCAACATCACGTGCATGAGGTCTTCAAAGATGAAATTCAAGTAGAACATTTCGTAGTTTTACGATGTGAACAACCGCAATACGATAATCCAATGTTGGTTAAACCAAGGGATCTGCTATTTGAACTTCGTCGTCAAGGACTGTGAGTAAGTAAAGATCGAGTACAACGAGATACGACACTTAAGCTCGTAAAACTGTGAAATGTACTTTAACCTGTTCATCAGCAAAGTTACAGCACAGGTGGTGAATTCGATTTCACAACATACACACCCAAATACATACGGAATAGAGTTTATAATCGATGATTTTGCTTCTTTTATTTATATCCTACTCATAAGTGGTGACTAATTTTAAAAATGTTCAGATTTTTTTTATACAATTACAGTCAAATTTGAATTTGTTTCATAAGTTGTTAAAATTTTTCATATCTTAATTATTTTGTTTTTAACTTTTTTCATTTATTATAAACTATCTGATCTACATGTTGAATATTTGTTGACTAATTTAAGAATTCAAGTTAATACTAAATAACTTATTCAACTAATGATTTAAAAGTAATAAAATTTAAGAAATAATATTTTTAAATCTTAAAATAAATATTGCATAATATTTGAAAAGCAAATTGATTCTAGAAAATGTCATACATATAAAATTTTGTTAATGTACTTATAATAAAATGAAGTCTATGTTATAAAAAACTTCTCTAAAGAAAAGTTTACTTTTTAAGAACCTCAATTTCTTTAATAACTAATCTCTAAAAGTTCATCTTAATTTTATAATAAAGGAAAAAAGAATGTATGTCATAAAGAATCTTTATACGCATTTAAAATTTAATATAATTTTATAAATATTATTCTTGTTTGAACTACATAAAAATTAATCGATTAATTACATAATAATTACATCGATTTTATTGATTAATATTCTAAATAGACAGAAAATTATTTTAAACAGATGCAATAAATTAATTACAAAGAGTTATTCTTCTTAATTATTATTTGTCCTCAAGTATAATGGCATTTAGTACAATAAGGTAGGGTGGTAACATAATAAATTCAATAAAGTATTAATATATTCCTTATCCACAGAGGAATTTTGTAAACACTTATCCTCAAAATTAAACAGCATGTCCATACGATTCGCAATCAGCCTTACATTATCACGAAATACCATAAGCTTCGTAATTGAAATTGCCAATTTCAGGAGTCCTTACATATGCACACAAGATCAAATAACTGCACGGACGAACGAGTCACGGCATCTTAAGGGTCCAAAAATAAAGATCGAATAGAATCGTTATACATGGGAAGAGGATAACCGTATGGATGAAAGTAGAGCGGCCTATATAATATTTTCCTCGTCGTCGGGAAAGATACCTTTTTTCTCCCATGAGAATGAACGACCACATCTCGAATCGGGAAAATGGTTTTCGATACCAAAAGCTCCGAAGAGGGTATTCGCCATTCTTTATTAATTACTTGCAGGTGAACTAGAGTAGGCGGCATGTATACCTGTATATGCAAGATGTACAGCGTAATAATATTTGCCGTGTCTCAACGGATGATCGAAAATTCTAAGAACGTCCAAAAAAATTCATGAAATAATACGCCTCCTTAATTTACATTTGCTAGACTGTATATTACTAATATATTATTGAACATTTGGGAAAGATATTGTTTGTTATTAATTAATCCTACTAGTGGAAATTTAGTGAGGCGTTCTTCAGATAAGTTCGAAATAAAAAACATATTTTACTCTAATCTTGCATAAATATTTTGTATTCGAATAATCAACGTAAGAAAAGGTTGTTTGAATTCTTCATATTTTCTGTATAATAAAATTTTAAAGGAAATTTCATTAATTGATAAAAAAGGTCCCTATGATCTCAAAAATTTATAAAGAAGTAAAATAGTCAAAAGAAAGAAGACTCGAGGCCAATATATGTATTTTTATAATTGCTACAATTGATAAATTTTACGAGTATTTTCGTAATTAAGAAGAATTGAGAAAATTGCAGACACCATCACAGATGCCGCTAAAATTACAATAATTCAAGTTCGAACAATGTCTCGTAGAATCTGGTTTTTGTCAGGATCCTCGGCAAATGTTTTTTGACATAGAGCACACGGAAAGAAAATGTATCACCCGGAAACAAGGCACACGATACTATCTCGTATAGCATGGTATACACATATATGTAAGAGGGATACATCTCGCTTCACTTTCTAATCTATTTTATTCAAATATTATAGAATTTTTCCATTCTACTTTCTTCTTAACTTTCTGTTTCCTGTAAGTACACGAGATTTCTGTGTAAGTACGCCATTTCTGCAAGATTGCAGATGTCCAATGAGAAGCCACATTTTTCTTGCTTAATAAAAACAGTATCAGGAAGTAAACTCTTTGCAAATTTCAATATATATTTTACAGGTTTAAATTTCATCCATTAAAGATTAGTATTATATTATATTATAGTATATTATAGTATATAGTATATAGTATATTATATTAGTATTATATTATATATTAGTATTATTATATTAAATAATTTTTGTCTTTAAGAACGATAATAATATTAATATAATTATGGTTTCAAAATATTTATTTCATGATATGAATCATGATTCAAATAACTAAAATTATAAATACTTGTTAGAATTTATGTTTAACGGGAGAGTTTTGAAGCTCCCCTTATATAATGATGATATTTTATACATAGTATATTAGACTAATATATATTGTACTTTATTATAATAATTATTAAAAGCTTCGATCGTATTCAGCATATTTCTTTACACAGCATACCTAAATTAGTTCACATAAATATACTTCAATTTGTCACTAATCAAGAATACTCTATTCGACATTCAAGGACTTTAAAAAATCGCTTCGAGTAGAAATATTTCATGTATAAATCTATATTAACAAAATTCAAGAGTTTAAAGGTACTTTTAACGTTAAAAGTTACTTTTGCGAAAAATTTTATTAAGATTAATTGATTTATACATGAAACATAATCGAAATATTTATGTATTTCTTTTAATAATTGAACTAGTAATTGAACAAAAATTTCTCTTTATATTGGTTAATAGTTTTCGACGAAAGCGTCCATTAAAGGATATCATGTATTATTGGCTGGAGTGTTGTAACAAGGGCTCGAACAAAAAAAAATCCGCTAAATGATCTTCAATAAGTTCGTGGAGTTCTCCTGCCTCTATTTTCGGGATATAATCGTTAAATTTGGGCTCGCAAATACGCGCACGATTTCGACTACGTTACTAACGAGACAAACGCGTGGAAAATTCTTCGTCAATTCTGGCGCCTCTTGCGCATGTAAAATTTGCTGGTATGGGTACGGCTGGGGGTACTAAAAGACAATTTTCATTGCGTTGTCATAGTGGTAGAGGCACGCGCGACTTCCAAGGCCAGACAAAAGCCAGAAACGTCTGCATTATATATATATATATATATTAAAATACGACTACCGGCCGTGTGTAAAACGATGAAAAAGTTAGAAGGGTAGCTCCCTCGCTTTCATCGGAAAATCTTTTGGATTTTTTGGAGTTTACTTTAACGTAAGCATGCCATTCTTCGAAAACACATTTTTCAAACGGTGAACCTCTTAATTGCATCAACGCCTCCTACACTTTCTTCCACTATATTGATTTTATTCAGCTTAGCCTCGCTTGCACACCATACCACTTACAATAAATCTTAGCCCAGTAAAAGAGAAGGTTTGGTCTCATGCATTAACCCCCAGCGACAAAATTTTCCGCCTAACTATTTTTTCTATTCCTATACATTTTATTAGATTGTCCTTTTTGTTGGTCAAACATTGAGTAGGATCCGATAACAAAAGTTTTCTTGAAATTATTTTTACTCGAGGTTCTTTGAGTTTAGTTTACGAAAGTATATCACAAGGCAATTAATTTTGTAAGTTAAAGTTAAATCTTGCGTCTCAATTATCTGATAATGAAATAAGCGTTAAAGAGTGAATTCTATGATTACGGATAAATTAATTTACGGTGTACTTTCGATTACTGAACTCGTTCGCACTCTCTTAAAGTTTTGTAAAATGAACTAGGAGCTTCTGATAAAATTCCTTTTCTATGTATAATATGCACGATGTAATAGATTTGCATTCCATTCATTTAAGAAGAGAATACATTGTTCTACAAAAACAGCAAGTTGTTAATTGTAATTGCTTGATCTTTTAATAAAACAAAAACAATGCGTATAAAACTTACATAATTACTACATGAAAAATCGCTTATAAAGTTTAGAATGCCTATTTTTCAAATGTAATATCTACAAGGTGATCCAAATAGAAGACTATTTTACCTCTGGAATATTTTACCCGAGAGAAATCTATGGTTACATTCATGTTGAATTTCCAGATAATTTAAGCTGATAAGCTTAAATCAGTGTGAGTTCGTTATGTAGAATTAAAATCTTTCAAATTTTAAGATTCTTGATTCTTTAACCCGAAAATGCATCGAGAATTAGTTTATCCTTTCATGGAAGTTTAGCTATTTAGTTATATAACTGTCGATAATATGAGTCCAACTCTCTTTCAAAGTAGATACATTTTTAATACAATTTTCGACTACATCAACTATTTATGTAATGTAAAATTATGCAAATTTGCTCAATAATAATCCATAAGTATCTATTTAAAACGTCTTACACCTTAAATATCACTACAATAATATCTTTAAATACGTATTAAACTTGTTTTCAACATAAATACTAATTTTCATTCATATTCATTGTTGACTATTTTTTATACATGTGTTTCAAGCTATTAATAAACTCGTTTAACTAATTATAATTATACAAACATATTAATTCACACTGCAAAATTAGTAACTCATAAATTTACCCAATTCTTTTATAATATTTATTAGTTTCTTATAATTTATAATTTATTATGTGTTATTGACTTACAAGCGTTTCATGTAAATTGTCCACATGCAAGTTTACGCAATTACACACATAAGCAAGAAAGTTTAAATTTAGTGCCGCATATATATCGATGGATGTATATTGTATATTTAAAACATGTTACGAAATAATATAATATTGTTTAAATAAGTTTTTTCTGAATTATTCTCCAAGACTGACTCTTCGAGTTATTCTGCCTTTATTAGAGACTTTAAGTTTCATTAGCTTTTTTAATCTTTTTACCTTATAAACAATTTTTTTCTAGTATTTTGTCATCTCGTCAGGTTAACTATCCTAATAAAGTTTGTTGCTTCATTTTTATTTGAACAGACTTTTTCTTTTATCTCGCTGATTGTTTACAATGCGTTATGCAGGCTTTACTTGTTCTATGATCAAGCATGCGATCCTAACTGAAAGACTATCCGAGTTTATCAGGATTTTTTTCACAAAGGTAAAATAAAATGCTTGTTTAATATAATTTTATATTAAAAATAAAATGAAATAAAAAATAATAAATTATTACATTAATAATTTTATTTCCTTTGTTTTTAATTTTAAGCGTTACGAAATAAAAATTATATTAATAATAAAATTATATTAATAATATAATTTTTATTACCCTTTCTGTTTAATTATTTTATAATAATACAAAAAATAAGGTGTATAATACATAAAAGTATTCTATCAAAATGAAATGAAATATATACTAATTATATACGATTTCCTAAAAATTCATTGGGCACTTGCAGAATATTATATGATTACATCATGAATATTACATGTTTGAAGCGAATATGAAAATAAACTTCATAAGCAACTATCTTAAAAATCATATTTATAAACAATCATTAAATTGCTGATTATATTTTTTAAATTATTCAATTATAAATTGTATTGTTTTTGTATTTTTATACTTGCATTGATTATATTCTACAACAATGTCGAGATTTTTCCTTAATAATTACGATTCTTAACTTCTTCTTTGGAAAATAAGATATGAAATAAAATTAAAAGTTTTAAGAAAATTAATCTAACTTTAATAACTTTGATTTATAAGTTATATATTTAGCTTATAAGATAAATTCAACTGAATTTGTGATTCAATTTCAATGCCTGCATATAAATAAAGATAGAGACGATTATAATTTTAAATTGTTGATTAATGTAGTTTTGTCAATAGCTTAATTTCATACTTGATAAATTATATTATTTATAACAATGAATTAAAAAGACACGATAATCATAACGCTTATATTCTCTCTGTTATTATCAACTTTCTTCTACCAAATTTACAAATATAATTCTTAAAAAACAATAATATAAATTATAACTGTTATAAGTTTTTATAGTTGTTATTAGTAATATATTTTTAATATAGCAAAGCTATTAGATTAAAGATATAGCGACGTTTAACTGCTCATACAGTAGGAATTTCAATTAAAATTTAGGAAAATCATAGATCATAAAATTAATGACACAGGCATTAATTCTATTAGTATTCATTGTATCAACCAGTAGAAATACTAAACCTCTCGATTGTTATAAAATTTCATGGTCATTCGTTACAAACTACCCGGCTTTCGAGCGAGCCTTCATCGAGCACCCGAATAGTAACAACGCGTTACGTAATGCATTTTTCTCCTTTCATAATGGACGAGTGAAATGTTCGTGGTAGTACGCGTGCCAACACTTCCAACTCTGTATACAAGACGAGTTGATTAAGAAGAAGCTGTGAAATGACCGTAGCTTAGCCGATAGGAAATAACCGTTTGACTCGAGGGAGAACAGGCGGAAGTTAAAGGGGGTGGAGCTGCAGGCCATGTTTCGGTCGAATTGCCATGTGGGGTCGCGCAAATTCGGGCACGTGCGAAACTTTCTTACTTACGAATGTGTGCGTTCTGCACCTCTTTGTAGCAAGAGCTGAAGTTTTGAAAGGGCAGTTTAGTTTTCACGATGATATACTTTATGGGTTATTGCCGTCGCGAGGCTTAACCGATTCTTTTTGGCTATCAGATCTACGAGGGTGTAAAAAGATGCACAGAATTCGATGCGGCTTGATATTTTTCCCCTTTTTATATCGGCTTCGTTTGTGAAAATAGGATTCGCTATTATTAATTACCAAGTTGAGCGAAACAGATTTAGCCTCGCTCTTGGTCTTTCCATCAAAGAGAAAAATCGAATCTATAAGAAGTGCGATATCTCTGCGAAAATTGATTACATTGAAACAATATTAAAGTAATTTAAAATCTGATGAACTCATTTTAGAATACGCATAACTAAAACTTTAAAGTAATTTTTTTTAATTTAGGAGCGTCTTAATCATTGGTATTTTTTACTTTTCATCACTATTGAATCCCTACAATATTGTCAAAACAAATGTCTAACTAATATAAAAATTCTATTTTCCGAAATAAAAAGAGATTTTAATAATAGATTTTATTTTTTATAAAGTAAAATGAAAATTTTAAGCAAACGATAGTATTCAAAACTTATATACTTACATAATATAAAAGCAATTTTTCAATTTTACAAAAATATTATTAATAAAATAAATGTAGTTTTATTAAAAATAACGTTTTATTGTTTATTATTTACCAATATATCTCTTATTTTTGTAATAAAAGCTATTTAAAATACTAAAAATTGATATTTTGTTCTCAGTATGTATTCATAAATGATAATAGAAAAATTTTCAAATCTAAAGCAATTAATATAATTAATCTACTATGACTACTTAAAGTATCTTAAAATTTTTTTAAGATACTTTTCGGTTTCACTATTTATTTACTTCAATGAATGATACATTATTAGTAACGAGGAATGCATATTCAACTTTTGAAAACTTTTTATGAATTTTTATAAGATTTAAAAAGATCAAGCTTCTTCAAAGTTACTACTTTAGTACATATATATAGATGCCGTTCTAAAAAAGAACGCTTGTTAATTAATATTTATTCTTAAATAGAATTAATTAATTCCTAATGAAGCAAATATTTTTATTTTTACTTATTAAAATAGTAGTTAGATTATTTTGTTTTCAATATAAAGGTTTCGTAAGCATTGTCGCACATAAAAGGCTTTATCGATTGTCAGCATTCTTTGTCTTTCTTACAATATCTCAATAGAATATTAAATTAATTTACAATATAAAAGGATCTCATTCTAATCAATCTTATACACCTGATCATCAATTAACATCATTTGATTTTATATAAATTTAAAGAAAAACTCATAATTCATATTGCAATTAATATATAGCCTATTATTAACGATCTCATATAGCTTCATATTAAATTATAGATAATATTCACTGTATATACACAGCACAAATAATATAAATATAAATTTATTTAAAACTTTTTAAGTTAATGGTACTATTAAATTCTAGCCGATTCAGAATTTTCAGCTCGATATGGTAGATAACTCTAAAAATTTGTTGCAATTTAGCTGATATCCTGATAAGCTTAAATATCAAGATCGATATTACATATATGACTGATTACAAATAAGTTAGCTAATTAGTAAATACAAGATAAATTTATAGCTGTGTCGTATTATTCTAAGAGAAATGAATTAGCTCAGCTGCTGAAATAACTTAAAATATTATAAATGAATGTAATTATTAAAATACAGTGAATAAAATTAAAAATTACTTTACAGTATGAATATCAATGAGCTCTTTCAATTTAAACGCAATTACTAGTTTAACTAGAAAAAAGATTCAAATATTTACTAAACATAATAGGCATAAAATTAACACGATTCTTGGCTTATTTTAATTAAAATGTTAATAAATAACTGCACAACATGAATAAATTTTAAATGAGTTTTGAATAATTATTTCAATAATATGAAATATGTACGATAAATGTATAAGATATTTTCTTAAAAATACTAGATTTTTGAAAATACATTTCAATGAGTATTTACAAAACTAGTGCAGCAACTTCTTTTCCTCCTTCGTCATTACGCAGCGAATTGGTTAGCCTGTACACACAGTGAATATATAAGCCAGGGTAAGTATTTGCGTGATATACGCTCAGTTCGTTAATAGGTAAGGGCGGCAAAAATCACGTGGGAAGTCAAGGAAAATCTATTATTTGTATGACATTCTTCTACTTTTCACTCGAACTCGCTTATCCAAACAAGAGCCAAAGAGAAGCGGAGAAGTAGAGGGAGATGAGAAGTTCTATTTGGAACCGGGAGAGCAAGAGACTTTAGCTGATTCCGTTTCCGAAATCAGATTAGCGAGAATTTATAGGGGCACTTTCGTAGGGTAGCTTTCGAAGTGCCGCCGTTATTGCAGCGCGTACAACGGAATACGCACGAGCAGCCAATTAAACTGCCTCAGGGTTTCTCGCTCTCGATCGCCCGGGACTCTACGCAACCTGCCCTCAACGTTTTTGTTGCCCCAATAAAATAAGAAAACACGGACTGAAGTTGCCGGCTTTCCCTTTTTGTGCGACTTTCTCTTTCCAATGTGTACATGTCGGTTTTCACCGCTCTGAGATTATTAGTCGTTGGTACAATGTCGACTTGATTACGAAAACCGAGGAATGCAAGAGTGCCATTGTTGTATGTGCGTGATTGGCCAATGGGTCACTTTGTGGCTTTAGCGTAATATTCTCGGTGTTGATAACAAAGCCATTGTTGGAGATCACCTTTGATAATACGATTTCATTCTGCAGGCTCACGATATATTCAATCGATCTAAGAAATTCTCAAAAATGATCCAAATAAAGGATTATTAATTTCTCTATTGTAACAGTCATTCGTCATCAAATTTCAGCTGATGTTATGGAATTATTAAATCATTTTATATAAGTTGAAAAAATTGTAGAAGCATCTCTAATAAAATATTTTTAAAAGCAACTGATGATCTGATTACAAATACTTTATTTTGGATTGTAATTCCAAATTTGTTATAATCATTTAATTCTTTTGTAAATTTTATAAATATTCGTTGTTATACATCTAAAAATTAAAGAAATATATGATAAATAGCCATAAAATAAATAGGAGCCATAATCTGATACATTATTTCATATTATACATTTTCTTTTATTTGCAAAATATATGTTCAACTTAAGATTCAGACACCGTATGGAAATTCGATCAAAGAGAAGAGAGACTAATCCAGGGAAACATTCGTCGCAAGTGTCCCAAACGACGACTTCGTAAAAAACCGTCCATTAAGAAGTCAAGCCCCAAGGAAAAGTTCTCAATCGAAGGAGAAATGAATCTTGTTACCCTCGTATAGATTACCATCTTTAAGTCCCTCAAGAGGGTTACGTTAGTTTCTGTAACATATGTGAGTCTCCACGTTTTATGCAATAATGAAATACGCATTATAACTTTGTGGGTATTTTCGAAACCCTACTTTGCAGACTATTATAAATAGAATCAATGAAAAAATCTTATGATATTTAAAGTCTTAAATATTAAAATTTATCGAATAACTTGAATATGTATTTCTCAAATAAAATTGATTTGACCCATTAATCATATGAAATTAATTCGTCTACGATAAAATTATCAGTAACTACTGAAATTTCAAGGTCTTTTATTTAATCGTAAAATTAAAAGTATAAGAAATAAAAATACATTTTATCTTTACATTGTTACTGATATATATAAAGTGAGTGACAGCAACAGATAAGTTTTCAAATAACAGAATACCTTATATGAAAATATATAATCTGACACATGTTCGAAATAAGCTAAGTTATAATCGGCCTAATGTTTTCAATAATAAATACATATATATAATCTCTTACAAATCTTAAAAGTCCCTTTGAAATATAATATAATCTTTCTGTTGTATTTTCATAGTATTTTGGTAAAAAATTTTGAATAACAATATTTATTAATATCTACATTATCTCTTACGCATACGTATTTAATTTTGTTGAAAACATTTATAATTCATGTACACCAGATTCGAATATTAAGTTTCGCAGACTGTAATTTGTGTATGTCTATATTTCTCACTTTATACATTAAATTTATTTAAGTATTTTTATGTTAAATACATATTTCTCTATAGTTTGTTATAAGTCAAATCATAACTTTTCAACGAGTATTTGTTAAGACATAAATAAATTTGCTGCATAATGAATCTGTTTTGTAATCCAAATAAAAGATAAGCACAATAAACGTTAAAAGACTTTGCAAAACTTTAAGCAAATTATTTAAATAATAAAATTATATTAAAGTAACGTTTACTGTGTAAACGTAAGAATATTTTAATGACGCTTCAATAAATTCTTAAACGTGGAATAATAATAATGATTCGTCATGAATAGATATTTAAGTTTACTTTATCCTATTCCTTGATTTACGTTCAGTAGCTTAAATTGAAACCTTTTACTATTAGCAGTACAAAACAATTATTACATAAAGTACATTTATAATTCGACAAAACTTTTGTCCACATTTTCTTCTTTTAATAAATTAATTTTGAATTATACCTTTGGATATGTATTTTTAATTTTAAATTTCCATTAAGCAAAAATATTTTTTTTATAAAAACGTGTACTACTCGTTAAATATCACGAAGCAACCACAATGGGTTTTTTTCTTAAGTTTTTATTTCAAATGTAGTAAAAAATTAAAACACATACTTTAATTTTTTATTTTCAGTATTTAAATGTTGACAAAGATTAAAATAAGCATATAGAATATTTTTTATTTTACTGCAACATAATATTACAGCTAAATTTATTCTTGAAATGCCAATTTTTTAAAGATAAGGAAAGGAGTGAATGACTAGAAGATATTTCTACTCTTTAAAACTCTTCTTTCATGCAAAGATAAACATAGTCTTGAATCATTGGAACCCGGAATGAACACAGTTTGCGTGGATTTTCAGTTTAAAGAATGTGGGAAAATGCTTTGCGACCGGATAGAAATTTCACGCCACATTTGTCTATCGACCGATTTTCAGACCACTAAATCAGCTAAACTAACCGTCGTTGGACGTTTCCTCTAACTTGGCTACTTTATTTTTTAACTCATTAGTGAAACTGAGATTTTTCTTGAAGAATCGATTAGAACAAATTGGATTTCATTCTTGATTAGTAATATAGTACTTACGTAGCCATAAATTTATATCTTTTTATTTCTTCGTTAATTAGATTTAAAAGTTAACAAGAAGATGAAAAGTATTAATGCTCAGCTATAAAGTAGCTAAAGAAGTGCTTATTTTTTCAAGATCGTGACATTTTTTCTTTTTTATTACCAATTCTCTTTTGATATTTCAATCAAATACTTCAGTTTAATAGACTTTGCAATTATTTTATTCTCATTGCATGAATTATTACAGAGCAATTGGATTTTAACTATTATCTATTCTTAAAGTAAAGAAGAGTAAAATGAAGATGCACCGTTAGCTAACAATATTTTGTTTATTTGGTTAATCGCGTATTCGAGTAAACTGAGGTTCTTATTCAATTTAAATTTCTTTTCATAAATTGACTTGTCAATATTAAAAAATTATTTATATCCTGCATTTTTTTAATTATTAATATGAAAATTACTAATAGATTAATTACATAAAGAAATTTAATAAAAACAACAGAAAATTTTAATTATATTTAAAACAAATTACTAGATTAAACTAGTTTTAATATGTGAAAAAATACTTGTCAAATCATTACATGCCTAAAATAAATGCATAAAATAATTTAATTTTTATTAAATTATTAAAGTATACCGCTTAAAATTATTTTGACTAATTGTTAAATTTAATTGTAAAATAAAAGTATTACAATGTTAATTGTATAGTAGAATTGATTCAAAAGTTTTGCTAAATAAGCATTTCTAGGAATGTACCGACTTTGCTTATAATTTTTGAGTTATTATAAAATATGTTTCACAATGTTATATTTTATAAATAATCATTATAAAAAATAATATTTTTAATTTTCTTATATATCAAATGTAATCATTTTTACAAACTCTAGTCAACCTAAGCTAAGCTATTTCAATTAATTTTGTACTAATGCAGAAATTAAATTTTCGGCAAATACTGAATCGGAGAAAAGGGATTTACTCTAAATCAACAAAAAATGAACTTCTTAAACAGTAATAGAGCAAATATCATAAAATACAAAACGGTACATCACTGTGAGTAAAGAAGATTTCATTTAAATTACTTGAAATCATTAATAAGACGTTCACTTCTTTTTCAGTTGAAAATAAAATGTACGATTTTGTAATATATTTTACGATTACGTTCTTTCGTCTTTCATGTAAAAGGACTGTCCATGCTATTTATCGTTGTAGGCACCCACAGAATAGCTGAAATAAACAGAAAGAGAAACCGCTTGGTCTGCGCACAACCGGAAGTGTAATAACGGCTTAACGTCTATCCAGGATAACAAGTGGCTCGTGATTAATGTTTTTGCAGAAGCTCGTTCGCTGCTACACGAGTCCATGGGGACCGTTTTCTCTTTATCTCTCTCTCTCTCTCTCTCTTTCCAACGGTTCTCTGTTACATATTTTCCACTCTTCTCCAAAGCCATACGTTATATGTACACTATACACGCCTACACGTTCACTCAGTTTGAATGACGTCAATTGCAAGCACTGGAATTTGTTACCGATTACGCATCATCCTGGATCCAGGCTGCACTTGTTTTCTAGACTCTGAAAGAGGTCACGTGCAAGTGATATACGAATAAAATACTTTTTCAGAGGAAAACGCAATGACGAAAATATTTGCTTGGAATCAACATATCAACAATCAACATGTATAATTATCATAAGTCTCAAGGAATTAAAAAAAATTCAGAAAATCAAGAAATTTCGCTTTGCTTTGATTAATTTTGACTTTGTATAAGATTAATTAACGAGAAAGTCGAGATTAATGATAAATGAAAAATCTATAAATTTTATTTATAACTTTGTAACAACTTTGAAACATTTACAAATGTTTGTGCTTAGATTAATATAGAATTGAAAATCATTTTTAAATTATTAACAAATTTCATTTTTTATAATAATATTTTGAAACATTACTAAAAATTATGTTTTTTATTGATGAAATAAAAATATTAGAAATAAATGTTGACAAGCATGAAGAATGTGCTATAAAAGTATGACTTAAATTCATTTAACAAATTTTAATGTTCGTAATGAAATATATTTAGTTATTTGTCATAAATATCATTAGAAAAAATAAGTTTATTTTACAGAATCTAACTATTAAATTGAAATTTATATTATTGATATAACTTTTTACTATGCATTTCTTAAAATTAATTTATATATGCTTATGTATATATATTTATATATTGAAATGTAGAGCTAATTATAAAAAACAGGATTGCATTTTTTCAATACATATATGTACATAAGAAACTTAAAATCACTTTAAACTTATTTATCAAATGTACTTTTTCAACCGCTTTTAATTTATTAATGATTTATAAATGCAAACGTTTAAAAAAATGTTAATAACGCATTTTATCTCTTAATAAATTAATAAATATATCGTCGAATGAACGTAACGAAACGAGTATTATTTTAAAAGTTGATAACGTAAAAAACTGTGGGCGCAATCGTTATTTTTCACTATATTTCTAACTATAGCCAGGCGAACGTCAAGGTCGCTCCAAGGGGAGGACACTACAGGCACTTGAATAATCTTTGCTTTTACGGCTGAATCAATAAACAGAAACGCGAATGCCGAACGAAATTGTTCTCCTATCTCTTCTTCGCGATCTCTTTAACGCCTTTCTCCATACTATACTAATTGGCCAAATTAATCGGACGTTCCCCCGAGTTTTGCCCGAGATTTATGAGTTTGCGACGCGCAGCCAAACAAGCATACAAAAGCGAACAGGTCGACGGCCCCCGTCGGATTAGCGCGTCAACCACAGGACAGGCTCCTTGATATTAACGTCTTCCATGTCTTGCTCAGCATCTTACTCCAGCAACCAGTCCCCGGAAATCGCAATGGAGCGAAAGTTTGCGTGCTTGAGATTCCGAGTTGCCAAGAAGCTTTTAACCCCTATCTAGTTGCCTCTGCCTGTCGGATTTGTCACTGTTGAAGATTCACTTTTGTCCTAGCATCCGTGTACAAGATTTTCCCGCGCCACCTCTTAATATTATACTTTGCTATAACTCTGCATCGAGAGTTTCGACTATTGGTGTTTGTACATTTACGGGGATGCGAGCTTTCAGAAATCTTTTAGAGTGTAATTTCAAGGTTGGTTCGAAAGGCGACTAGGAACGCGTTTACTAGATGGAAACTCGAATAGATGTCATGCATTTTTGAAAGAGGCGATTCAAAGATAAATTTGTTAAAGCAGAGTGATGTTGAGAAATATCAAGCCTTTGGGCAAACCAAAATGTAAATGGTTATACGGTCTTCGATAAATACATTTACATTGCGTTTCATTTATTACAATATGTACTGATAATACGTAGTATTTTTCACTTATTTCTTATTTTTAATTAATTAGTTTTTATACGAAATTAATTGCTAACATTAACGAATAGAATCAAATCCAACATATATGAATAAAATAAACAAGTACCTACATAATTGTATTCAATTATAAATTTTATCTTATAAATATATATATGCTAAGTAAAATTTTTAATAACTAATAAATAATTCTTTAAGTATATATATGTATATATATATTTACATATATATATCACAAGCTTTATAAACCGTATAAAATTACTTTGTCGTTAAAATGGCACTTTCGACATGTGGTACATTTTCAAATTTTGCTAACTGAATTTCGCGAGATAGTGCATTTATTATGCATATTAATATACCAGCTATTATAAAATTACTATCGATTTTTAACTATGGATATTTCTAATCTAATATATGGATATTTTTATATGGATTTATTACATAATTGATGCTTGATGGATATTGTAATATATTGATAATACAATATTTATACCATAACACTATGACTATTTACCTAACAGTATTCTCTGATAATTATTGAATTATCATAATTAATGTTATATCAAAATTATTTCCATATATAAAACATATATATTTTGTGCAAAAAAGCATATATACTTAGCAATCAATATATGCATATATATAATGGAAGATTTGAATATAAATAAAAAAGATAAATTTATAAATGGTTGACGACATGAGAGAGTTTCATTGTAAATTTACACTTCTAAATTTTATCGTAATTCTTTGTAAGTCTCTCTAATTTTTTAAGATATCAGTTATAGTTATAACTAACTATTACAAGAATTTTTTTATGACTTGAGTTTCGTTATATAAGTGATAGCTTTACTATAAATTTTTAATAAACAGTATACGAATAAGACCAAAAATACCAAAAAAATTACTCTTATAATTAGTAAATTAATCGTAGGCAATTTTAAGGAACATATTTTCCGGAAACTGTTTATTAAATTCTATTAAAGCTTGTTCTGTATAACTTATTAAATATTTACCTAACTCACTCACTTATAATTAGTATGTATGGTATTTGCCATGAAACTTATTTCTACATTTTCAATTGCACAAAAGAAGCTGTGTTTTTATTCAGAATATATGTACGTACTTTTAAATAATTAAATGTTTCTCTCTGTAATTAATTAATTAATTAAGTATTAAGTAAAAAAATTTTACTATCAATATGACATTTTAGTTGGGTTAATTTATAATACGTACAATCGGCAATAAATTTATTAAAAGTGAATTATAGATCAAATGCGGTAGACAAATAAATTTACTTGACTTATAATTATTGGTAAAGTTTATGGAAAAATATAAAATATAAAGTGAATATTTATTAAAAGGATGTTTTCACTCTCGATAATTAATATTGTAGAATATTGATTATGAGCTCTAAACTAGAGAATAAAAATAATGACATTTTAATTGGAAATAAATATTAATTCACTTATTTGTCAGTTTGAATATACCATTGATTTTATTATAAAATTGATTAGCTTTTATCGTGAAATACCATTGATGTTATTTACATTTATAAAACAGCTACTTGTACAAGTAAATGAATATTGAATATTAGTAACCTATATTCAAAATGTGATTCTTTAATTTTCAGCATCTACCTTATATTGACAAAATTTTATAATACAAAATAAATTCGTTATTTTATATATTTATCATATTTATTCATCAAAGAAAGACATTGATAATATTATTATGAATCTAAATATTATTATTTTTAATTATATGGATGTACGTATGAAACTATGCGAATAATAGTCTTACTTTTACGATTATATAATTTATTTTAATTATGAATAAAAATCTGATATTTTTATTCATTGAATTAAAGAAATGGAATTATAATGTTATCTAAGCTTTCATACATTAAAAGAAATCTTTTAAATACTTTGATATCCATAAATGCTTTTAAAAATTTGACGAATAATTTTCTTATTATAAAAGATAATGTAATTCTTTTTCTTTTTACTAATCTATTAGAAATGATTAAAATATAATTGTGAAAACTTTTAAATAAAAATCTTTGTTTAACGAAAAAAATTTTTAAAATAATATTTAAAATAGAAAAAAAGAAATATCTTTTAAAAAATTTCCAGTCACAGAATATATTGATAAAAGAATCATATTATAATATAATTAAATTTATTTTATTTAAATTAAAAAATAACCAACATAATGTGATAATTGGAGAATAATATAAAGAAGCAAATATGCTTCTTAAACTTACTATGGTATTTTGAACGTTTAGATAATTCAATTACTACTTTATATCTAAAAGTAAAATTTGAACAACGCATCTGAAACTCAGAAAAGATGGTATTTTTACATTTTCAATAATTTTTTGGATATTTTGGATATTTCAGGATAGCTTTAACAGACTATCTATAAGATAACTTTTATAACCCTATCAAATAGTTTTCGAAATATTTCCGGTCATAAGATATTTTATAATTTCTTTTTTGAAAATTAAACAAATTATAAACGTTCAAGAACATATGACTGAGACTTGGAGAAATTAGCTTGTTTTTAATGTAAAAAATTATCTTTATAAAAAACTTATGCTTCTTAAAGAAGAATAAATAATAGACAATAAAAATTTTATAATATTTTATTTAATGATAAATGTAATCGATCATTATTTTCTAAATAAGATGCTGTTAATATTTCAGTTAACTTTGAATATCATCAAGCAGATCGAATCCAGGATAGATTCTAAATATATCTTTTAAATATTTAAAATTCCTCTCTATCCAACACCAATATTTCAAATATGCTAGGAGAATATTTCAACCTGGTGGAAAACTTGTATATTAAATAAAAAATAAAGAAAGAAAAATTACTTTCAATTTGTGTTTGAATGATTTTAAATGTTTTAATAATATACCTTATTTATTATGTAATATTATTAATTATGGAATCATAATAAACTGAATTTTTCACTAATTTTTAATCTAGACTTTCTCAATACAATTATCTTAAATCAAAGTAAGCGGATAAGTTTTCACTCTGGTTAGTCATTAAGCATTCATTATTACTCTTTATTTATAATTTAATCATAGTTTCTGTATACCATTCGCATAAAAACATCTCGAAAGCAAAAATAGTGCAATGTTAACAGCACTAATTTAGCAATTCATCTACATTCACAGACCGCGTGAATCTCGCAATCAATGTGTGAACTATTAAAGTACCGAGGATTGCTGCTTTTCGATTTAAAGTACCAAACTAGAAGGATAAGTATTATGTCCTCGAAGTTACAAAATTATGTAATGCTCGCAGGCTCTTTTGTGTGCGTCGACGTTTTCTTCCCCTTGCGCAGGCATCTTTCATCTCCGCACCGACAATCCCACGCACAATATTAGGATATACCACAGAGCGCATTTACCGTTTCATAAGCCATAGGAGAAAAACTGCCAGGCAAGCTTCGTTAAATATTGTGAAACGCTTTTGCTTAAAAGAAAAAGAAAAAGAAACATAAACGGTCTCCTCCGATATTGCATATCTGCCACAATCCAGAATGATTAATCCGTTTAAAAACAGGATGTTTGTTTTCAGAAGGCTTTGCACGTGCAATTCATTTATCTAATGTTTACCTGAATTTACGTAACTAGTACTATTCACATCATTTTTTTTAAATTTAATTAATTTAAGAAATAACTTATATTTTATTAAACTTAATTGCCTTATGTAGTTTTAAATGTTCAAATCTAGTTTAAGAAATGAGTTTGTAAGAAAATATAATATAAAAAATTCAAAAAAAATAGAATCCAAGCATATTTTTATCATCGTTTCGACAAAGTGTTGCATAATACTGCTCGGAGTAAATGGAATTGTTTATTATTAGAGCGAGTTCTACCATCACCCAGTTCCAAATATAGAGATAAATTCAATTAATCTTCGGGTTTTAAAAAAATATGATGAATTTCTCTCGCTCTAATTCCGAGATAATCTTTTTCGTACATCGCATAGATAAAGAAAGACAATGAGCCAAGAGAAATAGAAAAAGCATAAAAGAGAGAATATCTGATATACAGAGAAAGTCTGTATACGAGTGTGATAAGAGAAACTGGTTTTGTGAGAGAATGTTAATGGCGGTGAGAAGAAGGAAAAGAAAGTAGTGTAGAGTCCTTAATACGGCTAGGCGTGCTGCAGGATCGCTTAATAAAGGGGCGGTTGCGCTCGAACTCAAGTCACCTCATTTTTCATGCGCTACGAACGCCTGCTTTCTTACAACCGTGCGAGCTTCTTGCCCAGAGCGACCGTTGCCCTGCTTCCTCGCTTTCGTGATTCTCGAACTAATCTTGGAATACTCATTTCTCACGAGAGAAGATCGGGCCACGGTGGGACTGAAGGCGACGAAGGAAGATGAGGCATTAGGGTGCGCCGTTCAAGAGAGAAAAAAGGAGAAGGAAAAACTTGCGAGGGTTAAATAAAAGAGACGAAAAGTCATGAAACTTCTTGCATACAGAGACCACCACTATAATGTGAACTAACGTAGAAATGGCAAATGTCATTACTCTCCTTTTACGCTCTCGAATATGACACTACTTTAAGAACGCCTTCTTTTCTTGGCAATTCTCGTAGGACCGTACTCCTGCAGCTCCACCCCTGTCATTGAGGCTTCCTCGACTCGGGCAAATGCTCCATCGCGTAAGAAGAATTTTCCTTTATTTCTTTTTTTTTAATCAAGGCCCTATGAAACTCCTACGATTAAAGTGCTTATCTTACATTATCTTACACCTGAGATTTTGAATTTCAATATGACGGCAGGTCTTTTCTGAAATGTTCAAGAGCCTACTTTGGCTTCTTTTTTATTTAAGCAGAAAAGCCATGATCCTTAAGTAAGTACTTTAAATGCTGAAATACTGCATTACACCTAAAAATAAAGTATAAACAGCTTTGTTTTGACAATATGATTCGAAATCTTACTTCACGTGGCAGAAACGGGCGATAAATTTTCAGCGCGCATTTAAATAATTTTTTATTCGCATTTAAAGTAAAAAATAAATCATCTGGTTTAGTAGTACTTTAATAAGAAGTGATTTATCTTGTATAGTGTATTAATAATTATCTATTGAAAATAGGCAGCTCTAATCCGTAAGGGTATAGAAATCTATATTATAAATGGCGCATTTAGCGGATTCACATTACCATTTACTATTATTTACTTACAATACAATTATTTACTGTGTGCGTATATGAACTCTTTGTGTTAGTGTATGTCTCGGTCTAAATTTTGCGTGTTAGTTGTTGCATCGCTCATAAACTACTAAACACGGCACCTGAAAATTAAATCGGCCAGTACGTCGTGCGAGTCTCAGTTGTAAAACTAAAGCTGTAGGACCAAGGTTAAAAAAGAAAAAAAGAAAAAAAAAATCAAACGAAAAAGTAGTATTTCTTCTTATCACTCTTCTTTTACGAATCTCGATTGCGTTTTACCTCCTGTAACTCTAGACTTTTCCAAACAGCAGCCGCAGAGACTTCTTTTTCTGATCTTTCGTCAGGGCGCTAACCACCGTTGCACAAACATCGGACCCTCGTATAAAAACAGGTCACGTTTTTATACGACCAAAGCACCAAAGCGCTTGGACCCTCTCGGAAATCAAGCTGTACAAGAAAGACGAAGAAAAATTGGGAGAGTTGGATAAATAGTAGATCGAACGAGACTAGCGAAGGATGAGAAAGAAAGACGGAAAACAGTCCAAAGAAGATAAAACGGAGAGAAAACGAGGAAATTTTCCGAGTATGGAAGAAGAAGCAGGTGTGAGAATTAAAAAGTAGAGTTGAAGAAAGCACTAGGAATGATGCTAGAAAGTGAGCAACTTTCGGAAGAGATGATGATAAATAAGAGACTGACCGTTGGTAAATACATTGTGGATGAATAATACGTAAATATCAAACGGAACTGAAGCCACTCAAAAAATATGGAACCACTATAATCTTCAATTCATTCAATATATATATATAAGAAAATTTTTTATTCGCAAGCTCCATTAATAATAACGCGAGTCGACTGCTTATAAATTTTAAAACTGACGATGACAAAAGATCCGAGGTATCAGAATCAGTGAAACATTCGCAATATTAGAGGAATAAAGAAAAAGAAGGATCGAAACTCCAGCGGTTGTTGGCATCCCTCGTCAACCAGGAGGGAAAGTTTGCGTGAAAATTCGTGTACAGTTCAAAATATACGAGACAACTTTGGATGAAAGACGCCGTGCCAATATCGCGCTCATGGAATAAGCGTATCGATAATTTATCGGGTGCGAACCGATGCGCTACGTGTTGACGTCGTCTTCGTGCACCATCGCTCAAACGGTGGAGGACCGTTAACGCGAAACTTGAAATTGGAACTCGTATAACGGACCACGCATGGAGATCGATTCGTATTCACGCCATGATAGTCTACTGTGAAGGAACAAAGACACGCCCCGACGTATCAGACGCGCCCAAGTGTCTCGAGCGTTGACTGGAATGGGAGAACAAACGAGACCTCGAATTGTTGATTCTACGTTTTGAAAGAATCGACTCTAAATATTCTCAAGTAGCAGTTTTACATTTGAAAGGAGTAGTGCAAAGAATACTTGGCATTAAACGAGCGAAAACACTATTGAATGACAAGATTGAAAAGGTTCTACTTTAAATTCACGTTTGCCTCGAAATTTCAGTTATTTCTGAGAATGTTGGTGCCGTTGAGAACTTTATTATACCTCAAGTTTGACTAACTGGTGGTTGTTTTCATATATACACGTAGATTCGTGTTTGTGGTTATATCTAGTAGTATTTTCAACTATTAACTCACGAAGGCTAGGATACAGTTCGGTAAATATTTCTTTGTAGATTGTAAAGTAAATGTTGAGTTATTTCAGAAATTTATTTTTCCCTCATGTTATAATTGAAGATCAACTTCTTAATAAGGAATTCATTCCAGTTTGCATTTAATTAAGACCTAAGTTTATCAAAGAATTGCATAAAAAGAGATATTGTTATCACTGTTAACGATAAAAATATTCTAGAAGAATAATACTGTATATAATAATATATTTTTCGTATAATTCACAAATTGCCTAAAGAAGTCAATATAGTAGTAGTTCATAAATGTTAAGTTTTGCCATTAAAGCAGGTCTTTTGAATGTAAATTTAAAAATTTTTTTTATCTTATAATACTTTCTTGGCGTCTATACATAATTTTAAGTATATTTCTAATAATGAAAAGTGTTCAAGATAATGAAAATTTCATTTATTAATGAAGGAAATTATATAGTTAATATAATCTCATAAGAATCATCGATTTCAATAACTGAAATCGATGCATGTGCTTTACCAAGTCAACAATGGTATCTTCTTTGTAAGCATACTTATTTAAATGAAATAAATCATTCATTTCTTGTTATATTATTTATTTTGCTTCGCATCAGTTTTCCGATAAAATTTCTATATACATTTGATGCAATTAATTTATCGATTTATTTCTATATTATTCGGTTTATATTTGCTTTTACTGTATAAGTTTACCTCGTATTTGTAATTTGATAATAAGAGCAATGAAATTTTTCAAATCGTCATCTGCCAGAATGATAATAAATTCAATTTATTCTTTGCTTAATAATTTTTCAAAATTATTTTCAGATAAGTAATTTCATAAAAGTTAACTGCGAAAAGCACTTTGCAACGTTTCACGGCGGCAGCAACATTTAATGGAGCAAGCTTTTACTAAAGTTACATTTCCATACGAAACAAACTATAGTCATGATATTTGAGTAAATTTCGTTTAAAGACAAATTAAGCATATAAAAAGTTTTTGCTAGAATCCTTCAGTAGTTGAAAGAACCAGCAGATAGAAAAAAGTTTTTGAAAATTAAATCGATAAGCAAGAAGCAATTGAGATTAATGATTGAGATCGTGTGAATGCACAAAAGCATCCTTTCGCTAGCATGTGATATAGAGTATAGAATTAAGGAGCCATATGCGAAAGAGCTAAGGATACTAGATAACGAAACAATAAAAAAGAAGAAAGAATGAGAATCGTTCAGAAGTGCTAAATGTACATAGCGAAGTCAAAGATTTTGCTGAAGGCAATCGGAAAATATCGTGTTCTTTGTACTTTACTTCTTTAACTTTATAACGGCTTTATCTGTTTCCTTCAATATCATTTTCTAAAAATAAAAATAAAATTTAAATCCTTCTTTGAAAAATTAACATTTAATATAATAGTTAATCATTTTTTTAATAATAGAGTATAGAAAAACCACTATAATTGAAAAATTTACCGTTTAATTCTTATAGCTGATAATTTTCGTACAATAAGAATTACTTCTTTATATTATAATAATTACAGAACAAGTTGCAAAATATTTGCCTAATTACTTAATTTGTTTCATCGAAATGTCAGATGAAATAATAAAAATTCTTATAAATCATAAGATATCTCTGGATTATAAGTTGTCGTATAGTTTTTAGCGAGGCTACAAAAATTTCTATTTTCTAACAAATTCAAGAAGGTGCACATATTCGGATTAGTAAAAGATCAAATACTCAAATAAGCGCTTTTTCACGCAAAAAACCAACATAAAATTCATGAATCTTTCTCCGAGAAAACTTTTTTAAGTTTCGATGCGCCATTCGTTTCGATTACCACGTAAAATCCTTATAACAATAAAAGCCGAAACGAAATCAATCACAATAGACCTTGACTGTCGAACTTTCTAGAAGATAGGTATCGAGTTTTGCGCGCTTCTATCAAGCCACCAGAATGAGAAGAAAATAAAATGAGCGTTAACAAACGATCTGGAAACTTTTAACGGTTCACACAAATTACGTTTATCTTGAGAACAATGTATAATTTCACCTCGGCACTATTTACACGCTCTCGCAACATCCCCTAATGCGTGATCCAGCAGTGACTATTCTGCGTTTACACACGCGCTCAAGTGTCGCAACCTTTCGGGTCATACAATCGATGCAACAGACTTTCAAAAAGTCATTCGGGCATCGTAGCGACAAGCCAGATCATTAGGTATCTCTCGCCTCGGAGTTTCTCCCGTGGCGCATGCAACAATGGGAGCCGCCTGCATTATAGCAGCTGCAACATAAAATCAGACGGACCCTCGGCCATTACAACGGAGGCAATGCAAAAAAAGCGTTATACCCCATTATTGTTTTCTCTCTCATACTTTATCTCTATTTCCGTCTCTTCTAGCGATTTACATAAACAGATGTTCGCCCGTTTGCCTATATATGAGAAGACAAAAGAGATGCACGGAGTTGAGAAGGTGACAAGTGCGTCGGTATAAAAGTTTACCTCGAAATACGCGATTTATTATGTGTGCCACGGTGCGTTTATGTGCTTGCGCTATAAAGCGGAGAAACAGGCAGCGCCGCTCGAGAGCTCGTGTATCGATTAATAATTTATGGAGCAGCTTGATTTACGCAGACCCGAGCTCGCGCGTGCTTAAAAATTATCGTAGATTTGCTACAAAAGGGGGTTGAGTTTCGCAAAAGGTACCACGCGGCGAAGTTATGCGATTGCTTATAGAAAACGATTTTTCAGAGGAATTAGCATCGACGCCACTGCTGTTTTGTTAATGTACTTACTTTTTATCACCGCGATGAATTTTTCATGGAATTCGTTTAGAATATCACTTTATGGTACAATACTATCTGTATAGAATAAAACAGACTTTTCTAATTAAATCTTAATTATTGAATATCGATTAAATATTTTATTTAAAAATTAGCTTCTTAAAATTATTACCTAATATTTATTTTAACAAAGTTCATAGATACCTCAAACTTTTCCAAGATTTAATAATTTGATATATATATTTTATAAGTAGTTTTATATAAGTTTAGTTAAAAAATTTAAGGGGTTTATTTCACTTATAAAAATTAAATTAGTATATAATATTTTGTAAAAGTGATTGACAGCGTATTGATTTTTAATTTTCTATGATTGTCAAACCCGACTTCAAGTTCTCCCAGCAGTTTAAACATATTTTTTCTATGTTATTTAATGTTACCGTATTGTGCATCCATTATGGTGATAATAGATTCCAGTGATTTACACTGTATTTGAAAACAAAACTCAGCGATGTTTGTTTTTACAGCGATATTTATATCAATTAATGGAGATCCGAGACGAGACTGAATGCTTGTGAATCTTTTATATTACTGAATAATATATTTCATTTTACAAATGAAAATAGATAAAAATCAAATTATAGATACAATTTTTAATGTATTTAAAATATTACATTTTTATAAGTAAATTATATTGCGAATTGTTCATTTGATACATTTTTATAAACTTTTTTCTACGTGTTATATATTATAAAAATATTTTACATTAAGAATATTATTTTCAAAAACTATATGTTTCATTCATTATGGTCAGACCCTTATCAAATATTAGTGATGAGAAATATATCATTTTAATTGAGTAAAAGAATAGTTTAGTTTTCTTGTCATCTCAACTAGAATAAATTAGCTTTTCTTATTTTTAAATGGAAAAAATTATTATTTACTCGAAATAATTTTTACTTTAGTGCAAACAACATGCGTTGTTCATAATTATTTTTCATATTTGCTTGAAAAATGTATTACTAAAAACATGATTAATATTCAACCAAAACCAAAACATTCCATGTATTACCTCTAAGGTATACCGTGTATATCTATATTAAATAGAAATTACGATAATAATATTTTATTTAGAAAATAACTCATCTATATCGTAGAAACGTTGGTAGAAGGTACAAGAAAATAAAGTCAACAAACTCGTCGTCCTAATAAACACATAAAAATAAAAATGTGCATTATAAAAAGTAAGCGAATGAGCACGGGCAAATGCGTCATAGACTCAAAAGCTTTTGTACCACCAAACAGGTATGTTCGTGTCAGTGAACGTGTGTTCACAAAATCGGCTGCGTATAGAAGTCAGTTTCTCGCTCCCTCGCAGTTCATTCGTGCTAACTTTGCTCCTGCATCCTGTAATATCCGTCAGTGTAGAATATCTACCCTCCTTGAAGAAGAAACGCTCGCAGCCCGCGCAGCAGCAGCACATATCGACTTGGTGAAAGATCGTAGCCGGATGAAAGAAAAAAGTGATAAATTGTGGGTACAAGGAAGAAGAGGGAATAAGTGAGAAAGAGAGAGAGAGAGAGAGTGAAAACGGAGAAGCTCTAACATGTGTACGAGAATCGCGGATGCAAAATTGCTTGGCCCACAACTGGCAAGTGCGATGAAAGTACCATTTGGTGCAGCGGACACAACCTTGACGGCAACTAAAACGCAGCTTCGACTCCTGCTGCCACTATGTGTGTAGAACACTACTGTAGCCCCTGAAAGACTACTGCGTGCTCCGAATATTATTTATCGTCGCTCGGGGGGCGTTACAAACGCCAACGCGCTTACGATTCGAGGGTACGTGCCTGTGCGACTATGTCTGTAGATAACAAGATGAGTCCAAGTTACTCTAGTTTATTCGAATCATGTTTTTGTAGTGGAGAAACTGTATTAACGCAAAAAATATAGAGCTGCCCGGATCATGATTTTCGGTTAACACACATATATGAAATATTTGATCTTTTGTTTGCGTAAAAAACGAGCAATACGAAGTCTTTTACGACATAATAGAGTAGAAAAATTTTTATAAATTTGACATATTCCATGTATATTATTCCATAAGCGTAATCAAATCTACAATCGGAATTTCATTTTTTCTTATAAGATGTTAATTGTTAAATTATATACATTTAGTGAGCATATTTATATTCTTAGAAAAATCGTATTTTCCCAATTAGGGTTGAAGGTTAGAAATTAAATCGTTAATCTTAATTAATATCACGAAAGTGAAAGTGACACTTAGAATATTATTATGATAATTATTTGACGAATAATAAATTAAGGTAAAGGCACATATAATCATTTCTATGTGAAATAATGTTTTATAATGACAAAGTTATTGAAACTAAATTTTATAAGATTGAGTTTATAAAACTTCAAACATAAAGAAATGAATTTTAAAGCAGCGAAAAAATTTTGTTTTGAATTAAGGCGAAAGGGTAGAAATTCTGGCTACAGTTTATCGTTGCACGTGCAGAGGATGGTAAATTAAAATTCTAATATAGAATTAGATATAGACTCCTCCATATCTTCGAATCCCTTTAATTTTAAAGAACATAGTTGACTTATCATAATGTCGAACGTTATTAATAGTCTAGATTTTGAATTTTGCAACAAAAAAGTTTGTTAATAGCCATTTAGCCATCTCGTTGTAATCTGTTCTAAATACGAGTTTAGTTTTACAAATAAATATATTTTAAACTGCGTGAGAATGCTATAATTTATACTTACTTTTATTTCCACATGTATCTTAACCTTAAATAGAAGCCTCAAAGAATTAACGTTAATATTTATTTTTTCTATATTATTTAAAGTTACCGTATTGTGCATCCATTACGGTGATAATAGATTTCAGTGATTTACACTGTATTTAAAAACAAAGCTCAGCGATGTTAACTTTTACTCCGAAATGATACTAAGCATAGAAGAGAAGACCAAGAATAAAATCTTCCCGAGGAGATGATTATGAATTTGGAAAATGGAAAAAAGAAAGAGTATGAGATTGAATATGAAAATGAATAGCGTTAAGTATGATTACGTGAGACAATGTGACACGCGGAGTAAGACTAATTGAAAGGTTTTCCTCGAAAGTGGAAAGCGCAGCAATTACGGTAGTGTTGCCATTAGCTACATACAAGAAAGTTCTGTGGCTGTGAAAGCTGCACAAGGACTAAAATAAGAAAATAATAGGAGCACTGACGAGATTAGTTCGGTTAGTTTCAGATCACATGAGCCACGTGCCGTACGAGTGGTGCTTCTTGGGCTGCAATGGTCATCTTTTTCTCTCGATGCCCAATGGCACTTTAAGCCTCTTCTCTTATGGTTTTTATTTCTATTATCTTCACCCACTTAGGAACTGGAGGGTAGCCAAAGCATCGGTTTTAAGTACATCAACATACTTCGCCTTTTCTCTTCTACTTCAAAACGCGTTTTATTTTCTTTTCTCTTTCCTTTTTACATGGACATTTCTTTATTCAGCGAGAGTAAATATTTTGAATTAATCCATCGTTGCGTTAGTTTTACCAACCCTCTCCAGCATTAATTTTCATTATCCAGTCAGGCAATGTCAACTGCGTCTTCTTAGTAAACGATTTCGTGTTTCTTCTTTTACTCTAGCGTTTGCTTATTAATAATTCGTATAAGCTTATCATTCCAGGTTATAATCAGTTTGAAATCAGTTAAGTCTTAAATCTTGTTTAAGTTTATTCTTTTAATAGAAAATCTCTCTAATCGGTTGTAAACATCAGCAAGCGTAAATTAGTTCTATAGAGTTCTTGAAACACAATTTTCCTCTATAAAATTCGCTCGTATGGTAATATTTTAAAAAGTTCTAATTTATTTATAGAAATATTCAATATATATCATCAACAAATTTGTTATCTAAGATTAACAGTTTACTTGAGAGAGGATCATTAACTTTAAACTGTTTAAAGTCTTCGCACATATCGTAATTTTCATTGTAAATAGACATGAATGTTGTATGAACTAGTAAATTTAGTCATAGATCTTGATTTAAAACAATGTTTATTGTAATTGTTCACTAGAATCTGTAATTTGATCTTTATTGTAAGGACATTATTATCAAGAATTTAAAATGTATAAATATGTAAATTGATATTTTTACTAATTGTTTAAAAATTTATTAGAAATGCATTTATTTTTAATAAAAAAGATCGTATTATGTTTATTTTTTCTCAAAATATAAAAATTTCTATAAATATCTATAAAATTTATAAATTATAACTTCAAAACATTGATTACGCTGTTATCGTGATCAGACAAGTAAAACAACTTATCTTTTTTAAAATATTATAGACAAAAAATTAGAAAATTAGAAAACAAAAATATAAGTTTAAAAAAATTTTGAATAAACCAATATTTCTAAATGAATGGTTCACTTAATCTTAAAAATTAAATAAATGCTTATATTTAAATACTTGTTAGTCATAGATTATAAAACAAAATCAGAAAAATTCTTCGCCAAATCAAAATATTCGATTATAATTGATTATTTACAATAAAAATAATTCAAAGAAAGTACAAAGAGAAAATTTCTTTCAAAAAGTGAAAAATTAACACTTAAACGATTTCTTAATTTGATTTTCTAGTTGTTTTTCCTAGAAACAATTTCCAACTCTTAGGTGGATCATGATTTATGACCACTTTGTCGGTACAACACTCGGCTATCCGAGTTATGAGCTGCGTGTGTTACACGCCACTTTTTGAATTTTTGTATTGTCCGACCAAAAAGAACCATTTGTCAAAAAATCCAATAACCATTGAAATGAACGAGATTCCTATTCAGCATCTTTGAAAGCATTGGATATTCTTACAATATACAAAAGCTTATTATGCTTTTGCGCGAAGATCATGAGACAAAAAGCACAGTACGTCACATATTAAATTTTGCTTCATTTTTATTTTACATATTTTACGATATTAGCATATTTGGATTGTATACATAAAAACGCGCACTCATATAAATTAAGAGACACAAAATTCAATGTGAAAAACTGAATCCTTTGTGTGATTATAATTTTTTTACGCATAGATAAGCTTTTCTTACAAGATGAAATGTAAAAATAACAATTGATATAAAATGAGACGTGATAATAATAGTACCTGTTATTAAACATTTTTTACTTTTTCACAACTATTGCATCATTTTTTATGAAGAAAAATACCATTATATAAAATAAAAATTAAAAGTAAATAAATATATTTTTGGGCGACCAGAATCCTGTTTTAGCATAAATATTTTATTCTATTGAGACATAAAAAAATTGATCGCATGCCCGATTCTTAATTTAACTAGAACTTTGCCGGTATACGAGTGAGCCTTCTGAAAGTGAAGGTTCGAATCGTAAATATCGCCACAGGCACCAAAAAACAGCTGTAATTGAAGGGGAGGCGGACGATTTGGAAAATAATCGCGTTGACAAACGATTGAGACTCGGAGCGCGCAAGAGCGTCGACGGACTGTCGCCGCAGTGCCTCCATACGAGATTTAGATAGCGCGCACCCGTGTAAAACGCTTGTGAGCTTAAAAGCTTTAAATATAGAAGTGATGTACGAGTGAGGATTAGACTGACTCCAGCGACATCTAAGTGTGCGAGAGATTCACCGTCAACGAGGTTTTTCTTCAAATTGTTAGCAAACGACAAATTGCGGATTATTCTTCTCCTCCCCTCTTTTGACTACTTATTAATCTTATAATTCTTGTTTGTGCTATTTTAACTTTTTAATTACGCACTATGAAGCATTTTTTACAACTGAATTTATTGCTTTTAAAAATACGACTTTACGTGAATTAAGGGTCTTTATCAAATCTGCTTACCTTAAAGCCGTTATTAAATCATTGAGACTTTCCTAAGCAGAAAATTAATTTCTTCCTTATTATAAAATATATCTCAGCAAATAACTATAGTTTACGCTAGTTAAATAAATACTCTTATTTCACTACGTATATCACGCTTCCACAAAAATAATGCTACATTAAAAGTATTGTTTAAATCCTGCCCTATTTATAAATTTATTCGCGAATTTTATCGAGAATTTGATGAATTTGACTTTAATATCAAACAAATAGCACGAGCCTTGAATAAATTCATTAACTTTTCATAAACGAGGTTTTGGATGCTGTAAGATATTTAATTAAACAAAGGTTAGATTATAGTTTCGTAAAAAGGAGAAAAGAGTGTCATGAGGATAATGTTGAGGAAATGTGGAGCAGAAACGACTTAATTTATAAGCGGAGACATTTTCATCGTACCTAATCACGAAGTTACTCGAGACCTCGCGAGTATCCCTGGACTATCGCAGCTTACCGTGTCGTCGAGAGACTTATTATCCACTATCGGGGCCGCGGCTTAGAGACAAAGAGCCGAGCTCATGAAATTTGGCCGTGGCGAATTTGGCCAGTTGATTACACCCGCGAGGCAAAGGCCATGGATTTATAACAGGATGTGAGGTCCTTCGTATGCACAGGTGTGTGTCTATGCCATAAAAAATTTTTTCTTTTCTTAGGCTTGCAGTCCTTGAACTACTTTAGCCATTAATATAAGTTTTTTTTTCTTTATGTAAAAGAATTCAATTTATGTGACATGTGGAATGTTTCCTATATACTCCAAACAATTATTCTTGCATCAAGAGGATAATTTTGCTACAAAATATGCTTTTCTTCCACTCTATTTACAGGAACGAACAAGGAAAAATGATATCCATGCAAATCTTAATATCCTCCATATAGACGACCAAAAAGAGACAAACAACGCTTATTTGCAAGCTAATGTAATTACCTTTAAGAGTTGATAGACAAATGGAATCCCGTTTTCTATTTACAAAAATTAAATATATCCGAACACTTAGCTCTTAAATATTGCTTATGTTTAAGAAATTACTATTTCTTGAATCGAAGTATCGAACAATAATAAAACTGCATTGAAAATATATTAATCTCATAGTTATTTTATTTTATCGTTTTCCATAAATTCCATATATAATATGAACGAAAATCGATCGAATCTTGTTAATAATGAAACTATGAAATATCTTAGAAATTCATTTAAAATTTTATAACTAGCTTTCAAATATCATATGGTGCATATTCTATTGAACATAATAGCGATATATTTAAGATATTTAAGTATTAGTAAACAATAAAGTTAAATACTTTCAAATTCCAACTGTTTCGATTAATATATAAACTGTACGTCATAAATCTTTTAATAACTCCAGAATTACACAAGCTAAATATTTTAACGATAAAGCAAATTGATCCAATCTTTCAAGATATCTTCAAAAATAATATTATTAACGTTATAAAACTGTAAATAATTCTTTATTCTATCGAATTTTCAGATAAAATGTAGAAAGTAGCAAATTTATTAATAAATGTACAATATATTTTATTCACAGTGATCAAATATTATGAATAAAAAGAAGTTGAGTATTATAATTTTTCAAAACCATCACTTCGAACTTCATATTTTGTTCCCTATTATTACGCGTTGTCATTTACTTAAGTTTCGGAGAACTCAGAGCATCACAAGTGGCAAAAGTTACACAGCAAGAAAATACTTTGGTGCAACTGTCTTATAAGTTTCGACCTAACTCGTTTAGCTTTATTGATTTTAGTTATTTCCTGTAAGAGTGATTCAAAACTTTTTAATTTAAAATAAAAATTTTTATTGCAATTCTTCTTGTCTAGATTATTATTGCTGTAATACTTATTTTGCGGTTCAACTTACTTTGTCCGTTCAAGTTGTACATTATTCTAAATAATGATTGTGAATTAATTTTATGAAAGATTTGCAGAAAGAGAATATTTATTGCACAATTCACATGATAGCAAGCTTATGATAGATCCATCAAAAAGGACTTGAAGATCTTACGACGATAAGACACTTTAGAATTAAAATCAAAAGAGAACCTATGTTAAAAACTTTCATCAATCGAAATCTTTTTAACAAAATTAAAATTATTGTAAGTCAATATATTTATAATATTAATTACAATATAAAATAATAAAGCACAGTAGAAAGTCGGAGAAAATTATAATTTTTAATTATATAAAAAGTTTGTTTTGTTGCATGAACGTGAGATTTGTCTCAATTTTGCATTTTTATCCTCATTTTTCGTTTTTTATTACTTGTGCGCTTTTAGACCTTTGAATAATTTAGTATTATCATGCACTGATAATGTTGATATTTTTTAACTTAAATAATTTATCTCGTACTTACCGAATAAAAAATTAAAAAACCCTAAGAAAAATGCAACATAAAAATGGAAATCCGTTGATATCGACCTAAAGGAGTATCGACAACAATATTTCATTTTTCATACAAATTTAGCTTCAATACAAATATAAGTATAAAGGAAACATAAATGCATGTACGTAACCATAAAAATGGTGCTATTTCGGAAAAATGACTTATACATGTACAAAACACCTTTTAACGCCTACTTATATACGTAGAGTATCTTCGATTATATAAAGAAAACCCTAAACCAAATAGAAAAATGTAATAAAAGCCATGCTTGATTGGAATCGTACTTGTTCAAGATTTTTTGCCTCTCTTCACAGTCAATAAGGTACAATACATCATATCGTCGCACGCAACAAATCCAAAAGGTGAAAAAGCGCCTTTCAAAAATGTTGACTTCAATGGCTAGCATTTTCAACCAGCAGTTTTTCTCTTTATTAGCTTGGATTGCCCCTTCTTCAATGAAGCCGTGGGCTATATCACTCAAATGGCGCACAATTACCTGTCCGAGCGAGCTGGAAAAGGACTCGCTCCTGAGCACCTGATATGAGCTCGTGTACAGAAAATACTCTCGAGGCGACAGATAAGATGAGAATAATGTGCCGGAGGTTAAAAAATAATGGAGCACGAATGTCTCGTCCAATTCGGGACTTTATTAAAATCCCTTTTCATTAATCGAGCCTGTTTCATTTTGCTGGCATCTTTTATTCACAATGAGAATCTGAGATTGACCAGTTGCTTTACTACTGCTGTGAAAAATAAGTATCTTGATTTAAAGGAGTGCCTTTATTAGTTTAGAAACTAGTTCTTCGATATTCCAATATTTCGTTTTTAATTTTCGGTTTATTCAAGTATTGTCGAAAGTCGCAATATTAAAAGTCAATATAGACAGAGATAAATCTTATCCATACGGCCGTTATAAACTAAATTTCATTATTTTTAATGTAATTCTTATGAATTAAAAATTCTCAATGACATTTCGTTTGTATACGTAGTTTGTTCACAATCTTGTACATCAGCAGCATTATAGATACACTAAAGTTATCTAGAAATAATTTTAATATTTAATATTAAAAATTATAATATATAATCTTCTCAAATTGTCTTATTTTCATTCATATCGCTTCTCTTTCGCTTATTAGAGTTACTAAATTAATCACCGTCGATTATTTAAAACTATTTTTGTTTCAATCCAAATATAAAGCGACATTAATTCAATTGATTGTTTTTTGATTTACTGAAATAAGTTTTCAAAGAGAAATCGACAATAAATCACAGCAACTTCAGGATGAACACAATCAGATAATATTTATTGGTAAATATCTTATATTTTTAAAAATCTAATTTTTGATATTCCATATAATATTAAATGTTTAAGTTAAAATATTTATTATATTCAATTTTGTACAGTTTCGAAAAAATTATAAATATCATTATTATCTATTATGAATAACTGTTAAAAAATTATTTTGTCTTTTCCGTTATTAAATTATATTAAATTTCTCGCAGATTCAATTTTCAACTCAATAATAAATTAACGAAATTTCTCTCTATTTTCAATAAATCAATTACCATAGTCTACCAAAAAATCACATTACGTCCAATTAAATTTTAATATAGTAAAAAAGATGTTATAAGACGCAAGATATAAAAGACAGACAAACAGGTAAATAAAACAAGGAACAAAAATAGAAAAAAAACTTCAAAGAAAGTAAAATACGACAAATGAGAATACAAACACAAATATAAAAGCTAATAGTATTGTACGATCTAAATAGGAGACGTTTGAAAAAATCGAATAAAAATATAAAACTACAGTGGAACTGAAAGTATAGACAGATAAGATATTGGAAAATACTTTAAATTAAAAATCTGTTTAAGTAATTTTTAGAAAATGTTTCTAATTTAACAGTTATCTTTCATACAACATTTGTTGTTTCTGAGGGTTTCGTTTAGTAGGCACTCAGAGACCATTAAATTTAAAAATATTATTTCATAAATTTTGAATATTGAACTACGTATCGTTGAGTAATTATTAAAGATTTTTGTTTGTGAAATAAAAATAATAGTAGTAATACTTTTTAACTATCATTAAAATCACTAGATTTACTAGAACGCATGAGACTTGGTAGAAAAATGTGTATGTTCTTAATGTAAATGACTTCATTCTTTTTCACAAAAAAAATTGTCGGTAATTTAAGTGAGTTGATGGCATGAAATATGTTAAGCTCACTATTAAAATTTAAACTCACATTTAAATGCAAACATATATTACTATATGTAAAAAGTTTATTAACTAACTAGATTATAGATTTAATTAGGTATCATATGAACCGGGGATAAGCATAAGAAAAACGCCGAGATGCCGAAAGAAGTGGTAAAACACACGTAATAAAAGCAGGCAAATACGAAAATTCATAAGTAAGTACAACAAAAGAGAAGCAAATCGAGAAGAAAAAGAAGCGAAAAAGAAGAAGGTGACAGAGATAGAGTTATAGAGGAAGAGGAGAACGACGGTCGCGGTGTTCGTTCGGGGTGGTATTCGAGAGGTTCTCGCCCATGCCGTTCCTATACAACGGCCCGGTGATTGTAATGTGGTGGGAGTGAATAGCGCCGAGAGGATGGTGGAAAGTTGTCGGTGTTCTCGCTGGTCCTCAGTCGTGCGCGACGCGCCATATGCGCCGGTGGTCCATTTGTCAAGTCACACGCGTTCTCTCTTTCCCTTTTTGCGAAGACCAATAATCGAAGCCGCGCGCACGTGTTCATAATTTTTGCTGAGAGGGTGACGAAAAAAGTATATAGCTAAAGAGAGAGTGGGGATGAAGACAAAAAGAGTTATGCCACGTGTTGCGAAACCCCTACTCCGCCACCCGCTTGTGATTCTGCAGCGCCGGGGAAAAGTTTTTCCGCTCTGATCCTGGCGATCAGGCTATGTGCAACGACTCCTTTCGATTACCGCAGTTATCTTTCACGAGAGCTTTAGTGCTGATCGAAAGAAAGAGAGGTAAATAAAGGAAGGAGTATCATGTGTCGAGAGATTTTACAGCCCTTGCATTCTAAACATTTGCCTTTATTCTTGTAATCGTTGCAAGTGAATGATGCGGGAATTAAAGGCTTCAAGTACCTCTTCGAAACAGAGCAGGCTATTTATTTATAGAAATCGTTGAATTTCCCGTAGATTGCAGGAACTTTATCAGAGTCGGACTCGTGTGATTGGAGAGTGTATTTTTTTCCTTCCTCAAAGAATGGAAACCAAAACGGGGGTCAATCCTTCCCGAAAGTCAGTAGGCTGGTGAACGATTTATTTTTATCGGCAAGAGTTTCAAGAACTGGCTTAAAAGGTAAATTACTTTTTACGTTTATCAAGGGTTAACGATAGAGTCTGATTGAACTGTTTGTTTTGGGTAGATTGACATTTCGTTAAAAAGGTGACTTTTTAAGTGAACTTGCTTTTTTAAATTTCGAAAGTAGTTAAATGCTTTTTCGAGTAGAAAATTTTATTTAACTAGATAAAATTTAGATAAAAATTAAATTGTGATTTTAATTTATAATTCAATGCTAATAAAAATACTAAAAAGCAAATATAATATCAAATAATTTTTTATAAAATAAAAAAAAAGAGAAAATGAATAAATGTGAAAAGTTTTAAAATTAAATTTAATTCATCTAAGATAATTATATTTTATACTTTTTTTAATTATAAGTCGTAATTACTGAAAATTGTTAAGTATTGTATTAAACAGTTTTTTTAAATAAACTACTCAATCCTTCTGATTTTAAACATATTTATACAAATGAAATAAATGCAATAACGTTAAAATTCAGACCAATAATAAAGAATAATAATGTAGAGTAATATACGAATAAAAATATTTTTATAACAGCAACTATTTTTCTTTGATATATTATCTGCTAATCAAATACAACTCATGATAATTATATTGCATTTATAAAATTATTATTCTTTTTATTACAATTTAATTGTATTTTATTTTTACCTTAAAAAGTATAAAATACGAATATTAATATAGAATACATTCTTACATTAAAGTATTTTTGTTTTTTTTTTCTAAATGATAGACTAAAAATTAAAGTAAAATGGTTAAAACAATATCTAAACTGATATTTCTTATAAATAACGAGAAATTAATCAAATATCTTAGATATAAATTATCCTACGAGAGTAGGAGAAATTTTTTATCCTATGAGAGTATATATCTCGCGCCAATGAAGCGTGTAAATGAAATACCTTATGTAATATAAAGATATCCAAGAAAAGTAAAGATAAAAGTGAAAGAAAATCTTATTCTTGGGTATAAAGAATTAAAAGTAGAAAGTATTGAAAGTAAACTAAAAGTTGTTAGAAGGTTACCTGTAGAATAACGAGGGTTGAATGAATACTAAGTATCTAATTTTTGAATATCGTTGAGAGTTCCCGTGATTCTATGAAGAAGTACTCCAGCGAAACAGCAGAAAGCAAGGGTGAGTTATTCTCCCAATTGAAAATCACTTGACGAGCATTTATCCCCATAAATGCAAGATCCTTCAGTTTGCAATCAACTTGATCTCAGCCTCTCTCTCTCTCTCTCTCTCTCTCTCCCTCTTCTTCTCTAACTCTTTATCTCTTCTTCTACATTTCTAAGACTAATAATCGCAGCAAAGTAGCACAGCATTCCATTAGGCAGCGAAAACTTTGTTTTTGAAGTCGATGATTTATCAATGGATTAATTAAACGATCGATAGGTGTTGACAACGTGATTAAAATAATGAAATACGATATATCTCTCGGTTTTTACGATATTTGTCTAATTTACAAAGTTTTTTCTTCACTTGAATCTTATAAATAAGCAAATGCACAATTAAATATTTTAATGAAAATTAATAATTATGTGTGATCACTCTTTACCTTTGAAAACACAGAGTACGCCTACTTTTAATCTCAAAACACTAAATTATTCATTATACAGCCGTATAATCGATAATAAGAATAATATCTTAGTTACGTGTTCATAATACTGAATGAACTATACTGTTTTGGACTGCTAGATATTACAATGTTAATCTCAATGTTTTTATCTTTATTTCTTTAAAATTTATGTACAATTTATGAGTATCATGTAAGTTAATAGAAAAGGAGAAATTCATTGATTAATATAACTTTCCACGTTTATGGTAATGGTTATTAAAAATGGTACGTTTTTAATAACAAAATATTTATAAAATCGTCTCGTTCGCTGTTTAATCAACTATTATCATTTACGTTATGAAACTAACTTGTATATAACATCTGAATTAACATATTAATTAAAAATTTTTTTAACAAAAATAATAAAGTAAAAATTATACTCAAATATATTTTACTGATGTAAGATTATTTCAATTTTATATTGAATATAATAATAATATAAAATAATAATATAAATTATTTTATATTTAATTTTATATCACTTATTGCAATTGAACTGTATAATATTTACAACATTTATATTAATTTGCACCCATACACATTCGTAATATACACAATTATACACAAAAAATCTACACGTATTTTTGAGATTTAATGGAACATATACATTTAACACACAGCTTTAAGAATGCAAAAGGGAAACAATGTAAATAATCTCATCCACATAAAAAATTTATCGCTTTTCGTGCCGAATATCATCGTGTAAGATATCGTATAAGATATCATGTAAATCCTAAAATAATAAGAGAAATAAGTCATGTCTACAGTAACAGAATATGCACATAGATTATCGGCAGAGTTAAAGGAGGAGAAACCGTGGATCCAACTAATTAGACAATTGGCTGGCTTATTAATGAGTTATCAGAGATAGTAATACCGCGACGTGCTAATAAAGTACTCGAGCCGTGGTTCAACGACACGCATCCGATGCACGATAATTTTGACAGAGTTGACGTATTGTTGCAACTGGCGCATGTTAGATGCTGTAAGCATGCCGAAAATGACGACTGCAGTTTATTACTTGCTGACACAGTTACGCTGTCTCTGTGTCTTGTTAAAGATATCTAATTTGCATAGGAGAATGTTTTGCACCTATGTATTTTAATATATAGGAATATCACCCCGTAGACAAGATTACGCCAGAGTAGCGAAAAATGTAACGAAAAAAAGTATGATTAGCCGATGTACTGTTAAGATCATGATGGTTGTAGAGTTCAATAATGTACCCAATTTATTAACTCCGAGTCTACTAACTTTAGTTTCAATAAGAGTTAACAGTACATTATACGAATGTAATTGAATTAAATAATATTTGATGCGTAATAATTATAAACAAAATATGTTATAATTAATAAATTACCGAAATTTTTAACTTGCCTTGACATTCAGTACGGCAGAATATGTAGTCGCATTAGTAGCCAAACATTATTTTTAGGTTAAGATCTTAATTGCTTAGTAAGGCTTAGCAGAGTTACTCCCACTGCAAATATCAAGGCATTAGCATTATATTCTTCAGTATATATTGCATTGTACTTACAAATCGAGAATACTCATGTATATTAAAATGTAAACATTTTCAACCAAAATATTAGGATTTTTTAAATAAAGATACATTAATTTGAAATTTAAATGTAATCATAAATAATAAATATTTAGATATTTTGAAATTATTGGGTAAAAACTTTTTGAAGTCAAAAGAAAATTTAAGCAATAATATAAAGCGTGTAGCAACAAACAATGGAATGAGAAAAACTATCGAAGACGAAAAATTCATTGTGTATACAAAACCAATTTTTTGAGGAAATAAAAAGAGAATTCCTTCTGACATTTTTTTTTTAAATAAATACACTTAGCGGTTAATAAAAGTCCAGCAATTAGTATTTACTATTTAAAGTTTTCCTTTTTGCTCATTTTCATTTCCTTTTAGAACTTGCGAGTTTTTATCAAAGGAACTTCATACGACTTATTTAAAAGTTGGTAATTCGCATATCGTGAATGTATAGTTTTTATGTGAGAACGCTGAATTTTTTATAGGAAGCCAAATGATAAAGCAGAGATACAGGAAAAAAGCAAAGCGAGCAGACATTATCGAGATCGAGTTTACGGAAGTTTATTTATAATGGCTTTAGAAATATTCAGAAGTAAAATACGAAAGAGGCTGCAAATACGAAGAAAGCGAGTGAGAATGCAATGACAATAGAATACGTTATTGATTTTTATTTCTATTTGACGAGTAATTATTGCGAATTATTTCTGGTAAATATTTCAATTTTATTTTCAAAAAGTTCTGCATTTTTGCAGTGATAAAATAATTTTGTACATACTGGTAATTGTACGAGTTTTTTTCAAAACCTTTGAACCTCTGTAAAATATTTGTATTTTACAATGAAATATTCGTTTCGCAAAAAAATATAATATAATAAATATTTAATTTTTTTAAAGAAAAAAATTATTTGTGCTTATAAATATAATGCAATTTATGGATTTAGAAGGAAAAAAATACTTTTGAAAGCTGTTAAGTTGAAAATATTTGCATACTATTATAATAATTATTTTGCAGAATTAAATTTCTTTGAGTGATTTGTTCAACATTTTTTAATTTAATATATCATTTTTTTACTATAAAGATATAATTAGATAAATTATAGCTTGTATTGATTTGCAAATTTATATACTAGAATAACTAAAGCATTCGATAAACGTATAGAAAAATTTATTTTTCTATATTAATATTAATATTAATATTAATAAGAGCAATTATAAAAGAAAAGCGAAATTTATTTTTAAAAGTTATGTATAGGTTTAATAGGCCAAAAATTTCTAAAAGCCAAATTATTCCTAGAGATAATAAAAATATTATATTATTATATTAGTAGTACATGAAAAATATCTAATTCTCAAGTAAAAATCTTTACTTATTTACCGAATCAAATACAAATAATTAAATATATATTAATATTATATTTATAGTTCAAGGACAAATAAAATCCTATTTATTATTCAATTACCATTGCAACTAACATTTAAACTTACCGATAACGTATATAATAAAGGTTAAAGTGAGAACTTTTTCCGTTATCAGAATATTCGTATTTATAAATTGTATTATATATTATTGAATTATCTGTACTTTCTAAATAAATTTCCACCGTACTCTCATTGTTCGTATAATTTTAGACTTATTCACTTATACATTTATCTAGAAAATTACCCGTGCATATAATAATTAATTTTAATGCATTCGTTACAGATACGTTTCTCAAAGTAGCTCACACGGTCTATTAAATTTTTATTGCTTTTATTAAAAAGGACGTTCGAGACATTACTTTGGTGGTGCTGTGGTGCAGCAAACAATTACGAGGTGGCGACCGGGTGCCGTCTACAAACGAATATCGAGAATAACAGCAACGACGCATCTTTTTGTGACCACCGCCGCCGATGCCGCGACTTCACACGTGCGCTGTGTAATGGAATAGACTCGCTTTTTATCACTAAACGGCAGCAGCCTCTCTGTATCCTCCCGGCATTTTACTCTTTCGGCAGATTGCGTACAGAATTTCACTCCTATGTAGATTCATATCAGTGACGTTAATGGATTTTGCATCTGGGACCTTCTCGATTTCAAAGAGTTCACGTATGATGGGTGTCATGAAAAATCTTTGATAAATTTTTCCTTTACCTTTTCTTTCTTAAAAGTTGTCTTTTAATCATCGCGCAGCTGCCACCTCCGCCATGGTTGCTCCCGGCAAATTCGGTCTTGTTTCATTACTTTTTCAGCGATCTCTTGATTAACGCGATAATCTAGAGCGAGGGTTGCGGTGCGTGTTGGAACAAGTAAACTCGGTCACTGTTGGGGCGTGACATTGTTACTCCGGAGTGTGCGAGATCGATAGATTCGAATGTGCCGGCTATCTTGGCTTGTAAAAAGTTTCGGCAAAATTAGACGTACGTGGAAATTTTTACGAGAATTTTAACCGAATTTTTGTTTAAGCAGTTGCGATATGGCCAAATATTTTTCATTTTATGTACGGCGAGCTTTATAGCCTAAGTGATTAAAAAACTACCCTATACAAGTGTACAAAATTGACATGAGATTGCACGATAAAAAAATTCTTTAAAAATTTAAATATATTATATAAATATTTCATAATATTTATGTTAAAAGAAGAAAAATTTTTTTTACGTAGTGCTAGCTAAAAATGTATACTTTCAAACAAGTCATGGTTGAAAAGAAATTGGAATAAATTGATAAACAGAATCCATGTACGAACTCGATATCGAATTATTACTTTTTCAAAGTACACCTGCATATCCCATCGATATAAACGTGTGTACAAGATCCTTCGCTCTCGTATTTGCGTTCAAATATATTTGCAGCATGAAGAAGCCCCGTCAGCTGTCTCGCAAATGTACGATTTCTCTGGCCAGCGAGTAAAGGAATCTCTTGCTCGAGAGAAAAGTATCCACATGGAGTTATAATTTCCCTTGGAGCTTTAAAGTACACGCGATCGCAACGCACACGCGGGGAAGAAAAGCGGACTCGTTCTTATTTTGAGAAAATGACGCGATGCGGGCGTGAAATATCCTCAGCGTGCACCAGAATATAAGCCGAGGCTCATCTTGTCTATTGGCTGCCGAGGGCAGAGAGAAAAAGTCTGGCTACGTCTTGCAGCACGAGTGTTTATTCAGTCTGGCGATACCATTAGCGTAATACTCGTATGTGTGCGTGAGAGGGAGGGATGGGCTTTTCTCTAGTCCTTCTGTACATACAAGTACGATTCAAATGAACCTCGGTCGGGTCGCGCCCGCCGGATTCTCATTACCTTCCTGTACTCTACTATTCTAGTACTGCTTTTTTACCCGCTTTAATTCTTCTTACGTGTATGCACGTTTGCCTTTATACACTGGCAAATTTTGAGCAGAAATTACGTAATAATTACTTACTATCCGAATTTAACCGACCAATAAACTTAATTCTTTAATTTTTCGCATATCGGATTCAACTTATGGTAACTGCAATTTTAGCAATCAATTAGTATCAATAACACGTTTAAAACTTTCATATTTTATTTATGTAGTCTGCTTAAGAACTTTACAATTCGCGTATAATTTATTCTAGTAGTTTAATAGTGCGATTAAATATTTCTTAGTCTCGCGTAAATTTTGAAGGATATATTCACGAAATTATTATTAAAATACAGTGATTATTTTACCATGTATTCTTTTGTAATCCATTAAATTTCGACGAAAAATAATTAAAACATCAAATAAACATAATTAAAACATGAAATAAAAATAACGGTTCGCACGATTAAGTCGTAAATTATAAATGAAGGGTCGAATAATGAATGAAGAGTAAGCTTATTATTTTACGGTTCCATAATGTATATAATTGTAAAGAAATGCATACCTATAAATTTGTATAAAAACTTATTGTTCCCCAACTTCATCTTTTGAAAATTATGAAAGTCAATGAAATTATGATGTACATATATGAAAATGAATGCAAATTAATCAAACTAGCTTGTATTTAAAATTTAAGCTCGATAAAAGAATAGGAAGAAATCTAAAATCTGAATTAAAAAAAATCTTCGTTAATCTAAGAATATCCCCTTCCACGGTACATAGACTCTACATTCCTCTTCTCTGTCACTTGTACTCGTTTATTCTACTTGCTTATTATTTGCGAGTGGTAATAATACGTAGGCAGCACGAGTTACGAATTTCGCCTCGGGCCCATTTTCTTCTTGACACGAACGAAACTTGCATAGCATTCGTTCACCAGTGTGAAATTCCGTATATGTGTGGGGATAAAAAACCAAACTCTCAGTTAGGGTCATTGACAAAACCAATTTTGCGCGCTTTTTTTTCCTCTTAGCTTCTCATCGCTGTTTCTCGAAGCACTTGTAATCTTACGATAATGAAAACATTCTATTACGATCGAAGCGTTCTTCCTTTTTGTTTTAACGCGCAAAGAAACTGAGCTAAAATAGTCGAGTCATTCATTCATCTGAAGCTTAGCTCTATTAACTTGTCGAATGGTTTCTTTCTTCGGCAAATTCTTGTGAATAACTGTATTTTCATATTTAAGATAGTTTAATTAATAATTAGAAATAATTGACAAGCACAAAATAAATTTCACGTTACATGTAGTGACTTGTCACTCAGTGTTGCTTCTAAAAAGCTTGTTCACGAAATCAGACTCATTTATAGACTCAATGTCGATGAAACATCGATGAAGATTGTGCGGATTCGAATGTGAGAATTCTTCCTTCTAATAACCCAATCTCTGATTTCCTTCAATTTGATACAATTCGTTAAATTTAAGTCAAGAAATCCCACGCATATATTTCCTTGGCCCTCACTCGCCTATCGCTTTACTTACGAAAGCGAATTCATCTCATTGTTTCGTATTTATACGTCTCGCTTTTTCACTTTTTATTTTTAATCACATTCTTTTCTTTTGAAGTTCGCTTTCGCTTATCTATTCTTTTATGTACTTTTATTTTTGTGCTGATTCAATGCTTTATGCGCAAGATGTTTTATAAAGATATCACCATTATATTTTCGCGAAACTTTACATACATTCCTTGTATGAAAATGAGATAGTTCGCTCATCTTCTTTTCGCAATTTTCAGATTTTAGTATTTTCTCTTCAAACTTCGTATCTAAATATTATACTCGACAAATTTGCGATAAAACTTACCGCAATATTCGCGATACTCGCAATATATTATAAGCTCTGAAGATTATTACTCGTGATAAAGGAAACTTTATCGTTCCACTCGGTAACAACTAGCTTTCTTCGATAAGAATATCCTACAATAATTGCACCAAAAATATAAATAGTATATCAACGTATTGATTATGCAGGCTTCTATCTTAAATATTATAGTAAACGTGCAACTCGAATAATTCACTAATAATAATAATAGAAAATATTTTTAATGATAGTAATAAGGAAAAATAAATATTCTTTATAAATCTCTTATACGTTTATTTTAATTTTGTAATATGTGTAGTGTTAACAAGACTATGATTCACTATGTATTCTTTAGAGAAAATACAAGAATTTCTTTAAAACTAGACACATATATTAGTGCATTATTTTCTGTTAATTATAAGTTTACTTGAGTCCTAATAGCGCAATCATGGCATTCTTAGTAATAAAAAAGTCTAGACTATTTATTACATATATTTTTGCAGTTGAATTATTATTATAAAAATAAAGACTTTTATAATATAGAACAGTGTTCATGCCATAAAAAAACTCATGATAATATAAATATGTCATTTCTAACCCGGTACATTTAATTTACATACTCTAATCGTCAAGCTTTCGCCTATGCACAGCAACATTTTTGGAATCCCAAAGTTATTGGACTATTTTAGCTAAAACATTTTTTTAATTTTAGCACACTCTACCCATTTATCATCCTTACTCGATTTTATTTAGCGTTTCATTAATTGGATCACTTCGTATCGCGTATACTTTCTGGGTACTGACAAACTTTTCGAAACTTCAGGCACGTGTCATCGCCATCTGATGCACATATATTTCTTTTGCATTGGCTCTACTTATATTCGCTTGATTCTCCAGTCGCTTCACAGCTTGCATTCCCGCCCGGTTAGTTGGATCATTCCCTTTTGACCTTCTTCTCCCACACTGAAGTGAGAAAGGGAAAAAACAAGGACACAGATACATAAGGCACTCAGTGATCCAAGATAAACGATCAAGACTTCCTTCTTTCGGGTGTAAAAAATCATTCGCTCGTTTAATCGCGCGCGTTGCCCAGTAGGCAGACGAAGACGAGATGTAACGTACCGTGACGATCTCCAAGATGCAGCTACAGTAGCTAACCAGCGCCTGGATGTCTCATCGGAAAGTGCAAAAATAAAAAGCTTTAAAAAGACCGAAGGAAGAGAGCAAAGGCTAATGTGTTTCACGTTCGGTGTCACGCATCCGAGCATGACATTGAAACCTCTTTTTTCTCTATAGAGTTCCTCGATGTCGCTGCTGATTTTACATTATTTTCCTACTTTTTTATATTTTTATTACATTTTTGTATTTATTTTAAAGCAACGTAAGTTTTAAATGGTTTAAATCACATTTTATTTTCTTTAATATTATTTAAATAATTTTTCATTTTCGTTGTCATTGTCGATCGTATTAATACTCGAGGTGATACAAATGCAATAACCACAAATAATGAAAAAAAAGCTGCGAAACCATGAATAATTCAGTCGTTTTCATTAAATACAAATAAATATTTAAAGTAAATAAATATTGTTTATTTATTACCGTTACTAGGCTGTTGGATAAAAAATGTATATTTAAACATTTTGAAAATTGCAGTAAATGAATATATAGTTATGCTTTTACAAAAAAATGTAAAATCTACCATAAATATGAACATTCCATTCTTTAATCTCTTCAAACGTTCAATAAATAGAACTTTTTATTATTTCTAATGATTAACATTTAGAAAAAAATATAAAAACTGTGTACTCTCGAGTATTACGATGAATAAACTATCGATTTATCTTCATCTTGACTCTACAATTACACATACATAAAATTGATACTTTATAAACTTTAATTTCCACAATTATTTTTATAAAATTCAGATCCTTTCAAGTTTCTATAAACTATGCAATTTCCAGTATCTATAAATAGATAAAATGTAATGTATGAATATAAAATGAAATGGTTGTTGAATACTATGCATATCAAATACTAATATTGAATGTCAACTAAATTCTACTTATCATTCTATAAATTACATTTAAAAATTTAAATACATAATCATAAAAATTCAGAAAACTTAGAAGTCAAATGAACTACGCAGATAACTCAATTAATAAAAAACTTCTATATCTTAATAAAATTATAATACAGTTATTCTAATATTCGTTAAATTATCGTGTTTTTATTAAAATTTTAATAATAATCCGTTCTTTTCTGTAAAATAAATGACGATAAATTATTAAAGTTTTAATTTAATCTATTTTTTATCATTCTGAAGGATTATCTAAAAAATTATTGACTTTCATTAATTTATATAAAATTAAAATACGTGAACGCAGTTTTTTAAAACATATTTCTTAGATGTTATCCATAAAGTATGTTTATCAGTACAATGTTTACTGTAAGAAATCATAGTATTATGATTTTTCATCGACTTCTAAAAACATTTTTATCGATAAGTAAAAAAATATATACATAGTTATAACATTAATAATTAAGAATGAATAATAATTCGATATATATATATATATATATATATATATATATATATATATATATATATAATCTTAGTAATTAATTATAATAGTATTATTTTTCATTGTATACTAATATCTTTTTAATGTAAATAAATAATAATACTGATGGCGTTTAGGAAAATAAAAACAGTTATTTAAAGAAAGTTTTTATTTGAAAATCAATTTATTAAATTGATAAAATAAATTTTTGAAAATAGTTGAATTTTTTATAAATTTACTAAAAATTTAATTTATATTCTAAACTTGGTTAAATACCTGTAATCAAACCAAATAATAATTTTGTTTTAGAAAAATGCAAACTGTGTAAGTATATATCTCTTTCAAGGCACTTTTTATTTACTCAGAACTATCATACATTTACAAATTCACTCAACTGAGGTCACACCTCGAATTAAATCAAAGTCGAATTGCAGGAAGTTTAAATTATTCCGGACAGCTGGGCCACCCCGAAAGCTATGATTCGCCAGTGTCTGTCATCTTGACATCATTTATACTCACAGTCGATCGCAGAACATCGATGGAGCTAATAATTCAAATTTTGCCCAGAAAGTGAAAAAGTCTAACAAAACAAAGTACAATTATCCTTGTCATTTATATTCAAATATTAACTATTTATATTAAGACAAGAAAAATGATTATATTCAACTTTCATTTATTTAACTATCAATTTACGTACGAATAAAGTTTAATATTTGCAATGCATTAGCTAATACTTATTTTTGTTTTTTCAACTAACGACATTAGTTGAAAAATAATAAAATTGAATATACATATAGAAATTTTGAAATATTATACGTATTTTTAGTTTCACATATTTTAAATAAACCTTTACATATCAGAAAAACGTTTTAAAAGTTATAATATTTGACTGACATTTGACTGTTAATAAGTATCAATCTTAAATGAATCTGTTGCTACTAATTGCATTTAAGGATTATTAAGAAGATCCTTCTTTTGTTTGTTTTTATTTGTATTAATGAATGAGAGTATTTTCTATAGAATGTCCACGAATTTAACGGCATGAGCTATCCCGGGGGCTATTCAGAATGATCAAAGCAATACCGACCAAAGATAAATTGGCTCTTTGACTAATTGAAGTACGAGCTAATATTCTAATACTCTAATCAATACTAGAATACTTTATTTGTACTACATAGAAATCTTCTCAAAATTTTAAAATATGTTAAAATTGAAGATTTTATCATCAGTATATTAAACGCATATTATATAATTATAATATAATACGTACAATATATATAATTTTTACTAATGATTTAATTAAACGATGTGAGTCGTTCGTTTATTTATTTACAATATTCTGATATAATTTAAACAATGTAAACTTTTTAAAAAATGCCGGTTCTAAATATACAAATCAAATAAGAAATTTAATTTATATCTTTTCTTTGTAAATATAACATAACTAAGAAATTGAGAAATGATTAAGAATATTTAATTATTTGCAAATTGTTCAACAAAAGTACATAATTTAAATAATATTTTTATACATAATAACAAAGTTAATCATATTTAATGAATGAGAATTTAAAAAATATCATTAATTTGAATATTGCCATAGGTTACTTATTTGCTCTTTATCTATTATGAACAATAAATAAGCTCTAAGAAAACTAAATATAAATACAAGTAAAATACTAAAATATAAAAATAAATAAGAAAATACCTATAACTATACGTATTCTGTTTTAAAAATAATTATAACGTAATGAGCTTAATTTAAAATTCTATTCATATCGACTTAAATATTTTGATTAATCAATGGATCTCATCGTAAAGCTATTGTGAATATATTCTTAGAGAATAAGTCAATGATCTTGTGGAAATATCGAAGAATAAATGAATATCTTGTATTTTCCTTGAGACACCGTTTGAGTATACAACTATTTTGCAGTTGATAGTGGAGAGAAGATTGTAGGTTTAGGCAATAATATCCTCGCGTTACCTTGGTGCACAATATAAAAGGTCAGAGAGAGAGAGAGAGACAAACACGATTCAATCTTTTATGGGAAGGGTAATATTTTCCGATGTATTTAATTACACGGTTTGATTTATTAATAGTGAAACAGATTTCATATAGAATAGTAGAAAGGTTTTGACGTATTTAAAAAATCAGCGACCATTGACTAGTTGGAGAAAAGAAAAAGAAGTTTTAATTTACTTAACTATTAACTTTTAACTTTACTATTAGAAATCATCGGGCTTTATTTTCTTTGAAAGAACAATAGATCTCCAACCATAAACACGTCAATTTTTAATCTGTAATTTTTGTACATATATTACCGTGATATATTGGTCAGAATGAAGTATTCCACTGCTTCTGTACGTATATGATTAAATTTCTCTTTAATTAATCAATTGTCGAGAATACTTTGTATATAAAGTTAATTGCAATTGTCTCGTTAAAATTAATTACAGTAATTTTCAACATAATTTTAATTTTGTTACATTGTTCAATCAAATGGCATTGATCTAAATTCTTTTCCTCATATGATTAAAGCTTCATCAAATTTTATTAATTAATTACCATACAAAATATATATTACGTGGCTTGCTAAGTAGAACGTAATATAAATATTACTTTTATTTATCTTATTGATTCAAAGTTCTGTGAATGCAATGTATCAAGTGAATAAATTATGCTTATGTTAACCGATGATTACGGTGGATACTACTAGTGAAAAAAAAAATAATCATTTCAATAATTATTGGACCATAAAAGACCATTAATACAAATTTTATTGCATATTTAGGCCACCCAATTATTAAGAACAAACACGATTTATTAGATGTTAATAAAGTTTAGAGAAAAAGTTTTAATAATTACAAGCAGTAAAAATTTTCAACATATTAAAATTCCTTGGAGAAATTTATATCTTCATTTGTTATAAGTGAAAATACGTGCAATACAAATATATTAAAAAGGTATCGTACTTGACTTGATATGTCTCTACTACAGTTTTCTGTATTATTTTCCAAGTTCTGATCGCGTTATATTTTCTTGAAACAATTCTTAAAACTTTTACTTTGCTGTGACAAATATTATAAATGTTATGTGTTGTCCAGAAAAAAAGAAAAAATTTGTAATATTCTATAAAAAATTTATTTCTTCAATGATAGTTTCCATATTAAAAATTTATAAATATTTTCAAATTATTCTGGGAGTACAAAAACGAGTCCTTTCTTAAAATATAAATTTTCAAAATTTGTCTCCTGAAAACGTAAGAACATTTATGAAATAATTGCATATAATTTACAAAAGGCACGATTTATATTAGAAAAAATTAGTTTTTTAAACATTCATTCTAGTAGATTATAGTTTGATCAATTTAAAAAGTTTGGAACACTTTCACATCATTCATGTCGGTATAATTTGAAATACAAGCGAATTTGAGAATAAGTATGAGTAGAAAGTAAAAATAGAAGAAATTTATTAAAAGAAAAAGTTAGTAAAAAACTTCGAAGAGTTACAAATTGAAGTTTGCGATTGAAATGATGGCGGTAACGTTCATCAGATCTCAATTAACGTAAAGACCATTGGTCGGGAATGATTGTCGCCAGAGCATAAGCGATGTCAAGTACAATCATCACACTTTTCAAAGACAAAGTGCCGTTCCATGTTCGCACTTCCACGAAAGACGAGAACAACATATACTTAATAAAGTTAAATCTGATTCATGACACCATAGACTTCTCGCTCTTGTTTTCACTCTGTATATGCAATGTAAATGCGTTGACACGATGGTATACAATGACAGGACGCAAGAAGGCACTTAAGAATTGCTTAAAATAACCGAGCGGTTCGGAAAGCTCCTGAGAGAGAGAGAGAGAGATCGATAGAGAGAATTGCTCGATCGTTTTGCTCTCGTGCGCGTGGTATGTGGCAGCAGCATCATCGGCGTCGTCTTCGACGATCCCCTGAACACGAAACGTCACTTCTTCCTTCTCTTCTTCTATACCTGATTCAACAATTCTTAATATTCCGTCAGCTGTATAGTCGTAGTATAGTTCAGACTATGTAGTCTCAATTAAAAGCGATGCCTACGGTTTTTCAATAACTTCTATTTAGAATATTACATTATAATAAATAAAAGTTTTATGTTTACGTTTTTGTATTCTCGGGATATTCGTTTTACTTGAGGATCTGAATTGTGATTTTAATGTAAACAGATTATAAATTGAAACGATTAAATTTTAAGATTACGATATTCATTTTCCGAAATGTTCTATAAGTTATTTTTTTCGTAAGCTCCAACTTTTTATAAATCAGTAGATAAAGTTGATATAAAATTTTGATACTATTCGAGTGTGAGCTGAAGGTGAAAGTGTACTAAATTTTTCATACTTCAGTTTCAAGATTGTTTCAGCTATTTTATAGATTAGAAACTTCGTGATAAAATCTTAAAGACAGACATCACTGAGAAATATCTTCCCAAATATTAATAAAGTTTGTATTAAAGATCACATAAAGTACCTCGATATATTTAAGACAAATTCTTATAATCTATATACGTAGGTGAGACCATACACAAGATGAAACATTAATTCATTTGACATCGCTTTCAAGTCGCATACTTGTTGCCTCGCTACTGCTGGTTTACTAGCAATCTTTCGGTTATCCTTACCACTTACATTGTCGACACATGCATTATCCAGTTTTTCCATTTTATTTTTTTCTCACTTTCCCTCTTAGTCTCCTGCACTCTTACTTTATGCATCATCTTGAAGCGGGTATACATTTACCTCCCCAACTTAGAGAAAAAGTTATAATTATAAAAAGTTTCACTAACGACTAATGGCATTTTATTATCTAAATCAATAAGCTATAAATCAGTCCTCGCTCACTTACAGCAAGAGAAATATTTTTACACAAGGAGACTAATTTCCATTTAGTTTTTATATCTAGTTTTCTTTTTAGACCATTTTTAACAGTGATTTTATTATTCTTTTAATATTTGTTTCGTTATGCACTATTGATTTGCCGGAAAATAAATTAGTAAAATGAACAAATAACAGATTATTCTTTGAGTGATAATAGATATAAATTAATTATTGGCAGTTTTTCAAACTTTAACGCAAAAATAGAAAGTGCATACTTTAAGGCAATATGTTTTAAAAATTTTGACCACACAACAGTAAAGGAACAATGTTGTTGCTAATATGAAATTTTCTTTTAAAGACTTAATGAACATTATTTAAAGGTTTCAAACGTACTATTTCTAATATCCGAAAATCTAAATCTATTATAAATAATTTTTAATGCGAATAAAAACTTTTATTATCGAAAGTTTTATTCGAAGAGCTTCTCGAACTTTTAAGTAAAATCTGTTTAAAAATTAAACTTTGCTTTCTGCTTATTCATAAAAGAAAAGCTAATGAAAAAATCACTGAAATTACACACTCTCGCGTACAATTGTTAATTTCAATGAAGCACTGTCTTTGTCATCGAGAATCGCAAGATCACGTGCCCCTCAAAAGCAACTAATCGAGTAATTCGATTAATTATGAAAAGTATGAATTAACTCGGTGTGCCACGACGCCATAGTCCGGCTATTGAAAGTTTCACGCCTGCAGCATGCGATTTCCGGACTTAATGCGAAATTGAGTCCTTTATTATTCGAAATAACTCTCGATTTGTCGTTGGATTATCTTGGGGATAATATAATGGGAAATTTTCTTGGGTAAATACGCAGTCATCGAAATTGTTGCAGTTTTTAAATTTGTCCGATCAACTATTCAAAAATGTCGAAAAACTTCAAAACGAGAAATAAAATATTTACACGATGTATAAAATCAAAATGTTTCGCTATACCTAGAAAACTGATGATTTCTAACGTTATTACTCAATATTTTATATGATTTCATTGTATTTAAAGAGTTACTTCAAATTTTTTTTAATTTAGTATCAGATCACGTACAAGATAGAAATTGCATAATTTGGTAGCGCTTAAAATAACTAGATACGTTTGGTAACTAAATTATTTAATCACATAAGTTAAAAATCGATTGTAAATATTTCTTGAATGTTTATCATGTACGTCATTTTTCCGTGCTTCAAAATTAAAGGAATAGAGTGGTAAAATATAAAATTGGAAAATTTGACATGGAAAAATTTTTGAATGAAACAATTTTTAAAAATTAAACGCTAATACATATTAACCAGAATAAATAAAATTTATTCTATCTTTGTAATTGAAAACAAGAAATTAATGAATTTAAAACAAAATTACATCCTTATCTTTACAAAATAATGTTCAAAGAAAGATGTAAATTTTTTCATAAAAATAAGATAAGAGTAGTCTGATGTTGCTAGTTATAAATCTACAACGAAATATTATATATACTTTGCGAACTCCTGAAATGAAAACTAAAAAATTCTCTATTTAAAAAATAAATTTTTAACGTTCTTTACGTATAAACCATAACGCTTTAATTACATGTGGACATTCGAAAGTACGCGTAAAATTAATCATGCATTAAATACAAATAAAAGTTGACAAATAAAAGTCAGTACCAACACATTTTAACAACACATAAAAGAATACCTTGATTAAGAAACAAAAGGAAAAGCACAGGGTTGAGTCCAGATGTTAGATTTTATTTAAAGCAATATTGTTAGTGCCGTTCTATAGATTCGCATGACACAAGAATCTATGAAATCCGCATCTAATCTAATAGTTCGCTTTTAATCCGCGTGAGTTGCAATGCTAAATGCTGATCTATAGCTGTAACTAGATCAGGCCATCGTAGCATATAAGGCATAGAGCCGTACGACTAATCCCTCGAGCCTTAACGCGCTAGACAATGAACAATCACTGTGAGCGCACGAGATTCAATAGCCGGCACATGGAGACAAAACGAATGAAAATAAAAAAAACAATCACGACCAAAATACGTTACCATGCCCTTGATTAGCGTAATAGTGTCTAACCTAATATCGCATTCGATGCAATTGAAAAGCTGTGAACGTGCCAGATGTCCCAGAGTCCTTATAGGATTTTTCCGTGCGCAAATATCTCGGGTAGTGGTAGATATCCCGAGCTATTATTGACTGTCAAAATTATGCGGGTCCTTTTGCGGTGATGATCAAATGTCCTGCAGTGGGCGAGGATGTGATGCTCCAAGGCATTGATCGGGCGTAAAAACTGAAACACAAAGGCTGTTAAACGTGAAAGCTATATGCACTTGTGTCAGTGACAATACTGAAGTTTGTCATTTTTTGTGATCATAAATATCATGTGCCTGAGGCAATATTGTGATAATGGTATTTCTAACAAGTTGAAATTTTTTCTTTTCTTCTCTTTTCTCCGTCCTTTTAATGCGCTACTGAATTCATAAATTAAATTCCGCCAGTTTTTCAATATTTTCCTACCGACCTTACAATCAGCTGGTTTTATGGTGAAATGAAAATTCATGAATTTCAAGGACTTACTAAATCACGCAAAGCTAATTTTGTACGGTGTGTCAAACATTTACTCTTATTATTAGCTTGTCTTGTGAAAATTTAAATTCGATTATTCAGTCTTATAAATCAATATAGCTTGAACTGCAAAATATTCTTATAAGAAAGTTCTTTACATTGCCCGTTCTTTTATGTTTTATATATATTATTCTAACAATCAATACAAATATAATTCCGCCAGAGTATTTCTATATGTTAAATTAAAATGTATCTTAAAATAGCTTTAAGAATTGTGGTATATGATACATAATTACGTTATTGAAAAGGACTTTGAGTAAGTACCTTATTGTATATCTATTATCTTTATACATGGAACGAAGCTAATCGGGATATAGAATTTACTTACAAATATGAAAAGTTAGCTTTTGATATGAAGTTCTGGACTTTTGAATTCCATATACCTGGAAGAATATCAGGTAAACGCAACCATTTTAAGGTATTGAAGGATACATTGCGTAAATTCAAGGTATTGTAAATTGAGTCTTAAGTCATGCTTGAATAACGATTATTGCATAAACACATGGATCAAAATCTCGTAATCAGAGTTTACACAAGGTACAATCTATATATTCAAGTACATTAATTATTTTGATTACTTTAACTCATTTTTCTGATGAATATTTAATTATGATTTAATTTTTTAGAATAAGTATATCCTTTTATATAGTTTTGTATATTGACTTTACTGTTGTTCTCTCTCTCTCTCTCTCTCTCTCTCCCATTCTCTCCTTTCCTGCATAATAGCTGTCAGAAAAATCTGTTAGTAGTAGTAGTGGAACGTATTCAACGAGGGGAAAGACAGCAATTGTTATGGCCAGAACAGGCCAATCTATTTTGCCTTTCCTCTTTGCGTACTTTATATAGTACGCAACTTATGAATTTTAAGAATATAAAATATATGAATTATCTATTATATTTGCCATCACTGATCATTAGCTACTTTTTATAATCACTTATATTATAACACGCTTAAACAAATATTTAACAAAACAAAAAATAAATATAAAATTATAAATAGTCTTAAAATTAAAAAATCTTATTTCATTAGATGCAATATATATCAAGGCTTAATTTTATGTATATGTGTTCATTTAAATGAGAACAATCATCGAAGTATCATATTTTATACAAAAAATGGTAATAATTTGATTTTTTAAATTAACTTTTTAATTAGTTGTATTACATTTGTTATTATTGTGTAAAAAAAATTATGCAAATTTCTTACTGTGCAACGTGAATGTATGATAAAATGTATTATTAGCCATGATTAAGATAAATTTCCTTTTAGAAATATTTTCGCTTTCAAGATAAAAAAAATTTACGGTTAAAGATATTTTGCTTTGTTTATTTATACGATTCATGTTCCAAAAGAAAAAAATATTTTTCTTGGCGCTCATGAAAAAGGAAAAAGAAAACGGTGTTATAGCTAAAAGCAGAAAGATGATTTTTCACTAACGCCATATACCCATGTACCATTTGGAATTAATGATTGTAGAAGAGCGAGAAATTTATCTAACATCTGCTTTTGTGTTCAGCTACTTTATTTACGTCGATGTCCGCATGCAGCCTAAACAGTGGTTGAGATTCATATGAAGGAATCGTTTTATCAAGCCATACCATTATCTGGCCTCACACCTTTATTTTGCTTATTTTGCACCTTCTAAAATATATATATACTAAACTCACATAGAAGCAGTACGTAGGACGTGTATAAGAATTGTGTAAAAGAACAAAAGTTTCTTTTTTCAGGGCACATGAAGACCCTCAATTTATTTTACCATCTCTCCTTCGCTAGAAATTGTACGGATCTTGAAAATCTTTCTTTCTCAAGAATTTCCGCATAGCGATGTTTGTGCAGAAGGAATGAAAAAACGCTGCTTTCTTAGTTTCAGTCTCTAAATTCGTCTTTATCTCTTGTTCTAGATCTCCCTTGTGATTTTTTCGGTTTCTTCTGTAGCAGATCTTCCTGCTTTTTATAGAAAACGTTTTTAAAATAATTTACTTATTGAACTACTCGGTTGAATCGGTTTTCCTGACATTTAGGTTATGTTAATGCATTATTTAATTTTTACGTAGTCTTAGAGCTTTGAAACTACACTAAAAAGTGCAAATCTTTAAGAATTAACTAACTTTTCTAATTAAAAGCAGTGAAATAAAATCTTAAGAAATATATTTAAATTATATATATATATATATATATATAATTCGCATAAGTATTTCATACACGAAAATTTGAATGTAATGATTATGAAATGACTATTCTTTAAATAGTCTGCATTGTAATATTATAGAATTCAAGTTTTTACTTATAATACTATTCTTCATAATAAGGTATTTGGATAAAAAAAATTATTTCTCTGATCAATATAATATGCATTAAAAATATTTGATTATATATTATTGTTTTTAAATTTAGTTTATTATTTCTTTTCTTATTTAAAAATCTTCCACTTTTCATTTTTTTTATTAAAACGATATATGATTATTACTTTTTTATATCACGTTCCAGATATATGCTCTGCTAATCTAAATATACATAATGTAATTATTCCAATGATATTAGATGCAATATATAGTTCTCTCAGTTTATGATTATTAGATTTCACATAATTTCCAGCTTGCCATCGATGGAGTTGACGCAAAAGTTCCTCTCTTTTTTGGTGCTAAATAGTATTTCATCCTAAAATTAAAGTGTTATCTACTTCAAAAGAGTAGAGTTTTTATATTAAACATATTATATATAAAGTATTTGCTTTATATTTATAAATTATAAAAGTGTAAAATGTCTCATTAATAAACCTTGATAAACATTAAAATAAAAATTAAAGTTTAAAATAACTAACTAAATTAGTAAAAATGTCTTGAATGGTTTAGTATAGCTTTTTCAATTCAATTATGGAAATTTTTTGCAGTTTGTGTTACTCAATGACTTTTTGAGTAGGCTGAATTAATAAAGGGTATTTTAAACTTAAAATTCCTATTTTCCTTTTTACTCGCTTTCCGTTGATATTACTACTTAGTTTCATTTTCGTCATATATTCATCTTAAGCAGCGTTTTATTTACTTTTTTTGGTATCTGTATGACGACTATTAAATGTATCGCGTAGGCTGTTTGACTTTCGGATACTTAATGTTGCGATCATCTAACCCATATACTAAAACGTTGTACCTTCAATATTAGTAGTTACAGCATAAACAATACTAATCTAAAGGCGAGTCATCAATCCGAGGAGTAGATGATGCCACAAAAATCGACCATTGATTATAACTTTCAATCATAGGTACAATAAATTATAAGTCGAGTATGAGAACAATTATTCTGCGCACCTTCCGAAAAATAAACTCTCATCCACCCGGTTCGGATTAGTATTAAGTAATCGAGCGAGCAGGAAGGTATTCGACGACTACAGTATCCAGGAGAAGAGCAGCCAACTAATCAACAGCCTAGGAGAACAAATCGCTAGAGAACAACTGAAACACTGAACCACTCGATAAATAGAACTACCGCCCATCTATTTCTCTCTCGCACATTTAAATAAATCAAATTTTCATTTTAATTCTAAACCCACGTACAATTATCACCGCATATGATCCGAACCGGCACTGTTCCTTAGTTGGTGCTAAAGGCGAACTCGATCTGAGTCATGTATCAGTACATATTTTGGATTTATTTTTATTCACATAAATGCATACATGCTTTATATGTAAATATTTGCGTAACTTATATTGAGATATCCACACTAATCTATTGTAATTAATATTTTATCCCAAAAATAATATTATGTCTACTTTTTACTTTAAGAAATAGAATATATTTTAATTTTAATAATGTAAATTGTTTACTTTAAATAACATATGCTAAAGATTGTAATTAAAATTTAAATACATTTAAAATGTAAAATAAAATGAATTTTATACTAAATTATATACTATATTCTTTAAATACTTCTGATATAATTACAATATGATATGATATAAATATTTATCGAGTATGGAAAATTAAAAGATGTTGGATCAAGATAATTAGCATAACAGTAATCTAAGTAAAATTCAAAATACAATTTATAATTACTTTTGCAAATCCAGTTTACATATTAAGTATTAGAATCTGCGAGCTCAAAAAAGATAGCATTCTTAAAATGTGTATTTGATAACTCGTTTAGAACCGTATCTGATATCACGTGCATATCAAGACTTTTGAGTTGTATTATAACATAGAGTACGAGATACTTTTTCAACTTTTGGAAAATTCATAGGTTTCATGAATTCACATGCATTTATACCCAAAAATACACGGATATGTACGTGCATAATATATGGTGCATGCATACAAATTCGTCTTGAAGTACACCCTTACAGTTTTCCGTATAATACACTGACTTCAACTTCTTCCATCATCACTTCGTAATATCCGTGATGATACTCCAGCCTTCTCGGCACATTTGTTCTGTCTCCCATTTACCGCTTAGCTTTCATTCGCATATCTCGGTAATTATTTTTCGCTTTTCCAGATCGACGCGTTTTTCCGTAAATTAGCCGAGATCCACGGTCGCTAAAACGGGTACCTTTTTATTCGTATCCTTTTCTGTCCCTGTTTACTTTATCTCTTTGTCACCCTTCTGCCTCTGCGCTTTGTCTTTCTCTTTTCTTCTTTATACAAAGTCTTTTTAAGACTAAGCTACGTAAGCACATTTTCCCACTTTAGAATTTGCAGTCATTAATAATTGTTTTATCATAATTTCTATATTTTTGTATTTTATGTACTTTTTATAAATCAAAAACTGTTATCTTTTACTGTTTATCGAAAAATATGAGCATACAAGTTGCGAGATGACGTATAATTTTGCAACTAAAATTTCTTTTTCCTTAAGCGTTACGTGAATAAGAAATTTTGACAACAATGCAAATAATTTTTAAATACAATATTAGTTTCTTTAAAACATATTAATTGAAAGAATAAACTACTTTGCTTTGGCGTTATTGAAAAATAAATAATAATTATTATAATAAGCTAACGTTTTCTATTTTGTATTAAGAATAGAATGGAATTCTACACATAAAGTATATTACATCTCACAATTTGGTATATATTCTTCTCCCTTTTTCCAATCCGTTTCCTTCTGTGATACATACTTCGCCGCTTTATTCGCCCACTTGCTATCAATCTGCCTCCGAATGGAGGATCTTCCGCATTCATTGATCCGGGTATTGTCACAAAGCCAAAGAAAGCTGTAACGTTCGTAATACGATATCAAGCAAATTCTGTAATACTCAGTGTCTCGCTGAAATTTCCTGATAACATTGTCAATTTATTATACTCTGATAATAAGCAGGAAAGCAATGCGTAAAGCTCATTTTAAGCAACGTTAAAATTGATCAAATTTACGGAACTGTGCGTTCGAGGTTAAATAATATCCTAGGTTATTAAGAGAAAATTGAATACTGAATGTTAAATGATTTTAAAAACATTACCATTGCTTAGCATTTTAACTTAATCTACATCTTACTCTTGTTATTAGATAAGAGATTAGCTAATAGTTGATTTTATAGTCCTTGTCAATTAAAGATCATAAAGTCTGCTTGAAAACGAATATTAGAAATAAAATTTTTATTATATTAGTAATCAAGCCTATTTATTTATTATTTTTATTGTCACAAAATTCTAACGTAAAAATTTCAGAGATACTAATGTTCAATAGTTGTTTAACACTATGTGTTTACATTCATTTTTATAACGCATTTGAACAAATCCAATTGAACAGTAATCTGATATTTGCAAGCTATTTTCGGTTATCCTCGAAAAAAATGAGATGAAGAAATCTCACGTCGCGTGTGGTAAAAAATTTACAGTTTTCCTCATAATCAGACTCCAGTTGTCTATTTTCTTTCAGGGGGCGCAGATTATTTGCTAATAACGTTGATTGTCGAGATCCACATAACGATTTCCTGATTCACTTCTTTCTCTACCTTCTAGGACAAGAGATCGTGCGAGCTCAGAAAGAGAATGTGCTGCTCTGCACAACAAAGTAATATTCAAATTTAAGAAGATTACGTGTAATGGTATTATGGAAGATATCCAGGAGAACGTAATATTTGAGTTTTTAATTTCATGATTTTCTTTGTAATTAGAAAATTGTTTTCCGAGATATATTAAACTTGAACAATTTTAAACAAGAAATAAGTCAATAATATCAATTTTTTATTTCTACACAAATAATACGTATTTTATAATAAACTTTGTTTAATTAATAGTAATTAGAGACTATTATAGGAGTTTTAACGAATAGTAAATAAACTGCTGTAGATTATGTAACTGTAATTTCTAGGAAAATGAAAATAGTTACTTTCATTTTTATCATACAATATTTCAAAATTTTCAAACAGCTCGATAAAATGTTAAATAAAAATTTTTTATACAAGCAGCTTTCAGAAAACTAAATGTTAAAGAATATCAAGGAGAAATATACCGACACTTTTCCGCGGATCGCGTCGCGATCCGTTGAAAAATGAGAACTGCGCTCTTTCATGAATTTCTCTTCTTAGTTTTGCAAGATTCGCAGAAATCGTTAGAATTGCTTTAGTAAATTCAAATAGTATAATCAATTATTGCAACTCACTTTAAAACAGAAATGAAAATTCGTATGCAATACCCTGAACGTACACATTTTAATTTTATCAATTTATCTTTGTGAAACATTCATATACGAGAAAAAGTTAAATCCTCAACCGTAGAAACTTTGATTAACTTAGTCACTTGTAAATGATATGCGTAGAAATAACTGGGAAGATATCGTATTCTAGAACGATAAAATGCTTATATATGCATAAATTATATAGTATAGTAATGTAATTTAGTGGTGATATTTATGTTGTTTTATTACAGCAAATATTTAATAAGTAGGATAATAACAAACTTTTGATTAATAATATATTATTATGGGTGTACTACATGACTGAACCGCTTACTAAACGCCCTCTCCTTTGCCTCCAGCTATTAGCAAAAAACTTGAAGAATATTTAGTATTTAGTTAAGAGATACTAATTCTAAAATTTTACATATAAAAATAATGTTTTTGGAATTAAAAGTGTAAAAATGAAAGCTCAAGATGTAATAGTAAACGTTATAATTGAGTAAATCATTTTATCATCGATACTACTTAGAATATTCTTGTCAAGTGTCAGAACTTTGATAAGCAAAGTCATGTTTTTTATATCGCATGAGAAGAAAAAGCCGGGTCCCGAACTAATAAGCAAGATTTTTCGAAGATGTAATTCCGCTATAAGAAAAGTACTCGTGTAGATGGTCTTCGTCCGTGAATTACGCTACAATTCGCTGAAAAATAAGAAATGCCGTAAGGTCCTCCCGAGGATTTCCGAATGCTTCTCTTCTCGACCGTACTGAATGCACTCCCACGAGGATCGCGCTGTAAAACTACAACGATAATTTAAGTAGCATGCGGCATAAATATTCTCGAATTGTTCGGTGAATACGAGGTAGTCGTTCCTTAGGTGGAACACTGGGGGCCGCTCTCCGTTTTCCCGAAGAAGAAAGACCCGCGTACACCGTGGAAGCCGATCTCCTCGAAGCCTCAGAACGACATACGGCTCTTTTTCTCCCATTGTCCTCTCTATATGTGCAACGCAGCCAATTTCTACGGTCCCACCTTTTTTCGTTTCTCCTTTCTTTCGCGCGCAACCGTCTGTACGCGCCTCTACTTTTACTGTTCTCTTTTGTCACAGGACTACGTACGCACACTCACTTATACACACCGGGCTCTCACAGTACACGTCTTCTAGTCCATTCATCGTCGATGATTGTCCATTTATATTTACTCATATTTCTACGCTTCACTCGTGACGTTTTACTGCCTTAACTTTTGGATATACAAAACTGCAAAAATCAACAATGCTCAAAGCATAGAATCTCTGATGTCTATTGAGATTTATTACTTCGACATCTTTTCATTTTATTTTGCTTCTTCTCTTATTGCTCGAGAGTCTAGGAAGTTCAAATGAAGAAAGAAAATTAATGTTATCGCTTGACACAATTATAATTTGTAAAAATAAAAAAATATTCTGTTGCCATAAATTTTATAGTGTTCTTTCTAATAAATTTAATCGTGATGCGTGTAATACACAAGAGTATTGGATGCTTTGTAAACACCAAATTTGCATTCACTAACAAAAATTAGAATTCATGGAAAGATTCTTGGAACGTCTCACTTTGATTGTAAAATTCGTAAAATTAGTATTTTAAATACTAAATTTAAAAACATATTATTTTTTAGCATTGAACATACATCTTCGGGCCCTATTTTATCTCTGAATGCTGGCTGTATAACAAAAACTAAACATTATATTTATGCTTTTAATACTTAGAAAATTTATACTTATTAAACTTGAAAATGTGTACTCAAGTTTTTAACTTGATTTTGATTTTTTGATAAATATAGTACCTGAATTTTTATAAGCACTAATACCATTGCTTGGTAGTATATTTTTCATTCAATATAATAACAAACATAAGAAAAATGATTCTAAATATATTTCAATTACACGTACTAAATATCTATCTAATATGATGATTTCTTCATCGAAATAAGAATTTTTCTTTCGTACGAATCTTGTTATCTTTCATGATAAATATTCGTCCATGCACACACATTTATACTCTTATTGTAATACCTGCTAAAATCCAAACAAAAATATGCACGTTGAAAAAGCAACGAGAAAGAAAGACTTTTCATGATAAATCTGAGACATAGAGTATCGATTTCAAGATAACAAAATTACCTTGAGCTCGAGAAAAATCGTATTCATACTTCTGTGAATGACGAGTTGCGGGCATAACAACGACACCGTTATGCACAGCGGTTGTAAAAATGCGAAGAAACAGGCCTTACGGAGAGGAACATAAGACTTTTGTGTCTGCGGGGAAACTGCGAGATGATTCACGACTTGTCTTCAGTTGCCAAAGTCTGCATATTGTAGACGCTTTGCTGGGACGCAGGAATTCCTACGTTCCAGGATGGTGCGATAGCAAGGCTCTAAAAAATACGCTCAAAATGCCCGAATTTATAGCGCTTGATTGTTTGCTTTTTTCTTGATGTCGCATGGAGGGTATGGTGAGATGAAAAAATATCCTTAAGTAATCTTTCGTGTTTCTCTCGTGCTTAAGTAAAAGAGAAACAACTTATCACTTCGATAACGCTATAATGCACTTCACCTGACTGATTTTATGATGATTCATAATTCATCTTTTCTTCTTTATATCGTGAATTATGAAAAAAAATTTCTAAATACACGAGTCAATTGATCAAGGCTCTAGCTCTGCCTTTATATCCCCTTCTATCTAATTTGTTGTATTTCAAAAAGGCAGGTTAAATACATTATATAAAAAACTTATAAGTAATAGTTTATTCCTTATAATAAATTGTTTTAATATAGGAAGTTTTTCTAATAATATTAGAAAAACTAGGTTCTCCTTTAAGTGATAATATACAACAGATAGTTTTATAATGTAAAAAAAAAATAAGTATATATAATGTAAAAAAGATCATTGTCCTTTCACGATGTTTAAAAGTCCATACCTTCGCTATCAAGGGATCTCTATTTTCGTTTTTATTCAATATACATAAAAGCTCTGAAGGAAACTACTTTCACATAAACGTAAGAAAGTTCGAGGCCAGAAACGAACAATTATCCTTAACAAGCGCAGAAGAATGAACTTCGTTTGCACTGAAAACGTCAAAAGGCAATCTGTTTCTGTACTCTGCCCAAAAAAGGATCCGTGCAGTTCTTTTGCCCATGCTCCTACTTCTCTTGCATCTTCTGCTTTCTTCATTGGTGGTATAGATACACATTTTGCCATAATATCAGTACTATGTCTTGGCGAATTTTCCTTTTCGCTAGTCCCATTGAAACCGACCGAATCGCGTCTAATTCAGCGACCACTGTCTTTTCTTTCGAGGCTTCGGTTGCTGTATCCCTCCGTCAATTTCTCCACAGCTATTTTCTCGTACATTTAAGGTCATTTTTATCTATTCAACTCCCAATTGGAATCGGTAATTGCCGTTAAAATTATCCACCTCGGAATTATCTCATATACAACTTTCGCCTTTCCCACTCTTAAACTTCTAACTTTTCTTATTCCCTTGCTCTTCTTATTTTTTTATCCACCTATCCCCTGAGTTCCTTTACTTTCATTTTCTCAATCTCCTTATCCTTTCACACATCGCGTATTTACTTTTTCTTTTAATTCTTTTTTCTAACTTCCATATACTTTTCGTCTACGATTTTTTGTTCTTTGAGCACTTACATTATTCGTATGTACGTTCTCCTTCTAATTTCATTCTGTTTTTCTTATTTCTTCAATTCCATTCTAATACGATGTTTATACTATTTTTGTATTTTTACATTTAATTCAACCGAGCAAAATTCAATAAACATGTTTACAAAATAAATTCTTAATAAATAAAAGTGATTCACTAGTTACTTACATGCACAATAAAAACTAATACTGCTATACTTTTGATACAAGTTATAAAAAAACGATAGATTTATCCGTTCAGTAGCTTAACAATTATCTAACTCATTTTATTATTTTCAATCTACATTAGTGAACGATTAAATTTTTTTTTCAATTATAGAAATGGCTGCTGTTTTACTATCAAATATTCCAGAAAATTAGTACAATTTTTGTAAACTTAATTTCATAAAAATAATTGAATTTAAAAAAATTATTTTTATGTGAAAAATGCATAACAGAAATATAACACTAAAATCTCTAAATTTTTTTCCTTTGCCTTCATTGGCTTTTTTTCATCTCTACTTTTCATTGCTGGTCAGTGGAGTATCCCATTGCAGAAAAAAAGAGAAAAAAACAAAAATAACCGTTCCTATTTTTTCGATGGCGTCTTTAATCTCAACTGAATTACATGGGCTATGCTTCACCCTTTTCAGAAAAGATATGAACGACGGGATTTATCTTATCTTGCGGATTGGTCAGTGACTGCTAGAAGCTCCGGTCTCGTCCTTTTCCTCTTTCTCCCCAGCCCTCTTTTTCTTTCTTCTATGTCTTCTTTTCTCTAGAAAGTTCTATCTTTCTTTCTTCTCATATAGTTAGATGAATTAAAAGATAAGACTTTCGTTGAAAATTCAACGTACATGCATACGCTCCATCGTGTTCCTAGTCGCGCACACAGAATACGATTTTCAAGGATGATCAGGAATCTACAAATTTTCTCAAACTTTAATATTCTTAATGAATTTCGAATATTCTTAATAAATTTAATATTCTTAATAAATTTAATATTTTTAATAAATTTAATATTTTTAATAAATTTAATATTCTTAATAAATTTTTAACTTTATACTCAGAAGCATTATTTCATTTGTTATTTGATTCAATTACATTGCTTACCATTCTTAAAAAAGTTTGATGATTTCATTCTATTTCCACACCTTCACTGAACAGATTCTCTGAAAACTTCTTTAATGTTTCTTTATTACTTACTCGAAAATAAATTAGCTTACAATGTCAGTATGTCTGTTAAAATGTATTTAAATAAGTACAGTATATCCAACTAATTCAAATTATAATACAAAGTCGTTAAAGTCTTTCTCAAAATTAATTTAAGTCATTATTAAAAGTTATTTGTACAAAGATATTTTAAATGATGAGCTGGAAAACAAAATTATATACTTTATACATAATTACAATCATTGCTATTAAATTATATACATATAATAATAATTTTAAGCGAATAACTGATTTTATCACAAACTTTATTAATAATAATTTAATTCTACGGTATAATTTAGAAAACAGTTCATTATCTTCATTCATTAGGTTTTCATCAAACAAACAACAAGATTATTTTTGGAGGCACAGACATTTTTCATAAATCTGATGAATATTCCAAATGCGTATATCACATAACTACAAAAGTTAAAAATAAACAATACTTCTTATAAGTTACATGACAAGAACAATCGTATAATGTGGCTGTCGCCTTAATTACAAGTAATCAGAGAAAAAGTTAAAGTGGATGGAAAGGTGAATTATACCTCGAATGTAAGAAATTACACAAACCCTCTTGGAGAAAAAAGCTCTGCATGATAACCCACAAAAATTCCAGTCTCGTAGCCAAGTAGGCCAGCATCAGTCAGCAGTGCCACATGAGAGGATGTACTAAAATGGGGGGCTAAGCGAGAAAGCGCCTAGAACGAACGAACGAAAAAGAAGAACTGTAAAGAGTAAAATATCACAAAAATGGGAAGGAGGATTACGTAGTACAATAGTAGTCGTCGAGGTAGCGTACAGCTTATTTGCAAAGCGAACGCGTAGAAAGAAGGAGAAGATAGCTATATTCCTTGACAAAAAGAAGAGGAATAGAGCGTCAGAAGAGGAGAAAAAAGTAACACGGAAGTTGGTAATACTACTCGCCAGCCGTTCTCTTCGGACTCACTGGCGAATAAAAAGCGACAAAAACCAAGCTGATTATCCCCAGAGAATCCCAACTTCTTGGGAGGCTAAACTTTTTAAAGCCAGGCGAAAGCTCGAGCCGCGGTCTGGGTTTGGTGTGCCATAGCCGTGACCTGCTTCGCTAAACGCTGTCCAAGAATTTTTTTGAGAGTCGAAGCCCTACTATCGAAGCACGTGGCCCTGTCAAAGCGCTCAGAATTTCCGTGATATCCCGATCCGCTCATCGGAGGAGCGTTACCTCCCTCCGCTCTGACTCTTTGATCTTTTGTTCCTAGAAGTTTTTTAGCCTCTCAGCGAATTCATACAACGTTTGCGTTTTTCGACATTTACGTTCGACGCGAGATCATTTTAAGGAGGTTCAACCAATTTTCAGAGGTCTATTAATGTCGAATTTACGAATACCATTACGGACTTTGATTTTTTCCCTGACGCTGAATTATTCATGCCACAGCCAATAGTAGTACGAAAGAAAATATTACTTAACAAGTTCTTCTACGGGATCCTCATCATTAGTCATTTACGGTACTTGATGAGCAGAGTAATCAAACGGACTCTTCAAACCGAAACTTTTCCGTATAAATTTTCCGTTAACCAACTATTACTAGATAAAGAAACATAGTTTAATTTTACATAAGACTCAGCTTGTACTCGGCATTATATCAACTTTGTCAATTGTTTAAATAATTAAAAAATGTTTTCCACGATAGGCATATTTTGTGGGAAAGTAAATGAAAGAGAAACGTTTATTTTTTTACAAACCTTATTGTAAATCTTCTTTTTTATTTCTTTTTATAAAGCTATAATTATAAATTATATATAAATGTATAATTTATAATATAAAAAGAAAGAGCTAAGGTACCACAGTACAAATCCTTAAGAACACCGTTATTTCCGAAGTATTTGCAATTCTCATTTTCGTCGCAAAGAAATCCATAACGACATAAGCAAAGCAAAGTGGCAAAGAGAGAAGCAATTTACAATCCATACCTTCATAAGACTCGATTATAAACTGAGAATTTATATGCAATGTGAGTTTTACTCTCCGAGTGCCCAATTGTTAGACAGTTGTGTGAGCCTTCTTTTATACTTTACGAGTGTAGCTTGTATTTTACAGGGCACGTAAAACACACTTTAATACATAGATAAGTATGGACATGTTCGAGCCCTCCACTAAAAATTAGGCCCATATTGACTGTGCTAGCACTCAACGTTGCTCACCGACACTAACTACACGTTATATATTATTATTTAAAGCTTCTTCTATTAAGATTTTATTATAAATACAGTTTGTTGCCTTAATCTGCAAGTAATTATTATTCCAAAATGTCATTTGAGCGAAAATTATAGTCGAAATTATAAATAATATTTTTCGTTTCAACATGATAAGCAATAAATCAAAAGTATGTGTATGAACTACGTAAATATTAAAAATTAAAATAAATATATAATTCATTATTTCAGATTTGTAAATATATACAAATGTAAATCAACTACAATATTATGTACATAATACATTAAATTGAATATGCACTAAAATCATACACATATAAATTAGCAATATATCATAAAAATCGACAAAGAAATAAAATCATATGTAATTACTTTTCTATGTATTTAAGGGAGATCTAAAAATATAACTAAACGGAAGATTAAAAATAAAATATAAACCTTTAAAGAAATTCATTCATTCATTTTGGCAAAATAAATTTCAAAACTTAGGGGTAAACAATACTATCAGATTGTTATTTATGTAAATAAAAACTTCGTTTTGCATCTATTATCACTGAACGTAGTGAAAATTTGATTTTGAACTCCAACTAATGGATATTTATCTGCTCCTAAAATTTATGTTCTTCTAATTACCATTATTATTATCCACAAATATATTTTTATTATATGTACCTTGAAGTAGGTTATTTCTTTTATTCAAGCATATAATACTTTCAAATGGTATCAATATAAATTGCTTTAAAATAAAAAAATACTTTCTATCCAGAGTATATTTAAGAAAATAATATGTCATATTCTAAAATGATCTCATAATTTAAATCAATAGCATATTAATATTTTAAATGGTGTTCTTTATACAATACAAATATGTTCTTCATGGTTACATAATATATAGATAAAAGCTAGTTCGAATATTTTAATTTTTATTACTCATAAATATATTAATACTTTATCACTGAAAATAAATAAAGTATATTTGAAAACACTGAGAGCTCACCTCTTTGTGTTAAACTTTTATTAACTAAAGTAAAAATTCTAATTACTAATATAAAATATATGATAGTTCCTCAACATTATAACAATTAAATAAACACACTGTAACTTTTAAAATTTCCAGTTAACTTTGTAATATATACAAAAAAGTATATAACTATATACATTTATAAAAACTCCATTCAATATCATCAATAAAAAACTTTCGAATCAAATGAAATTGAAAAAGTATAATTTCAAATTAAGTGATTCCTATCTATAAAAATCTAAATAAATACGAAATTTACAAACTAATTCCAATTTAATTTACTTGTCTATATTATCGAAGGAAATTCATATGATATATGTGTCCTCAAAGGTTTGTTTTTGTTATTTTTTAGATTTTTATTTTAAATTCAGCCAATAATCTTATCACTTTGTTGTATATTCTTTCTAATATTAGAAAAAATATTACTATTTTCTCTTTAAGTTTCGTATCAGCTTCTTATTATTTTAAATTAAACATGAAGAAAAAATTGTTAAAACCAGTAACTTTCCAATTTAATATGGACTTACTAGTCAGCGTAATTCACTTTAGGATTGATTGAGAATCACATATTGATATTTCATAATTCAAAGATTTAAAAAATCTTTCTAAAAAATTGGTAATTAGAAAATCTTATCAAGAAAAAGTCACAGTTACTTGAGTCAGTAAATAGTTTAGTTTTTGCAAAAATTTACGTAAAAATTAAGTACATCTTAGAATTTAATTTAGCGTTTAATGAATTCCAGTAGAAAGATTTTTTTAGTAACTACTGATCAATCCGAATCCTTAACTTTTTTCTTCAATCTTATTATGTTATTTAGTTATAAATTATATTGATTGATATTATTTTTACAATGAAAACATACCATTGATTAACTTTATGTTTAAATATTATAATTTTTTAATTACTCACACATAAATCCGTATAACTGGTAATGTTATGCTAATAAATACTGAAAAAACGGTCAACTTAAAAAATTCCAAAATATCACAAGCGATACAAGTGCACAGTTGGTAAAAAATTTAGTCTCAGCAAACAGCGAGTTTAAAAAGAGACATTTTCTCGAGTACACAATAACGGTGAAAGAGAGAACATAATAGTGATTGACGAACATGATATGCAATATAATAATACGAGCAATTCACGATGAGAAACTTGAGAAGAAAAAATCTATCTCATCAAGAAAAAATCCATGTGAATCGCTTAGATTCACATGGCGGATAAATGTGTAGAAAAGCTCTTGCGCATTCTCCCTTATAGCCCTTATAGTGTAAACTTACTCTACATACAGTCGTGCGCGCACAATACACACATAGACGGAGCGATAGCAAGGAGCTTGGTTAATTATACGAAAGAATGTTCACCACTGTATATATCTATATATAAGCGAGTAACCTCACTCTATTTGTCTTGCAGGTGTTATCTGGGCAGGTGATAAGCACCCTCCTGACGTCGGCGCCGGCTCTTCCTCCCTTCGAACCCTTGTTGACGATACCGGCGTGCTCGAGCTCTCAAGCTCAAGTAGCACGCGTGTGTCAACCCCTTATCCGTACAAGGCGGCTGCTGCTTTTGCCTTCCCTTCTCCCCCTTCCTTTTGTCAAGAGTTAGCCAAGAGATGAATAAAAGAAAAAGAGAAGAAATATGAGAGAGGCCTGAGACTGCTTATACTCGGCGGGAGAGGGAAGGGGGAGGAAGAAACAGAACTGGACTACAGTATTAACGGCAAGAGCTTCAGAGCTCATTCGAAATAAACATGAGATGGAACGTTGCTAGCTTCTGCTACTGGTTCACCCTACTCCTGTTGTCATTCGACCTAACAAATTTAGTCTACGCCTTCCTCGAGGCCAGAGGTAGGTATCCGTTCACTTATACGAATATCTGCGCAAAGCTTCGATCTCGTAATAATAAGCCTTGCTACGTAGACATTTACGCATTTCTGCTTTTCTAAATATTTGACTAAATTTGATATTATGTCTAATGAAAGAGGTGAATGTGAAAAATGTTCTCCTTTTGATTCCGCACACGAATGCCATGTTCTTGAAGTATGTCAGTTTACTTATATCTAAATATTAGTATATCTACCTTCGAAAGCCGTGTAAAGTCTTTAGAAAATTAAATTCTACGAATTCTATGATTTACGAAATTCAAAAATATGAAAATAAGAACCAGTTTTTAGTAAATTCTTCCGCTTATCTTATACTACAAAGATTTTTCGATAAAAATATTTCTTAATATAACAATCTCTTGGTAAACAGACAACGTGATTAAATTCTAAAAATCTCTAAAGTACAGCATCTGGCATTTATAAGAATTAAGATGAATTATGATTAATATAAAAATAGAACTCATCAACAATTGGTTTAAAAGAGAAATTACCTTAATATTTAAGGTATTTCCATTAAATAAAAGTGCTAAATATTTAAATTTGAATTCGCTCTAAACTACAATTCAAAGTCCAAGAAAACTTGAGTTTTCAGCGAAATATTTTTAAGCATCCTAATTATGACTTTCACCAAAATCGTTGGTAGTCTTTTTTCGAGTCATCAATTTTAATTTATGCAACCATTTTGTTACACAACCAAGAATATCGCTACAATTCCTTGACAAAAGACATATCCATTCCGACTCATCCATCTAAATTATTGCCGTACAAGTAAATTCAATTATACAAGACAGGCATCAAACCGTCGAGATACATAGGAAGGGAACAATAGAGCTTTGCAAAAGTAAAAATTGGAAAAGTTGAACAGCTAAAATTGAGTGAGAGAGAGTGAGAAAGAGGGAGAGAGTCAGTTTAGAGTAGGACCTGTCGCCCTTTGCGGAGATGTCGCGCATTCACGTACGTATCGGATAACAAGTGCGAGGAACAGGATGACTCGAGACTCAGGACAGTTTTCGTGTCCTCGCATGCACCAGCTCTGATTAATTATTTCGAGTCGTGTCGTACACCGGTAGTTCGTCTCCGCAGTACCTATTTATCTTCGCCAGGCTCGCCAGAGCATGAATATTCATACAATACGCGCACGGACACGACTAAACTTATTACAACTGATCATTTTCACTAACCAGACGACTTTACAGCTCATTAACGACTATTATAATATCATGTACTTTGTAGGTCTCAAAGCTAGAAAAAACTTTCATCAGTATATTTTCTTCAAAGCTTATGTCTTACCTTAACACATTAAGGTATCTGTTTCTGCTTTCATAGTCTTTCATTTTACGTTCATTTCTTCAAAATCGATAGTCTTGAACTGCTATGTAGCTGTAAAATCTGCAAATCTTACGTAGAATTTCTTCGAATATCTGAAAATAATAAGATTTAGCTGGTTCTTAGAACATTATAAAAAAACACATCTATTTCAACGCATTCTAGCATCAATTTCAGTGAAATATTAAAATTTTTTTACATAAAATTTAAGCTCCCTTCCCTCTCTCATTCACGCTCTTTTCTTTTATCGAATGTAAATAGATTTTTCCTAACGTAATAATTAAAATGTAGAAGAAAGACAATTAATTTATAAAAAATTATTTACAAAGAGAACAGTTACAATTTATGAACCTCTTCTATTAGTGTCTTCAAATGGTATATATAGCAAATTCTACATCATTAAGTTCAAATTACATTATATATAAGCATAAGCGTACAAAAATTCTAGATTAAATAATTCAAATAATCTTTTAGGTTTTATAAATGTATTTATTATACCTATTCATTTATCTTGTGTTTTCAAAATTTTTTAATTAAAATTTTACATCATTATTGTCCGTACTAAGACTTTTTTTTAAAGTAATGACATGAATCAACATATTTTTAATAAAATTATTTTAATTTTTTAAACTCTTTCTCAATTAGAGATTTAAATTGTATTACGTCAATTTTATATCGATAAAACTAATTACAAATATACTTGCTTGGAACTATAAAATTTTCAGGTGTACATGTTTAACACAATTACTAATATGTGCATACGAATGTGTTTTGTTCCATATGATATGTATTGAAATTTTCATCGAACAGTAATAAAAATAAATGAATTTTTACACAATGGAAGACAATTTGCGAGTTATGTTGAATTCCTATTTAATTCTTAGAAATTATTCGAATATATATTGAAATTAATTTTTACAAACGGTTATATGATCAGGTAATTCCATGTTTGTATAAATAAATTAAAATGCCGTAGAGTAAAAAAATGATAAGACTATTGTACAATTAAATTATAAAATTCATATTTAATGAAAAAAAAATTTAGCAGAGCGTGGTTTCGATCCACGGACCTCTGGGTTATGGGCCCAGCACGCTTCCACTGCGCCACTCTGCTTCACCTCATGAATTATGTTAAAGTTTGATTATATACATTATTTTACTCAATTATATAATTAAAATATATATATTTTTGTACAAAGACTGTACTGGACACGTTACATTTCGTATAAGAAATTCGAATGTTGATCACTTTAATAAACGGGAAGAATCATGAGAAGCTATTTCCATAATTCAGTAGAGAGTGCACGCACTTGTCCAAATTAGAGAGAAAGCGAATGAGTAGAGAAGGAAGAGCAAGGGAAAAATTAATGTCCATATACATATATATATATACTAATGCACATATACTGATGAGTATACGAATGGGGTAGTATTATATAAATGCTTGGTGCAGCCCAGACTAACGAGTAATAATTAGCCAGTGAATTGAACGCGAGATAATTGTAAATTAGCCGCGGTTGTTATGTATTATTGCCAAGCTTGTTATACTCTTGAATATCTTGGATTATCTTCGAAAAAAGTATCTCTCGCTTCAGATCGTCTTCTTTAAAAGTGCTCTAGTCTCAAGAAAATGATATTTCACTATAACAATTTTCGTTAATTACAAAAATTGAAATAATACTACTATAATAATAAAATGCATGGGCTTGTGAAAAAATATTATTTGTCGAAATAATACATTTAAGTTAAGTAATATTTTAATTTTCTTCAATTTTCTTTAATTATGTCGTAGACGTTACTTTTTAACTTCATACCATTTATTTATAAGTGCTTCGTATTAAGGCAAGCATTTGGTATGCCATTTATAGCTTTCAAAATAAAATACAAAAAAGAATATTTCATTTTACAAGAAGAAATTTAACGATAATTTTTCCTTTATAATTAAATAGCTTAATATCTCAGTTTATATTAATTGGGCGACAGTTTACATTTATTTTTAATTTAAAAAATACTTAGTTATTAATATACGAATTTACTAAGTACAATTATATTTTTTAACTTTGTGGTTGAACTTTATTTTTAATAATCTAGATTTAATCGATCCTATTAACATAAAAATAGCATGAAATTAACGTTAAAGGTATATTGAATAAATGAATTCTGTACGTATTATTTATTTAACAGTTTTCTAAATTAGATCAATTTTTTAAATCATTTACGCAATTAATTAGCTATTTTAGTTTATATAAATTCAATATAATTTAGTATCTTCAATCATTTCAAATACATACTTGTACAAATTTAAATGAATCTATTGGATTATAAATGTATGATTATAAATATATTTTCGAGCGCGTGTTTTTCAGTTTGAATTAATAAAGAAAACGAAGATATTAAACTAGTTAAATTTATAGTGTATATAGTATAAGATAAAATAAAAGTACTGATATCTATAGTGTATACATAAAGATTCGTTCAAAAATAAGCCGAGGGAGAGTTGTTGCGTGATACAAGACCTGTAATTTTTCTTACAGAATGGTTAAATTTTTTATGAATTTCCATTAACGATTACATCGCACTGCCACTATAGAAATACGCCTCTTTAAAGATTTCTCTACAAAATAGGACCCATTATGTTGAATAATACGTAATCTGCTATTTTGTTCGATGAATAAAATTTACTGTGAAATGTAGTTAACGAATCAATAACTTATTTTTCAAATTAGTAAAAATAGATCTCATCAAATTACTAATCTTCTAATAGACATGCAATTCTAGGTGCAGGTTTGAAAATTTTACTAAAATGTTTACAATATCATTTTTTATATTTACACTTTATTACTTGATTTCGTATAATTATAAGGATACGGCGAAATAAGTGCCGTAGTGTTTCACACAGTATCAGAAATGAGTAAAAATAAGTAAAAAGTGATTAGACAGTTTGTTTCAATTCCATAATTGCATTATCATAGATCTTCTTTAAGACTCGAGCCGACAAGTTTTATAATATAACTTTCGGTGCTTTCGCTAAATGTTTATTCCGTTTTAATTTACATATTTAGCGTTGATAATATTATTCTTTCAAAAGCTACTTGATTATTGCCCTAAACCCACAGGCAAAGAGTTTTGTCCCAATTACTCGAGGCGTACGAGTGCGCAAGAAAAATACTCAAATAAATAACGAGGGTCTTGTGATTAGCATCATCTCGACAGCGTGCTCCTTTAAAATTACGAACAGTCCGTTCGTAATTTCTGTCTCCAAATTGAGGCGTCGACTGTAAAACAGAGCGGATAGTGCAAGTTAACCGTTACGACTTCGAAGCGACGTAAACGTCATCACATGGTGATTTTCTTCATGTTTGACACATACGATACCCCATACTTAGCGTGTGACTTTTGTTCTCTACTGTTTTTTCGCATTCACACAGCCACCGATACCTGAGATTCCAAACTGCCTGTACTTGGAATTTCTTTTTAAATCGCACTTCACCGAGGGAGAAGGGACAAAATGCATACATTTGATTATACTTAAGTGTACGTCGTCAATTAGTAGACTTTATTATTTCGGTTACCCGAGTACACCCTTTGTATTAGTTTCAAGAAAATTTCCAAGGCCATGGGATATTTTTTTCGTTTTTTTAAGATATTCACGGAACAAAATAAGAAACAGAAATTTACCCAGGAAAGGAGTACTTGATGAGTGTGATTTTCAGTGGAACTATTTTTGTATTAATAGTTACAAGTAACGAGGAAGGCCAAACCTTATGCACAGCAAACAACGCAAAAAGCTGAAAGAAAATTTCCGTGGCCACGCACCTGGGCGTAAGTAGAAATGAGACGCGATATGGAAAAACGATCGAATCGTTATTTCATGTGCAAAATAAACATTCGACTGGCTGTGTATTCACGTAACTCCCAAGATAGTAATCATAACGATAAAAAACTTTCAGGACCAATAATTATCTTTCAATAATGAAAGAGGTGGGAATGCCATATGGCTTCAGAACTGTTAAGTTAAAAAGCGAGCTTATATATATTGATACGTAGATTGGCGAATCGCGTGAGAGAAAAAGAGATATAGCGAGACGCAGCTATTCTTTACGTGCAATATCAGAAATGAGCAGACGAATCTCTCGCTCGAGATACGGAGGAGAGGGAGAGTAGCGATATCTGGTCAGGATCATCGTTAAGGGAAAAATTGGAAATTTAATATAGAATTTCTGAAATAAATTTAAGAAGTATCTCCCGACACCCTGTCCTACGCAAAACTTTTTCCTCTTTGCTACTGCTATTCCACAATTTTGTGGTACGGCTATCTCGTAATCCCTGAAATTCGTTTTCCAAAAATAAAATAAAAGGAAAACGAGAAGTGATAGATATACGTTGAAGAGTGTTTGATTAAAGACTCATCGTAGAATGAAAATTCATGTTATTTAAGTGATAACGTGTTCATCTTTCTGGAAACGCTTAATTATCAATTTTATTCGTATCTACTTTTCGCTCTTACTGGAGAAGCCCTTCATACGTAAGTATAGTTAGGAACGAGTATTATTTTTAAAACTTTTCTATAAGTCGCTGCCTATTAACGATCCAGATTACATAACTGCTTAAGCAGAAACAAAAGGAAATGTGTAAAATTGGAATTGTAAACAATGTACGCGTACCATTCGTACATCTTTTCCATACGCTTCTTTTTTATTTATTGTGCATGATGGCCATCTACGTTCTGAAAAATGGCCCTTGAAAGCAAAACTACGAAATGAGAGAATGTCTGTTGGATGCTTAATAAGAGCAACGTACGGCGCGTATAATTTATCCAGAGAAATAATTTCTCCAAGGGGCTAAACAAAATTTGGCTGAGTAAATATTCGTAATTCTAGTTTTGTAAACGTGGTTCTCCGACTGTCGCCCAGTTTTCGCAACAGGAAATCTGATAGAAATGGCCCGCCAGTCGCACTTTTTACAACGCCTCAACGCATTTTGTCAACGCCTTTTTATAGAAGTCTGTTTCGATTCCTGCCCTTTGTTCTCCAAGCTTAACGCAGCACCTGTTTTCGTTGAGATACCGCACGTCCGGGTGGGCGAAGTCAAGCCTCTAATTCAGATGAAGTCTTCACTAATTGTGTGTCTTGAAAATGAGATGAAACAGCATGAAATAAAAGACCACCGTTATTTTTTGTTTCCCTAGAAGAGTTTTTTGTATATTTCATGTGTACTGTGCATGTATGTGTGTAGATGTATTTGTAAGCCCGCAAATTATATTTATAGATATTAATCTTGCACTGAGATTTATTCTTGTTAACAAGTGTTAAAGCAATAATCACTAAAGAGTTTGAAATAATGTTTTTAGGGATACTTGTGAATCAATTTTACTTGGTACTTGGTAAAATATTACTTGTTTCGCAATTTAGAAAAAGTATTGTTTCGTTGAAATACTGCTGTAATTATTGTCGCACCAAGTTGTGTTAATAGTTTCTCAAATTTTCTCTCAATTTTAGTTGTATTTTTTATGAATGATGATTATAAAAAAATTATTAGTACTTTAATAAAGATCTTTATCTGTAATAATTTTTATACTAGATAAATTATAAAGAAAACTGTAAAAATATACCTTGTAAGAATATGAAAAATTACTTGGATGAAACTATATGTGTTTAGGTAAAAGGGTATATGTGTTAAGGTAAATTATTCTTTGACTATATGCTATTTATATTTAGATGTACTAGAGGAATATTTTCACTGCACAACTCATTTATTTCTCACTTTCAAATAAGATATTGCTTATATAAAAATAAAGTTTTTTATCGAACTTAAATAAATTATTTTCGTACTTTTTGGAAATGCGCTCTCATTACATGTACGAGCACTATATAAATATTCATTTCAAGCTCCGATATTAGCTTATTCCATTACATTGTAATATCAGTTGTATTTATTTTGATTAAGAAAGTTTTCATTCATCTAAGCAATTGTTATTTAAAATTACATAATAAAAATATTAATGTAAGATAGGATATTAGAAATATATTAATATTGGACTCTTTTATATATTTTTTTATCAAAAAAGAACTTGATTAAAAATTTTGAGAAAATGTCGACATCTTGAGTTAATTACTTAAAATAAAAGTTTCTACTCTCGGATTATAATAATTTCAAACCTTTTTCATTTACTTATATTATTAAAACCGAAATATTTGAAATGGAAGTTACACTTTTAAATATAAAACACATGGTAACATTTTAGTAAATGTTAATACGAAAATACGCAATTATTTTGTAGGAAAAAACTTTTAGAGATACTTTTTTTATATACATGACATAATTATAAATACGATGATTCAGGAATTTCTTCGTAAAATAGCTGGTATAAAAATTACGCGTGCTCTTAAATAAACAACTCCAATCCGCTAGTAATATTTTGCTATTTGGGCATTTATTCTATCAGCTTGAAAATCAGAACCAAATTCAAGTACGTGAAAACTAAACTGTCCTTAAAGTATCTGTTGAAATATCTAAGAAGCTGTCTGAATGAAAACAAGTAAGTATACTTATTTCTTCTGGCTGTCGATTAGCATTTACACAGCAAACATACCGGGAAAAGTCTCATCTCCTTCAACTATACGTAAATGAGTCTTTCGCTATTAAAATAGAGACCATCGTATAAATATGAGTACACGTTTACGCCATTTAAGCGAGCTATCACGCGCTCATAATCAAATTGTTGTACCATCAACTTGGAAAATTGTTTAAAGCTGGTTAACGAAACTCAAATCGGAGCTGCGCCTCCATCGCTGCAATTAACGATGTCATTTGCTCAGAGTTTAGGTACGCTGATAAGGCGGCTTCAAAATAATTTGTACCTAGTCATACCTGCATCTGCCGGACGCATGAATATGCACACGGAATAAGCGAAGCATCGAAACCTAATTAATGCCGGTACAACATGCCCGAGACGCGATATGAAAATCAAGGAAATATTTTGACCATAAAAAGTGTCACTTTCGAACAATTTATATTACATTATATATATATGCAAGAGCAGATCAACAACTGCCTAATCCGGCGATTAAAAACGAAAAAAATTTGTATACGTGTCTACGTATACGGATTCCAGAAAGCTCTTTGCTACAGAACGTACACGAGAAAATGTTCCATAGGTTTCTATACCGAAAACAAAAATTTTAATACAACGTACATTGTATAAATATACAAACTAGTTTTACTGAATAATTACTGACGATATAATATTTTTAGTTTATATTTCATGAAATTCAATCAAAATAACATAAATTATAAAATTTCTGAATAAAAGAATGTTAATAAAAAGCAACGTCAAATGCATTATTCAAATATATTTTTCATTAAAAATGATTGCTCACATAAGTTAGTTTTAATTAATTTAATAATATTAATTGTACAATCATTTAATTAGAACCTGATTATTTTTATGTCCTAATATCACGAGGAATCTCACCAACAAAGAAACTATCAATCATCTGTATTTTGAAAATTAAAAATATTTTTCCTTTTGTTGTATATTTCCTTTCTTTTGCAATAAAATTTAAACGATAATTAGTGTTACGTACATATTTAAGTTATGTTTAAAAGCCATTTTTTATTAAAAAAAATACATTTTTCACAAGACGATATTATTATTTTTAATACACTGGTATGTATAAGTTCTGTCCAATATTTTATAGTTCTTTACTCTCATGATTTTAAGCCCTGCACTTTTAATAGAAAATAATTAGATGTTTTGTCCTTTTTTTACAAAGATTGTACATGCGTTATAAAAAAACGTGAAATTATTATGTAAATTATTTTTAAGTAAAATTTGGAGTCTTCTAAATTTATACTTTGTTTTGTTCCGGTTTTTTGACTATAAAAATTTATTTCTTAGAAGCTTTAATTTATTACTGTGTTTTTAATATAAGAAAGCTGTTTTTTAATTAAAACGCATTTCTAATTTTTTCATCAAGTATTAAAAATACTGAATATTTTTTCTATGTTTTATGATGCATTTTCTTTAATATCTATTTGTTTAAATATTTTCTTTTAATTTAGCATATTATATATTTTATTCCGTTACTTGATAAATACTAAAGAATTTTTATTTGCTTCTTAAAAAGTCTTTTAAAAATTAATTAATTTTGACTTTACATTTTAGTATTAAAAATATACACAATGAAATCTGCTTTTCATTAAGAATTTTAAACTTTATAAAAATCTTAAATTGTCTGTATTTAAATAAACAAGTATTTACCAAACGATTTATATGTATATATGTATATATGTATATTCTATTTCGTTCCAAATATTAGGCTTTTCTCAAATAGCATAAATCAGAAAACTAATAATAAGTACGATATCGAATTAAAGGTATTCCCTCCGAAATTACTGGATAATATGGTCAGGTAAAATGTTACAATACAAACCTCGAATCGTTTCTATATGCGTACTCACAAAACTACGAATTTGTAGTCCTCTTGCTTGTTGTCAATAATTGTACATGCACAGAATGAGCTAATAAATTATACAGATTCGTAAAATGTCCAAGAATTACTTGCCTCTCTAATTGAGCTTGCAAATTCATGAATGCTTTGAAAATATCACGAAGCCTTTACATATTAAATAAATAGACGAATTATAACGAGTAATCTGTAATTGATAACATTACTAGTTATTATTTCGTTGATCTTCTATTCAAAGTATTATTATTAATCGTTACCTTAATTTCAACAACGACATTTTAGTAATAGTTTGACGTATTTACAGTTAATTAGGAATTCTCAATTCAAAGTAAAGCTTAGCATTTTTTCGTTTAAAAATCCATAAAATGTCTTGGATAACACAAATCTGTTGGATAACACAAATCCCTTGGATAACACAAATCCAAACTACATCGCGTTAATTTCTGAAAACATATGAAATAAACTTAGTGAATACTTTATGAAATAATACATAAAATCTTGGTTATACCTCAAATGGATCTCAAAAAAATAATTTTTGCGCGCGGTGAAATAATACCGAAAAAAGAAACCAGGGATTTCATTCTCTTAGAATTGCGTTATGCTACAGCAAAATTTAATCAACATCTATACGTATCGCGAGTGAATCAAAATGCTTCGACATGCATCGCTCGGAACCAATAGAGCAATTTTCGAAATTAAACTCATCGCGTATAACTTCCTCCATACAATTCCGAAGATACTTCAGCGAGTTTTTGAACTCCCAGTATAAACAAACGTGCAAGAAATTAGGAAACGGGCAATAGTAATAATTTTCATTAAATAAACAGAATCATCTAGGAAATTCCACAATTCGCATTACTCAATGATCGAATATTTGGCTTGAGTTTCAATGAATTATTTTACACGTAATAAAGTTGAACTTTTGTCAAAATTTATCTACCAATTTGAATTCTACATTATTATTTATTTCATCATGCCTTGTAATTCGATCTTTGCTTAAAGATATACTTAAACAACACTAAAAATTCTTTATAAAATATATTAAAAGTTTTTCTAGAGTCATGGCTAATATGCTGCAAGGAATACAATGCCCATAAACTCACCACTTTTATATTTGACAGAAATTTCTAACTAATTAGTCATTTAGTACTATATTAAATATTTCCTCAACTCTAAATAATTACAAGTATTCTTGTAGTACTTATAGTACCTGTAATAATTTCAGACTAATCATATAAATTTTGTTTAAAAATACTTCTTTCGTTCGAAAATCATATAAACGAATGAACATATACTATTAGAAAAAAGATACAATTTATATACAATTTGAAAAAACTGTTCAGGCTTTCGATACAAATTTAACGAAAATTTGTGACAAGTAGGTACATCATTTTTACAAACTCAAAGTGTCGGAAACGAACTATTGATATTATTGAATATTAATTTCAGAATTAAGAAAAATAAAGATATCGAGTGTGATGTATACATAGAAAATGTCCTCATCGTATCGTCAAATCCCTCTAGATTGATGGCGAGTGTTCCTGTGGGATCTTCTCTTTGTCTCTCACCAAAAACCGAATGCAGCATAATGGCATTTGTCATTTCTGATTTCAGCTCTCGAGTGCATCAAATGATACTTTTAAATCAGTATAAATTATAAATTATATTTCAATTAATTTAAACTATATTTTATATCATTATCGACCTTCTTTATTTAATGTGTTTTAAAAACTTGTTTGTCGTACCATAATAGCGGATTTAATATCTTTGAATAATTCATCCGAGTACGAATAAAAATATTTTTGTAATGAGTATTTACTAATTTTTTATAAGGATTCTAAATTTCATTTTAAATATTCTAAATACATATCTCTAAAATCATTCTAAATACATATTTCAACTTTTGAAATGTTACATGTACGTTGTAATTGAAGCATGTGTAAATATTTGGTAACAGTTACACGTATCTAAAAATATTTTCACATAATCCGTACACATAAGTACAACTATATGTATATATATATATATTTATAGTAAAAATGATACCTTATCAATGAAGATAATGCTCTAATAGAGTTAAGAGATGGATTATACTAATCAGTTCAAACATAGTGGTCACAATGATTTCAATTAATTAGTCAGAAAACCAGAGAGGCTCTTCTGCCTCCCCTTTGCACACTCATGTTGGTTTCTGTCTGTCTGTCTTTCTCTCTCTCTCACTCTCTCTCTCTCTCTCTTTCTTTCATTCTGGTACTCTTTTTTCGCTGTTTAGTTGTCGCGTTTTCATTTTTATCTTTAACCATACGGTGCCTAGCTACAACAGTAGAAAGTACATTTCCATTAATGTCGATCGTTTGTCTCTGGTTTTCTACACTCATAAATAACAAACTCATAAATATATGTTATAATATAAACTCATGAAGCGATTCTTTCTCAAGATTCAATTCTACTTTCTATACTTTGGACTTATTTTCATTAGCACCTTACATCGGTACATGAGTTTTTTTTAAATACGTACATTGCAAATTTTACATTCGTTTTAAAATATCTACTCCAAAACTGAATTAAGAAAGATTACATTTTTCTATAATATTTTTTAGTTACTACTATATTGATAATGTAATTTAAAAAAAAACGGACAATGTAAAAGATATTTCTAATTATTAGTATTATTATTTAAAATATATTACGAAATGTAGTGTCAAATTTAATCGTATTCTAAGAGTAAGAGTGAAACTTTACATCGTGAATCTAGTGTGACAATAGCGTCAAGAAAATTAAGTACTTTATACGTCTAAATTTTGAAATACAATTCTTACAAAAATACAACTTTCTACTTACTATAAGACGTGAGTTTCTAAAATTTTTATCTCAAATTCTTATTGGTGTAAATGAATCTTTAAAGTTGAAAGCCTATAGGACCGTTTATAATTCATATTTACCAATAAAAAAAACCACTGTATTTAGTTTGTTAAAATGAAGATTTAGTGTAATTGGAATTAATTGCAAATTTAATTTATTTATATAAGTATAATCTTAAAAATACGGATAAAAATTTTGGGTACGTATTTTGGCCTTAGCCACGTTAACGAAGAAATAGAAAAGTGTGAGTAAATAAAGTTAAATGTCTAGCAAGGACACTATCTTATACATTCAATAACGAGCTTAAGTATAAACCTTGTGTATAAATACTAGTAGAAAAATTTCATCATTTAGAAGATATAATCGATTCATAAGTAATACAATATTTCATTAATGATTACAACTTAAATAACTGTTAAAGCTCGGAAAATGAAAATGTATAATTGGTATTGTATTACTCATTACGTAAGTGTATTGCATCATTGTCGATTTTGAAGTTATATGAAACCTAATTTTTCTCAAGGTACTAAGGTTAATATTTCTTTCTAGTTCTGCAAAGCTTATGCCAAACGAAAGTAAGAATAATTAAAAGTCAATCAATCGTAATATAGATTCTTTTATATTTTCATGGGGAAACCTTTTTTCATTTTATAGCAAAATATGCAATTCGTTCAAATTCCAATGCACTTTTTAATGATTGTACGTACAAAGGAAACAGAGAATTGAAATGTATATGTCGAACGAATGTCTGGAAAACTTGTCTGGAATTGAATTACGACCAGAAAGCAATCGGAAGCTGTGGTTAAACAGAGATGAGAAATCAAAACGACAGAAAGCAAAAATGAATTGACGAAACATAAAAAAATAGAACTAGAAATACTATTAGAAATGAACAAGAATCCGAAATATAAAAAAAGGATATCAAATAAATATTAGTAAAATTGCAACATCATACGATATTTACAATCTGTTCTGTATTATCATAAACTTTGAATTAAAATCACGAAATATTCTAGTTTGAAAATTAGTATTAATTTTGTAAATTAAAATGATACTTATTTTTTTAATTCTTCAGTTAATTTAGGTTTAAAAATTAGTAGAATTATATCAAGCCTATTATATTAATAAGGATCATTGTTATGTGAAAAATTCTGGAATACTATTTGTTAGGTAATTGATCTACTGGGCACCAAAGTTGCACTTTATTCAAGCGATACAGAAAATCAGTGATGATTGGGCGAAAGAGACGAAGAACGAAAGGGAAAGTAATAAAACCGATGGTAAGTGGACGTGTGTTTTTCACTGGTAGCGAACACACGATCATAGCTTAACGATGCTAACTGTCGTACGTTTGCGCATGAACGCTCTCATTTCGGACACTCTACACCTTCATAATGTGTGCACATAGGCTTTTGTATATTTCTGAGATTCAAGCTAGAGAATTCGGTTTTTTGATAAAAATTTAATCGAGTATGAATGATAAATTTATCCCTTGGTGTCACTATCTCTGATTCACCAAACAAAGATACGTTCATCGAGGAATGAAGGAGAGAAAGAGGATACGGCATTCCTTTCTTCATTCGAGTTCACCGGGGGCTTAAATAAAATCGACTGCTTCCCCATTAAAGCAGGAGCGCATTTCGTCGGCTGCGCTTTTGTTATGCGATCGCACAAGGCTGCGTGGCACTGGATTTTCATACGCTATCGATTTCCCTTCTCGTTTGCCTTTTCATCGGGCTTTTTCTTCGAAGAAGCCGGCGATTCCTCATTTTATACGTAATGAGTCTATACGTATTGGACCCTCTTGCCTTATTCCTTTCTACGTTGCTATAATGGAGTCGCTCCGTGCACACACTCGTCTAATTTACTTAGTTTTCCGCGCACTTCGACAAGTTTTAGACGAGGGACCGGTTTTTTATAATAGAAATTTAAACCCATCTGCCAGGTAATTCCAGCTATAGTTATTTATGATCGTCCCACGACTCCTGCTTATCTTTTTTTATAAGTAATACCAATACAATCAGTGAGTGAACATTAACATTTTAATTATTTAATAATTGATCATATTTATTTTGATCTTGATTAATAAAGAAAACAGTAATCGCACTGCCAATTTGAAACGAATTTTTATTTAACTTCATAAACTGATTCATATACAAATAAAATTATTCACATATGTAACTAGAGACAAGTATAGATAAAGGGTTTTACAAATATTTAAATTATTAAAAATTAATATATCGCAAATGTATTCTGTTAATTAGTTTTTTACAATAAACTGCAGACAAGTAATAAAAACATAAGTAAAAAATTTAACTGTATAAACATAAGAGAAAAAGGTTTACTCATACAGTCTCTAATTTCAAAAAAATTCTGCTATTCACATCAATTTCTATATCTTTACATCTATTTCCTCCTAGCCGCAATGGTTCTCTCTCTCTCTCTCTTTTATTCCCTCTCTATCTCTACTTCCATCTTTCTCTCCCAATTGAATCGACAATACGGGAAAGCGCAGCAAAGCTCTTTATAATTAAACTCCCGCGAAATCCTTTTTATCAAACCGACGGGCGATAAGAACTATAGAAGTATTTCCCTTATAAGAAAAATAATTAAAAAATTGATATGCAGAATGAATAACTGTGTAAATTTACACGCATACAATAGTTCTCATAAAATATATTAATGAAGCTTAATATTTTCATATTAGCAACAACTAAAGGAAAATTCAATACTCATTTGTATTCCAACTCTTTATCAAGTAATAATAACTTAAAAAATTTAACATTTAAAATGAATGATCATAAATTAGTTTTATTTATTTTATTACATTAAAGTCAAATATTATTTAAAAATAATATTTTTTTAATAATTTAAATTAAAACAGTTGAAATAATAAATCTTTCTAACTGTAGAGCTAAAAGCTATATTATCCACTTAAACATATACTAAAAGAATTAAAGGAATTAAAATATTGTTATCATTTTTTATGGTAAAGTTTATAATTTATTTACAAATTCAATATAAATCAAACGAAATTAGTCAGGAATATAAATTTTGAATTTTTGTTATGAAATTTACATATTTTAATGTTGAGCAATCTTTTACCAATATATTATCATATCAATTATTTAGATTTCTTACTTCGCATATTTTTAGTATTTAAACTGGAATACGTATTTTTTTAAATTATGAAAAATAGTTTACATTTTTCTGAGTTGAAAGAAACAAAATTATCAAACATAATTTAAAGAGTAATTCCCTTTTATTCGTGTAAAATAGTAAGTATAATAGAAAAATTATGTAAGCAAGTAGTTAATTAAAATTTTAAAAAGTCAAAAAAAAGAGTTTCTTCATTTATTGATATAATTGCTTAAACCAGTAATAAAAAATAAATCGCACAATTTATTTGGTTGTATTAAATATTAATTATTTCTGTGTACTTTCACAGGCAAATGTTTCAATATTTTGTCTAAATTATTTATTCGAATTTATAAATAATTAGCGAGAAATTATCAGTTATAAAAAATCTATTATTAATAATTTAAAAACAAACATTAAATATTTATTAAAACTTGAATTAATTTCTTAGTACCTCAATTACATTGAAGTATACTAAGAAAAAAACTACAGATTTTGCATTTTGCAACAATGCACTACATTGTTTTTAATTATAAATGCATTCTTGATTGATTGATTATTGCATAAGTAAACATGACGAAAAATTATGTTCATAATTTTTTAATGTAGATATGATTAATCAATCATCATTTTCTGTCAAAATAGAAAAAGTATTTTATATAGCTATACAGGTATTAGATTTATTTGTCAATACAAAAATAAAATGATAGATGTATAAGTGGTTTTACGATAACAACTTTTGTTTACTTTAGTTTATTTTATAAATTTGCTTTTGTCATCATATTACAACAATAATTTTTAGAAAAAATACTTTATAACAAATATGAAAACTATAAAAGAAATTCTTTAATCTATAAAATACGATGGTTTGTAATTTTTTTTGTACTTTAATTTTCATTTTTTGGTGTCGCTATACAAGTGTTGAATCAAAAATTTTGAAAATTTTAAATCATCTTACCAAATTACTAAACTTGAAAACTTTTCGAGTCCTTTTAAATTATTAAAATACAAGTACCTATAAAGAATTAATCTACAGTAAGTTGAGAAAATATATTTTTAGAAGCAACTTCAAATACGAAATTTTAAAATGAACTTGCAACCGAAACAAGCATTTGTCGTAAAAATTTTCTAATTTATTATATATTAAGCGGATGACGAAGGATATACTCTTTCCACTTACGTGTCGATCAAAGAATAATAATTATTTTATTAAACTCTTCTGACACTAAATCCCGTGATACTTGGCAATTATCACGTCTCCGTCCCTATTGAAAACACTTGACACTAAGCCAAGAATCGGAATTACAGGTTTAAAAAAGCGTCTTGCTCAACTCTACACGGGATGCCCCATGCGTACGAAAGTGGATAGAAAAGGCAGAGTAGGATAAGTAATAAACCCCTTTTCCTTCATTACCCCGTGTCTCTCAGAAAGGGCAGGTTGGCTTAAACGAGCCTCGTTACGTATAACCGTGGGTCGACGTAGTTTCCTCATTTTTTCGAGCACAACTAGAGGGTGAGAGAGAAGTTCGGCAGTGGAATGGCGAGTGATTACGCGGGTGGATGAAATGTACGTATACACAGAAACTGGGATACAATTGCCACCAACGGTCGTCCATAAGCGAGAGTCGTTTACGAGGACCCGCCATAGCCGCGTGATCGTCGAGACTCACTGCATTAGCACCCTTCATCGCCAGACCTCCATCTTTCGACCATCTAGCTTTTCCTTTTATCCCTTCAACTTTTCCCTCCCACTCTCAGAAGATGCGCAAATCGAAATCCGTTCGATTTTCATGGCATTAATGTCGGGCAGCGTGGCCGAGGGACACGAGTAAAAAGGCTTGTTTTATTATTGGATTATCTGAGTACGTTTTTCGCTGCAAATCATTCAACCGATTTCTTATTCCCTTACCTTTTTTTGCATGACTGCTTATTCCGTCGAAAATTTTGTATAATGTAAGAGTATATGTTGGCGTATTCTAAAATATTAGGTGTACATTGGAAGGTCATTGAAAAATGTTGCCTGACATTAATTCCACTGAAATAAGTACTTCTAATTAGTAGTTAAGTAGTTAGACGTGCTTCTTTAACGGAAAAGAAATTTGTAACTTATGTTGAGCACCTCTATAAAAAAATAAACAATAAGAATCCAATGCACTTAATATTTCTATAGATTTGGCAATACTCATTTAGCAGTGAAAAAATCGCCTGAAAACTAGACATATAACTTCTTGAAGCTTAGTGAATCTTTACTGATTCCCATTCGTTGACTACTATCTCCAAACTCCTATCCCCTGCGATCACCACAGCCTCCCGGTATAATTCGGACCTCCCTAATTCCCCGTCTCTCGCTTTAGATTTTTCATGTGGCCCCGCTAATACGCGACGGTACGTATCGTCCCCTTCGTTTCCCCTCGTAAGCCACGGGTCGTATTAAAAGCGGACAAGGCATTAATTCCCTCGTTCACGCGCGCAGTCGATGCAACCAACCGCCACGGCTTTGTGTTATCGATAATACGTGACCGGGTCGAGAAATCTTTGCACGTGTCGCGTACACGGAAGCGCGCACGCGACGAATGAGTTACCGGAGATGACTTAAAGTGAGCCTCAAGCGAAAGGGAATGAAACGCTTCGCGTGACATTATTTTTCGCGATTTTTCAGCGTAACAAAGTGATCCTAAAGCGTGTCGCGTATTGGCGTTGTTGCTTCAAATGGCTTTGAAGCCGTAAAGTGCTTTTTTCAATCAAATTTATTGAAAAGTAATGTTTCGAGCGCTACCAATGTCTCAAAAATGATTGTGCTATTAAGCGAACAAAATTTTTAAAAGCTTTTCTGTGCTATTTATCTCGGCCATATACATTCTCGTTGTCTGTTAATTGTGCTAAAATATAAATTTTTATCTTGATATAATGATAACATAAATTTACTTTTAACCAAAATTAATTATGTTACATTTGAAAAAAATAGATAGAGCAATATACTGTAGAAAAATGTATTCTGATCTCGAGAAACATCTACGATTTAATTATCATTTACAAATACAAGATGCCATGAATAAATATGAATTTATCGCTTAAACATTAATTTAAATTGTCGATTATATATCTGCTTTTTAATTACGAGAATAATTGAAGTTAAGAAAGTGAATTGTCCAAAACTAAATTACATCGTCATATTAGATGAAATATGAATCGATTGATAAAAAGTTATTTTAAATTTTACGTATAATTACTGCTGTATTTTATATTACGGTTTCCCATGTTATACACGACGAACCGGACGTAAAATTTAACGCTTGTAGTTAACCTAATCGTCAAAATAGTCTTTAAAATACATTTCACCTTCCAAGGAATAAAACGAAGTCATAATCGTGCACCAAATATACTGGAAGAACGTATTTGGCGTTCGAAATATACATAAATTTATAAAAAATTTTAGTAAAGATTCATGTTTTAAGTAAGTTCGCCATAAACATGGCTCACAAAAAACACTAATATCTATAACGGAAGTGCAGAAACGTAAATAAACATCTAAAATAAAAGAACGTTCAGAAATACATAGAACAAGCTGAGCCCGAAGGATGCTCGCCTGCAGTCAAGGAGAAAGGAGCACCAAGTGTGCTTGCGTGCGCGCGTACGTGTGTGACACCGTATATCTATGAGAATCGGATATGTTATAAATCATCGCCGTAGTCGCCGGCGCACACGCGCCCGATGAACTGTGAACGATTTAAGTTCCTTATCAAGCGCAGGCCCTGCGCTACTAGTCTCATCGTTGGCTAATGAAAATCTCTCTGGCTATGGGAAGATAAACAAATAGTGCGAAATATCAGGATTTGTTGCCGAGGGAACCCTCTCTATCGTGGCCCGCTCTCAATCTCCTGGAAGCTCGTGATTTATTGGCATTCGAGGGACACATCACTAGTGGGAAGATGATGCTTTAGTTATCGCGGCTCTGAGATTTTTTCTCTAACGACGCTTCTTTTAAATAATGTTTTAACGTTTAAAATCTTTTAAACGCTTACAAATAAATAATGTTTAATATCTTTAACCTCTTTCAGGATGTAACCGCACTGTTAAAAATTCAGTAGGATGGATACGATGGACAGGACGCATGGGAAGGTGCACTGTACGTATCAGAGCACCTTTACGGGATCCTCAGGTATGTAACTAATATAACGAATATCATATTCTAATCATGCATTTGACAAACTTATGTACTAAGCAAAATATATAATTGATTAGCAAAACAAATTGGAGAATTGAAACTTCTGAATTTTAGTATATCTGTCTTATCTGATAAAGACTTAGGTTATTTTATCAAACACTAAAATATATTTTCATGAACTGAAAAGTCTTTCACACACCCAAGACAATATCAGTAACAATAGTTTGAACTTGAATTCGCTCTGAAGTTAGACGTACTTGATTGGTACATTCTTGGAAAACTTTTAGTGAAAATGCTATAGCAGAAAGTGACGAACAATTCCAATTTATGTTCTGAAACTTATGCTGAATTTCAGTGGCAAAATTATATAATACGATAACCAGATGACATTGTGAAATTTGTCGCCTTGAACGGGCTACATAGTTTGACCGAGAATTTCTAGTAGAAAACAAATTGTTGCTATGATCTTATAATTATTATTATAACTTCTATAAAAATAATATTTCTCATATTTTAAAATATCATAAATTATACAGCTATGAAAAAAAAATTAATATTGATAACTTTTTCGACTAATATCTACACCAAAAATTATGCAATTATAAATAACTATTTTTATACGGAAAAATAATTTTACGGTTTAATATACGCAATTATTTTTTAGGTAATTGAGATGAGAATTAGAAGAATGCAAGTTGGTATTTTGAAGAACGCGAGATGTGAAGGGGCTTATGTTCAATTTTCCGACGAGCCCGAAGATCTTAATGAAAGTACAGGTCGTTATTGCGGACACGTAACTGGTGACGCGACAAGGTAATAAAAAATAATCGTAACATGCATTAATAACAAAAACGAACTCGATATTCTACGTGTATTTTCGTCGTCTAAAACTTTTTTGTTTTTGAGCGACGAAATTGGCTGTAACGATCACTGCAATAATAAAATCTTGTCATTTATATGAATCTTTCAACGTAATGAAATTCATGACAGAAATTAATGGTGTACAACAATACTTTTAATTATTATTCAATTTTAAAAGAGTTGTCGCTTACAAGAATAATCAATAAAATGATAAAAGAAAGTTAGTCAAGCTTAAATCTTTAAAACAGTCAAGTTCTCTTTAATATTTTGGAAAAGTCTCAAATTCAGTTGTAAGAAGATCGATCACTATTGTATGCGTATTGCCCTAATGAATATTTATTTTCGAGAGACTCAGACAGAATCAGAAAGACAAGAGATCAAAGTTCCAAATTAATATTTTATTAAAAAATTTTCTGAAAAGAGTCATTATTCATGTTATTAAAAAAATATCAAAATTTAATACTTTAGCGAATTCTTGTGAACGGGTAATAATTTTCATCGATTTTGCAACAAACTCAAAGTTGTAAATTTCAATTGTACGTAACGCACTGCGATCATTCTGTTGAATCAGAAAAATTGAGACTAAATTAATAATTTTAAATTGTGTAAAGTAGCATTTGACATCTCAACTGGAACTCGAATAATGTTATTTCATTGTATAAATTCAGAGCAGTAATAGAAAGCTATTCTCAATTCTTAAAACATTGTACTTCAAATGAAGTAAACCACCTTATGGTCATTTTTATGTCTACCCCGAGATTCGTCCTTTCAACGCTCAAATGCACTTCCCGTTGTATCCTGAACTCCTTTTCTAGTGAAGAATTCCATTGCGATGATTCAAGACAACTTCCGAGATAGTAAAGAGTACTGATGCAAAGACAATAATACCCTAAGCAAATCCAGCTGCTGACTACGAGGGAAAAAGAAAATACGCTTAAAAGCAAATAAAGAGAAAGAGAAAGAGAGAGAGCTCTCCACTTTGCATTTTACAGAGGCGGAGCACTCGTGCACAAATTTTCATGACGCGTTTACTTTGGCAGCGCAGACGTGCCGCGCGTAAATAAAAAGAGGTACAAGAGACGGAACGAGACGTAGCGGAAGTCGCGACCGCTTCGAAACATGCTCCGCTATTAGCCAAAATCAGAGAAGCCTTGGTGAAACTCTGGCACGTACATATATACTGACGAAATCCGCTTAATTTTGGCCGAAACAGCGCTATGAAAACATGTTGTCTCGTGGGCGCACATGCGTTATCCCTTTGCGCATGAACAACTTTTTAACGAACCGCTTCCGCATCGGAATAAGAACGAGCGGAACTATTCAAAAGAACAAAGGTATCTTCACCGCACCGACATTACTGCGCACTACAGTATTTCCAATTCGTCCATAGTATCGCGTTTTACATTTCACTCCAGAGTCAGTATCTGCCTATATCTATATTTTCATACGCTTAGAATCTTTATTTGCTCTAACGCAATTTACTTTTGGCTTGGGTCGCTTAATCTATCAGTAATTTGTCGGTAATTGAAATAATAATTTGATAAGTAAATTTTCTTTGATAACATATGCTGTCCGTAAGTAGAATTGTAGATTTTTCTAAGAGAAGAAACTTTAAATTTGAATTGAGTTTTTAAATTTTACGTAATGTAAATATTTTTTTATAAATTAGCAAGCAACACATCAGTACAACGTAGCATATTCCTTCTCTACTTATGAGTCTTTTATTAAAGACTAAATATATAACCATTACGATAAAATTTCAGAGTTCTTTAACATTTTTTTACAACTACATTCTCTCACTCTGGCGAAAACTTTATTATTTTTACTTAAAATTTAACTTTAAATTTTTCCCAAAATTCGAACAAGAACTATTTTTAACGATAACTGTATTCCATCTGCAGGGAAATTTGGAATTATTTAAATGAAATTATTTACTATGCACAGTTTATTCAGCAATTTGAATGATATCCAAAATGAACTAGCTACAGGTTTAAGTGCACTTTGTCCAAAAAAGCAAAATCTCACTCTCGCGTTCTCAAAACTTCTTGTTGAAATACGACTTTCATGCGACAGTGAATATGTGACCATCAATTTACCATGATCACTAGCACTTCATTGTGTTTTCTCTGCCTTTCACATTTATTTCCTCCTCTCTCTCTCTCTCTCACTCTCTCGCTTTCATTATGTATATTCAACTCTTTCTCGATGTCCACCACAGTATAAATTTACATGAAAAAACATGCCACCAGAATGACTAGGTTGACAAAATTTTGGCCACTAACTGAAGTGTTATCACTGTTACTGATACCGCTTAAAAGATCAATGAACCCCGACTTGCATGAGTTTTCTGATTTATCACGCGTTTTATATAAATGTCTATGCTTCTTTTTAAAATAAATTTCCATACTGATCAAATTCGAATAATTTTTGACCAAAACATAAGTAATAAGCCAAATTTCAATATCTTGACGGAATAACCAATACGTGTTTAATTATATTTATCTCGAGATAAATTTTCAATTCGCCTTAAGCATTAACATTATTAATATTCGAAATATGAAAATCTTGTACAGATATAAAACCACAGGCATACAAATTGAAGTAATTTATAGCTAGTTAAAATAAAGCAAAGACTATTATAAATATCCAATTAAAATATTTTTGACTACATATGTTCAGTCACCATATTCCACACAAGATAATGATTTATGTAAAATTAATCTCGGAAGAAACGAATTTTTAATTTATGCATAATTTATGCATCATACTATTTATTCACTTTGGCAAAACAATTCTTTTCGACTAATACTCATATATTATTACAAGTAAGTCACATACTACGAAGAACAGAGAAGAACACCGTATACACATTGTGTATACACACTATAAATATTTGTGAGGCATCACAAATTCAATTAACCACGTAAAAGGAAAGTATTTTTTTACGTCAAATTTGAGTGAGCTTTAATAGTCAACATCGACTCAACATCAAGAAATTATATTCCCATCGTCAAGTTCCATCCATAAAGCGAAGGTCCTGTCTTGACCAGGTCTACTTCGAGCCACCATGGGCAAACAGATGCTCAAGAGACCCTTCGTGAATTCTTCCCTTCCTCCCCTTGTAACTCAACTGAGTGTAAGTACGCATAGAAATATCCAAGTTTGAGCGTTTTGTATGGGCACACACACGTGTACACGCGAAAAGACCACCGCGCCGTCATCGTATGTTTCACAACTACTGCGTTGCCATTAGCTATTATATCGACTCTGCTGCGCTACCATTAATATATAAAGAACTAATTCGTTGCAGGCATGCAGTGCTCTTCTTCTATAGTTACTATTACAACATGACCTTCGTCATGGTTCAAGGGAAGAGTGAAATTTTCATTCGGTCTCATTTGTTCGTTTCCATTTTGTTCAATAAATGGAAAATGAGTTGTAATTTCAAATTTATGCTATCAATGACCGTTTCATAGAGGAAGTTGTAAATTAAACGGTGCTCTCTTAGAATATATTATGAGAAAGGGTCATTAAGAACTCGTAGAAGAAATGAAATTTATCTGTTTGTTAGGAGAAAAATTTATTTAAAATATTAAAATTTCAAATATTCTCTACGTAGAAAAATTGATCAATCACTCAACAACTCTTGACTTTATAATTTTTACTTTGCTTTGAAAATATGTTAATTTTAATACTTAATTTTATATTATTAATTAAATACTATAAGTCGATTTAACGATATAAGTTAATCGTCGAAATCCCAAAAATCATTGATGCGCATGCAATTATTTATTAAATCTCTAATTGACATTTTGTTAAATGTGTCAAACTATCCTTCTTTCCATTAATTTGAAGAATTTTAATCATCGTTACTCGTTAGGCCAATTTTATAATTTACAATAACAATCAGAATGTAATTCAAGTAAAGGCGTCGTGTGAAAAATTAGTATAATAAACTGTATTATGTAAAGTATAATTTTATAATTATATTATAGAATTTTATTTAAAAGTTTTTCCTATATTTATCCTAATATGCAGAAGACTACTTCACGACTTTGAATATGTCGGTTTTTTCCTACATAATCAAAGATATCTTGGCATTGACTTTTTATCCTTTTTTTAATCAACACAATAAAATAATTATTAACCGTTAGAAAATTGTGGTTTCAGATTTCTGCGAAATTGACGGAATTTTCTCTTTAATAAAGTAAAATGCGAGTCAAAAATTTTGTTTATTATATCAAATACCAGATTGTCGCTACAGTTTAGTTTAGAACATAATGTACAACCACTTCATTATTTACATAAACATTTTTTTATGTTACTTTTACAGATTTAAAAATGAAAAAAGGACTACTTCGAACTTTGGACTTTTCGCCCGATAAGATTAAAAGTGAAACATTTAAGATCTTAAAAAATTGTATAATATTCTTTTTTGCTTAATGATAAAAGAAATAGACAAATTCATTTCTTTTAATTTGAAGTTCTTTTATCTAATCATTGAATTAGTAAAGTTTGCAAAAAGGTGAAATTTTGCAATTTATTTATTGCGTTTTTCTAAGTATCCCTGTAGTTTCATATTCATTTCAAAGCAAACAAGGTCGTCGATAAGATACACATCTCCAAGTGCACAACAAAGTACGCAAGGAATGATCGAGTAATGCTACAATATTACTCAATCACGTCTCCTTAGCATATAAGTTGAAATTCAAAATTTCAAGGCGCGTCGGAGGTTGTGGAGGTAAAACTATAGGTCATCTCATAAGAACAAAGAACTAAGCGTTTATTATCCACAGGCTATTCCTACGTCGAGGCCCGGACCTTACGGTGGTCCTCGACTCCGAGACCAGTTTCGCTGCCGAAAACCCCGTAATCTTCTCTGCACAGTTCTCGATCTTGCCAGCACAGCTCGCAAACGAGCGCCACCACGTGCACCAGTCGGCATCCGCTGCCTCAACCTTGGCTGCGGCCTCTACCGCTGAGTGTCCCCTCGAATGCTCGCAGCGCAACGATCGGCGCGCCTGCCGCCTGGTCTCGCCTGGGTATCCTGGTATTTATCCCCGAGGCATTCGCTGCCGCGTCGCCCTCGAATCGAGTTCCGGTAGATTTCGTATTGGTGGTACACCTAGCGACATATACAATCTCATGAACCACACGAGCCAGGAAGCATGCAGATCCGAGTTCTGCGAGCAGGAACACGTGGACGACAACCGGACCGCCCTCAGTCTTATCGCCGATCAGCCCCTGGGGCAAAGAAACGTGTCTGAAATGCAGACGGGTAAGGTTCTTTTTCTTTTCTCTTTTTCTTTTCCCTTTCTTCCCCATAAAAATGCTATCGAGAAACGTCTTGCGCCTATCGTCGTTCTTGTTTTTTCACCTAAGAAATATAACGCATGTCGAAATTGATACAATTTTGCACAATAACGCTTTTGGTTAACTTTCTTCGTAATTAGTCTTCAATAGCGATAACGATCTGCTGTAAGAACTGTATTAGACTTTAGAGAAAAGTAGAGTACATCGAATAGAGACATATGTGCCTCGACAAGTTTAATCTTCGTTTGAATGAAATTTAAAAACAGCAATGTGTCGAAAACTTATTATTTAGACATTTTTTATTTCAATTAAATGTTGAGTGCAATTTAAAATGAAAGTTAAGTTTTCTGCTTTTTCCAAACAATATTTAATTTACAATTAAACTTTTTATAGAATCAGTACAAGTGTTATTTTCTAATGCAACTAATAAATTTACAAAGATCTAAAATCAATTTTAAAAGAGCAAGCCAATTAAAAAATTTAAATAACACTAGTAACTATTATCGTTTATTATTATAATAGAATTTATTAGATTTTTACAAATATTTGATAAACTGGTTAATAAATATTCAGAATGCTGTTATATGTATTGTAAAAAATACATCAGTAAAGATTATTATTTAACAATATTTGAGTATGTTTTCGTTTCTGAAAAATATATATCATATATTGTTCGACAGAATTTAAAGTAGCTTTATAAGCTATTCGTATATAAAGCACAATGCTCTAAAAAGGTAAGGGATTTATGCAAGATAAGTTTGCCACCCAAAAAATATAATGATGAAAATGCCGATAAAAGTGTCTTTGCATACCAGGCGAACGAATGTTGAGAATCAAAATGTAAAAAATTTCCATCGCATTATTTAGAAATACCCATTTGCGTAGCTCTATTAAGGGGAATAAAAGATGCCTACGTAAGTCGCACTGATATCTATCAAAATTAACCTTCTTCAAGCGCCCAATCGTTCTTTCATAGAGACGGAAAAGCACGATAACAAAACGACGATAACATTCTTCTTTCCAGCATAAAGTTGAGAAAGTAAGAAGGAACAATGAAAACACGTACGTGTATCAAATAAGCCCTCTTACGCTCGGTAAATCCATGTTCGTTCCCCTTCTTTCCCCTAATCCTAATATAAAACGGCAAGTTTTTCGACAGATCAAGACGAGGAGGATGAGATAATAATCGGACAGGAGCAGCTATCCCCGGAGAACTGGAAAACAGATCTTAAGAAGCAGCAGCAAGGACGAGCGAAGGGTCAGCAACACCGTCCGTCGGGCATCGATAACGGCAAGCCAAGGAAGAAGAGTTCCGGCGGTAGGATGAGACACAGGGGTAACCAACGCCGACATGGCAGGACGAACCACCGCGAAAAAGGCGATCCCGATCACAGAAAGATAGAGACGGCGGTCGACGAGACGCGGGCCATAGACAACCAAGATGGACACTCGATCAACGAGCTCAGCAAATTCAAGAAGAATCCTGTGACCGATCAGTTATTCTGGTCGAAAAGAAGGTGACAAGGCTTATCGCTATGGTGTGCTCGGTCAATTTCGCAGACAAATTATGCAGATTAGAAGGGCGGGAATCAGACCGACAAGAACATCTTCATTAGTGTTTTTCCGTGCTTCGTTTCTCGTTTCTTTATGAGCTGCGGGTTTAGGCCGCTTATATAACGCAAATGTCCTACGTTTTCGCTTCATCGCATTCGTTATTCGTTTGCATCGAACAACGTTTTATTTTTTACTTTTATTTATCATTCGTTTTATTTTGCTTATAATGAAACGGTAAATAAAATTCTAATTACTTAGTAATTCTCGCTATTAGTATTTTTAAGTATCGACAACTCATGTATGCAAAACTGTTTTTTGCGTTTCAGTTACATACTTTTCAATCAAATTTTAATAATTTCCAGAAAAATGCAAAAATTTTCCATTTTTTTAATTTCAGACTTAAATACAATATTTATTATTTATCAATCGTAACTCTTTTAGAAATAGCTCACAGACTTTGTACATTTCTATTTCTTTATTCTTTAATAAAAAACAATTAGTATTTTCTAATGTGGTGAAAATTAATTAATTTTTAAGATACTTGCAAGAGTTCAGAAAAGTTTTCAACCATTCAACTAATTAATATAAAAAATTCCCTAAAAGTATGTGCATTTCCTACTTGAGAAGGAGGTCTTTCTTATATTCTCGACAGTTTAATTGCACATACACATGTAATTTGTATCAATATAATATTCAACAGTGTTCGAAATTTCATGACAGTAACAGCCCAAAACTGTGTTTCGTCGATTACAAACGGGAACTAAAACTAAAACAAGTCAAATCGGAAAATTCGCAATGAATTACCCATTAAAGTAGTAATCGTTTACAGGTCACAATCCGAACGCTCACGCATGGTGCACAATAGGCGTCACGAACGATATCTGCGTCGACGCCGACCCCACGACGGCACGCAACCGCGGCTGGGCAGCATCAGCTGCGTGGGCGACTATCTGGCCCTTCTCGAAAGCGTGAATGGCCGTGTTCTCGAGATCGGCAAATTCTGCGGTGAGGGCCGCATACCGCAAATTTTGTCGCGCGGACGCAACGTCATCGTCGAATTCCATGCGGAACGCGATGGTACAATCATGCACGACGGCTTTCATCTGAGCTTGCAAGAGTCGGAAGTGCCGCCAGTAGCAACAGCTCTCGCCAATCCAATTTCGGTCCGCCAGCAGCCAAGTTGCGACTTCTTTTACAAGAATAGCGAGAAACCACGTGACAGTGTCAAGTCGCCAAGGAGCTGGTACCCACCCAACACCCTCTGTAGTTACAGATTCATGGGCAAGGCCAACGAGAGGGTCTCGGTGCTATTGAAAATTGTGCGGGACGATGGCGTAGGTCAAGAATTGAAGGGTGACGGGGTCACACACAAATCGAGCCACCGGAACGACACCCTTGACTACTGTCCTGGCAATGAGATCGCCGTGTACAATGGCACACACACCAACGGCAGCTTCCTCATGTGGTCCTTCTGCGATACCATGCACAGTGATATTAATAATATTCAGGTAGGTGTCAAGGGTCAATGTAACTTTCACATTATCATATTTGTAAACGGTTGGCTTTTGAAAATTTTGATTAACCGTGTATACGTTTTAAGTATAAATTACTACCTTGCATATAGTAATATACAATCATCATTAATATCCATACGTTAACAGTAATTAATTTATAGTAACAATACCCATAAAAAATAGTTACCGATGTTAAACTATATGTCTACATAGGTAATAAAAGACATGCATATATAGAGAGAGAATGAGAGATCAACAAGAAATTATTTACATGATTTCTCGAAAATCTATTTCTTCAGTAAAAACAAGTAATCTTTTCTATTCTTTCTCTTTCAAACAAAATATCATAATTCCTTTCAAAATGTTTGCTATTTTGAGTTTCATATAAATATAAAAGTTATAACAAATAAATTACTTAATCGTATCTATTTCTATTAGAGTAATTCTTTAATAAAGTCAATTATTATAAGTGAAGCGATATAATAGCTTTATAAATAAACTTATAATTTATTCAAAATATTGCATACAATGCATATGTATTTTGTAATTGAACATATTACAAGCTTTCTCAAAATTACTCTTAATTTTCTTAACGTGATATTTCATTTATTTATACGCAACATTTCTCGCCATTAAATATAGCAAGTCTTATTATGAAAGATTTTATGAAATCTAACGACTCAATTTTCAAAGACATTCATCTTTCAGTAAGAAATTTCGTAAGCGTCTGCCTTTCCGCTGATACGTACTTTCGAATCCACTTATATTAATGCAATACGACACTCGGAAAGGTATGGATTCACATTGCGATTTAGACAACTTCGAAGTACCAAAATTACTCGAGTAATACAGCAAGATCATAAATCTTACGTTGACAGTGTGACGTATGGCACACTCTATTTCAAAACTTAATCCAATCTAGCCATCCATATTACGTTGAAACCACTAGAAGCGCTTCCACGGTGGTTCAAGAACAATACAATTTAAAAAATTTGTTTGCCCGCAGGTGCCGATCGTTTCCACGGGCAACACCCTTCTAATTCAGTTCTTCAGTGCAATCGGCTCGTACAATGGCCAGGACTTTACGTACTCGATAACGTACAAATTCGTGAAGAGGGTCACGAACACGACGAGGCGGCGCCAGGTGACACTTGATGAGACGCGACTTATCTCTCTCCGGCCTGTAAACTTCTCCGCGCTAAACCTCACCGAAAGCGACAACTACAACTGCGACTTCGCCGACCGTATCGGTAGCTTTAAGAGCTGGTTCATCGTCCTCGTTGTTCTTGGCGTTATTTCCTTCATTGGAGCCATATTAACAATCATCGCCCTACTTGTTAAATGCATGAAGATGCGAGCTGCCGAGAACAAACTTCTTCGGACCCCCAAGCGTTCCCCGTTTTATAAGAGCGCGAACGAGTAATTTATTATTATGCACTCTCATTATTATTTTCATCTTTTCCTGTGTTTTAATTTATTGAGAGATTATGACTGTACGGTGATGCGAGCGAATGCGGTTGTGCATGTGTAAGAATCGAATAATAATAATGTACATACTGATATTTCAATTTTCGTTCATTTTTATGTCTCGTGTAAAGTATATACGAGGTTCATCCTAAATAATGTAATAACTAAAGGTTTTCTACTTTTCTCGATCTCTCCCTGCCATCTAAATTAACTGCAGTATCTATGGTTGGGAATTCGGAAAATGTCAGAGTAAATCATGATCTAATTAAAAACAAAAAGTTATTAAAATTAAATATACATATCGTCCATTCCAATAACAATTTAAATGATAAATGAATTTTTAACCTTTACATGAGCTGGTACAATTTATGACAATTGCAATTTTTAATATTTTTCATTATTAGAATGGTAAATACTTTGGATCTCATAATGCCTATATGATTATTCGTAAATTTAATTCATCTTTATTATTACAAAGTTGAATTATTGATTTGTATTTCATTTCTTTGACACTTGTACCAGTGAAAAAATTATTTGACGTTATTCTTTAAAATAATCCTGCCTATGAAAAACATAATATTGAAAATATTTTCTATAATTTTTTTTCAAAACCTTCAATTAATCTCTTTTAATTTACACAACTGGAATATTTAAATACCGGCATTTGATAATCTGCAAAGAATAATATGTGGATTGGATAACGAATAAAAATCGTTTATCCTTACAAAAGAAAAAAGAATTGTCATAAAATGACTAATTTAATGTTTTAATGTTTAAAAATTTTTTCATAGATTTATTCTAATACTAAGGTCATTATCAATTTCAAACTTTCTATTTTTTTTAAATAAAAGCTCACCGTCGATTTCTTCAAATTTAATTCAATGACCAAATTGGAGAAAAATATTATTCAATTATTTCGTGATAATTTTGTTACTATGTTTTGAACACTTCTTTTATTGAATAAATTTATATTACGTATTTGTGTGTTCATTGACAAAGACAAACATGCTTGGCGATACTCCACTAAGTATTTTTTACAAGAAAAGGAAACGTAGTGCAACATATCAATTTATTGAGTGTCTGTATGCACAGTTGAGTCACACTATAAATTTGTAAACAATATAAATTGGTTTTTCTTCAAACAAAATGTGACTCTCGTATACAGATTAAATACCCATAAACTAAGAAATGGACACATTTTTGGCATTCATTTTATAAGCTTAGCTTAAAGTATTGTAATATACCAAAGCTCAAATAAATACTTTGGATCTCCTTAAAATTATAATCTCAGTATAAATTACTTGTCCAAAATTCATTTTCCCATATGATTTAACGATAAATAATTCATATTTATATTAAAATATGAGAAATTAATTTAAGATTAAATTTTTACTTTATTTATTTATAATATTTTTATATATAACTCTTTATACATCTAGTAATCACTAATTATATTTATTTTTAATTTTTCATATAATTTGTAACTATAAGAACTAATAAATCTATTACTCACGTTGTCATGAAATATTCATTATTTATATTTATAAATTTATGTTTATTGCTTTCATAAAGTTTAATTTAATTTATATATTCCCATTATAGAAAAAATGACTATTATTTCATAATATTATTTCATGATATTTTATTCATATTTCATAAAATAATAAAACAATCATTATAATTATTATAAAATATTTAAAATATAATTCTTCTATATAAACTAAAGTAAATATTATCTATTTTTATTTCGAATTTTTCATTTTCATTTTGAGATATACATTTTATTTAATGCCATTAATAATTTTTAGAAAAAAGATATCTACAACATTAGAAATTGTAGCAAAAGAATCGTCAATGTTCTGGATAACTAATTATTATCGAGGATAATGACTATTCATCAATTCATAAAATAAGTAATAGAACCAGAAATTGACTAATCATGAATATCGAAATAATGTATTAATACGATTTGTTTTGTGATACATAATTAAAATTGCAATTCAGCATTCATTACAGATAAACTAGAACTAATAAGTAAAGAAAGGAAGTTGATCTGAGATTAGTTACACGAAAGGATGCATCTAACTACGGTTAAAACGCCTTATTTATCAAGCAGTACAATACTAAATGCTTTCTCTCTCTCTCTCTCTCTCTTACCATCTCTCTATCTCTCGCGCACTCTTACAATGATTAAAATAAAGTCGTATCTTTTATTCGTTTATTATTATTCCGATCTCCAAATATGATCCGAGACGACTAATAATAAGTCTCTTGAATTGATACCATCATTTATGTATAAGAATATTATTCATCCAAATCTTTCTCGGAAACTAAATGACGCAACATTAATAGACGCTTTAATAGCAATTTTAGTTTTAAAGTTAAAGTAGATTAATTTATTTTTGAGTTAAAATACATAAGATTTTTATTAATGAAAATGTACATGCTATAAATTGATAAATTTCTACACTCATAGGGCTTCTGTAACAATAATCTTTATTTTTTAATCTAGATTATAAAATTGACTATCAAGAAATTTCTAATTATTTCATAATTATTTATAATTCATTATTGAAAGATTATAATATAATATAATTTTAATAGCTAAATCTAGAATGAATTTAATCATAGAGATGTTGAGATAATAGATTAAATTTATGTACATACTATTTTCTATAATGAAATAAATGAATAGTCATTTATTTAAAAATTTAACTTAAAATAGATACAGACTGAATATAAATATTCACATCAATTTATACGCTTTACAAAAATTAAAAATGTAAGAACATTTCAAACTTTAAAAGGAGAAGCACATTGATTTCCATTTCGTTGAGTTTTCCTTAACTTTGTAGAAGCGCTTTTATGTGAAATGATTTTAAATGAAATGCAATGTTATTAAAATGATAACATATTTTTGAAATCGAAGGAATTACTAAATATTAGAAAAATGTTAAAAGTACTTGATTTTTAAAATGTTATCACATTGCAAAATTTAAATATCATCATTATAATATTCAAACCTAAACTTCTGTTTTAATATCTTTTTGATTTAAATAATTTCCAATTATTCTTTTTACATTAATTTATTTAGAAATTTAGTTATTAAATTACTTGTGGATTTCGCAGTCAGCTTTATCTTTTTGAATTTTCTATTTCAGCGAATTCGAATGAAAAAATGGCAAAAGAAATTAAATTTTGAATAAAAACGACATTAATAAATTTAATTTAATTTGTTATTAATTGTATTTTTTAATTTAATATGTTGCTAGTATAAGAGAGAAAAGAACTTTTTCTAATTTTTTATTTTTCATGATAACTAAATATATTTAATATTTAATATGGGATTATTTAACATTAAACAACATTTAAAATAAAGCTTTATAAAAAATACATGTTCACTACGTATAATCTGATGGATATTAAACGAGAATTATTAAATGAACTAAAAGTGTATTACAAAGTGATCTGCACATATATTTTCATACATTAACAATGTGCTTTGAATAAGAATTTAAACTTTAAAAACTCTACATATTGATAATTAAAGCAATTCTTTCTCGGGTATATGAAATTCTTCATCTACTCAGTCGTATATAAAATCTAGCAAGTATATAAAATTTTCTATATCAAAATTCATACCAAAGGATACATACATTTACTCTCTACCCAAGTTCGAATAAAAATCTTTATAGTAAAATTTAATTAACGACATATAATTTATTATGAATACTCATTAATACAAAAGCTATCAGATAATTAAAAAAAGAAAGTTAAAAAAGTAGGTCCCACCGAGATTTGAACTCGGATCGCTGGATTCAGAGTCCAGAGTGCTAACCATTACACCATGGGACCTTGAAAACGACAAAATTTTTTATGCTTAAATCGTACTATTTTAAATATTTTACTTTCAATATAATATTAATTAATAAGTATTAAATTTATTACCGAAACATGCCAACTCATATAATATAATCACATTGTATTAAGGTATTACTTTTATACGATTCCTTTAATCATAATTCAATGATATGCTAACAATGATATGCTAAATCGATAATACTGCTAATCATATTATTTGAATACGTAAATTTAGTAAATAATTAATAATAAGTACTAATAAATATAAATTAATAATGCCAAAACTATATGATTCTGTCAATAATAATTTTAGTTTCCTTATTGGATATAGCACATTAGCATAGTTTCAAACGTTTGAATAAGTTTAAGGAAATTTGGAGACAAAACTAAAAAAGTTGAATTTGCAAGCAGTACATTAATATTTAATAATTAAGGTTTATGCAATAATAAAAACTCCGATGAGAGATGGTAGTGGTGGCAGTAACACAAATTAAGTGGATTTGATAATAAAAGATATTTGTATATTAAAAACAAATAAAATTAAATATTTTTTGCTTTCGAATAATATAAGTAATATTACTTTACAACTACTTGTAAATAACAAATAAATATAATTTGTATCAATGTTGTGAGTTTATGTAAAAGTAAATTGGTTTTTCTTAAAGAAATATATTTGAATGGCATTAAATAATATTAAATACTTTCTAATCAGAAAAAATATTAATATATAATTTTTTCAAAAACGTTTCGCATTACTAATAGATAACTGCGTTTATACAAGCTTTCTGATTGTATTATTAATAATGATCTAATATGCGATGTTCATTAATACATGAATAACGAGAACTATTGTAATTATTATATTTGAATTTGGCGCGTCACGCAATTTTCGCAACTAACCAATCATCGCGTGGCATCTTTACCCTTCTTAAACGGTTGTGTAATAGCGAATATGAGAGGTGTGATTCTGATATATATAGATATATAAACAAGTTTTATTGGTAGGAGCGCGAGGTTTTGAATATACCTTAGGCGATTTGCAAAGAATTAAAAATAATGTTTTGATTGTTTATCTTATCCTTTCGTAAGAGAAATATAAATGGAATTTCTTGTACAGCTGGAGACGACGTTCAAAGAACACAAGAGTAGCGAAGATTTAGAAAAAAACAACGCGACCTGAATAAGGTGACTTATATTGTTTATACGTGCGAATAGTTCAGATAGATAAATGTTATTTGACGCATGTACGCTTACGGATATTACAGATATTTCATAAATATAACAAGTACCGTAATTTTATGTAAGATTTATTTTGCGTTTTGTTTATTTATCACATGTTTTTATAAAAATTATCATTTATACGTGAACATTCTTGAGAAATTATCCGGCAGGTGTCACCGGCGTATAATAGAAATAACACAAGCGGCGGGATAATAAACTGCATGATCTAATCCTTCAACGGACAGCAAATAGACGGGTGATAAAAGTTACTTAGAAAAAGAAGTGAAAAACAGAAAAGCGACTAAAAATTCAAGTTGAAGTGGATGAATTGTTGTAGATAGTTGTGTTCTGGAAGAGAAAGTAAAAGTTTGGAAAAATAAAAATTTCGACAAATCTTACATAAATTTAAAAAAATATGGCACGAATTGTGGCGATCAAGGAAACTCTAGAGAAGGCTTTGCAAGACGAAAGCAAACCCTGGATGCGATATCTAGTCTTTGCCGAACAAAAAACTGGCATAGATAGGTTATACATTTTCATAGGTAAGTTATTTTCTAGGTTATGATCCTTGTGGTTCTGACTACATACGTATTCGCGCTTCCTTACTCAACGGTTTTTTTTTACAGTATATGCTGATTTACATAATCACGGTAAATTACAATAAAAGACTAACAAATTTGCCTATTATTAATTTTATTAATAACATGTTGTTAATTTTTTTTTGTAATTTCCATAAGAGAGCTGCACATTTAAATTATTAAATTGTTTGTTAATTATTTACAATCGAAACTGAGAACTCTGAACTGACTAATTTATTTCGATTTAAATTATTTATTTTTAATGATGATGAACTTGCACAAATGCAAGTCGTATATCCGAGTCATTACTTGAAATATCTAACAAATTTTTATATCCTTGTACATAAAACTTCCAGATAATAATTACATATTTGTAATTTCTTATATTATTATATGCTTGATTATATTATGTTCTTTTAAAAAGTTTATCATGTTTGTTTATGTTTGCTTGCAAATAAGTTATTTAATTAAAATGTTAATTATAGGAAATACTAATAATTACACATGTTATTAAAATGTAATTAACAGAAAAATTAACAAAAATATATTTTTTATCAAATTTTTTGAAATTGCTATTCTTAATTTGTTAATTCTTTTTAGCTTCAGTTTTATGTTTGGCACTCTACCTAATAATTGGAATAGGACAGCAGTTAATTTCAAATATAATTGGCTTTTTATATCCAGCTTACTGTTCCATGAAAGCAATAGAATCTAAACAAACAAATGATGATACAAAGTGGCTTACTTATTGGGTAGTCTTTGCTGTTCTTGCTATTATAGAATATTTTTCCGATTTTATTGTTGGATGGTTCCCAATTTACTGGCTATTTAAAGTAAGTTTAATCTTTTTCATTTTTATTTCATAGTCTAAAATGATTTATAAATATGTAAAAGCCATAATAACATTTAAAGTAATACCATGAATAATTATTTTGAACATTTAATATTTAATATTGAGTCTCAGTAAAATATAAAGATTTATGTACTTAGTAAACTAGACTATATTTATCATTAATATTCAGTTTTAATAATGCAAAATTACAGCTTTAATATAAAATATATATTGCAAAACGATTTTTACAATTTCTTTTACATAAAAAGATCTGAAAACCTTATAACTGAATGTTATAGTATTCTTATATTTTGTAATCAAAAACTTTCCAAATCCACTAAATGGAATTATTGTCATTGCATTGATTATTTAATCAAATTATCTTGCAGTGTTTATTATACATTTGGCTGATGATTCCTACAGAATATAATGGATCGTTAATTATTTATCGACGTTTAATTCGTCCCAAATTCATCATGTATCAACCAAGTGTAGATCACATATTAAATGATACCAGAAAAACTTTAAGTAATTATTTTACATTATTTTTTATTTGCAATTAAATCCAATGATTATGTGTGAAATAATTAAAAATCTTCTGTTACAGCAAAGAAAGTAGCAAGCAACTTGTTAGATTCAAAGAATGAATAAACTTTGATGATCCCTATCTTGATACATATTTTCCAAATATTAGAAAATCAAGACTTGTTATAAGTTCTTCATACCCATTCCTAAATAAAGAATGCAATAACTTCAACACGAAAATCTTTTATAGGTTCTTAATTATAAAGATCTTGCTTATTTGTTTTCAAAATTTATTGAATATCTATAAGAATACTATATATACATTTTAAATTTATTTTCATTTAATTGTGTTTTTCAATTAGAATTTAATATTTTGCAATCCAAATTAAAAATATATAGTTACTCTGAAAATAATTGTCCAAAATATGACATAATTATTACGATTGTAATAGATTTTCAATGACACTTCGTAAGAAAAATTATCATGTGCCATTTTCTATTTTCGTGTTTGCATACCTGTAATTGATATATGAATACTGTAAAACTATATATTTTTCAAGTATGGTGTTTTAAGATCTTTATAAAGCTTTCATTTTAAATAATTTTTTTAAGAATATTAAATGATATATTTTTTAAAATTTCGTTATGATTTATAATCTTTCAAAATCAGTAATATATTTGAAAACGATTTGTTTTATTAAATTTAAAAAATAAACGTATTTATAAATATCAAACAATCTTTTTATCGTGCTGAAGTTATTTTTTATATAAATTAAAAATATAATTCTATATAATAAACTTCATACAGATATGTAAATCCATTCCTATAAATAATATACTTTAATGCACAAAAATGATCTGATTTTTGTAGAGAAATGTTAATAACTAGTAAAAAAAAGTACATTATTGACTTATTTTTAAGAAAGGAAATAATACAAAATGTAAATCTTTTGAATTTTATAGTGAAGGTAGTTTGATTAAAAAAACCTTTTTATGTATTACAATTGTTTGTACAAACGGTATTTAAACGTAATTTTGATTCCAACTAATGCTGCGTTAAAATTGTGCGCATGAAATAATTTAAGAATGTGAATATCGATCTCCGCAAATCCATTTTGCCTTCTTATTCTTTATTAAACTTTACTTCAATGGCTCTTCATTTATGATAATCCGTTTCAGCAAGAGTATTTCTTTAACATAAAAAGAAATGCAGAGCAAAGTATAAGCAATATCGTTATGTGAATATATTTACAAAATTATTTGTAATTGTTGGTACTGTACATTTCTTTATAATGAAATTTCTCTGCCGTTATTGCCAGCTTACGAATATGTCGTATTGTAGTTGCGGCTGCTATTTGAACCTCGGGATCCTCTGATCCGACTAAACGAAGCACTTGCTAAAAATATGGAGAGATTTTATCGGCATTCCTTATGTGATTCATGATAATAAATTAAGTGAAAGACTATTTATATTTATATATATATATATATATATATAATTATATTTTAAATAAAATAATGCACCTTAACTACTCCACAAGAATGCATAGTGATGCAATTTGAAGGTTCCTTACTGAGGTGATAGAAGGCAATGCACACTCCTTTTAAAACTTTTTTATTTGTGCTTGTTAAATAATTAACTAAAGGTGCAACTGCATTTAACCTTCCGAACTCATAATTGTTCTGGCCCCATTCACTACAAAAAGCTATAGCGAGTGTTAAATTTGCCCGAAGATTATCATTTTCCTAAAAATATTGAATATTTTAAGTATTACTATTAGTATAACTATTATTCACGTAATCAACTAAAATTTAATATAAATACACGTTAAAGCGATATTAAATTATAATTATTACATCCAATTACGAAATTAAAATTATTAATTTATTATTAATTAGTGATTTATTATTAAATAGCAGACTTGAAATAAAATTGAAGTAGTTAGTAAAACATAAAGAATACTTATTGTATCAAACTAAGTAATTTATTACATGACATTTCGAAAAAAATTATATTGACTAAGCAATAAGTTTATGTATATTCTGTTTGAAAATTTAATGGAAAAGCAAAAGAATAAGGTAATATACAAGTATTTTTATCTAAATTTTTTTAATCTTAAAAGCATTTTAACATTTATTTTTTTCTTTACTTAAATATGCATTTTTAATTTTAAATGATTGTTCATCCTAAGATCTATATTAACGATTGCAACTAAATCTTAACATGTTCTTTCATTTCGTCTATCCTTTTTTAGACGCAGCTCTTTAAGCATTCACGTCTGTGAAAGATTTCTCAGTCCCGAATACGCACCGTATGAACGAGATCAGCCAATTTCCTAACGACTCCGTGGTCCGTAAGAATGCCTAAATTCTCCGGATCAGTAGCAATCTCGGCGATGGTCGCGCATACCGCGCTAAGAACCTCATCGTCTTCGCTCTCCAGGAGACTGACAAGAAGCTCGAGACCGCCGACGAAGGCACGCACCATCTCTGGCGAGTTTTTGGCGTAGCGAATGCACGGAACTAGGGCGAAGCAGGCATTGCGTTTGACCAAATCGCTCGGATGCTTAAGCAGCGACCATACGAGTCGCACTCCGTCCAGCTTGTGTTCGAGGTCGTTAATCATGTCCATGCAATCCTCATTCTGCGCGCATTCCGCGATCACGAGCGGAATGTTTTCTAGCAGCGGTTCGTATGTCGCGCTCAGTAGTTTTATCTGCGGGTACAATTTTTCAATAAGTCGCAGTGTTTTTTCAGAAGTTAATTGTTCAGAAAAAACTTTAACAAGCTATTGATGAAAGAATATTAACGCGTGAGGATTTTCAGCTCGACGTTTATTGTAATGAATATTTCAAAAGCTTTCTCACTTCACGAAGCAATTTTCAATTAGATGTGTAGGTACTAATTATAAGATGCATCGAAAATCTAATTTTTTTATTTGACAAAGTTTCGTTATTTATACGAAGCATTTTTATGTATCCAACAGTATGTGTAGAACGTTTGTAATTAATTGAAGTAACTCTAGATCTTTTACTCTATTTAAGAGATTTTTAGTTTAATTATGAATAATATTGAATATCTAATATAAAATGTTAGAAAATAATATTAATTCTTATTGAAGTTTTACGCTAGTTAAGTACTTTGGTAAACTACATTAAAATAATTTCAATAGATTTCAATTAATTGTTTAGCTTTAATATTAATATTTTTTACAAATACATAAATCATACTTAATTGTTGTCACAGACTGCAAATTCTTTTTTTAGAATAATAATTTACGAAATTGCAAACTAATTATAATGTAACCAAACTTTCTATATTATTCGTAGTAGAGTATGAAAAGCGTATTGAGCTTTTTATAAAGTCACAATAAGTAAACAACCATTCTGAACGGTCTTTAAGTATTATTTTATAAATATGTACATAATATAAATACCAGTTTGGGAAGACCACCATTTAATCTGAGACTACTTCTATTATCTGGATTTTTGCAGCATTCGGCTAAAGCACCAACTACGTTAGTAAGAACATCCTCGTCTTCGTTTTCACCAAGAAGTGGTACTAATTTGTCGATCAAATTATTCTGATTGAATCTAGTAATGTTTTCAGGACTCATTGCTAACTTCCAGAGTGCACCTGTTACGGCAGCTAATAAGTTTTTATTTTCGTATACCTAAAGAAATCATTGTTAATTAAACGTATATTTTATATCGCAAATCTCATATCAAATCTTAAAGCAATTTAGAAGCTGCTTGTAAATCTAATATCTTGAGCTATCACGTTTGATTTATAAAATAAATTTTTTCAATTCATCCATCACAACAATTTCGATGCATACGTGCGAATATTTCATCATGCACTTTTCATATGGTATCGCATGTACCATCATAGAATATGGCTTTTTTTTAATATCTTTTGAACCATTTTAATATGGCTTTTTTCTCATTGAAATAAACAGCTTCAAAAATATGTAATTGAAAATATGTACACGTATATAAGCATCGCGATGTTAGTATCTAAGCCCGTATATACTTTAATGCATTTATGACTGAAAATATATAGGTATGTATTTATTACGTGTACGCTAACGTATAAACAAAAATAATAATTATTGTTACCTTTCCAAAATGTTGTCGCTTTAAAACAATATCATGAATTTTGCAAAAAGTATTAATCTTAAAGCACTTTATCTTATATAATAAGCTTTCGAGATATTATTTATGCACAGATATTATGCACAGATAAGAAATACAATCATAAAAATATATTTAAATTTGATATTACTTTAAGTATACTTTTATTATGTACACATTCATAAGAGATCAAATTTATTTATCTTACTTTAATTTTATTGAAACATATATGTAAACAAATATACAAAAAAAAGTTAAAATTTTAAAAATACATCTCAAAAGCTGAATATTCTCTTGATAAGATAACAGAAATAAGACTTCAATTTTAAAATAAAAAATGGAAATTATTAAGTGAAAATAATGAAAAAAAATAAATAAAATAATAATAAATGAACAATATTGATAAAAAATCGAGCTTTGGCGATTAAAAGTGTTTTATCGATTAAAAGAATTTAATTTGTGATACATTAAATAATTAACCAAACAAAAAAATGTTTCGTATTATAAAATTTCTTTATTATTATAGTAACCTCTTTATCTTCAACTAGTTTGCATAGAGGATCCAAGCCTCCAGATTCGCGAACCATATCCCTAGTCACTTTGTTAATAGAGCACTTACAAAGTGCTAGAGCACAATTTTCTTTCAGTTTAAAATCCTTGTTTTCCAAATGTTTCACTATGTCTACGATAATTTCCATTCTCTCGAAAGCCAGTCTAAAAACTTTCTAAAAATCGCAAGATTGATGCGTGGTTATAAAAAATGCATTTTAATGAATATAATGGACTTGGAATTATGGCTATGATCAATATAAAAAAACTCAGTATCCATTATCCACGTGCTTATTGCATGTGATATTATGGGAATACAAAGAATTGAAAAATAGTCACATACTGGACAGAAATTGATTTATATATAAAAAAAGATGAATATTAGAACACACCAGATCTGAGCACTGTTGGACTGCGCCCATCATTGGCACTATTAGCTCTGTACTTCGTGATTTGAGGAAACGTGCGAATAAAAAAATGGCCCCGTGTTTTCTCAATTCCTCTTTTATTTTCAAGCTGCTACTCAGAGAATTTAGTACTTTAGCGCATCCGATAGACACGGCTAACAACTCCTTCTCGGACTCATTGAGATCCTCGACTCTTTTCCGGACAACTGCATTTGGCACATCCATAATGTCCAGCTTAAATTTTGCATCGAATAATTTTTATATCGTTCGTAAAGAAAAATTGTATTTACATCGCAAAATCATGTATTTTTATTGTTATTTACCCAACGCTTTGATTGTTTAAATTTAATATTTAATAAGAGTTTAACCTCTCAATATTTTAATATTGCGCTATATCACTCTTAAAGAAAAAATGCCAACTTGGGGTTTATAGAATCAGTGCATTTTTGGCTATAAAAAATATAATTATTATATTTTTATTTTTTTTCTCTTCTAAATTAATAATTTTTATTAATAATAATAAATGATCTACCTTCTGAATTTGAATGTATAGTAGCCATATAACCGTATTAAACTAGTCGAATAATACATTTATTGAGTTAAAGAAGACTACATTTATGCAATAAAGATAGCGTAATTTAGCTAAGTATTTTTAAATAAAGTAGCAAATGGACAAGAGAGGCGAATACAATTTTACCGACTCATTATTTCAGGAAACAAAGATTATTCGTCAACTCTCATAGCTGTGTAAACTGCGAATAATAGCTCATTAAAAGCCATGCTAAATAATTTAAAACTCACTATTAGTGGAACACCTCCGCGAATTCGGATTTGTTTCCTAGCCTTCCTTATTAAAGCGATGTTAGCCATGGTTTCCACGGTGAGCACTTGAATATCCCTCGCGGGATGCCTTAGCAAATTGATTAGTGGGCTAACAATACCGAGATCAATCAGATGTCGCCTCATTTCCACCGATGAACAAATTTGCAAGAGAACAGCCAGAGAACCAAGTTGACAATTTATTTCACGGGTTTCCAACAAGTTCACCAAGATTTCAAGGCCTCCCATTTCGTGAATTGCTTTTTGTATCGCCTGTGATTATTAAATGCATTTTATGTTGAAGTAGACACTCTTTTTTTATTAACAACTGTTAACTATTGTATAGTATTGAATACAGTAAAGTTTATTTTAATTTTAAAGTAATATATATGTATATACATATATATATTAAAATATGAATTTTTATTTTTTTTAAAAAATGTCTTCAACTGCAATTGCAACGGTATCTGCCACACATAATTATTATGGCACGAGTAATTTAATCTTACTCAGGCTTTAATAGTATTTGAAAACAAATTCTTTTAATCATAAATTTGATATTTTATTCCAGAGCGACTTAAGTAAAATCATTTATATTTCCGGTTATAAATATTAAATGATAAATATTGTTTAATAAGTGAAACAAGTGGTCACGATCACTCACTAAAAATAATAACGCTGTTAATGACAGAATATTTAATCTCCTTTTCGAATATACTCGAAATTAGCAAATCAGTCACATTTCTTCGCGTATTTGAGATCAATAACTTCTTTACCTCTGATACACCAGACAATATATGATGTATAATATTTGTAATAAAAAAATAGGGAAGAGAAGAGATAGAGTTTATAATTGTTAAAGAGATGGAAGTAAATTCCTCTTACAATCCATCAACTTCAAGTACATTTTAATGTCGTTTAAATTACAAATTTTTAAGAACAAACATTATATTTTATATTTTTTGTTACAAAACTCAGAAACTATTATACATTTTTAGGCTCAATATTTTAATAAAAGTCATTAGACTGTATCGATAATTTTAAAGGTTTCGTATAATTTATTTACATTTTACGGATTCAACTATTTTCAATTTTATTTAATTATTTTTAATTCATTTATAATTCCTTTTTTAAATATAATTTATTAGACAAAGTATTGATAAACCAAATTTGCATTACTCAGAATAAAATAAATTCCAGTAATGATGAAACTGAGATTATGGATCGATTTCTATTATAACTTGCATTACATAAAGTTGCAATGTTATATTATTCGTAAATATATGCTTTGATAAAATATACAGATAAATATCTAAAGTTATAAAATTATACCATTTTGAATATCAATTTTTTTAAATGAGTCAATTTTAAACATAAATTGAAAAGGCATGGAGTGCTATTAAAATAATTATGTTGAATCGAACAGTATTTTAATTAAGAGTACTAAAGAATAATATTATGTAGAGCAGAATATAAAATTATAATACAAATTCGAAAAGTTATAAATATAATTCTAAATTTTTTAAGCCAACTAGAAGTACAGAAAATTTAAATTTATTGAGATATTATCAAAACTTTACTTTGAAACGAAAATACAAAGTACAATCTTCATTTTGTTATACTATTCAAAATTTAGATTTTATTTGCAAATTAATAACTAAAATTTTAGTATAAATGTATAAATGTGAAACTATAGTTCTTAAAATATATAAAAATTTAGACATTGAAAATCAAAATACCTGCCTAAAAATTTGAAGTTCAACGGAACAAATAAGACGAAAAAATATATAATTCAATTAGGAGAGACAAAATTATAAGAATGAGATAAAATTTGATTTGCTTAAAAAATTCCATTTACTACAAATTTCAAAAAGTTCTCAAAAACTGTCAATCTTGTATGGATGAGATACAATTTTTAATTTGAAAAGATAGTTTATAACAGTTTTCATTCTGGGAATATCAGACTATTTATTTCGAAGTAAATTAAATATTCAATAGAGAGATAAACAAAAGATTTTCCGGTATTTTCGGGTAGCCGGACCGTAACCGACTAAAAGATTCGCTCCAGATTGTCTCTACCTGTAACGCAAATTCACTTGAGGAAATTCGGAGAACCAACCCTGCAGCCGAGTTCGTAGTCCTTTAAGAGGCATAAGGCGACAGTGGTTGCGGTCTGGTTTCCTGCTTTCATGTATTTAATGAGTTTCTGCATGTGCCAATATTCGGCCGGCACCTCAGCATTCGCCTCGTCCTTGGGTTTGCGACTCTCGTCCTCGCTCTCCGAGTTTGCTTCGTCATCCGAGCTCTCCTCTTCGGCCTGCTCACTAATTTGCTGCACCCGCGGTCCGAATGGCTCTCCCGTGACCATCGAGAACATCCACGGCTTTGACGCCCGATCCGTCGCTATCGAAGCCACACTGCACGAATACGGTCTTAAATTTTATCACTGGTCTTAAAAACACACATTTCGATATGTTTGCACTAGCGGTACATTGATGTTTTTCTGTTAAGAACAGCGGAAGATTAAATACATATCTTTACTTTAAATCAATCTTTAAATTAATTCTATTTATAAGACTTAACAAAAAATTGATCCAAACATTTAAAAGCGATGTTAGCAATTTTTATTACCCTTCCTCAACAAATAAATGTTGAATATTTTTATTACAAGTCTTATTATTATTATATGTATAATAGTAATAAATAGACTTGCAAAAAAATATTTAAAAAATATTATGTAAATATTGTACATGAATAGTAGAGTACTTTATTTTAATGAGCGCAAAGTAAGTTGAGGCACATAAGAGATGTAAAAAAAATAAAAAAATTAATCCCGTAATAAGTAAATATAATTTAATGTTACTTATCTGAGATACTATCAAAATTATTCCATACATCTGCAGTTAATAAGTATTCACAAAATTATAATCATAAAATTAAAGAGCCTTTGTCTCTAATAATAAAATATAACGTATGAATGAAATAATTGGAATTAAAAGAATAATGATAAATAATAAATAATAAATAATAAATACAAGTGCAATAACTTTCACATGTAGATGATTAGAATAACCTTCTTATTAGTAATTACACGTTGATCTTCCTTAAATCAGTAAGAGAATCGTCGATAAACTTTATGAATCTATAAACTTAAAATATTGTCTTATAATTCTCGAGCGACTATATCTGCGATTTTTCAAAGCTTATAAAACAGTATAAATAAATGAATAGTAAATATGCATTTTGTATGTTGTGCCTTCGAAAAACTTTTAGTCGTACAGCTGATAATAGAAAGCAACTGAAAGATCACTAAAATATAAAATAAATATTATTTTAAGACTATAGGCTTCATAATGGTTAATAATTAATACACTTAAAAAGAACAATTAAATTAATACCAAGGTTTACAGCCCTCATATATTTTTATAATATCATCAAATTGATTTATTGTAAAATATTCTATTTCTATTGATCATCAAAAATTAAAGAGGTTATAAAATAGTAATAAATATCTTTTGAAACAATTACATTTATATATACTTACTCAGACATCGAAGGATCCGTAACATTAGTTGCACCTTTTTTTACTTTTTGAGACATTTTTTGGTTTTTTTCTTTAATATACAAAAATAAATCTTACTTTATCACTTGTTAAAAATTATATAAATCATATATTTAATAAACAGAAACAAATGTGAAATGCATCGTCAAACAAGACTCGATTTGATATTCTAAATTGTATCGATTAAACAACTACGGCTTATTATATAATCTGGTAGATGAAATTGCAACGCTAAGCATATTGAATTCTATATTTGAACAATTTAAGTTATGTGTTTAATTCTTAAAATAATTAAAGTTTCTAATTAAATAATTAATATAAAATGAAACTAAATGCTACAAAAATCATTTTATGATTCTATAAAATAATCTATATTTACACTTATAATCCATATTCATTTCACAGTTAATTACTTTTAAATTTTTCTCAACCAATTATATTTGAATACGAAGTTATAAACAAATACGCAAATAACTTTACAATATGAAACTCTAGAAACATATGAAATTGCTCTTTTTAAACTCTAGTGATATCAATTTATTTGCTTATATATTTATTGATAGTTAAATTTATTTAATCCAAATAGAATAGAATAAAAACTTAAATTTAAAATAGGTAATAGAACTAAATTTAGATGGATATCAGAAATTATAATCTCATTTTAAGGTCATTCAAAATAAACTTGTGTAGTTTTACGAATAATATATACATAAAATATTTAATTGTAATTGTAAAAATATATTAGTACTTCTTGAATGCTTTTAACATGATTTTACAAAAACTTGAGATTTGTTATAAATTTAAAATCTTGTCAAAGTTGAACCTCACCTTGTTAAAATAAAATTCTATTAAAAATATAAAAATAGAATTTTTCTCCTAAACTTAAAAGTTTTCATAAATATAATTAATTCTCTAATGTGAATATAAATATTAGGTTTATTAAAATTCAAAATATTGTAAATTTTAACGTAAGGTAATTCACTAAGTAATTTTCAATGCATACCGTCCTTTCTGAAAATGCATTTTTTTATAAATTAAAATATTATTTTACTGCTTAAAAACTCTATACATAAAAAAATCTCTAATATATTATTATTTCATACGGATATAGGTTAACATTATAATAAGCTAAAATGGGTTTAATAAAGAAATCTCAATTGTATTTGATTATCTTCATTAATTTATTATCACCTTAACGCTGTTACAGTGTTTACCATATTAAGAATTGCAGACACATGACTCTCATACCCTTATATCGTGCATCGCAAATTATAAAGGGAGATGATGTTCGATATAAGTAACATGTTTGCGCATATTTATGATATACTTCCAACTTTTTCATCATATTCAATATTTTTTCGTATTCCGTGTACACGTATGCTCTTTTTTGTTTATAAATTTTTTCACACATAAATAATCCGGAATCTCGTCAAAAGCAATTATTAGGAACTTTGTTCTTTGCGCCGAGGCGACACGTCTCGATTACGCGCAGGTACTTTTTTATAATTTTCAATTTTTTTTCGTATTCATTTATATATTGTAAGTGACGTGTCGATCCGCACGGCCAATTATTAAACTTTATATTTATCGATATAATAATCGTAACCATAATATAATCGTATTAATTATATAATTAAAAATAGATGACAATGTAGAATCATTAAGACAAAAATGAAAATTACAATGGAAATTGGTGAGCTAACAAATACCGGCCGTAATTTATCCATTATCATAAGATTAAAAATTTTATATGAAAAATGAATGCAATACACAATGCGATCTAATCGAAAAACTACAAAATTCAAAGCAGCACACAATAAACATTATTATACTGGCCTTAAAAGACTGACGGTGTCGTTTTTTCTTTTTGTCTTACATTATAAAATTACGCGAAATCGTTATAAAACGATTTGAAACGGACAATAATTATTGAAATTCGAAAACGACAAAAAACATAGAAATACACCTTCAACCTTAGAATAAATTTAAAATTTACACAAAGTAAAATCATTTAATAATTAAAATAAGCTATCGTGCACTATCATCAATCAGTATAAAATAAATTGCAAACTTTATGAAAATATTCAATTATTTCATCTCATTGTTCATAGAAATGTTTTCAATCGAGTCTCACTTTTGCTTAAAGAAAAGAAATATGATTCAAAATGATACAAATCGATATATAAAATATTAGAACGTTCACGTTTGAAAGTGTTCACTTTAAAAATGCCTTCAAATTTAAATATTACTTATTTTTCAGCACGGTTTCGCCCGTTTTCTGTATTTTTTGTCACGCGTTCTTCAACCTCATTTAAATGAAGGTATAGATCAGAAAAGTATTGCTCGTTTTTATAATATACCTATATCGCACAACATATCCTTATTATAGATTAGAAATTTTCTCTTAATTAAAAAGTGCTTTCCTTAGTATTTAATTTTGTCGTTTTGCATACTTTTTTCATTGTCTCGTTAATTCTTTCTTGTCCTATGCAAAACGAAGCAGCGACATTAAACAAAACGACGGCGGTGGTCCTCTTAAGGTCCGGGCTACGGTGCCGCATTATTTAACAATAAATTCTTCCTTGTTCATTTGTCATTTTGAGCCTTTTTTCTTTTAAGACTTCAATAGAATCACTTGATTATACAATTAATATGTGAATGATTTACATCTCTAATTTCAGCCGCAGGCTAAAAGATTCTACTACAAAAATTATTTCTTATTAAACATAATTGTCAATTTCTTCTTTCCTTTGTCTTACTCACGCTTGTGCTCATTCACTTTCTCTCATAATATTTCTTACGGAAATATAGACAATGATTAAAATAAGAACGCGATTGTATACATTACTTGCACTATACAAATGTTTTCTCGTATCCTGACTCTTTTCAGCAAAGCTGAGAACCCATCCGCTAAACTCGCTAACCATAATATCAGCTTTGTACATTTTGGTTAATGTAAATCAATCCTTATAATTTATTTCTTTCATTTATACCACAGAGCTTCATATGATTCTTTTTCTGTCTTTTGAAACATTGAAACAACTTTCGAATCTTGAAGCAAAGGCCTTAGAAGCATACGTTTTCTAATTTAATACTTTTTTAGTAGACAAGTAGATAATTCGGCATTGACTTGATTTTTTGTTTTCTTAATTTCTTAATTGCAACAATTCATAAAAATAGCTTCGGATTTCTATGTTCTAAATTCTGTTTCTTCGATGTAAAAATGCGAATAATCAATGTCGCACAAATATGTAGCGACAAAATTCGAAAGTTCGTTATCACATCTCATAAGACAATGCAGTAAAATAGATTAATATGGTAAACAATAAGTACAGTTTTGTCTTGTCAAGCCTTGCGAATGCCAAATTAGAATTTTACAAAATTAGACGTTTTTATTTTCACGCAAGTACTACGCGAATACGTCTTCTATCAGCGAATAACTTTGTTTATCTTTCAATTCATTATTCAACTAACTCATATATTATTTATTATCTTTTAACTTTATGCCTGAGAATGTTTCAATTCACAACCAAAACTCAATATACAAATATATTGAATGTAAAAGTGCTATATCTTTCTTCGTTTCTAATCAAAAGATACAGGCTGTTTACTAGGCATTCGCAAGCTGGATCGCTACTTATTTGTTAAAATTTTTTTTTATCACAATCTTTATTTGTATTCGTCAGTTCTAAAACGCAAAATTATACCAATTTCTTTCTTCATACAAAACGCTTTCCATTTTTCATCGCCATTCTTCACTGAACTACTCATAGTTCGTATTATACTTGTCACGACTCGATTTATCGATATTAGAGTCCTTACAATAACTATTATTATTTGTACAATTCTTCGCTTCTCAGCTGTCGTTGCTAACAATGAATAAAGTCGACTTTAGTTCATATGGTAAACCTCTTTTCAGATATATTTAATTGTCACGATCATAAATTATTTTATAAAAGTGAATTGTTATAAGTAATATTGAAATATCGTGAGGTACCAATTTAATAATGAAAAATTACTTTAATAAAATAATTAAGAATTATAAAAAATGAGGTGAATTTCTGTTGTCAATTCTTATAACTCAAATTCAATTTTCGTAAAATTATAGTTTACGACTTCACGACATTTTACATAGAAAGATAGGCTAAAATACAATGTATCGAGGTGAATTGTATTCTCGCATTTACTGTCCATCGAAAAAAATATGATCACAATATGATTGGCAAAGAAGAAAGAGTTCTTAATGAAAAAACTTCTCTTCGAATTTAAATCTACCCTTACTCTGTATATATGAACTAATGAAATCATTTCAAGTTTGCAAGCAAGTTTCCCTATGTTACTTCAAAACGAACGATTCTCTACTGTTTTGTAAAAATATTTTCAACGCATTTAAATAAAAAAATGTATTAACAAAAATATTTTATATCGAATTATATCTTGCTCTTTTAAATAACTTTTTGAACTCTTGATATTTACGTAACAAATTTAAAACTATTACGGAATGTGACTAGTTTATTATGGTGGAGAGATCGAAATCGTTCGTGTTCTTAAGCGTAAATATTTGATTTGTGCCATTCAGCCTCTTGTATGTATGTTGCAGGTCACTTTCTTAATATTACATACATCTCCATTTGCAAAATATTGTGGTGAATTTAAATTAATAAGTAACGTATTGTATAAAACGTAAAATTTTATTTTCGTTGAGTTTCACTTTCTCCAAAGGAAACTCGAAAATAATTCGTACTAATTAAGTTTCATGATTAAGTTTCATAATTTGTAATAGACAGGATTTCTTTCAAAGATGTATATTTTTTGTCACAGTTAAGAAAACTATAAATATCAGCCGAGAGATAATATTATCGACCTTACCTATTAATTACGATTAGAATTTTATTAAACTAAATCGACTAAAATTACAATGAGTATCTAAGGTCTAAATATATTATTAACAATCCATAATATAATTACACACAAATTTTCATGGAAGGAGACGTCGAAATTTAATTATATGCAATGCTTTTTGGAATTACACTTCTTTTTACGATTATTAATTATTTTTTACACCACTGTTCGTAACATTTTTAGTGTGTTGGACAACATACAACGAAAAAGCTTGGCATTCATTTACTCAGTCTTGATTCAGTCTTACCTTATATAAAAATACAAATAAGTATTATTATTTAAAATATTAATATATGAAAGAAGAAAAGAAAAGAAACAAATTAAAAAATTTTGAAAGATTTCATCTTTCAAAGACAGATGACATGATGGTCTGTTACTTAACCAAGCATACAGTAAAATTTTCCTCCATATTAAATTTCTTTTAAATAAAAAAATACAATACTGTTTCAACCAAAATGAAATCTATACAAAATGTTAAGATACAGACTTTCGGTCACATAATAACAACTAATATCTATTGGGAAAATTGAGAATTCTTATTAATTTAAACGTTATTTTTTATAAATCGAAAAATAGTGATTTAAAATCATACTAAAATTGATAGTTTTAAGTTTTGCGATTACTTAAAATAATCTTCTAAAAATGAATTAAAGATAGCAAAGTCTTGAATTAAATCTCAGTCAAGAAAATATCGACAATTGTCTACAATTAGAAAAGAGATACTAGCGCGAAAATCAAGAACATTTATTACAGATTTTGACACATTAAAGAAAATAAGATGAAAAAAAATTCTTGATGAAAAAAAATCAAATTGAGAGCTGTATTTTTTTTTCATTTCCACAACACACTTTACTTCGATACGAACTGTTGTTGCTCTCACGTCGAAAAAATTTTTAATTTTCACCCTTCTACTTTCATTCTAAACGTTCTCCTTCTAATAAAAGCCAACTGTATCCTTAGGACTCATCAATTGAATTATCATCATCCTAAATCTACATCACGTTTTAGACCCCTAACTTTTGGGAGATTAAAAGACAAATATTTTATCACTACGTCTACAAAGTTAATGATTGAATATAGATTAGAATCTACGATTAAGAATTTATTGGTACAATTTTATCGTTCCTAAGCAATCATTGCAACGATTAATGCAATGCACACAATAGTTTTTTTAAAAACAAGTTGATATGCTCCTATTACTGGCATCAATTTACTGCCGCTACTAGATTAAAAAAGAAAAATAGAATAGGGATTGTAAAAGCCAATGTAGCCGTCGTCTTATTAACACGTTGAAGTGAATTTTCGTCTACAGTCGTATAAAATTCGCGTCGGTGTTTGCTCACCGATAATACATAAAAATCAAAAAGAATCTTTAAAATTGCAATTGACAAATTCAGGAAACAAAAAATGCCCCTCGTGAGAAATTCTCTCACTAACGCAATAAATAAAAATGATTGAATTTATTTTACTTTAAATAAATCAAAAACTTTTTCTCGTATCTAACTTTCTTGCACACCGTCAAAACAACTAATTCTGTATTAGATCATAGCTCGACTTTCGTCGAATACTTAAAAAGACTTGTACCACCTTTTTTCATGAATCCTAGACGAAATGCTAATTTATTCTTTTTTTATTATTTAATTAATTAAATTATTTGTTAATGTATTGTTTCGGTTTTTATAAATAGGATAAACTTTATACAGTAACAGTGTTGCACGGTTTCTTATATACAATTATATTTTTTGTTAATCTTTCTTGCTATATATAAAAATTTAACTAAAAGAAAACAAACTATATTGGTTCTCAATTGCCTCTTAAACGATGTTTTAAAATGCCTTGTCTAGGATTCGTGTACATAGAACATATTATATAGTTAAAATTCAAATATTCAAGATAACTTTAAACCATTCATCATATCTTAAATGAGCATAACACGATTATTTCCAAAATCAACTACGGTTATCCTACCATCGGGTGTCAAAGCTATGCCAGATGGTCGGTCCATTTCGTCGAGGCCTTTGCCGTGCGAGCCAAATTTCCACTTCAAGGTGCCAGCTGAATCGAAAATTTGTATGCGATGGTTTCTAGAATCAGCAACGATGATATTGCCCTCGTCGTCAATGACCAAGCCTTGAGGTCTTAAGAATTGTTTGGACCCGCCGCTCACCTCGCAGCCGAGGATACGCGCATTCAAAAAGTCCGAATCGATAACCACAACCCGATGATTGTTGAAATCGGTGACAACGATATTACCCTCCGGATTGAAGGCGACACCGCGCGGTGAGTCAAAATGCTTCCACATGTTGGGTGTTGTTTCGTACCCGTATTTTCGTAAAAATATACCTTCGGCGCTGAAGAGTTGGACGCGATGATTGCGTGTATCAGAAACGACAATTTGACAGTCTGAGTTGGCGGCCACGTCCCACGGGTAGTTAAATTGTCCGCAACGACAGCCTTTCTCACCGAAACTCAGCAAGAAGAGACCTTCCATTGTTAAAACCTGCATTCGACAATAACGATTTCGTATGTCATATTACCTTACAGTTAAAATCTTTAAATATTATAATGACATTCGCACAATAAATGTGCAATACAAGAGAGATTAAAAACAAAAAAGAAAATGCTAATCACCGCATCGTTAAAAACAAAAAGAAACTAACAGATATTTTCCTTCTATTAAACAAATTACAACGCAAATTGACCTACATAATTATTAATAAAAATGGAATTTTTTAATTTAGTAAATACTATTTTTTTATTTAAACTCTACAATAATAATTAGTCTTTTTTGTTATATACGATTGGATATATAAATCGATTGCATGTTTAACTAAATTTAATCATAAATTGAGAAACTTTGTGACAGATTTCTCTTGAAAGATTTGATTTATGAGGAAAAATTTAGTAATATGTAATAAGAACACACAAACCTGAATGCGATGATTATCCTTATCAGCGACAATAATACGTCGGCGTCCATCTACAGCTACACCAGCTGGTCTGTCAAATTGTCCGGGCGCTGTACCATGAGTTCCAAATCTTCTTACGAAACTTCCATCTTGTCTGTAAATCTGTATACGGTTATTCGATCTGTCGGCCACGATGATATGGCCTTCCTTATCACAGGCAACACCCCAAGGCCTACACAGATTATCTCTTGCATCAGCGTCATTGCCGATTATTTTAATCGGTTTGGTCAAGCCCGAATGCTGTTGTCCAGATCTGCCGGTACGCACTGTCACCGGGAAACTGCTGGCAGGTACGGGTCGCCCACGCGGTATTGATGTAAGTGGTAACATCTGTATGGACGAATTCGACGTTTGCGATTGCGAATTACCATGGAAAAACTGAAGTATTATTATTACATTAGATTTATGTTTCATTTCTAGATACATCGTAATTTAGCATAATATACTTTTATATAAAGTTTTTCTAATCTACATACACTTTAATGATTATGTTCCCACTCAGAAAATGTTCACGTTATATTGAGTAATATTATTATTTAAATTCTAACAGTACTTAAGTAGATTACATATCAGAAGTTATCGAAATGACTGTATAAGTTAAATTGATTAAAGTTAATTTATGAAAAAACATGATATATTATAATTCATTTTTAAAACATTTAGCAATATTTCGGGACTTTAAAGTTGTATAAGTTTTCAAAAGCTAAATTCATATAGAAAACATATTTAAGTAAAATCGATGATATAAATACCAAATATAAGAATGTTACCTGAGGAGAAGTTCCACCGCCGCCTCTACCACGGACCAAGCGACGATCACCAATGGGTCCAGGATTATTGATTACGATAGAACCAAGGTTTGTGATGGCATGAAGAACGGTACCTTCGGGCCCAGTAAAGGATATCCAATTTTCCTCAGGTGGTGGTAAATGTTGGCGGGACTGTCGAATTTGAAAGACCTGTAATAGTTATGAGTTCGATGATCTAATGAATTATAGTATTCTATATAAGGAAAAATTTTCTGGAGATAATATGTTAAAAATTTATTTCACAAAAAGTATATGCAACAGAATAAAATTTAAATATTTACAAAGTATACATATTTAACAGTAATAATTGTAATAACATTTATGGGCTAAATGATTCTTATTTAGATGAAGATATATAAAACAAATTAAATTAATAGTATATTTAACAATATTTAAAGTATATTTATATATTTAATTATAACAAATTAATAGTATATTTTATTCAATGATTACCTCAGCCGAAGCCATATCTTTTGTGACGAGTAGATCAAGAGGATTACTGACCAAAGTTGACGACTCCATAGCATCTGTGAGCTTGTCGATTGCTCTATTTAAGCGAGCAATGCCATTTCTCAATCCTTCATCTCGTGCTTTGAGTGCCGCAAATTTGAGTAATCGCGCTTTTTCAATCCTGCCGAGTAACTCTTTCTCACGAGCTTCTAAAGCTGCAGTTACTCTTCTGATACACAACATTACATCCGTCGTAGCTTCGCGCGCTTTTTGTTCTAAAGTTTCAGCAGCCATCTAAGTAATCACGTTCATGATTATTATTAACTTTTCACATTGTTATCAATACATTCTAAGGAAATAAAAAATGTATTATATTGATTTTCTAAATAAGTTATAAGAAACTGTAACCCTTTATCTTCTATGAATATTCTACAGCACATTGACAACCAGCGTTTTAACAACACCGATGTTCAAACTTTAAAAAATCAATATAATCAAATGAAGTACAAAAGTACTGATCGATAAAACGTCGATTCAATTATAAGTTGCATTTAACATACCTGTACAGAATCAAGATCCTCCCTGAGAGCAGATACACCAAGTCTGGCCTCACTCATAACATGGGTTGCTTGTAAGCCGGCGCTCTCGACAGCATCCATGAGGTGGACAGTCACGTGGCCAACATGAAGATGTAATCCACAATCGGCACAAAAAGGTCTGCTACATGTTTGACAATAAAAACGCTGAGCGTCACGATGTAGTTCGCAGTACAACGGTGTCGACGAGGTCGAGCTGTGGTGACGAATCATCGGCGGGCTGGGAATGTCTGTCCTCAGCGAACGCATTAGCGTCTGCTCGTTGGTATTTATAGAAGTCTGTAAACAGTCAATAGGTCATTCGATATGATGATATACATATACATATATTTAGTAACTATAAAAGTAACTATAAAAGAAACTATAAACTATAAAAGTAACTATCAAACTATAAAAGAGAAATTAGTGTATGTATATATACAACCCTTAATTCAAAGTACAAAATATCTTTAGCTTAAATTTTTAACACTGAGATTTGACAGGAAATCATAGTGATTTTTATATGTATAATAAGGCAAGTCTCCTCTACTGGATTAATAAAAGCATTATTTGAGCCAATACCAAATATAATTTAATGTATCTTTGATTTGCTTAATTTTGAATCGATGAGTCCTCACCTGATGAAGCATTTTTGAGCACATATCGCAAGGAACATCTGTACAATCGCGACATCTCGAATCACTGTAGCCGCCTGGTGAGGGCAGTCTTATGTCGCATGAGTTAACGAAATCCTCACCGTTGACTACCTGCAGCAAGCTACTGATGAGTGAATCAACACTCAGGTCGTCTGGTGACCTACCATAGCATTGAGAGTTCGGGCTGCTGCCCGATGACACCGTACCCGGTGGACTGGTACTCGAATATCCAGACGTCACGTATTGCCATGGTGAGTTATTGATCAGCTGCAAATGTTTTTACTCTATTAATCCTCTCTCTTTGTCTTTACCTCTTTTTTTGCATTCGCCTTCTATTTATTCATACCACGAAAGGTTAGATTGTAATGAATGCTTTTCACGTAAAATTCTTAAAATTCTACCACAAAAGAATACTCAAATGATATAAAGGATTATAATATTGTCTATTATAGCTTAATAATTAACATAGCATAAACATTGCATTCGTGTGCAATGTAAACTGTTTGAAACAATGTTTCTGTTTTAACATTTTGTTAAAATAATATTTGTTTTCCTTAAAATTTTTCATAAAAACTTCGGCCAAAATCAAAAATCATACATATCGCATTATTTTCTACAAACAAAAATCATCTAATATATAAAACGTTTCAAATATAAATTGTTTCATTGCACCACATGAAAATTAAGGGAAAAAGACAAGCGCAAAAAGGTAAATCTTTTTTTTACTCAAGGTGACAAAAGAACGAAAGGAAATGAGTCGGGTGAAGGAGTAAAAAGTGTAGGTTGTATCTACGTTATACTATGTACCTTGAACGGAGAGAATTTAGAGCATGGCAGATTGGGCGTGACACTAACAGATTTCCAGGAGGTTCTTACCCCACGATCGTAACTTTTGCCATGACTCATCGTGAGGCAAGTGAGTCGTCCAGTGACGTGCGTCGATGTATCTCCTCAACGTCACTTCGCGGGATGACTCCAATCTATAACACAGAAAAAAGAGCTATTGGTAAATTAAAGCATGTCAAATTTATACTTATGTCACATTCTTAACTCAATTTAACTTATTCTTATACATAAGACCTAAAGAAAAAGAAAGCCTTAGCAACATACTAGAACAGTTTTCTATTTAAAGAATGTGAAATTTTTGGAGGGTCCCAATATTTATTTGTGTCATTATAGCACGTCAACAAGTGTTCGAAAACATCGAAACAATACCGTTAAATCAGTCAATATATCAATACAAAAATATACGTGACAATTTAATATTGGCAAAAATCGTACTAAATATCAAATTTGATAATAAATGATTGTTTTCAATATTATCAACCTTAAGCATTGGAAATAAATGTCAAGTACCCAAAATACGTTTTGGGGATGCTTAGGATTATTTTTATTTTTTGTCTTATAAAAGTCTATAAAAGAAAATTCATCAATTACATAAAATTAATTACAAATTCTTAGATATTTAAAATACCATTTCTCTTTGCTATGTAAGTAAATCTAATTTCTCAGGTGACTTTATTATATTGTTGAAATTATCAATGTCAAATGTGCATAAGTAAATAAAAAACAGTGCGATAACTGTATGGTACATTAACCTATCGAAAAATATACATAACGTATTGCTAACGTATTCGTAAAATAGTATAAATATATTAATATATTAATACGATGCGACTCGAAATTTAAATCTATCGGTAAATAGACCTAGCTCGGTAAAATAAAAATATTTATCAATTATCATTGTGGATTTTATTTAAACAAATATTAAAGCTAATTCACTGCTAGAGTGTTTTATACATTACATGATGGTCTTCACAAGTTGAATTTTATTAAATATTACAAGTATTTTTATATTATAGTTAGAATATTAGTGTTAATATATAATGCTTTTCATATTTATGTAATATGTAACTTCTCTTGGAGAAAAAGTGATATCCTAGGCAATTTTTATATTCTCATATTTCTTTGATATTGTTGTCTTTGGTTCTATTTAGTTTTCATTAGCTTATATACAAGCCACGTAAACTGAATATTTTCTGCAAATCAAGAAATTTCTATATTTACAGAGGTGTAAGTGAATAATGTATTTTCAACGATGTATTGTAAAAATAATTATAAAAATTTATAAACAAACTCTTATAGCAATATGCTATTAGAATCAACATAAAGAAACTATTAGGGAAAAAAATTCACCAGGACATATAGAGGGCAAGATTTTTTTACCTTTCATTACATTGCGATAAAAATTCACACTCACGTACTTTACTTTTCTAATATCCTATTTTAAATAGAGGTATTTGTCATTATTACATAAAACAACATTCTAAACGATTTTCTATGCAAAAGATATAGTTACAAATTTACTGTACCATATTTAGTTGAAATTAGAATTTAGCTATTAAAATCACCCACATTGGTTACACTTTCGATCGTTATAGCATTTGGTAGACTATCATTTCAGTTGCATGAATATTGCTTTAATTAAAAAGCAAATCCCGCACGACAAAATCTTTTATAAAACCATAGTATATAATAATAATAATTAATATTATTATATTAGAAGTAGGTAAATTCTACTTATACAATCCTAGAAATTAAAAATATTAGTGTTATGCTCAACACCTAGAAACAAAGGAAAATAACGGTGAAAGACGATACCGTTCATGCTAGTGGTGTATATTATCATTCTGTAAACAAAATTCTTAAAAAAACACTTGTCTTCATCTTATGTGATTTTACTTGCGAGTGTACGCACACTCACGCACGCGCGCGCACGCACTAACTCTTGCCAAACCGGCTTGTTTACACCGCTGTTCATTCAAACGAACACGGAAATTCTCTAAGAGGAAGCGTATGCGGAAGTCCAGAAAGACACCGTTCGCAAGTGATTAACAATTTAGAAAAAAACAAGTCGTCCAATCCAGAATTACAACTATATCTATTGGAATAGAGGAGCATTACACTAGCATTCTAAAAGATAGAAGAGGAAAGTAAGATTAAAAGAACTTTCTTGAAGTGCATATTTAGGTTATTCGCAATATCATCTTTGTGATTAGATATAAATTTATTTAATTATGAAAATTACACTAAATAAGATTCTAAAATATAATACTCAATTTATTAAATAAAATGCAAATTTCAACTCTGATTATGGATATTTTTTTTAAGTAAGAATTAAAAAGGGATTTAAAATTATATTCATTAAATACACGTGAAAAAATAATGTTTCTTACAAAAATAAATTGTTTCTTAAGCACTAATGTTAATTATGGTTGTAATAATTGGAATATATCACGCAAGCAAAACACTAATATAAGGATAGATTTAATTTAATCATCGAATAATGTTAAATATTGATTGCCAAAGTAATTTAATTAGGGAAAGCAGCTTTTATATACCAATTGTTCTTCTAAACAATGAATAAAAAAGTCAATATGTTAATATCGCCAATAGCGCCATGTGAATTATATCATAAACATTTTCAACTTTTATGGGGTGGATGCTTCAAATCAAACTAATAAGCTATCCCTAGGAGACAACGAAAAATAAAAATAAAAAATGTAGAATTTATAAAGGGAACAAGCTACAAAGAAATCAAAAGGGATAGAAGAAACCAGAAAAAGAGAAGTACATTTTAAGAAGATACAGCCACGGAACGAGACCAAATTTCGTCAAAACAAGATACTCTTCTCCTTGGATACGTTGGCCCTAGTCTCCGGCTCCGATTAGCATTTTCAGATCTCGGGCCCGTACAACACATTATGTGCACACAGGACCCCGCGAGAAATCAATAAAAGTGTCGGGGGACACAGAAAATCTGGCCCTCCTCATTCTTTTTACCTCTCTCACTTTCAATCGCTTTTACCCTTCTATAGGCGCGTGCGTAGCGCGCACAGATGCACTGGGGGGAGCAGACTCCCTCCCTTCCACTCACTCTTTCTCTCTCTCTCTCTCTCTCTCGATATATATATATATATATCGCCCTTTCTCTCTTTCTCTCTCTCGTTCTTTCCACTTTCTCCCTCATCACGACGGGGTCGATTTACCGGTTTCGACCTTCTAAGAGAGAAAGAGAAATCCCTTGCACATGTACATTTTGGTATATATACAATGTGTAAGCTTTTGCCCCGATGCTCATCTGTACCGGTACACGAATATCGAATATAAAACAAAGAGAAAAAATGAGTTTTTTGCTTTCTCTATTTCGTTTCACAGTGCTACAATGTTACATTAATATTGTTGTACTATAGCATTTGACAGAGTTAAATGATTTGTCAATTAAATTTATTGGAAATATTAGTTAATTAATCTATAAACTAATTTAAATATATGAGAATTTTATTTTACAAAAAATTATAAGTAATTTTTCAGTCCGTTTGCGTTTCATTTAAAAAATTCAGATTATCTACCGCTCACTAATGGTTAAGTAGCCTTCATTAATTTTGGTTTAATCAGGAATTAAAACATATATAACTATAAAATACTTTTACTAAATTTTGAAAATGTCGTTTCATCGTTAAATGAGTTTTACATCATTCAAATTTTAAATTTTCAATATTTATACCCTTAATCATTGCAAATTTATTTTTCATCATTTAATAATACCAAAAAATAATACATACTATTCATCACATTAAAAAAACAGAATCAATTTCGTAATATTTCTATTTCTGACAATGAAGTCAATTTAAATTACTTTGAATAAAAAGAATTACGCAAGTTCAGAGTTTAAAGTATGTATTGTAAAAACTTATTTTCAGTTTTCAAATACATAAAATAAAAGCAAAAACTGAACTGCCGTAGAAAAACAACTGAAAAAAACAATTAAAGGTATAACTAATCAACGGATGAAATATGAATTACTCTATCGTGTTTAGCTTTGAATAAATATGTTCAAATGAAGCCTTCAAATAAATTTAAATTAATTAAAAAGTGTAATTCACTCGTAATAATACTAATACTTTTTAAAATAAATCTTTGATTTGTATGTGATTTTAGTAAGATCCATGTAGTTAAAAAATGATGAAATAAGGATTATTAATTATTTTTAAAAGGTGAAATATTTACTTTTGTGCATTGTCCAATAAAAAGCTAAAAAGTCGTATTAAAATTAAAAACGCAAATTTTTGCATAATTTTTTTACATTTTACATTTCAAATACTGCATTCTCTAATGACAGGGCAAATTTTCTAATACTACGTAATATTGTTGCTAAGTTGAAACCCTTGAACGGAATAGGAAAAAGAGAACTAAAACCACATCGATCACAAAAGCTTCCAATTTAGGGAAAATTTTCTTTCACACCCCAAATTCTATGATGAAAAAGAGTAGGCGAAATTCACATAGCTAAAACTAAACTGAAACTATGACCAAAAGAAAAAAATACTTAAACGGAATGAAAGGAATAAACATTTATCAGAGTTGGAATAACTAAGTTGTCTTTATGATCTGTCAATAACAATTAGTAAAAGAAAATTATCTTCTAATTTGTAACTATCGATTTAGAAAAATTAGACACAGGCTTTTTCTAAATTAACGTATTTACACGAATGAAAGATAAATGCAGCTTTAAATCTGAAAATCTCAGAAATATGCTCACTCCCTTATAAAACTTCATCGACTACATCTATTATATATTCTATTGTGCTACACGCGATGCTTTTCAATATAGTAAAAATAAACAAATGGTAATTACAATTTGGTTCTACCAAATAATCAAATGATTTTTAATAATTTGTTGTGGATACATGTAACTTAATTTCATTCTTAATTAATTGTTGTTGGTAAAAGTATATATAAAAATATAGTGGATTGACGTAGGCCATAGCCAAGAAGATTCATAAAGGTCTCGTTTCAGAAAAATCATTCTGCTTTTCTCAAAATTCTACAATGCAACCGTATACAAGCATACGGGTAGAGAGAGAAGAGAAAGAGGAAAGGAAACTCAAATAAATAAAGTTAGGCTAAAACCAGAGAAAGAACAAAATGATGACGAATCCCAGACGTGAGAGAGAGAGAGAGAGAGAGAGAGAGAGACGAGAAGCATCAGCTTAAATGGTTTTCCGACGCACAGCCAGGCATAGTTACATCTCTCTCTTCGTCCTTTCCTCTCGGGAACATTTGTCGACCAGATAAAGTAAGGCTGAACAGTTGTGTCGGACTCTTGGAGGTAATGCCGCTTTTCCAAGAAGCGCAGAACGCATGCGGAGGCCTACCTGTACCGATATCACGATGCTCTCTCTGTATGTGTCCGCTCTTTGTGTCAGTGCGTGCACGCCGCTCGGTCACGCGATAACCTGAAACTTTCCCTCCGGTTTCAAATATACAGCTTATACCTAAAATCCTGTAGTATTAGCAGGTCAGTTTTTAGTGGTAGTTTCAAGATATTTTGGTCTAACTGAATCGGTTACTGCGCGTAGCTCGAAGCATGGGCCCGGAAATCAGACCTTGCTTTTTCTCCCTCACTCGTAACACAACCAGAACATATACGTACACACGAGAACATAAACGGTCTCTCTCTCTCTCTTTCTCTCTTTCTTCGGGTATTCTTTCTAAGGAATACATCAATTTTCTTGAAACGGAAGGCCTACTTGAACAAGAGACAGAAACAGTATCCAAAATGGAAGGTGCCTGAATTTCTACGGAAACTTTTCTATCTTCCTTTTCTTACTTTCGAGAAAACTGTTAAGTTTATTGTTTGCGCATTTTTACTTGTCGAAAAATCTCTATTTTTAAATTTAAGGATACTCTTTTTTGATAGGACAGAATCAATTGAAATCATTTCAGTTATGAACTAAACTTTATGTTGACCGATGTTCATTCGACAATCATTCGTATTCTATTTCATAATATAATTACAAATATAAGGCTTTTTTCTTTAAAAAACAAATTGAACTTTTAACATCTAAAATAAAACACGGTACAAAAATTATTAGTCTTTTGCATCTTAATTAAAGAATAAGGCAAATTTATTGAAACTTCAATCCAAATAATCAGTACTGCTTACCGCGAAGAAAAAAAACACAGAATTTTCCAAAAATATATACAAAACGATTAGAACTGAAATTATAGGCCTTCTTTGAGAGTCTAATGTGTTTCTAAAACAATAATTGTATCTTTGCTCTAGCCTTGTATTTGTATACAGGCTAACAATAATTCTATTTTTAAAAACTCATCATCGATCAACTGTACAATTATTATCTTTTATCGAAAAGAAATTATGTTAATGGAAAGCCAGAAGGTTTTTATTAAATATTAAAATATTACAACCTCTTAGTGAACTTGTAATTTACATACTACTATCTAATCTTGCATACGATATCACGCAGGTAACCAAGGTAAGTTGAAGATGCTGAGTAACGTCTTTTCTTTTTCTATCAAGACGAAACGTCGATGATGTACGTAATTTTATGTATTATTTTATTTTCGCGCGTTATCATGAGTTACAGTTTTATTTTGAACTGATAATCAACACGACAAAGAAACAGAAAAATGTCAAGAGCCAATAGTAGGTGCACGCTTAATAGATCAGCAGAAGACAATAGGAACAAATAGAGTGGGTGAACCAGCGAGGAGAAAGAGGCGCGGAAGCATCCAATGTTAAAATAGGGTAGACCATTTTTTCCTCTCAATCCACGTATGTACATATGTCGCTTGTTCGCACTAGTAGTAGGAGCCTTTCAAAAAGGAGGACCGTTGCCGCAACGCCATTTGAGAGAGAGCAAAGCTGATGTGAAATTGTATTTAATTAGATTTTTAATTTCTACATCTTAGATTCTTAATTTAAACATTTTTAATTTCTTACTCGAGTGAATATCGAACTGAAAAGAAACTGGTTGGAAATAATTTTACACACGCCATCATATATGCAAAACAATATTCTTTCTTTCTCTCTCGCTCTCTTTTGTCTTCATTTTACTTCCCAATGGAAAATTTAATTTGATTTCCATCTAGTGTAATAGTTCTCATCGTGAATTTCTTAACCTTAAAACAAGTTTCTTTTTTTTATTACACGAATTTATCTATGATCATTCTACTTAAACTTTTATTTTCCTTTAACTACTTTTTAAAAGTGTAAGACTGTTATTTTATAGATTAATTTTGCAATATATCGTATTTCAATAACATGTTTTCAATACAAGATTTTTAATAACATTATTTGAATACGTTAGTGTAATGTTTTGTGAACATAGTAAAACCTTTTGTAAACACTTTTATTACTTTCAAGGTTTTGAATTTTCTGTAAAAATCTTTATATGATACAATAATTTTCCTGCTCAGATTTACAAGGAACTGTATGTTTATTAAATAATGCAATATTGGCATTTTTATTTATTTGTATATAATATTAGATAATAATTTATTAAATCATATTTTTAGTAACTCCATTTTCAAAACAGCGATTGACAACTATTAGTTTAATAATTGCATCTAAAGTTCTGTCAAAACGACGAAGAAACGAGTACGCATGTACGTAGAATGTCACTTAATAAAATGAAACTAACTGAGAGAAAGAAAGCGAGGGAGTGGGAAGTAACAATAAAAAATTGAAAAGCAAAAAATCTATTCTGGCCAACTAAATATTCTTCTTTAAAGGTTTCTACCTTCAACTCTACCTGCAGCTGGTTTACAACTTTTTTTTCCAATGTCTGTCATAAGACATCGAAAGCTCTGAACGCTTCAGGTATATGCTATAGAGAATTCAATAATAAAATTTTCATTCACATTACTTTCACAAAAGTATGTATGTAGTTTCGTTATTATTTTATTCACTTTTGTATTTCAAATTATTCAATTAAAAAGTTATTAGAATTAAATTCTAATAAAACGAACAATCCCTCAGTTTTGCTTATAATTTAAAAATTCAAAATACATTTACCAACATACATATTTGTACTTCGAACATATTTTCATATTCACGTTGCTTTGAAATTGAGAATAGTTGCGTCTAATATCTTTATTTATAATTTAAATAAAACATCATGGAATATTTACATTTTTCTATAATAATTTATAAATAAATGTCCAAAAGAATGTTAAAGTTCGAAAGAAATTCGTAATAAAGTAGACATTTTTTTTGTTATAGAATGCATAATTAAAATATGTCAATTAATATCACGTGGAATAGCAATAAATAAGCTTACTTAAATAATATTAGTTTTTGTTTGCTACGATTCCATTTTTTTCGTGAACGTTATCTAAATTTTTTATACTAAAAAAAATTTGTTGACAAACACTTCTACAGTACCAGTTTTTAGTAATTATTTGTATTGAAGTCAATTATATTTTAATATTTTACATGATTTCGACATTATTACATAGCGCATATTCATAAATAATATATAAATTTATTTTTTTTTTTTTAAATCAGCTTTTAAATGTATCAAAGTATCTTAAAAATATTCGTTTGCATTATTATTATTTAATATAATATTTAATAAAATTAAGTGACTTAATTTTTGTTGGTAATATGTTCAAGTAAAATTTTCTAAAATTACAATGAACATTATTTACAAATAATTTATTTGACCAACGTCCAGAATAAGTTTGACATAACTAACCAAGTGCCTGCAGTTATATGAATACTATTTAAATAGCTTTATCAATAAATTAAATTAATTTGCAAGCGTTTTTCATAATCATTAAAAAAACCAGACATAAAATACAGTTAAATATTCAGAAGATATTCAAAAACATTTTTTAAAATGAAAGTAAGAAGCAAATATTTATTTTTACATAAAGTACTGATACATTACATAAAGTACTGATTACATCGTATAAAATTAAATATATATGGGCCATAAAAGGAAGAATGAAAAGTACATTTACGAAATAATTAAATCCTCGACACAAAATTTACATACATTCCTTCAGCATGAAATTGCAAAAATTAACATTTAATGATAGTCATTTTTTAATATAAATATAATGTATTTTATATTAAAATTATGACTATCCATTTGCAACCATTGCGACCATTCATTGTTAATGTGTCTGAAGTAAGTTTCAAGCGGTTGACACGACAGAAATTAAAGTATTTTAAAAACGAATAATTACTTATAGAATTGATGAATGACGCTTAAAAATTTCTTATAATTAACTAATTATATTAAAAATAATCTTTCCACCCTTAAAAACTAATCTCAAAAGAGGTTGAAAAATTCAAAAAATCATAAGTCCAAAATTATTAGGATTCCACACAATTTTATTTTTGATTAATATTCAGCGCCTAATAAACTACATGTAAAAAAATTTTCATATAAAAAATCGATCCGGAACATTATTTTAAACAACATTATTTAGAACGTCACGCTATCAGTCTATAAACACACCAATTACTGTGCGCGAAACATATCTACAACATGTAAATTGTTAATTTAAAATATACGACAAATTATTATTACAAAATATCATGACTTACAAAGTACAATATATATTTATAAATTTTCATATTGAAAATCGAGCGGCAACAACGTTTTGTACGTTGTTAAATAAAATTATGTGCAATTCAATAACTTTACATGGAATTTATTAAAATATTTCTATACGCATAAAGAAATCAAATTTTACAAATTTTAAATAAATTAACTCCTTCGTTAAAGCTTAAAACTAACTGAAAAATGAATAAAGATATAAGATAATGGATTAATATGAATAAATAACGCACAGACCTATTTTATTAAAAGTATTAGGAGTGAGACAAATATTTTACTGAAAAAATTATTTTTGTTAATTACTTGATGCTAATTACATTCAGGTCATGGCTATTGCTCTTTATCCAGAATCGTAATTAACTTTTAATTAACTAAAAGCAAATATTTACTTGACATACAACATAAAATGATGTTTCTCAATTTACAATAGCCACTAAAATCAAATTATTGTAATTAATCGGATACTTATTAAAATAACTCTAATGCGTGGATCAACCTTGTATTCGATTTATATTTATAAATCTATACTAAATAACAACCGGCCAGTTGTCGACTGTCCGATTATGTTGCTAAGATTTACCGGTACAATATGATTTTATGAATTTTATATTTTCTGAGCAATCAAAATAATTTAAATATATAGTACCTATTTCTTTTCGTGAAGGTAATATAAAATATTCTAGTCTTACGGCACACAGATTTCCTATGGAAGACGACAAAAATCAGTGCATAACTCTGGTGACAATAATAACAAATAATGCGCAATATGTAGAAACAATATTAAGATTTGTTGTCTTCGAAGCACAACTCTGATTACTTCTTCGTTTTACAAGGAAATTGTGCTCAACAAATAAATATTCGTTGTTGAACATTTTGCGAAATTTGCGTATCAATTGATTTCAGGACAGTTGAACACATTTCATAAATTCACGTACATAGAATGCAACTTTCACTTTGCGTGCGGCGGAAAATCATTTCTTATCTGATAATTTCTGATCAGAATTCCTTGCCATATCGATGCTGAGCAAATATCCGAAAAAATGCGCCCCGAATAAAAATCCATACAGCCAAAGAAAATACCGACGTCGGAAAAAAGAAGAAAAAACGAAAAAGACGACTTTCCTGTGGGGAGTCAACGAACCAAGGCAGCCATTCATTTCGTTTTCATCTACGAAGGTTGTGAGTATGCGCAAACCTCTACCTCTCTCTGTCTATCACCCTCTTCGACTCTCGCTTTCGTTTTAGGGATGCGGCTATATATATGTGTGTGTATGTATGTTCGCTCAGTGGTGTCGCGCGTCGGCTTCTACGTCTTTTGCTCGCATCGGGGGTAAACGGTATAAGATTGTGGAGCTTTATATGTGGGGCTAGATCTCCATTAAGCAAGTATAAAGCGTCATCCTCACTAAGCATCTAATATTTTTCAATCCTATATTTCGCTTTTCGAGGAGCTATGGATGATGTACAAAAAAAAAGAAGAAGTAATGAATATAAATTGCAGAGAAAATGCGTCGCTTTATTATATAAAACATTTTGATAAAAATTTTTCAAATATAAAATACTTGAAAAAAAAAAATATCACTCCCATAAAGTAAAGACGGAACTCGTTTAAAATTCACGGATAAGCGACACAAAAGACAATTTCAAAGTTGTTTTACATTAAGAGCTTCTCTTGACTTTTGAAGTTTTTCTATGGCAGAAACCACGAGAAACACCCTATGTAAATTTAATATACCTATATCTATAGCAGGCACAGTGTCATCGGTGCAAAGAGCGAAAATGCTCGTTCACCTTTCTTCCTGACCCTGTATCTCACTTTCACTCTCTCTCGCTCGCTCTCTCTCTCTCTCTTTCTCTTCTCGTTGTTCTGCGCTCTTAAGGCCTACGCAATCGATACTCGTCGCCTTCTCTTACTCTCACTCTCTTTTGCACTCACCCCCGCACATATCTTCCTTTTCAAGCATGCGAATCGGAGGCAAACCCACTCTTATACCAATAATGCTCCTCGCTATAGATGAAAGCTCCCTCCTCTTTTCTCTCTTGTTACTGTAAAAGTGAGAACGATATTATTTCTTGAATTTCCACATTGTCTCATGATATGAATCTGTAGCTATTTATCCGTGCACACACTATCTATTTTCCTTTTTCTTTCCTGTGAGTGTGTGCGTTCGCGTTCACATGTACATATAAGTGCGTTTGTAATTCTAATTACATCAATATAATAAATAAGAAATTTGCGTATGCGTCATCACGTACTTCGAAGAATCTCAGAAATGATAAATAAATATTTACAAACGATATTGCATTAGAAAAATCATATAGTCCTATAATGAAATTTATTTAGTTATAAAATTCGAGAACTAACAGAAAAATAATTATATCAATTAGTATAACTTTTCAGAAAAATGATTAATTTTCATCAATGATTATTCCAGTTTTCTTATAAAAAAAATGGCTTTTTAATTACAGTGTAATTACTGTAATTATAAAAATGAAATTATATTATTTACAAATTAATATAAGATATAATTTTGTCATATTCATTAGTTAATGATTTATAATTAATGAAAGTGAATTTCATTTTAAGCTGTAAAATTTAAGAATTTTAGAAAAGCTGTATCTATAATTGAAAGTTACACTAATTTAATATCTCATAAATATCTCAAATTTATGTGGTCTACAGTGCTCTTTTTTTAGTTTCTTGAGAGGCTGCGGAGACTTTAATACTCCGTAAAAAGATCCACTTTTAACTCCGTAAAAAGTAAGTTTGCTTGGATATCGATTTGAAGCTTAGCTCAATGACGAAGACCAAGGGACATTTGGAGTATTATGCTGCGATAAAAATATTATATTTGCTTTATACGTGTACTAATTAAAGATAGACAGATTTTCGAAAGCGATTGAACGAATGTATATTAAACATCGAATTAACGCGAAGTTTTCTTATTCGGAGTCAGGAACTGAATCACTGGGAATAGGGAACAATGAAACGGCCCCGTTTTCTGGTATTAAATTTTAACCAATTAATCATGTGCATATGTTAGCCGGGATGTTTTTCTCAATCGCCCAGAATATTTGTTGCTGATCAACCAAAAACTATCTTTATAAAAGTAGCGCCCAATTAGATTCTTATTATAAATTGTATAATTGATCCAATATTCTCAAGTCAGACTCACTTTTTCGCGTGTACAGGCTCGCGTTTGTATTATTTTGTTTACGTAAGCCTGTTATATACATTTAAATATGAGACCTAAAATTATAATTATTAAGTATATAATTAATAAAATTTGATTTTTAATTCATTCGAATAATAATAACAGGAAGTCGTGTAATGTACAATAAGTTTTCTTTGGAAAATTTGTCTCTGAACAGATGAGAGGGGAATTCCTACGTTAATGAGGCAACGAATTTTGAAGTTCCAAGATGTTGAATAACAATATCAACAACAACAGTGATAATAATAGTAACAGAACTTCTAAAATAACACTTTATAATTTTGAAGATCTATAAATAAAGCCAAACATCATTTTATCGTGATTACTGAAAATATCTAAAGAAACAATTATACTAATTTAATTTTAATTTATTTTCTTATTATTAACCTGTATGTAAATATTTAAAAATTAATAAATATTCTTAAAAACTATACTTTAACAGTTCCTTTTTGAAATATTGTAATTTTACTTTATTTGCGTTCTGATATATATCTGATATATATCTGATATAACAATTAATAAACGTAGAATCAATTTTAATTTTATTTTCAAACTTTTCTGTTGTTCGATTCGATATTTGTCCTCGCACGCTCCCGCTCACTCTTTCCTTTTATCCCCTCTCTGCCGCTGTATGCGTGATAACACTATCGAAACTTTTAAAGTTGAACGTTTAGTATATCGTACGCGCGTGTATCTCATTCGAGGCAGGAGGTAGCGAGAAATAACGAGAGAATTATTACATTGTAACGATGTGTGTTGTACATTGTTTACGTAAAGGCAAAGGAGTGATTGAAAATATGGTTACGTACAGTAAGTTGGCACTCACTTTGTGTTTGTCATCCTACAGTTTTCATACACGCGTATTTTAAAAGTGCTCGCTCGATAAGTAAACTTATCGCTCAAATTGTAATTTCTACGAATAAGCCCTGACTTTTGATAAGTTTAATACAAGATATTGCATTATCATGAACAATTCCATTATTTACAGAATCATTTTTTTCTAAAATATCAGTATACATATTATTATTCTTAGCTATTACACAATTAGGACTACTTTTGATTTTACTAATTCAACAATATTATGATGGTTCATTAAACAAATACATTCAATAACCTTAAAATATGAATGCACTGACGGTATATGTAGCTTAATATTATTTTTATTTTGAATTACAATAACGGTAAGCAGGAAGGATAACTTCCTATTCGAATATTTTATTAAAAAATTTTAACATAATATCGGATAGATAAGATCAGATTACACAAATTTTTTTTAATTTTTCTAGTTACCACATTTATACCAATTTTTACTCGGTCCCTTTTCACGAAACAATTATTTTATCACGTAGTAATGAACTCATAGCTACATATTCAAATTCAAACCATTTTCAACCGCCTGGAATTGCGTGTTTAATTTTTTAACTCACACTTTAATCTCTAGTGCAAAAACACATTGTTGAAATTACGTAGTATTACATAATTTGTACTCTGAGAAGTTTATCACACATTCGAAAAAGAAACGTTGAAATAAAATAAAAGAAAGTGACAACAATGTTAGAGCATTAAAAATGTGCTCGGTTAACGATTAAGAGCGCTAGGTCTTCCAAACAGTTTTTCCGTTAGACATGAAAAAAAACTTGTATATTATGAAAAACGAAGGGGAGATCGTGTTTCGAGACTACGTACACAAATCCCCCTCGACGACTCGACTCTTCACTTTCATTTAAATATTGAATAAAAGAGCGAGCACTAGTTCGCGAAGAGAGAGAGAGAGAGAGAGAGGAAAAGACGTGTTAAATATTGACAAAATAAGTAAATATAAAGAAAAGAAGATGAGACAATGGTTCAGACGTACCTGAGCTCGATAGGAACTTATCATAACACGTCGTCCGGTGCGTCGGATGTGTTTTGCCGGCAAGTGCCCTTATCTCGTGGGTGTGTCTACGGTGCTCACGACGACGACGGGAACGTCAGACAAAAAAAACGACCTCTCGTTCCTCCGCTCAGCTCCTTCTACCACTTGTTTCTGTGTGACGAGGGAGAAGAATACGAGCGGGACGTAAACACACCGCAAGGACGCCACGCGCCGATGTCTCGATCGATCGATTAACCGTGAACTTCACTCTTTTCTACGGGATCGGTAGTAAAAGGAGAAAAGCGGCGTTTGCGCGGCAGATTTAAAGTGCACGTCTGTCGTTGGTGCGCGGGGGCGCGGATGAGACGATGAACAGCTCACACAAATCCTCACACTTCAGTCAATAGGTCCGCACTGAAGCTGAGTCTTGCCACTGCTTTTGATTCTTCGTTCACAAGTCTCTCTCTCTCTTTCTCTCTCTCTCTCTCTCTCTCTCTTTCTCAATTTCTCGCGCGCGCGCACGCTCCCTTTTCTGTACCAGGCTTATATAGTACGCGCATTGCCAGCCAATCCAAGCTCGCGGTGCATGTGCCGTCCTGCTCTACCGGTACGCGAGGCCTTCCACCCCTCCGTAGTCCCGCATTTTCATTCACCGTCCCTTTTCTCCCTCCTTAGCTGCCGACGCCGCCGACGCCGCCGCGCACCGCTGCCTCCCTCGGGAGATATTCACGCACACAACTCTCTCTTTCTTACTATCTTTGTCACTTTCACATTTTGTACTTTGTATGGCTATGGAGAAGCGGAATGTAATTGCCAATTGTCCATTAAAAATGTCTGTTTTGACTTGACAAAAATGCACTCTGCATGTAAGCAAGAGTTTGCTTTTTGAAACTTTGGACACTCCTTTATCGTAAAGATATCAACGTTTGTCGAATTCTCTCAGTTTTAAAGAATTGTTTTTTGTTTTATGAACCATCTAATTAATGAATCTAATGAATGATGAAAATAATTAATGTAAAATGTCCACGTAGTGAACGATTTTCTTTAAATTGATTGTTTGACGTGTCGTTAGGATAGTAACAGCATTTTAATCATTTTACAAAGTTGCGAAGCCAGTATTAATCGGACAAAAAATAAGTCAGGCTAATCTACAAATTCTGTACAATTAAACAATATCAGACCAAATATTCAAAGTATACATTATAAATGAAGTATTGAGGAATTTGTAATATTCCATTTTTCTTATAAATTAAGTTGAACGTGTTTATAAATTATGTTTAAATTTTAAATCGAAAAACTGAAAAAGAAATATTTAATAAATAACCTTTGTTACCAAATTTGGTGTATGAAAAATGATTATATATGTTTTATAATATGCTAAAAACTTTTATTATTAATAACTACATTAATGGGTTACAAAATGTACTTGAATGCATAACATTAAAGAAACAAACCGATTATTCTTTAACATAATAGAAAATCTTTTACGTAGCTGCTCAATACCGTCACTGTATGTATACAACATATATATATTTCTATTCCTTCTCGACATTCTTTTATAAAATATAAAATGCACAAGCATAAGATATAATTCTTTTTTTTATGTAGTAGAGTAGACTATAGTATGCTAATTTAAAGTGGAAATTAGATTTTAAAGACATTCATTTTCATATAACTCTAACATTATCATTTTAAAATACAAAAAAAAAAAGTTTTATTTGGGTCTAATTATTTTAGAAAATAAATAGAAAAATTTTGAGAGAGCGTTTTTCGAATTTCGATATTACTATACATTACAGTTATACTAATAACTATAAATAACCTATAAATCAGTCTCAAGATTATAACAATTATAGTTACATTACATCTTAGATTATACAAATCTCAAGAGTAAAGCATGATTCTATTAATAGATACGATACTATTATACGATACAAAATGCAAACAAATCGTTCTATTATGCTCATTGATATTAAATTTTAGTAGATTCTATTATTAGTATTGAATAAATAAATATATATATTAATATGCATGGAATACATAAATAAGTTTGGTTTGCTACATTAATGGACGGAAATATATGATCACAATCGAGTCTTTACTTTTCGCTTATTATAATTATTCAGAATAGTTATATTACACATTTCAAGAGAACATAAGAACTTATTTTTCCGTAAATTGCGGTATTAATTATAATCAGTTTTCAGCAAAAAATTTAATAAATGTTTTCATTTTAAATATAGAATTGCATATGGAACATTCAGCTTCACTTCGCCACAATTTGGTATGAAGCTTAAGAGTTATCCAACACATTCTTTGAATTAAGAAATATTTGATTCTTATTGTAATGCATTTTTATTTCTTTGTAATTTTCAAACAGCAATTGCTATTATATACTCGTACGTAACTCATAATCTTACAATTAAAAAAATTTTTTTAATTCATCGTAAACAACTTAAGTTTATTATAAATAATTCGAAATGAAAAAGTAACACATTTTATGTATTAATTCGATATTATTAATTGTGTGGTCCAAAATAAACTTCTTTTGAAAACTATTTAGAAGAGAGGAATTACGAATATAGATTGACATTAAGATATCGTATAATATTTCAGTTCAAATGATACGTTTTCTGATAACTATAGGTCGGTGTTAAAGAAAATACATGGATATTTCGAAAATGCATCACCAGCACAATGTTTCAAAGCACAAGTTTCAAAATCATTTAAGATCATATGAGGTACATATTGTGATCTTGTTTGCAATGACTAGTGTGTGTAACGAAAACGATAAACCGTAAACCTAATTGGAAATCTTAGTCGTATGTAAAAGCATTCTATTCCACGATACTAATATTTATATACTGCAATGTACTATATCTAGAAACGTTGAAAGCAATTCAAAACTTGAAGATATTTCCATAGTACTGACAGAAAATTCTAAATAAACTTTATTTTTAATATAGACTTTGAAACTAAATTTTAAAAAATGCTCATTGCAAAGTATCTTTTTAACATTGTTTTATTTACGTGGCTTTGCGTATTCGTAATATTTCATTAAAATGTACTTTTCGATATTTTTATGCATATTATTGAAGTGATCTTTGAATTTTAAAGAAGAAATAAAAAGTGCTACTGATAGTAAATAATTAAGAGCGTTTCCAACATCATCGTTTTAATATTAAACAAAAATATTCAATAGAATTTCGGAAGATTTTCGAAGAGAATATTCCAGTGCAATAGAAACAAATAGACGATCGCACAGTTTGTTAGTCATCCACGAATAAGTCCTGTGCCTCGAATAAATAACTCATATCGTAGCAAGTGGTGTTTGTAAATTATTTTGTAGAGCGCATAAAAGATCGAAGAAAATGAAATGATTCTTAGAATGCAGGTCCCAAAACTACAAGCTCTTGTCTGCAATGCTGCTGGATGCGCGTTGGATATGCATAAATAAGACTACCGGAGATAGAATTCTCCGTGCAAAACTGCATGAACGATGGGATTCGTCTCCCAGAACCCTTTTACTCGTTAGAATATATTCATTTATTTTTATAACGTCGACGTACACCCCTGCTTCATTTATGAAAGGCAGCGAATAAGAGAGTCGACGAAAGCCTCGGACCACTACGTGCTCCCTTAAAATGCAAAGCAAATCTCCCGCGACGCACTGTACCTGTACTCGCGGGTTGGAGGGAGAATTCAACGTCGAAAAATCATTTTCTCTTATTTCTTATTTCATTTTCTCCTTTTTTCGTGATTACTTAAGTTCACTCAAATTTTTGACTTTTCTTTCGTAGGCTATTCATAACAATAATTCATTTTGATATTCGTCTATTATCTTTATTTAAAGTTCATATGATCAAACTATTTTCGTAAATAATATAAAATTACTCATATTTTCTAGTCCTAAATGTTATTAATTACTATTATCTGACGTTAGAAATCAATAGTACTTAATCTATCAGTCTAATTAATTTATTAACTGACACTATAAATTTTTATACCAACGATACGTATTATATCTACTAAATGCAGTTTTCGGTACTCACTACTTTGAATATGTCAAATGAAATCCCTAATTTTGGTTTGATTCGATAAATCTTATCAGTCGTCAATAAGCATTTTTAGGGCTTTTCGCGTCTGCTACTAATTTGTTAGAAAACCAATAAAACATTTTCTTTTTAGTATCATCAAATCTCCATAAATATCATTCCTTTATTAATAGAATTTATAGCGGTTTTAAAGATCGTAGAAACATGTATATTTAATTCGTGATTTGTAAATATTGTGTTGGTAAAAGATCTTATAACAAAAACATATTAAAGAATATTTCTTTTTTGTAATTTATGTAATCTATTTTACATTGTATGGAATTGAATTAAGAAAATTAAATGAATTAATATTATTATATAAATGAATAAAGTTTTTATACGTGTTTAGTAAAACAACTGTTTAGTACTACTAAAGTTAAAATTAGAAAACTAACTGTCATTCATAAATTTGAGTAAAAATATATTGCATTAGCTAATGATACAACTAAATAAATCATACATTTGAAAATCAATATATATTTATTAGAAAAAAAAAAAACATAAAAATGAGTTTAATGTTTTTTTAATGCCTTCGTAAACACCGTCATTCGAGGACGTGAAGTCAGCGTTCGATTTCACATACACGTTCGTGGGCACATGTATTCGGACCAGGGCGCAACGCGTCAAAACCACGAATGAAGCTCGAATTTCGTTGAACTACAATGCGACTACGTATAATAGTATAGCTATTGAGTTTTTGGCTTGCGTCACATTAGTGACACAGAGCGAGATACAGTGGCTTGCGCGTAAATGATGACCTTCGGATTGTTCTTCACGTGTTCTCCGCCCACTCTCCAGATATCCTCCTTCTCCCTCGCCGTCATCCCTGGTGGAATGATCCTCTGACTTAACACACTCAAGCGTCACCGTGAATTTGAAAATGATGGCTCTTTCGATGAATGGATCGCTAATTGTTATAAAGTACGTATCCCAAGTTGCTCGCTCTTAACACGCTGTACAGTTCATACGAGGCTGGTGAATTTTCATTCAAACTTTTTTTCAGGATTCTACTCCTCTGAGCAGTTTCAGCGATGCTATTTACATCTGTTTTAGTTTTAAGTAGTTTATTACGAAATTATTTTCAATGCGTTTAGTAATAGTTCTTTTTTTTTGTATTTATATAATTTGAAAGAACCTTCATGGTTGTATATGATTGCTTGATAAGCAAGCTCGCTTTGTATATATGTCAAAAAATCAATTCTATTCGTTTTTTGGATAACAAGCTTTATATTTGTGCAATAAATATTAACAAATTTTTCATTTATAATAGACTAACAAATCTAAATTTTATCAAGATTACGGAAGAAGTAGAAAAAATTTCAGTAGTTTATATTTTTTTGGTAAATTTGTTAATGCATTCAATTTCAGTCTTCTGGTTTTTATCAGGGACAGCCAAAAATAGAGGCTTTATAAAAAAAAAGTCTATCTAAGCAATAGGCCTAAAGTAAAAATAAAGTTTTCAACCAAGCTACCCAAGAAGAGTACTTAAATACAAGGAAATCTCGTTGCCTCAAATTACTTCAGCTTATTTATCTATACATGTACAGTACTCGAGGCTCTACAGTTCCAGTACGTAAATTTGTTTGAAATTAATTGAAAAATAATAAATAATTATTTTTATATATTATTTTTATAAAACATCTTAAAGTATATGCTTCAATGAGTCGAATAGAAAGCCAGATATTTTAATGAAAAGAGTAAAATATAAAACTTTTTTTATATTTTTTAGTTGGTTTATCACTAATTTATGCAAAAACGCAATTAGCAGTAATGCAACTGCAACTAATACTAACAATTCTTCGAATAGTCTGAATACTAAACTAACTCTGAATACTCTTCTCGTTACATTATTTTTGTCTATATCATTAAAACCTTTAAATAGGATTAGTCGAACTTTACCTGTACTCTCAATGATCCATCGCTTTATGCTTAATTATATTGTTGCGGACATATGTACTACCCGTCTTGGTCCACTACAGCTCGAATTTGCAAAACATACAGAGATAAATAATAAAAAGACGATATGTCTACGTAGAAAATTGTTATAATAGCAAGCTTTTGTAGCAAATCAAACCAATATCGTATCATAAACCTCGACTTTTTCTCGATTTCGATTCTTTTTTTTTCATAAAACTTTATAGTTAATAAACTGTGCCAGTTTTTAGAAAAGATCTCATCAGATTTCTGCGATATATTAGTAGATCTCCCGTTACCTATTTCATTTTTGCCAGTTTCACACGAAAAATATTTAATGCACTGCTTTAAAACTTGCTTAACTAAATTTCTGACGTTTATTGACCAATAACTTAATATTGTTTGTGTACTGTTATGAAATTGATTTAAGTATTCATCGTAAATAATGAGTTTAACTATATGACTATTCTTTAATGATAATATAAGTAATTTTCACTTATAAAGAGATTTCCATTTCTACTCATTAATCAAATCTCTTTTCATAAATAAGGATACAATAAGCACATATTACAGGAATTTTGTACGTTAGTTTCTAGAATAGCGATTTCTTGAAAAAGGTGTTTTTGAAATAATAAAAGAATAGCAGTCCATCTCTTATTAATTCTAATACTTATCTATTAAATAATAATTTAATTTAAGTGGATGGTACGATCATTAGGCATTTGATTAAATTTATTAAATATTCAGTCATTCTTTAGATTATTGATAAATTTAACACACAATACCATGACATGTTTCATCTAGTTTAACTATGAAAATTTACTTAAAATTTCATTAATTTCAAGTATAGAATCTAAGCTTTCATGACAATCAGTGATATTTTTCTTTTTAATCCTGAAATAATTACATTTGACACGTGATTTTTTAAAACTAGAATTAATATTATAGATATCACTGATTGTGGTATTGTAGCTTTCTCTAATATTCCTGAATTTCTCGACTAAACTTACGTTTATTGATTTGCATCTTTGAACCTTGAATCATTCATTTGAAAAATAATCTTCTTTGTGTACTGTATCAGGCTTTTTTTTTTATTCTTAAATTAACAAAGCCTTGTTTTGTAGATGAATATTCTACTAAATTTTTTTTATGTAGTTATTCATTGCAATATAAGATTTGATTTTTCAAAGACACCCTTTAAATTTAATATGTCACACTAACTTTGATTTCGTTCGCATCGTGGAAAGTAATCAAAGCCTAGTATAATTCTCTGTATAATTTACTTAATCTCAACATTTCTTCTTACCATCTCGTGATTAATGTATCGTGTTGATACGGACTATAAGGGCAAATAAATGTTTATATAATATTGCGTGCAATTAAGTTTTTCCAAGAGGTAACTTACAGAAACATCATTGAATTAAACAACGAGATATTTTAATGCAAAAAATGTGACAAACACATGGACATATCAGGAAATCTTTATATTTTTTGAGAGTGCTTTATATTAATGAGAGAGAGAGAGAGAGAGAGAGAGAGAGAGAGTGAGGTATTCGGCGGGAAGAGCAGAATAAAAAAAAACGAAAAAGCTAAATTATAATTGTTACATTCGTACATTATTTCTTATTCTAAACAAACTCGTCATATTTTCAAATCATATAGTTTTTAAATATTATATAGACATGGCATTAATATCAGTATTTTAAATCTAATTAAACGTTTTCGTATGGTAGTTGATTAGAAGTAAATTTGAGTAAATGCGTGTACTGATACTTGAAGCAGTATTGTTAAAAAAGATATGTATAAAATTTTTCAGCTATTACAATTCAAATTATATTTCGTTTTAATTATTTATTTCTTTTCAAATTATTTCTATTTTCTTAAATATATTTATTTATAATAATTAACATTACTATTTATATTTGAATAGAATTATGAATAGTTCTATGTAACTGCATACGTTAAAACAAAAATATATTTATGTTCTTTACCCATTAGTTGTATAATTATATAATCAACCTAATTTTACATTTTCTATATTTATAGTTTTTTAATCACTGACATTAATTTTTTGAATTTTCTATATTTATTCCAAGTTTTATTTATTAACAACCATGGCGGAGTGGCTGCTAAAGAGTGAAAAAAGAAGAAGGAAACGTTTGGTAAAACTTCACAGATTGTAAAAGAGAGTGATTCTTATTTATTTTCATTGGATTTTAATGTTGTAAAGAGATTACATGTATCATGTTTTATTTTTATAGATTATTTGTAAATAATTTACAAATAACAAGAAAGCTTAAATAGTACATTAAGGATATAGGTAAAAATTATAATTTTAATTAGATGCTCTCATAAGGTAAATATGTAATTTAGTAATAATAAATAACTAAGGTTTCGGTTGTTTTATTTAATAGCGTTTAGATATAGGGAAAACGTATTTTTACATTAGTGCATTTTAATATTGTGTAGAAAATTTTTCTTAGTATATTAAAGAATATTCATAAACAAGTATGTACTTGTTGAAATAGTGTTAAAAAGATGAAATGTTAGAATTTGATTCTTTAAATACCGGTGATTTTTATTAAAGTAAAACTAAAACTTTATATTACTTTAAATATATATACAGATTATAAGATCATAATGTTTACCATTTCACAAAATACTTTTGGAAATTAAATATTCTATAAGATGTAAAATAAATTATAAATAAAATATGACGAATACAATTATAATTTCTAAGGTTTTATTTAATTTTTTATTTATTTAATTTTAACACACAAAAAATATTAGAATGAACGAAAAATAAATTAAAATTTGATCAAAATAATGTAACCATTGGTGGGTTTCATATCATTTTATTTAAAACGCCATATTTCGAAATAATATTTCGTGGAATGCCAAAACTATGTTTGTTTTAACAATAACCTTCAGTACATGTACATACGTATTGTACATGTTGTTCAACATATTATTGAGCAAAGAATTCGATAATGTTTCGAATCAATTTTAATATTGAGATTATGTATTTTATGTATTCAATTTTCATTGGGACTCAACCGGTTGAAACTTCAGGAATATTCTTATTTGCTTGTTTTAGATTTTACCTTATTATAAGAGCACACTCTTATAATTTGTTATTATTATGCATAAACAATTACAATTAATTATTTTTTCTAAATACTTATGTATTACGTTATAATTATTTTCTATGAATTATTGAACGATCACTTAAAACGGAACTAGGATTATACGACAGGTGGCCTACGTGAATGAAAGGGAAAGGTCCTACCTAATGCAAAAATTGAGATAACTAGTACATAAGCTAATCCGAACAAACGGAAGAACCAAACGAATTAAATCAGCTCTACCTTTGGCATCATTTTGACACGAAAGAAGTTCGCCTAACGAAGCTGATGAGAACAAGGTCTAGCATCGTAGCGGCGTAAAGAGAGCGAGCGCGGTGGGGGATGAAGCATGTCGGGGTCGAGTGAGAAGTTCCCGGGCGCTCGCCCTTGACTGGCCAATGTCAGGGTTTGCGCCGACATAGCTCTCCCTCGCTCATGAGCAGCGGCTTCCATGATTCCGTGTTTCATCCTTGAATCGCTCTGCGCCCTCTCTGTCGTAGCTGCCTGCGTGAGCGAGGAGTACGACATTAACCCCTACACTTAGCGATCGATATCGGTGACTTTTCATTTTCGAAATATCTCTTTTTATCCTTATCCCTCATTCGCACTCTTAAAATATATTACGGATTGCGTAGTCTTGCCTGAAAGGCTTGGTTTTCTCTTTGAGTGTATATTATTGATGTTGATACTTTTTCTCCTTTTGTTTCACTTTTTCATAAGTTTATTTTCCTCTCGCTTCTTCGCCAATGCATTTCATTTTCCAATTAAATATTTCAATACAGAATCAATCTTTGAGAAACATTATTCGCCTTTTTACATTTCTTACGAATACCAAACATGAAAAATACCAAATAAAATTATTTTATTAGGAAGATAATATAATTATAAGAAACTCCAGTTACAACTTACAAATTAAACATCCAAATTATAGCTGTTGTGAACTTGTCTACAGTATCATTACATTTATTTATTCTATAAAGATTAAATATATCATCTTGATATATAAATTTTGTTTCTCATTTGTCTTCTATGCTACTTTACAATGAGTACACGATTCGCTAAAGCTCGGATATTAGAAGGCTTTATTGCATTATCTCTTTTCTTTTAACAAAAAATCTCGGGTACATCATTTACTCGAAACTCAAACAATACACTTTAAATATTTCGAAACTTTTACATGCAAAAATAAAATACCGTTAAGTAATATTTAACATTTGTCTATATCTACATTTATATTATAAGCCAAGAACAATATTTCAAAGACGTGTTTTCAAAAGTGGCAAGAATTGTAGTATCGCCGTTATGAACAAAATAAATACATGTCAACCATTTTCCCACACCGTAAGTGAAACAGGTTTTTCCTATAGTTAAATAATTATTGGATTTTATATTCAACGAATTTGCAATATAGGTTCTCTTGATCCATAAGTAACACTTAATAGAATCATGGGATAATATAATATTGTCATTGCACTATTTTTATAATATTACGTCATGAATGGAAGATTTTATTACAAAGAATTTTTAATATAATTAAGCATTTTATTAAGTTTCACTACATACCTTATTGAAAATATAGATATCACTTTGTCATTCGACGGACTTAGTAAATATTCAATATTACATAAATAAATTTTGTAATTCTACGAGAATAATTCATATTACTTCCCATTATTCTAATTTATCCATAACATCATCGCTTATCCAAAAATGATTACGATACAAAAGTTTCAATTTGCAGTTTCACATTTGAATAATTGTAAAGGGAGTCGATGAACAACAAGTTAAAGGGTTAAGACAAGGAAACTTTCTAACTTCGAAAATTTAACAACTGTCTAGAATGGTCGAATTAAATAAGTTTTCTCAATATTCCCTTCACAACGGAATGTTAACTATAATGATATATTATTTGAAATGTTCAAATTACTCAAAATTTTTAATTATTATTTAAATAGTCAATTCAATAATAAGCATTTAGAAATTATTGCTTTTTTAAAAATAAAACTAAATATATTAAATATAGTTGTCAGCTGAACTAGATAAAATTATACAAAAATTATACAATTTATCAAACATTTATAATTCCAGAACAGAAAGATATATATCACTCACAATTATTAAGCAAATGCAATCATTATAAAGATTGCCAAAGCCTATTCTGAAAAAAAATCCACTGCATAAGAAATTTTTCAATTCATACTCTTTATACACATTTCTTATTTGGAAATAATGTTAAAGTAGTTGATATAGAATTTTTATACTTTTTTTGCCTTGGAAAGTGGGGGTGTAAACTGAATAAAGTAACATTAACTGGATTTTTCGAATGAAAGCTGCTTAAAAGTAAGGGACCAGTGTCACGCGGTCTTATTCACGTATACCCAAACGTGGATGGGTGTATTCCCTTTATCTCGTTCTTAGTTAGAAAAAAGTAAACTGACATTCACCTTGAGTTTCAACCAAATTTCTCTATCGCATTTTCCACATTTCAATTATTCTTATTTTTACTAAACTAAATTTACTTTTACTTGACTGACAGATTGGAAATTCATAGATTTTTTCTGTTGGATTTCTTGATGCTATTTCATATCTCTTGATTAAACACGATTTCTTATTCTATTCTATTTTTCTATTTTATATAATTCCGAGCTCGTAAAAATTGATATCATAAAACCAAAGATAAGGAGAAAGTCTGTACGATATTGTTAAAAACTTCTTGCATCATTAACGCATAACGTGTAACGCAATGTTACGCACAACATTGTTGGTTGAAAAGGTTAACACGGTTTTATGTAAGTGTAGGTAGCGGTATACCAATAATATCGATCCCTACAATTAATGACTCCGCTGCTCTAAAACGACATATAAATTTCACAAAATGGACAGTTGATTATTAATGGAAGCCAAGTTGTCGCGTTTCAAGGACGGATGAAACGTCAGAGGGAGTATTTAACCGTTCAAATCCATACCATTCGTACCATTCAGTAGCGAACGCACGCATCCCTCCTTTGCGGCCGGTTCGTGCATTTCCGCGGCTACCCCTAGTCGTGTCCACAGAGGGGTAGAAGCTAGAAATAGTCGTTGCAGCGCCGATGCCCACGTGTGTGGCGTCAGCAGCGGCGGTATCTACCCAAGCCACGCCATTGACGTCATCAAGAAACACGCGTGCCCAGGCTAAACCATTCATTGATGGCTTCGCATAAGAGCCGCCTCGTTCTTGCTCAGCTGCGGCAAATCGTTGGCCTCAACTACGAATCACGTGACGGTCGTTACGACCTCTGTTGCTTCAATTCGAAGATCTTAACTCTCGTAGCTGTGGAGGCGTGATACCAAGCGGTTTTCGCGATGAACTGACTATACGAGATTTATAAGTAACAATTACAAAAGTCTCATCGTTGCAGCACTTAAGATTTAGTATTTTTTATATTAAGTTCATTAAATTTGAAAATAAACCGTTTATGTAAATGTAGTAGTATGCAAAAGGCCTATAAACATAAAAATTACATTAGTATTACTTTTATAATCAATAGTTTTGTAAAAATTATAAGAAATACAAAATAAATTTCTTTATTTTTACTTACATATTTGAAACGTTTTATAAAAATTAACGCTTAAAAAATTCTTTTTGTGCTTTAATGTACAATTTATAGTTCATTGTGTGATAAATAAAATTATTTATTAATAAATTAAAATTTGATCTAACGATTAGCGTCTATTCAATTACAACAGTAATGTTTATCAATAATATAAATATATGTATGGATAATTCTCAACACGCGTTGTAGGATTTTCAACAGAAAGTTTGTAATAATATTTTTGGATATATTTCAGTCTTTTCTCATAGAAATTATCAATATTGATTATTAAGTATAAATTTTATATAAGATTCTTATTGTCGTCTTTTGAGGCTGCAGAAAACTTATCCAAGAAATCATGCTCAATCAATAACTGAATAAATTGATGATTTTAATTTTTAATATTTCAAATATTTATTTTCAGCTTTACGAATTATTTCATTAAAAGAACCATATAATATGAGTTAATTAAAATAATATTTAGATTTTCTCAGCAACTTTCATAATATATTAATCAACAATATTAAAAAAAATCAAGATACAATTTAAAAAATTCATCGCATATAAACACATCTTCAAACATTATATGTCCCCATGGTATATATAACATATACCATATACATATTATATATATAATATGTATATATATATAATTCAGTATAAAACCTTTGATAAATAGTTATAATCGTTAAATAGATATTCAAAATTATTAACAATAATTTTTTGTATTTATCTACATAAAATTTAATATGAAATATCTTTGCGTATTAAAAATTAATTAATATAAAAAATGCTTGGTTAACGGATTAATAATTCTGATTAATAATCAGAATATTGGCATTTGGTCAGTGGAAATCCTTTTCTAAAAGGTTTTTAAACTCTTCTCCTATATATATATTGGACAGGCCACTCGAGGAACATAACCGATAACAGATACACATTTTCCTTCATATAAAAGGTCACGTAGGAACTTCATGCTCAGGTCTTATCGTCGATTAAGTAATGATTTTTATCAGGTTTCTACGAAATCTCAATTAGTAAACTTATTTCTCATCATAATAAATTTTGATAAATTTATACTCAGTTAATTTGAAAATATATTAATTTAAATTTTCTTATTGTAGTGTAAAATAATACAGGCTTTCTTGTCGTATTAAATAAAGCTCCATGTTACAAACATACCATTATTTGGCTCCAATTTCATTCTTAATATCACACTTGTACCATACTAATAACACGTTATTTACATAGCAATATGGCAATATGTTACATTAGTATTTATAGCTAATTGTTAGTCAACACTTATGCTGAAGAATTTGCAAATCAACTCATTTTATATGAATACGAATCACATATATATTATTTTCAACATACCAATAAAAAGTAAAATTTGAAATATCAATATAAATTTAAATTAAAAAAAGTATCATTTCATTATGACACATTAACGTAATTTCTGATTATATAACAAAATATTTCTACTGTGCAATCTAATTACCTTCTATTAAATCGATTTCCAAAATTTTATTTCACACTCATTTCACTGTACTGTTCACTTTTTTATTATTTCATTATTATATATTATAATATTTAACAGTTACGTGAAATATTTTTCAATCTATTAAAAGTATCTTGGAAATACAAAAAACATTTAAGGATAAAACTATTTTTTTACATGTTCTATTGATACAAATAGTTTTCTTTTGGTTATAATTGATTAATACATTTTATAAAATTATTTTTATATAAATTCATATATCAATTTCTACAGTGTCGTTATAAGATTGTATCATATTTTTTTACAATTTCCATTTTTGCCTCTTATAGAATTACATGAGAATTTTTTTAGAGCTTGTTCCTATGGTTAATCGACAATCAATGCAATAAAATAAAGAGAATAACCTAACATGCACACTCATATGTATAAATTACTGTTATACAGAAGTAATATTCTTCAATATTTTTTGCATATTGAACCGAAATAGATTAATGGTTGAGAGTAATATTCAAAATAATATTAACAAAGTAGAATTAGTAACTATTATTTTCATTTTATTATGGTTTATTTAATTGTACCATTAATCTACTATATTTTCTATTTTTATACATTTTCAAAAATTAAAACATTTACGGATTTAATGGTTTTGGTATTATTTGAAGAATGATATCTCCAAAGACAAAGTTTTAAGAAAACTAATCAATATAAAATATTTAAGGGCTTCTAGTGAATATTAAAATTCAGTAGATATTATTTTATAACTATTAATTTTTAATTTTCAAAAGAATTCACATTTATTAGATTAAAATTAAATAAAATAAACAGTTATTTATTAATATAAGCACTTATAATGGACGTCCTACTTTATTCCAGAAATCATCAAAATATTTTATTCAAATAACTAAAATTATTGAAACACTACATTAATAATTTAATTATAAAAATAAAATGCAATTATAAAATTAACCATAATGTTAACAGTTCTATATTAATTGAATATTGATAACGTAATTTTTAAAGTAATTTCGTTTGGTAAATATATCGAAATTAAAAAAATTAACTTTTTCTATTGCGAAATGCAATCTTCGAAAGAGAATTATCTCTAATACAAGAAATATTGTATTGGGAGACTGGGAAAGGTATTTGTTATATTATTTAGAAAATAAATTTGAATCTGATTTTGAATATAATGAATTTCATACGTAAAAATATTACTACAAATTCTACAAATATAATAGCCAGATATCTTAAATTTATTAAAAAATTTAATTGGTCTATTAAATTCGGAAATAAAAAATTGATCTTTTAAATCTTTTAAAATTAAAACATTCGAGAATAATTTTGAAATTATTTATACAATGTAATATTAAGTCATAAATTACTCATACTTTGCGAACATAAAATTTTCAATATTAAGAGTAAAAATATTTGAAGGACAATCATTTCAAACGCAAAAAGGCCAATCAGAAATTGAGAGCTTTTGACTAAAATTCCAAAATGATGCACGTAAAAGTAAATACAATTATGTATACGCACTCAAACAAGTAATAAAGAAATTTTTGTTAATAATACTAATAAAAATCAATATAAATTCTGATATAATGCTAATCTTAAAAAAACTTTTATAGAAATTATAGATATACTAAATTGTTGGACTTATGAACCAAGAACTATGTAATACATCTACCTATATATATTATTGATTACAAATTAATTTATGAATTACATACTAAGAACTGTAGCCCAAATCGATTGTTTTATTTAAATTACCCTCTAAAATTTCCATCAAATAAATAAACTGATCTTAAAATAAATTTAATTTAATAAATATAATAGTAATGTTCAACTTTATCTTATTACTGTGGAGTCTGCCTTTCATTGTTATAATTCTAAGATTTTTATAAGAGTATCAAAATATCATTCAAAATGGAATATATTTCATAAATTTAACCTTCATGATTTAACTGTGTTTAGAAAACTGTACATGTATGTTCTACATAAATTATTAGAAAATATATATTGAGAAAATTTATTGTATGCACTGCCTTATGTTCTATACACGCATCTGTTTTAATATTTTGAAAGTTTATATTTAAATAATTATGTTAATATTGTAGAATACCATACAGTTATATTATAATTGTATTCATATAACATTCATATGAACACAAAATTGTAAAAAGTGTCCAAAAAATGCTTGCAAAAGTTGAAATTAAACAGATAAACGTGCAATCGTAGCTGTTTAATTTTCAAATAAATTACGTTACGTATTTCTGATGATTGTAGAAGAGAAGTTCGAGTTTTGATTGTCGCGTTGTAACGGTCTAGTATAGTCGCTGCGAGGTGCAGTTTTATCAGCGGATTATCTCCTCCGACCTCAGCGCGCATGTGCTCCTCTTACTCGTAGGTTGTAGAGTGCAGATCCCAAGGAGGGGTGAACCAGCCGAGAAAATAAGGAGAGCGAGAAAGAAAGTGAGAGCGAGAGAGAGTGAGAGAGGAGACGAAATAGCGATAACGTATTCTTCGTCCCCTCTATCTTCCTCCCATATCAAAATTCTATGAGTGGCGCTAGCTTTTCAAGGTCAAACCAAGAGCGACTACATAGTACAACGCTTGCCCTGTTGTCTCCGTAACAAGCGAGAAAACGCATAATTTGGTAAAGAGGAGCGGCCTCAGTCACTCGAAGGCAAAAGTGTACTCGCATGCGAGAATGGATTCGTCCTGATTCGTCCAGATCTAATATAATTAATCAGATATTGTAAAGGAGTGGAGTTTCGGTACGAATTCTTGAAATTTCCATAGACGCTGTATTTATGCCTTTGAAAGAATGTGTGAAAAAATTCGGAAGTTCAGTTAGCAAAATAGATAAGGTCTTTACGTTGCACTTTAGCTACGTATTTAGCTTTACGTTGCACTGGGTAGTTTTACGTAAATTATCATTGTATACATCGTATGCCAAATATTGGCGCAAGTTAATATTCCCTTTCTTCCTCTGATTTATGCAATACAGACACTTTTTAACAACTGATAATGAACGTGCTTCAAGATCATTAAGATGTATTTGACATATTTTAATTAATTTCGCTTTAGTCATAATTAAACTCCTACATGTCAAATTTTATTTAAAAAATGAATAAATATTATGTAATAATCTTTATTATAAATATTGAAGCAACGAGAACTTGTATCATTATTTGAGCAATCATTATAAAATCAATAATTCATGAGTAATATGATTGACACAAAATAAAACATAATAAAATAAGGTGTTATAAAATACGTATATAACATATAAGGTGTTATAAAATACATATATAATATATAAGGTGTTATAAAATACTTATATAATATATAAGGTGTTATAAAATACGTATATAATATATAAGGTGTTATAAAATAAGAAATACATGAAAGGGAAAGGGAAAAGAAACACAAAGAATGAATGAACAGAGACGTTAGAAAATTATCCAATAAAGAGATCTGCGTTTGTGAACAAGTAATAATTGAAACGAAAAAAGAAAGGAAAGCCGAACGTGGAATGGAAGAACAACCACTGAAACTTGGAAAACCTGGACCTCTCTCTATTGGAAGAACCAAGAGAGAAAAGGAGAGATAAAGAAACAAGAGAGAAAATGAAGGAAGCACCGAGATTTGGGACCGGATTCTTTTGTAAGCTGAAAAAACTATTCTCTTTTTTCTTTCGATTTGTCTCTTAATTCTAGCAAGGTCAAACACTGTAAAGAAAATTCAATATAAATAATATGTAGTTTCAATTAGTTAAAAATTATGTTAAACTAACTTTTTACCATTATCGTTAATGTGTTTTTTGACTGTTAATTGGTGTACTAAAATCAACAGTAATGAATGCCAATTGTAATCTACATGATATGAATTAGTTCGATTTATTTGATTGTTACGTTTTGTTTTTCATTACATTGTACAATTAAACTGAATATTTAATTAGTTGAAGAAACTGATCGTGAAATAGAGAGTAAAATCAACATAAATAATACAACATAAATCTTTTTAGTTCAATATCTTTTTACTTATGTATTTATATTTTACACGCAATAAATTAATACTGTAACAAAAAAATGACATAAAAAATTATTCAACAAATTTCTGTAATAAATTATATAACCTTTTTTATTTATAAAAATTAAATCAAGATATTTAAAAAAATAGATAAATAAATAAAAGAAAAACTTATTATTTTGAAATAATCATGTTTTTTAAATATAAATGGAGATTATTAAAATAATAATATTGATTACCAGTAAAAGCATATTAGAGCCTCCAAAATTACAAAAATAATATATTTGTCAACTACAGCACATTGTGTTTTTCTTTGGACATTAATTACGACAATTAATCAATTCTTAATTCGAGTGCTGTGTAAGTGAGTGATGTGTGAAACTGAAATATAATATTAATCCTGTTATCGCAAATATGGTAGGTGTTGGTGCAAATGTGCATTACTTTTCGAATTGTTGTAAAATAATAAGTATAAATGCATGATTAAGAAAAAGACTATTCTTAAGTAATCATTTAATAAACTCGAATTATTTTTAACTATTATTACTAAAGTTTAATTGTTTTAACCAAATAAATCTTTCTTAGACTTTATATTGTCAGTTAATATATTTAAAAAATATTTATTACTCATGATTATCAAATATTACTTTAAGATGTCAGTGCATCACACTTTTGTACTAATCTTCTTTTCTAATGATATTCATATAATAGTACAATGGCTAGCCGTCATACTCACAAGGATATATAAGTGGTTTTCATTGTTATTAACTATGAGTATGAAATTCGACAATTTCTTTATTAAACTAACAAAGTTACGCATAAATATTTTTAATTATTCTTTTACTACACTATTCTAACCTTTAATTATTCTAATATTTATCATATTGTATAATTATGTAATAAAAAGGTCATCTGGTATTTGTAATTTTAGTATTAATAATTTTTTATAGTATTAGTTAATGCATATCAATCTAAAAATTACTAACAACATTAAAAATATGAGACTATAAAGAGTAATAACATAATTTTTTTCTTAATTCATTAGAAATAGTGTTGCTTTTCTGAAATATCCTCGATTAATCTAATTAATGACAACTTATAATATTGATTTTATGCAGGAATAACTACAGATTGATATTTTTTTGGTTAATTCGAAATACGGAAAACAATAAATGTTTCTTTCTGAGCTACAGAGATAATTCAATGGTTCAATTCTCTGAATTTTCTTTCGTTTTGTCGGGAGTGCGCAAACATCTAAAAAAAGAGAGAGTATATAAAGTGTAAACTTGGAGATGAATTGAAGTTGGGTCCCTGAAAATCTTAGGAGATGGATTAGTCCCATTTTGGTCGGTCTCAGGAAAAGACCTTAAGTCGGAGCTGTCACAAGAACAAGAGAGACGGAAGCATTCTTTTCCTTCTTCTGTAAGAATAGTCAGACACAAAAGAGCAGAAACAAGAGAGGCCAAGATTGTTTAATGCTTTCTTATTGAAAACTTCGAATGCGATTTTACATTCGTTAGACTGCGTCAAGAAAATAAGCACAAGCAAGCTACGCAATCTTTTCCTCTCCAGACAAATTTCGTTCTTTACGCTTAACAGTTACAACAATCGGATAGATCGATTTGACCGGAGACGTAGATGAGAATACAGTATATATGATCAACAGAAAAGGTGGAGAACGATAATTGAATAAGAGAGAATGCTAAATATTTTTAACTACTACTTAATAACACTCCGACATTATTTAATAGATTTCAAAACACGGATGACAACATTTCTTAGTCGAGAAATATTAGTATACGTGGTGTTGCGTATGAGTACTAGATGATTCGAGCTAATCTTCGCGAAACGCGTAGTGCAGTAAATAGATATAAGGACAATAAATGGGTCACTTATTATGGGGACACTCGAAATATTTCGGGAGCGCTACCACTAGGAACTGTATCATTCTACCGCGGAACCCACTTGGAGAATAAACGATTTACATCAGTTGAGTCAGTGTTGTCTTTATCCCGTATCCATATTCCCCAAACTCTGTCGCTGAAAATCGCGCGGGAACAAGTATCAAACCCACGTACGTAACAGTATTTATATTTAAAACTTTGATAAAATATAAATAAATAGTACAGGATTTTTTGGAAATATATTTCGATATTTAAATAAGGTGTACAAAAATTAAACTAATTATTTTTAAGTATTGATTAAATGTACATAAATTTTTGAGAATGAAAAGACAATACTCATAAACATTCTAAAGAACAACAATATTTGCCGTCTAACAGCTATTTATTTTATCTTAAAATATATAATATATCTTAAAATATATAATATATTAAAATTAAAATATATTAATATATTGAACATATATTGAGAAAATATACATTTCATATTATCTTAATAAGCTTATTTTCAATAGACTTTTCAATAATCAGAATTTTCAAAAATATTTTTCTACTTGGTGTATGCATTCAATATCGACAATAGCCCCACCTTGTTAATTAATTAATAAAAGTTACTGCTTATATACAATTTAAATATTAATACAATTGCGGGCTGTTGTTATGCAAGGTACTAATTAATACTTTAACACTTTGTTATCAAGTAAAGTTGACTTTGGATTCTTCATAAATCAAAGCTGTGTGTATTATGTGGAGACAGTAAGAAGCACACCCTATTGCAAATCAACCTCGAAAACCCCAGATCTGCTCGCACTTTTATGACCATTTTTTCTTCCTTGCAACCATGTTGCAAATCATCGCAATTTGCATTTTTCTAAGTTCGCTCATTCAGTTCCCCTAATCTCTATTTAAACGGAAGTAAATACTCAATTAGACACATTATTTCTATCTCCTATAGTACAAATAAGCGCTTATAATCTAGATCTCGATATTCGAAAGACAATGTCATAGAAGATTAGTTCGACTCTCTGATCCTCCTATTCATACTTATGAAGGTACAGATACCAACCGCCGTATACGAGACGAAGCATCGAAATGAGAAAAGGGAGTTAATGCTCGAGTACATGAAGACTAATTCAGTAAATAATGCATGTTTGCTTTTTGGTCTGTAAAATTAAGGTATGCACATTGAACCTGTAGATTCGAGCGCCCTTTCAGATAGTGTTGTATGTAAGAATGAGTGGCCCATGTATATATATATTAGAAAGTAAGAAGGATAAAGAACGAGATAACACACAATGCTAAACTTCCATGAAAACCCATTGAATGACAAGTATAGGAAAACGAAATTCTCTCTTCTTTTTCTTTCTTTGGTCGCTCTGTCTATATTTATCAGGGTCTGTCTAAACGCCAAAACGGACAAGAAACACAGGCTTACCTCAGAGAAAACTGCTTTGCATTTTCTGAGGCTACATTCTACTCCTACACCTGGCGCGCGTCTCCTTTATACTTTTCTGCGTCTGTTCTGTCTTGATCTCTCGCTCTTTTCCTTTCCGAGATTTGTCCTTAACAGCCGTTGCTTTGCATTTACGGTCTGACTCTCTCTCTCTCCCATTTTCTCTGTCTCTCCCGTTCACTCTCTCTCTCTCTTTCGACAGTCTGCAGAATACAGACCAATGAGTGTACGGAAGAGCTTTGTTCACTCCACAACCATGGTTAACAGTTAAAATCAAACTTTTCAAAGGTTCAAAGCTATAAGTAACGTAAAAAAATAAGAAAAACCAAGGAATTACGCATTCAGTAATCGCGATACATTACGATTTTTTTCCAAATTTTAAATATTCTTCTACATCCTGCACTTTCTTTAAAAAAATAGTCGAAATTCCTAGTTTTATTCAGTAATTAGTGAATAAAAATATTGAAGTTGTAAATATACTTACAACTTATGCACGTTTAATTAAAAAATTACCTTACGTAGCATAAAATACAGTAAAAATACCAATTTGTATTTTAAAAATAAATGAAATAAAATTAAAAACTTATATTTTGATAATTGTACTCATTATAACAATATAACACATATTCAGCTTTTATTTTAATATCGAATGAAAAATATCTATTGTTCATGCAGTGTAATTCTCTTGTTCAATACATCTTTATGTTTCAATATGATAAATATTTATTCATTAAAATAAGAACTATATTTTAATATTTTTTAAATATGCAACTAAAATTTACTAATTTAAATTAAGATTTTTAAGTATTAATGATTTCCATGATTATGCTTGATTTATCATATGATATATAAGAAATTATAAGAATTGCTTTATGGTTGGTTACTTTTTCTAATTTATATTCCAAAAAATTAAATTTCAATTAATTTTTATTAAATTAATCGAAAGCTAAAGTTTCTATAACAATTAATGTTAAAAATAACGTTTTATTTATACATTTTATTTGATCTCTTAGTAAAATTAAACATTATTTTAATATTAATGTGTTACATGAATATTATGTAGATTGTGAGAAAAGAAAAGAAGTTACATAATTATTATTCTCATAAAATAAACTCAAAAAATTAAAGTATTAGTAGTAGAATTAAAAATAACTGTATTTGTAAACGATTTAGTGCAAGTACATCGTAATATTCAATTTTTTTTAATTCATGCAGCACCAATAGTTTTAACTATGAAATACTTCACTGTACAAAAAATGTGTATATATATATATATATATACGAACAGATACAGACAAAATTGTTATTGTCCACATTATCTTTTAATTTAACGCCTTAAAAGCTTTTAATTTAGTAATTCTATAAAATGTTTAAAAATTTCTTTTCGATTACAACAAAATAAAACATAATAAAAAGAAATGCGTAAAAGATCATTGTATACATTTATAGAAAGTAAATTAAAAACATAATATAATATTTTCCATGAATTCTTTGTTTTATTGATTTTCAATACTTCTAAAACAATTGAGAGCCACTTTTTTAAATAGAAATTACCTTTGCAATATATATATATATATATATATATATATATATGTCCTTGAAGAATTTTGCGTAGTAAATATGGTGTGGCTATGTAAGATTTATGTGAACATGAACATGTGTCGCTTGTATGCATAGCTTCTGGCGTAGAATGTTCAACGTATTTAGCTTGTGGGTTTTTAATTATGCTTTTAACTTTCTAGAAAAGTTTTTTACAATTATTTAAGTATTTAATTCATTAAAAAATATTAAAGAAAAAATATACAATTGTACATCTACAGATGTAACAGAAACTGAAATTCTACTTGGTTATTTAATATACATATACATATATATATATAATTCTTTTAAATTTTTAAATTACTAATTTTTAATTTACAAATGTTTCTGTTATTTTAAGGTAACAACTGTTATTATCTACATATATTATTTAAGGACGGAAACATTAAAATTAGTTAATTGTTTTTAGTTGCATATTACTTACAAAACAATTATATGTAGTAATTCAGGATTAAACAAAATATTTTTTGTTAAAAAAAATATCAATTGCAGATATAAAATCGAAATATCATAAATATCATAAATTCAAAATTTTGCAAAAGAACCAGTCAGATATTACTCAAAAAGTAAAAAACAATTAAGTTATTAATTCTCAATTGTTGGTGGTAGTTATATTACAAATATAGGTAAAATAATATTTTTACGTATTATTCATTTTTCTGCCCGATGGAACGTTTACCTCATAGAGTACATACATTTTTTTATACTTACAGAAAACTTGTACAGAACACGATATCTAAAATATAAATTTAAAATGAAAAATATCAGATTTACGAGAAAATAAATTATCACGAATTATCAGTTATCATAATTATTAAAATAAATTATCGAGAAAATGATTATCGAAACATTTTAAAAATATTTAACGCAAGAATTATCATAGTAGTGATGAAAATTAAGCAACAAATTAGAATAATATGTAATTATAACAGTTGTTCAAAGTCTACTTTCAAAGAAGATAAAGATTTCGAAATTCTAAACAAAAGGTATTTAAAACAATTTGTATAATCTTCAAAATATTATGCTTCATAATTAAAACTACCAAATAGTTGTTATTTAATAAACTTGTAAAATTCAAATGGAAATCTGCAACTGCCGAAGGCTCAAGTCGACATCTATGCTCATAAAGAACAAACATATCGGTATCATAAATTTTTGTCGTGTTCTCAAGGTCGCGCAATAAAATTTATGAAAAAAAAGAAGAAGAGAGTCAACGAGTAGCAGTACCTGAAGACTTTCACTGCTGACGTTCGTGAAAAAGTAGACCCCACTTAAGGCCAAGGTTCGAACCTGGAAAAGTTCGGGTTTAATTTCGTACAGAGCTTAGACAAGAGGCGCTTACTTTGTTAAATGGTCACTTCTTCGCGCCTTACCGTTGCGGGCAAAGCTTGATTTACGAGCCTATGTAGACACACAACCACTGGGTCTCCCATCCTCCGTACAGCCCCATTTCTTGGTCCTGCCCCGTTCGTCCGTTCCTTCTCTACCATTCTGCATTCTCACCTTTTTCATGGAATTTTTCGCTTCAATGGAGATGTGGCGGACTCTGAGCCTTCGTTAGAAAAATGTACGCGCTTCTTATTTGAGCGCTACGATATATATTTTCTTAATAAACTTTCTTCTTAAATCCTTTCAAGCGTAATTCCATGCTTGACTTCACTCCTTCGCTCTTGCACCATTGAATAATTCGATCCAATTAGAGAATATTTCTTTTCAAAATAGATAACAATAATTTTACCACTGTAACTTTTCGTAGTTTTTTGTGACATAAATGACATTGATTCAAGAATAAATCGTTTGTATTACAATAAGAATATTATTAATATTACTATTACCTATAGTTTTACTATTGGGAGTGAAGTTTTTATAGTTTTTATGTTAAAATTTCCTTAAAACAACAACTGGAGTTAACATTCAAATTAAAAAATGTGATTAATTGAAAAATAATCACTATCTAGTTGATTAAACTATACTTGATACTTCAAGTTTTTATTTTAATTTTCAAATTGTTCCAAGGATATACTCTTCTTCGTATATATTTAATTATTTATTTTAACTACAAATATTATAATTTTTGAATTTTTAACCAATACTATTATTTCCAATAAAAAGCTAAATTAGTGAATTTTATTAGATGTTCTTTGTATAATTAAAACATAATTACATAGATTTTAAATTATTAATACTCATTTTCTTTGTAAATACTATTTTTATTCATAAATAGCATGAAACATTTTTGTAATATTGTTTAAAGGCGTTTTAAAGAAAAAGAATTTTTTAAATATTGTAGATTTGTAATTACTTTTAAATAGTGTATGTAAAACATATTTCTAATTTATCGATCAACAATTTTCAATAAATTAATAAATATATATATAAAAATAAATATTTTAATCAAATCTGCAAACATTAAGCCACGTATACTAATATTAATGAAGAAAATTTATTAAATCTTTTTTATCTAATAAAAACAATTACATTCATTTCAAAGAATTTTCTTACACAACCATATAAAGATTAATTCTAAATAGAGTTAAAAAACGCTTATAAATTAAATATTACGATTAGTAATATTTAATTAAAGCATAAGAATTAAAAAGAGGAGATTATTGTACATTGCTTACAGAGTAATTTAAAAAAATTTGAAGTATTATATTTTTTATATATTTTACAATTATAATTATTATCCTGTTATTATAATTATTTTCGAGAAAAATTACGTCAAACTCTAATACTGAGCTCGTTTATTAATCTCATACTATATGTTGCATTTATATAAATAATTCTTTTCATTTCGTAACATCTACTCAATATAGTTTTTGTTCTTTTATTTGATTGCTTAATTGCTTAAAAATATACAACTATTGTACATAAGAATAAAATTAAACTAAAAATTACTTATTACTAAGGATTTCTTAATTCAGTACATATTTTCTGTACTACATAACATGTTATACTCTCATACAATTATTTTTCTGCATAGTAAAATAGCACCTGTTTAAAATTTAAATAAAAATATGGAAATCGAAGTTATTAATCGTTCGGTAACAAATAGTTTATGTTGGTTTAACTTATTCGGTAGAAGCAAATATCTTTTAAAAGTTCTGTTTCATCTTCACCTTTTTTTTTAGATATTTTTATCTAATTTTCATGCAAAAATGCAACTATCTAGTAGGTGCACGTATAAAGTACGCTTGAAAATATATTTTTATTAGTGCTCTCATTACTTTTATATCCTACGGTACTGCGATTCCATAGATCCAATTCATATAGAATTTTTTCTGAAAAAGAACCAGGGGCAGAGTCACAAATTAATTTATAAATTGGAAAGAAATATTGATATCCCTCTTTTGAAATTTATCAAAAAATTCTAATATTTTATAACAGAATCAGATCAGAATCAGAAGTTTTAACAGAATCAGATCATTTTTGTGTCAGTGGTTCCTGTGTAAGTCGTTCAAAATTCATACCAACGATAGGAAAAAATCTCTTTCATTTTTTTTAAATTCAGATTTAAATAAGATTACTCCAGCAAATTATATTTCATCAGACACTTAACTCGATTAATGCCATGGAGGGTAGTGGGGGTCAATGACCTAAGATAAAAATAGACTTATCAACGTTGTAATAGTTTAGAAGCATTTTTATAAACTATATTCATTTCACTTTTTTGAAACATACGTACTGCGAGCTTAAATGCCTCAAAAATGCCATTTTTATATAATATTATAAACCAATCCTTTTTTGTATATTTTACTTATATTTCAAATATCAATATTTTATAACGTTTTTGAAAATTTTTTAAGATATCCAGAATGATGTTTTTTATTTTTATTTACAATTTTATTTAGTATTCACTATTTATTATAAATGTTTGAAATTACTTTTAAAAATATCTGAGCCTCTGTAATTAAGTTGAGAGATGATTTTATTATTTAACAATAATTATTCTATGAACAATATTTTTATGAAGAATAAAAAAATTCTTTGTCAAAATTAAATATATTTTATAAAATAATCATTCACGAAATCATTAGACTTACTTTGATCATTCAACAGGAGTTATTTCCGTAGAATGTTTATTTCATTAAGAATAAAAAATTATTTTTTACTTATAATCATTTGTGAGAAACACAATTACTTAAAACAATAAAAAAATTTTTTATTAATAAAAAAAGTATACGTTTACATATAAAAAATAACTCTTAGAATACTTTTATATATAAAGGTTGTTTATATCGATATTTATGAATCTAAAATCAAGATAGTGAAAGAGATATATATATATATAACTTATAATATTTTGTAGAATAACGGCTGAAGTGAATAGGAATAGACAGATAATTATTCTAAATATATAAACTTCGTTTGTATTTAAAAGGTTAATGATACATCGATTATTTTATATTATATAATAAAGAATATATTAATAGCACAATAAAAAAAGACATTAGAAATATAAAATTTAAATGATTAATAACGTTCTTATAAGCATTTGTAAAATTCTTTGGTAAATAATTATACAATCAATGCTTAATTTTGTTGCCGATAAAAAATGGAAACGAAAGGTTCGTCGATATTTATTACTTTTTCTAATATAGATTTTGGTGTAGGTTTTGCTCTAGGATTTTATCTGAATGTGTCATATTTCCTTAGAATATTCACAAAAGAGCCTGCTTTAGCTTCCTATTTTCTTACATTTCTTCCCTGTTTCCCCTTCCATCTATCTTCTTTCTCTCCACCGCTTATTTCCAGTCCTTTTGCTTACAAGAGGACACCGCATACGAGGGTACATTTTCACTGCGCAGGAGTAATACAAATACTAACACGTATACTGAACAGCTCTGGAGCTTGTTCACAGTGGAAAAACGTTAAGTTAATGCTCACCCTGGGCAATGACTAGCCTTTATGAGTTGAATTTTCGTGTCCCTTCGGATCTCAGTACGATAATTGAATTACTTCAATATTTCTAAACTTGACTGCCTCTGACATTCTCTATGTATTTATAATAAAATACTTTCTCTAATTTGTTACAACTACAGAACGAATTTTAAGGAAATGTAAAGCTGCATTATGATCTGAAAAACTTAGTTCCTTATCCAGTTCCGTTGTATTTGCATTTGGTTTCAAGGAAGAGCAAGGCTAAATTGTTGAAACCTGAATAACTTTTCATCTTATTTAAGTAGTCAATAAAAGACTAAAATGGCATTATTAAATTTATATTAAATGACATTATATTTTAGTATTCATAACTTAAATCATCATTTATAATAAAAATAAAATTTAACTGTATATTTTATAAGTAAGCCAAATACTTTTGTATGTAATATCATTTTCTGAAAAAGTATTCAGAACAATAAGTATTTCGATAAGAAAAATAAATACTTTATAATGTGCAAAATTGATTAATTTAGTTAATGAATTAATTCATTTGATAACAAAATTGATAATTTATAATATATAATGTTTTTGTACATTAAAGTTAATATAACATAAAGTAATAAGGCAAATTATGAATTTTATTTATGCTGATATATTTTTTCATAGTGTAATATTCCGAAAATTCGCGAAAAAGGAAATCTCTGTACATTTGCGTATCTAAAATAAACTGGAACGTACCGAGCGTTTAATGTTCATTTACAAACTTATTGGCTTCTCGTTTACTATTTTAGATGTGCAGTTTCAGTCTGTATTCCGTTGACTCTCGCAACAATGTAAGGAGGAAGAGAAAACACAAATACGTTTCTTTAGCAACCGAACATCTTCTTAAAATAAGTTTGATATCACTGCGTTGCATTAAAATGATGTATTTATGTATGTATTCCCAAGTAATAGAATAAATATTCCGATAACGTCAAATTTTTCTATACCGATCAGCTATCCAAGCAAGCATCAGCAGAGCCTTTAGATCTTTATAACGCAAAATTCTTGAAAGAAATATTTAAAACCTATAAATTAAAGAACTTTCTTTAAGCTTATCGAGTGTATTGAAATATAATTATTCGAAACAGTAGTATAATAGTAGATCGATCGATATAAATTATAAATAAATTTTCATGTTTTGGAAAAAATGTCGAATTAAAAATAAATTTTTATGTTTTTGAAAATGTCGAATCAAAAGTAAATTTTCAAGAACGTAATTAATAAAAATTTACTAAAATTAACGAATTTATAAATTAGCATTTAAATTTCGCACCCTATTGCACCTAGTTTTAGCTGTACTGCAAACCAAACTTACTATAAGCTGATTGACATAGTTACTTTACTTGCCTGCAATAGCAGAAAAAAAGTTAGTTCGTATCATCCTCATATTGCTTGATTTGACAATTCTGGGTAGGGCTGAAATTAGATTGAACGCGTAACTGTATGCCCTGATATTTCTTTAATTTAGATTTTTCATTCTAGTATTTGGTCACAATATCAGAAACGGTTGCGTCATGGCTGGTCGTAAAGCGATCAAGTCAATAAATTGGAGTGCTTTTGTAGAGCGAATTCCTGAAAATGAAAAGATAAACTTTGCTGCATTTAAAGCAAAATCCGATCAATATCTGAGAAAGTTCGTATGATATTTAAATTATTATATATTACTTTCAAGTTATGTAATACGGATAACCTCCAAAAACTCGGAATTTCCAATCATATTCCATTTCAATTTATTCAGTAATATCTAATTAATTAACTGTTAACGTATGATGAATATTCTTTTTGTATTGTAATAATAAGAAATAATTATAAACACGATGTATATTTTTTAGAGTTGAGGAAAATCCTGCAGAGTCTCCAAAACTTAACTGGGATTACTATAAGAGTAAAATTTCACCAAACATAGTGGACAAATTTAAAAAAGAATACGAAAGTCTTAAAATTCCTTACCCTGAAGATAAATATACTATCAAAATTGAAGAACAAGGAAAAGATATTGTAAGTATTCATATTAATAAAGTTTTTAAAATAATTGTAGTAAAATATTTACAAAGAAATTAACGTTATTCAGAAACGATTTTAATTCTGATAAATTTTCATATAGAAGATAAACTGCATCTAATGTAATTGTATTATTTAAAAAATATTTTTATTAAATCTAATTATATTACATACACAGCCTACACATTATATCATATTATGTATAGATACTGGAGTTATACAAATTATATTATTATTTTAAAGAGAAGATTATTGGTTGATACAAATTATATGCTTAAAGGACTTTATAGAGTAAAATAATTAATAATGTAGAAAAATATAATTTTACATTTTTGAGAAATATAAAATTTGTAAAAATGAGTATTTATATTTTGACTGATCTCGTACAATAATGTATTAATCAAATGTAATATTAATAATGAAGTGTTACTAAACTTTAGAATGTTATATTATATTTATTCTATACAATAATATATATATACTATAATTTTAAAAGAATTATAATTGAGTAAAACACCATTAATTCATTAAAATTAATAATGTAATTGTTATACTCCTATCGTTTGTACATTGTATAATAACTTTGTATAATAATAATATTTCATAACAAAAAATGCTTAGCTAAAATAAAAAATAATATTGAACCTGATATATTTTGCATAATAGAACGCATTGATTCAAAAATTTATTACCGAATCAAATCAGCGCATTGAAGAAAATTTAGTAGAAATCAAGAAATTGAAAAGCATAATGAAATATGGCGATATGACAATGGAAGATTTTAAAAACTATCATCCAGATATTGCAATCGATTGTAATAGACCAAGTATTTACCCTCATTCCGAGGAGTTTCAACCTGATGAAGAAACTGATAAAAAGTCATCTGGACATTAAGTAACAAATTTTATTGTAATATTTATCATAGCCATCAACTACTTAATGATTGATTATGTAATCATAAAAGTTGAGTACCAACAATATCTTGTCTATCTGAATTTTCATAAATAAATCTGTTATCTACTGTTAATTTAGCATTGTTAATTTTACTTTTTAATATTATTATTTGTGGCTATCTTATACAGAATAAATAAATTATTACACCGTCATAATTACTAAATAATTTTTTTTTTGGAAACATAGTATTCATGGTTATAATTCATCATGTTTTTAAGTGTGTCGCAAATGAAAATAGTAAAATCGATGAGAGATGCGCGAACTTCACAGCATATAATTTTTTTTAACTTGATGCTATAACTTGCTACCTTCACACATTTCCACTTTCCATGCGCGCGCTCATACTAAATAAGCCTAAAGTAAATTATATATATACGTATATAAGTGAGGGCAGCGATGTATCAAGAATCCATAAATGTTAGCCTTATTTATATTAATATCTAATTATCAAGAGTACCTTCCTGCTTTTACTTAAATTGAATTTTTACATATTTTTTTAATTAAAATGATAATAACGGTAATTAAAGCATACTCTTATACTATAGGAAAGCTCATAAGATATAATGTATTAGTTATAAATGTATCTAAAGCTAGGCTACATAGTAATATAGTTTTCGAAAATTATTACCATGTACCAGTAGTACAAATTTTACTTTCAAAATACATTTATGTTTAAATGATTTACAGCGAAATAAGATAAAAATAAAATTTGTTACATTTATTCATTATTACGGCCCTAAATGAACGTGTGTACTACGCATCGTCCCTACTCCCTACCACATTCTCATTTAGGCGAATGGCGGCTGTCAACTAGTGGACGGGGAATATCTAATTCGTGGTGAGAAACGATTCCCCTTTTTCTCAAAATAAATTTCTCCAAGTGTCGAATTATTTTGGTATCGATCACTCATCAATGTTAATAACCCTCCGGTAAAACACAATTTTTCAGACTCAAAATAGGTTTTCGGTTGGCGTATTTATGAATTTCTAATTAATTTACCACTAAGGCAGCTCTTATGACATCCGGAAAGGAAACTACTATGGGGTAAGTCACGCATATATATAATTTCTTTTTTATTACGTAAAGTACACAATTATTTGATTGTTTTTGTCCACTTTTGATCAAGCTACTTGTGTTTTCTAAAAATTCATTTAGGGAGATTCTGTTTCATAGAACTTTTTTTTTTCTTCTTGGAAGGCTGATCTTTATGTAATAAATGTTTAAATTACACGAAGTAAGATAATTTACAATATTCTGCTAGTGTAAAACTAATTAAAATGATTTAATTGATTTATTAAGTCTTTTGAGAATAAATAATTAAAGAAAAAATTCTGATAGATAATTATTGATTCTTAGAATTTGAATTTATGTGTATTGTTTAATTTTGTTTTAGTTTTCATTAAATTAATTCTAAAATATTTTGTATCTTTATATTTTTATTATAAAAATATTATAATATAATATAGTATATATTACATAAATTTTTGAGTATAGTTCATTCTATAAATTATGTATTTTTTGTTAATTTTTATAAATAATTTCTTTACTTTACATTTATTACTGTTGACAAATGGATCATATTTATTTTTTGTTCTTGATAAAGTTGATAAAATTTTTCTAGTATTGTAACAGTTAAATTTCTTTAGTTTCAATTACAAATATTAAAATATTTTATATTTTTCTTTCGAATATTAGCAATACTTAATTTTTGTTATACAGGGAGCAGCCGATTTTTACATGCAAAGCGCATGTTTTTCATATTGATCCTAAAACAAAGCGATCATGGGTTTCTGCATCCACAGCAGCTGTTTCTGTATCATTCTTTTATGATTCTACACGTAATCTATATAGAATAATTTCTGTAGAAGGCAGCAAGGTAATCTTAATATTATAATTTTTTAGACATTGGTAAAGTTATATGAAAAATTTTGAACTTAATTAATAGGGTACAATAATTTTTAGGCTGTAATAAATAGTACAATTACTCCTCTTATGACTTTCACTAAGACATCACAAAAATTTGGCCAATGGTCTGATGTAAGAGCAAATACTGTATATGGGTTAGGTTTTTCATCAGAAAATGAATTAGGAAAGGTTTGTTGATTCAATAAATACATACATACATACACACACACACATATATATATATAATATTACTATGCTTAATTTTCGACAATTTTCCTGCAAAGGAAACTAAAATAATGTTTATATATTGTAAAGGCAATACATAAAAGATTGATAGAATCTAAATATTTTCTAAATAATACAAAATTTCATCTAAGAATGTAGTTTATTTAAAATATGTTTGCACGTTGTTGATAGGATAGTAAATTATTTCTATTAATTCATAATTAAAAAAATGTTATTAACTAATATTGTCATAATATTAACAGTTTATTGAAAAATTTAATGAAGTAAAGGAAGCAACTAAACTGGCTGGTGCTAAGATTCAATCAAATAGTTCATCTGCTACTCCTGCTACAAGTGCCAATGTCAGTCCAATCACATCTCGATGTGGTATGCCTTCATCAGAGCAAGATCTCATTGATCCTCCAAATTCTTCAATGATAAACTCGAATATTTCTACTTCAAACAATCCAGTTCCAAATACTAACATAATTTCTACCCAAAACAGTATCTCATCAATAAGTGGTAGTCCTTTACCTAGTACTTGTATGCAAATAAAATCAGAAGATGATTATAAAAGTATGGTTCACTCAAGATCTCAAAGTATTTCTCAGCAAAGTACTACTGATAGTCCTCAGCATCAAGGAAAAATTCAACAACTTAATTCCAATACTAGCAGTGGTGGCCAAACAGCAGAAATGCAACTTAAATATGAAAATGATAGGCTGAAATTAGCGCTTGCCCAGAGTTCAGCTAATGCCAAAAAGTGGGAGGTATATTTGAAATCTTATAATATTTGGTTTACTTTAACAATAATCTTTGATTTTACCTTGAACCACTTAGAATATTTCAAATTGTATTGTAATTGGTAAATAACTGTATTTTATGTGAAGTTCTATTTTAAATAATTTTCTTTGTTACTTTATAGAATATATAGAATTTTTACAAATTAATGCTACTATAATATCGTTTTACTGTATATCCTTTACAGATTGAATTGACAACTCTTAAAACAAACAATGCTAGATTAACAAGTGCCCTTCAGGAGTCCACAGCTAATGTTGATGAATGGAAAAGACAGCTTCAGCTTTATAAAGAAGAAAATGCTAGGGTTAAAGCTAAATATGCTGACTTAGAAGCAGGGAAAATAGCAGAAGGTAATTGTGAAGCCTTAAGATTAAGAGTAGAAGCCTTAGAAGATGAATTAAGAACTAGGAATGACGAAATTAAAGCTGTTACAATGGCTACTAAGAACAAAGATTATGTGGTATGAATTAAACAATGTTACTGATTAAAAATAGTTTTAACAATAAACAAATATGTCTAGAATCATGTTAATATTTCAGGCTGTTCAGAAAGAAAATGCAGATTTGCGAGAAATGTTAAACGTTGTTCATGAACAGTTAGAGATCTCAATGAGCACAAATAAAGTACAGAAACAAAATTTAGAGACATTGAATGTTCGACTTGCTGGTTATATACAAGATTTAGTTACAGTGCATCGAGAAATCACAAATACTTTGCAAACTTAAGAAAGCTGTAGGTAACTTTCTACAACACTTACCACTTAGATATAATGCACAAGTCTATAACGCAATAATCGTGCGTGCGAGACAAATTATGTTAAAAAAATACCTATTGCTGTTAATTATAAGCACGAGTTAAATACTTAATATAATTTTCTTAGATATTTATTTACACGTATATATTGAAAGTGTGTAAGTATGTAAACTTAAACATTTTTCTGCAGTATTAATTGGTACATGTTACAATTTTTACAATTTCCTTTCAGTGATTGGAAAATTTGATTCATTATAGAACATTAAATGTATTTTGTAAAATTTACATTTATAGAAAACAGTGGTTATAACAAATTTAAACATATCATCCACATTGATTTTATTCATACAAACATCAGTAGGTATTTTTTATCAAATATTTTATCAAATGAGCCTTTTTTTCCAAAGTGTAGTATTTGCAAAACTCTAAAAATAAGTGTTAATTATAAGAAGAGTAAATATACAATATTTCATGGTTTTTATTTTTACAATTTTAATTACTCTTCTCTATATACTATTTATAATACAGATAGATTTATACCGTTATAATAACAGCTGACATTATTTGTCTCTCACAAATTAAATGATCAATAAGCAACAATCGACTCAATTATAGAATTGGATAGGCACTACAGATAATTTATGCCAATAAAATAGCCAAAATGTTTTCAATACTAGTATTTGTTTTGAGAATACTACTGATTATATGTATTCACCAGACTGAAAATTCAATGCAAAACGTTATATTTCATCTTTTCAATTTTGCACCACACTCTATTCTACATCAACAGAGTTAACAGAACAATAAACACGATGAATATTGAGATTGTTGGTGCTGTAAGAGATTGAAAAAATATGAAATTTGAAACTGTGACTGCACAACAAAGATCTAACTAATGCCATACACATATATAAAGTAATACTTGATTGCATCTTTGTCTTTAAGTAGCAGTACAAAATTAAAAGTAGAACGCAATAATATTATTAATGTTGCTTAGACTGAGCTATTAAGGAAAGTTATGTTATTTGTTACGTACGAATTCAATAATATGAATTGTTTAATAGTTATTAATACATCTTTAAAAAGTAAGGCCTTAGAAATTTTTATATTATATCATTATATTAGTTGAAGACGACGCAGCTAGTATAAAAGAAAGTTTCATGCAATATAATGCTGTATATATTGCATTAATTAGCTTAAAAATACGATCTTGTAATTTACTTTGTAAGTGAATATCAATGCTCTAATTTTGTTTTGAGTATGCAAACATTCAAGAAGTCTTGTCCCGTAATAATTTATTTAAAGTTTTTTTATATAAATTAATATAAATGTCCAAGTGTACAATAAAAAATACAAAGTAAGTTTTATAGTTGATAGGTAAATGATAAGTATAATTGATTAGTACAAGTTTACATAAGAAAGTTAAAATTACAAATTTTTTAGATTAGAAATATCAATAAAAAATTTTGATTTACTTCACTGATAATGTTTCATCTTGCTATTCAAAATTCTTATCATTATTAATAATTTCTGTGATTTTTTGCATTATGTTATTCGAAGTTTTATTTTAATTAATTGATTTACAATCAAATAAATATATATTCAGGTATATAACTTTGAAGTTAAAATCGTAAATTTTAAAAATTAATTAAATAAAATTATCCGATTACATTTTGAATTACTAATTAAACAAAAAACTACTTAATTTGTATAAAACTAACATATATGTAATGTAATTTGTACTTTATATAAGCATATTTATTCTTCCTTTTATGAAAACATATTTTTTTTTTAATTGTGAAGTAACCAAAAAATAGTGTTATGATGAAAGCTTTTAACGAATAGCAGAAACATTGTTAGTAGTAGAAGAAAAATTTTTCTTGAATCTTAATAAAAAAATATTGTACTTTCAACTCTCAATAAGAAACAACTTCGGACGTTAAAGAATTAAGAAGTTTAAATGAAATGATGTTATTCTGTGTCAATGTGCGGACCAAGATTAACTAATAAAAAAATAATGTGGATAAAGACTATTATGACACTTTTTTTATAACTACTCATTTTATTTGATTCTAGTCTGGACGCGACATAACTTTATTAAGCGCGTTTTGTAAAATTTAAAACTAAAAGTAATGACAATAAACTCTGTCTCACAAAACATTTTTATTAATATATTTTAAAACATTGATGGACTATATTCTTTTTTGAAATTTTTAATCAAATTGTAAAGAAGCTCCACTTCAATCAAGATTTTTTTGAATGAAATTATTATAGTTCCTTTCTACTGTGGCACTATAGATTTATATCAGGCGTACAATTGAGGATTAACTCTAATTAATAAGTTTGCACCTAACAATAATAGAATTTACAACATTTTTTTCTCATCAAAAGAAAAAATATATCCTTACTAATAATTTAAAATGGTAGAGTTTTTGTAATGAATAATATCTAAACAATGTTAAATTAAAACGAATCTTGAAGACTTATTTATATTATGTTATAAAAAGTACACGATAAAAATAGATACAATCAATTGAAGTATTATTTCTATGAAATTATAGACTTTGTGCTAGATATGAGTAAAATATAAACAATTACTGATGGTATTTGATCTTAAGAACAATATCAGAAATTATTTTAATAACTTATTAGTAAAATTCAATTTATTATTATGTAAATATTTTATGTTTAGGTGTCTAATAGTTATTAATATACTTTAAATCTTTAAAAATTTTTTAAATTAATTATAAATATTATATTATGGGTTTCTTATATTTTAAAAAGTTCTTCAATTTAGAATTTGATTTATAATAGAATATAATTGAAACATGCTGTAAAAAACCGCACTTAAAGTATCTATCGTGAAAAAAATGTGTACATAAGTTTCAAGTTAATTTCGTTTTTAATAAATACCTTAGAAAGGTTTAGCAGAAAGTCATAATGTTAATCGTAGAAATATATTAAATTATTTAAAGAAATATAATCAAATATTTGACAATGATTTTGATATGAAATATAAATAGATATTTTATATTTATAATAGTAGTATTTCTTAAATTTTTATGTATTAATCTCTTCCCTAGAAGTTTTGATCTTATTATTGTTTTTTCAAAATGTTATTTAACAAAAAATTTGTATCAAATTTTACATTCATTTCAGTAAATAATCAGAAATCTAATAGTATAACATATAAATATATATAAATATATATTTTATTTGTAGAAATAAGGTCATATTACATTTTTATGCAATCATATTAAACATATTATATTTTTTAGTTTCGAGATTTTTATCTTTGAAAATACTAATAAAGCTTTGAATGTTAAATAAATTTATCAATATACCGTATTTCGTCAAAAATTTATAAAATTGTATCTTGTAAATATATTAACATCTATAGCATTTTAACTTTTAATCATAAAATTCAAAAAATATGATATAAAAGTTGTTGCACCTTAACTTATATTTTCGATATAAAAAAAATGTGGATATGCAAAGTATGATTTATTTAATTTCTCAATAATTTCACTAAAATCTAGCTACGGTATTTTATAAGATTTTAGATTACAAAATTTAAATTTGGTAAAGATATATTATTGTTTTTTTAATACTAAATAATTTCTCTTAGGTAATTCCTGCAACATGATTATAATTTATCTACAATTGAACGAAATATTCGACCAATAACTATCTAATTTACAATTGATATTTAAAAATAATCTCAAATTGAGCGTTATTCAGGACACTGAACTTATAAGAGTACATTAAGATAATATTAGATTTTATTTGTTACCAAAATAATATTTGGTTCAAGCATTGCTTCTGTAGGAGTACATAAGTATAATCGTACACTCAAGAGACTGGAAATATGAACATTTTAAAAATATTTTAAAAATATTTTAAAACTCTTTTAAAACTCTTTTAAAAAGTTTAATGTAACATAGATAAATTGAATTTAATCTTATATTTTTAAATTAAGCAGGAAATGTTCCTAAAAACTAAATCTTATCAAACTTATAATAAATTTGTCGTTCTAATAAATCAATTATGACGTTTAGATAACACATGTTTTTATACATGCTTTTTACACGAATTATTATATTATCCCAAAAAAACAAAAAGTAATGTACGCGATGCTATTCATTTATTAAAATGAAAAAATTACTAATTAAATAAAGTGTACTGGAAATTTAGACATTTAATACAATATAATATGTAGCTGCACGGATGATAAATTATGTAACAAGAAATACATCTTGATATCAAATGATGCAGTCGTTTTAAAATTTTTGTTTCAAATTTATTTGCTAAATTTAATATGCATTTTATTGATTTCATTTAACTTCATTAACTTCAATTTATTTTAATGTATTCATATCGTAATGAGATTTATTCATACCGATGCCTTGAAGAAAAAAATTAAGATTGATGATCAAGAATAATTAATAGTATAATGTACTTTTTTATTAAAAAAATGATCTCAAACGTCTAAATTAAAATGTTTGTTCAAATTAGTAAAGCCTAGTATATTTAATTTTGAATGGTATTAAGAAGCTTTTTTTCTAAATGGTGCAAAGTGTAATACCATTATATATTCGTAATAATTAGTTCATCATTAATTGATAACTTGCATAAGATTTTTTAACAAATTAGAATCATCAATATTTTTAATTACTTTCTATTCTAGAAAAAGCTTTTAAATATATATTGTATTCAGATTTTACTCGATTTTCAAGATTAATTATAATTTTTATAAAAGAGGTAAAAAAGTTGTAATACATTATTATAGTATACATGTACATAAATTTAAGAATACGAAATTTTTTATTTAAAAAAATTGTATTAGTTTTACGGCATAGTCATGTGATTTATAAATCAATGCGTTATTTAATATTTTTTTACATACATAAAGTCCTTTATTTTATTTTTATATTAAATATGTACAGATTGTTGAACGACTCAAAATTAAAGGAAATTAAAAGGCATTTATAAAGTAGTATTATTTTAATTTAATATTATTCAATATTAATAAAATTAAAGAGATGAAGTTTGTTTTTACCACTGTTATTTTTTTTATTACGTGAATATTTTAAGAATTTCGTGTTTAATTTTTTTTTTAATATTTATAAAATTCGCAAAAATTACATTACCAATTATCGAATTGCATAAGAATTTTCATATTTTTCAGGTTAGATTTCTATTCCTGTAAAATCTTACACTACTTTTTTCCATTATTATATTTTTACCGGCAATATTTATACTTAATAACCTTGTTAATTCATTTAGAAATACGTTATTTATAAATGAGTAGAAATCACCTTAATCTTTTTTAAATATATATATATTTTTTAAACTATATATTTTGAAAAAAAAAAGGATTTTCAGCGATTAATAAACGTATTCTATATTTTATTTCGAATGGGAAATTATATAAATTTATTATGACTAAATATTATCACTAATATTTGTTACTTTTAACCAATATTTTTATAATTCTTTTATATATTTTTTAAATAATTTATAATTTATATAACAGATAAGGTGTGATTAACAATACCATAATTTCTTTTATTAATAATATTATTGATAATTTTAGAATCTGATTTTTATTTGTAACGAAAGAAAATTTTAAGAAGAAATTTTCTGACTTGCACTTCCTATACTATAATGAATTCATCGTTAAGTTTATACTTTCTAGTATTAATACTTCAAATACTCCTTAGAAAAGAAGCGGCTCAATAGTCAATCGTCGTTGAAAGGGTGGGTCTTAGTATGTCTAAGGCACGCCTTGGACATGACAGCAGATCTAGGAAGTAGAAGCGTCAGAGATAACGGAATCGGAAAAATGGCGGCGCTTTGTTGACGACGGATGGACATTGAGTTCTCCCTCAAGGTGTCACCAGTGACCCTACTTCTTCCTTAATCTCCAAACGAACTACCTTTTGGAATTTTTTTTAATGCCTGGCTGGAGGGGTTTTTGAAGACAATCCCCCTGTCGTGACTTTGGCTTGATGGTCTAACCGTGTCGGATTCATCCGGGGATGCCAACCAACTAAAACTTCCCCACGCAAGGGGGTACCAACCAGAAGGTTCATGTCCCAACATTCAATAAAGAACAGAGGTGAACATTTCGAGTTTAGGAGAAGTCTGTCAAAAAAATACAAGTCGCTTATTTAAAAAATATATTAACGGTTCCTTTATTGGTCTATCCTGGATCCACTGGTTACAGTGGATCTAGCTACAACAGCTACGACTGTGAAAAATATACTGCTCATAATATTAGTATGCACGTTATACGCATGCGGTCATCGGCACCTTGTAATTGATATTTTTCCCTTATCAGAGAGAACGTGGATGATGATCATGACCGCATTCTCTGTCTCTGGATCCAGGCATCGATTATAGAAGTCATGCTTCTTATTGTTGTAAAATTCTTCGGAACAGGTTGTACCTTGTTATCAACTTTCATACTTATAACCTAGTATGCAACCTTTAGTCTTGTGACTTTTGGTTGTCCTGCCTGTGTAATGCGCCTGGTATTATCAATTCTTAATTGGAATTTAAGTAGGCTAGTTCGAATTTTGTTGCAGTAAATTTTACGGTATTGTAAGAAATGTAAGTTCCGAAAGACATTTATTTCAGTTCTTAAAATTTTCTACAGTGCATTAAGCAATAATCATAATCTTCATTATCCAGTTTGCTCTCTTCACTGTGCTAACGTGTGGGATATATGGAGGGATCATTCGATATATCATGTTTCAGTTTTTGAGAAATTCTTCAAACTCATGACTGGTAAATATACATGAACTATTTTCTACCCCACTGACAGTTCTTCCGATTTGACTGTAACTTCACCTCTCATAGACATCGTAAGATCTCTTTAAGTAGCTCGAAGCTATATCGATTATCAACAGTAATAACGAAAATATCATTGAGAGAGAAGAAACGTGTTGGTCCATTAACGTTGTATTGACACGATCCACGAGAAATATTTTTAATGTAACTCAATCGTCTGCTCACCTTAGGTTTGTTGCACCATGTGTCACTCAGCCTTGACAGTGTTCCGTTGGCACAACCCACTCGCACCTTTAGCTAGAAACTCTCAATACTGAAATCACGACCATATAGTTTCTGAAGCCAAATTTTTGTCGCCAATAGAAAATTAATTTTTGTAAAAAACGAAGTAAGCACGTATGAGTTATGTAAGTATCTCTTTCGCCGCTTACATGAGTTCATTAGAGAAGTCGGCATTTATGTCTGCTCTGTAAATTATCCTAGAATTGAAATGAGTAGGTAAAGGCGCGAGCAAAAAACAGACGAAACCAGGCATCGCACGAAGAGCCATAAACACACCAGAGTTTTATTTATCAATCCTTCCTTTTCTTAAAGAAAGTAAAAATTAACTATTAATGTCCGATAGATTAAAATGACGTACTGTATTAATGAGGTAAGAAATAACAAAATCAGAATATTGAAAATAGTAGCCATATTCGAATTGTACTAAAATTTTTGGAAATAATAAATTATATACATTCATATAATTAAGAGAACTACTAGATAATGAAAATGAAAATATGTATTTTCTGCTTTTAGTATTTGAATAAAAATTTCTTTGAAAAAATGAAGATCTTAGTGCTTATGTCAACTCATTTTTTCTAAATATTTATGTATTATAATCAATTTTGTTTATAATTATTTTTAAAGAATAGATAAATATTTATTCGTAGTAATATGGAATGCCCGTTTTTTAATTATAGAAATAATTCCAAAAAGTTATAATTGAAAACTTGAATCTGACTTTCTTCTTGGAAGTTTTTATAATAAAACAATCTAACAGAACAAAAAGAATTTGAGTACTATCGTTTTAATTATATTTACAATGATATTGTTACAAATAATATTATATTATTATTAATTTCATTATTCATCATAACTTAATAATAATTACCATAATAATTTTTTACTGCAAAATTAATTAATTAATTATTTAAATTTGTGTCAATGCTTGATAATTTCAAATTATTATTAGTTTTTATTAATACCTAACTGTTTTCATAAGCTCTACATGATTCTTTAATACTTTATTTTTAAAAACTGCAAATAATACAAATACAACATTTATATATAATATAACATTTTTTAACATAATTTTATTTACGTGTCAACTAATTACGCAGTTATTCTTGAACTATTTTTTCTTTTGTTATGAAGGCACCGAAAAGGTACTTAATGATATTTTTATTGAATACAAAATAATATGTATGCATCTTTATTATATCCGTAATAATGTTTCTTATCATGGTTAAGAAAACTTATTTATATATCTTCAACTTCTGCACCATTACGTTTTATAAAAATTGCGCGACAAAATCATAAATTTCTTATTCAAACGCAACAAAGGATTAAATTCTGAATAGTACATGTGCGTTGAATTGCTTCAAAAAGTTTCAGTCCGCAATTTACGCATGTAAAATGGAAAAGCATTGGAACGGTAAAGTTTTTCTGATTTATCACATCACTTAAAATTCTTAAAGAGCTTCTTCTATAAAGACTATCTGTGTCAATAAAATATGCTATTAAAAATTTCAAATTAAATTATTACTATAATTAGCAATATAATAATAATTCTAATAATTTTAATAAAAATTATGAAACCATCTGTAATACTTATTAATTTTTAAATTAATTATTATTTATATATTAGTATTATATTAATTTATATTATATTTATATTTATATTATACTAAATTATATTATTATATATTACTATATTAATAATATAATTATTATTAACAATAATTTAAATTATTGTTTGATAAACGCTTTCTTATTCTTGTATTACATTTTATTATTTTATAAAATTCTTATGTTAAATAATTAAATGAATTAAATGAAGCTATAACATTTTTCTAGTCTAAACTACATCTTGTAAAATACTTTTACGCAATACGACAAGAAAATAAAAGTCGTTAACCGCTATATATTATTAAGAAGAAATTTTTATTATGTGATAATTCATAATTAATTTGAAATTTTTTATTTACATGTTTATCAATACTTGAACGATTCATTTTGAAAAATAAGTATAAAAAATAATTACAATTGTTGAGAAAAAAGAATATTCTTTTTTTAATCATAATTTTTATAGATAATACATATTTTTAATCATAATAGTATAATTGTTTTCACTTTCTAATCAGAAAATATTTCTGAAAAATATTGTAGATTAAAGTTCCGTTGCTATAATTTTTATAATATGATATTTTGATTATATAACTGTCGAACTTTAATGTCTTAATTTATTTTAAAAGTATTGAATATCTCGCACTGTTTTCTATTGCGATATAAAATCATACAAGCTCACTCTTTCATTCGATTATTCGATTCTTGACAAATTATTAAGTACCTATATTTCTGAAACCTCAAAGCATTACAAATGGTATCATTAAATTGAAACCTATATAAATCGTACATGTCGTTGCGTAGTAATCCCACAGAATTCATATACATTTTTTATGACATTAAGAGTTCCTTTTTTTAAATAAACTTCTACAATCGTTGCAGATGATTTTATTTACACATAATTATATAATTAACTTCGGATTATGCGATCACAAAGTTTAACTCTGGGCTTACATTTTACTTTGATATAAGTCATAATAACTTAAAGAAATGATTGATGACGAATCTACATGTATTAAGGTGACTCTTTATTAAAAAATTATAACATTTTATTTAACTTTAGCAGAATCTGATATTTACGTTAAATTGTACTTCATAAGTGAGAAATTGCAAGCTTACCGTATTTAACCATAAAGTATTAATTAAGCAAAATAATTTAAGCGAATTTCTTTTCATTTGATGGTTTTTTCGTTAACATTTTGCAGTAGCTTCCCGTAAAAGATTAACAAACGCGATAGTTTACGAGTACGTTGCGAAGGCTTTTTCAGAGAATAAAATAACAAAAATGGTATGATGAAAACGAGAAATTGCAAAGTGCCGCATGAAACATTGCACTGTTATCATTTTATTACTCTACAGCTATTTTAATTTATGAAAATATTGTACAAGTAAATTATATAGTTCTAGACGAATACGTACGTTTTTAAGAGGAAATATGATCCAAGTGATGTTGGCTTGTTTTATTTCTTAATAATGCGCACGTATGTTCGCGCATATCACGTAGTGTGCATACTTTTTTTAATGTGCATGCTGTTTTTCTCAGTAATTGGGCACATTTGGCTCGAGGGGATCACGGCGAACTAGAGATGTATTTTTTTTAAAAGCAAGTGCCTGCTCTTTAGATTTTACGTAAAAAGCAAGTCATACCTATAAAACTGCGACCTATCTTTGGTATACTTTTAAATTTATACAACAAAATAGTTAGTCATTTCTCGTTGAATTTTATCAGATTTTTAAAGCGATCGCTCAAACGAAAAGATGTTTAGATGAAGTTGAATACAGATACATACGAAATCAATTCAGAAAATATGTAAGTTTTCGTACCTAGCTTCACCAATTACGATTTTAACCAATTAAGATTTTCTTAAGGTTAAATCACAAATTGATTCACTTAATTTATTTAGACATCTATCGATTTTTTTTTCACATTAATTCTTACCATAAAATTATGAAGCGTATGTAAATGATGTACGTAATGAATGTGATAAATACAAATATGATTGCTCGTTTTAGCATTAAGTTTTACTCTATATATAGTGAAATTTATATAAGTTATTATTCCGTTCAGAATGGATATTTGTTTACTTTACAATTTTATTCTACTTTAATGTAAAGATGTATTTTAAAAAATGTACTACAAATAGCACAACTTTTTTCAATTCATGCAATTATTTATTGTTTTCAGAATAAAAGCTCATATTGAAAGTATCTGTAAAATGTTTCATTATTAATTCCCGATATATCATTTACGCAACCACATATTACCTTAAAGGGAAGCGCAAATAAAAAAAGAAAATGAGAAGTGACCATATTTTGTAATTTTAAGCTAATAATAGATGTTCAAATGTAAAATAGAAATGTAATTTTTAAAATAATATTAGAATAATGTGAGATAGATGTATAAAATCAATACTTGATATACTTTGTGCCGAAGGAGATTGATTAGCATCGAAATGAATAAGCATCAGGCTATTATCGTCTTAGCTTAACGATGGAATAACGAGATTGGAAATTCACAACTATCTAAGATTTAAGCTGATTAAAATATCTAATTGTATTCTGCTAGCTCAAAGCATTGCATCTTTATAGCACTTTTATATAAGTGAAACATAAAAAAATGATTATATAATAATAAAAGTATAATAAAAATATATTATACGAAGTAAAAAAATATGTTAACTGAACGAATTTACATTGACTTATTTATGATATCTGACACGAATACGAACGGAATGTTGAAGATGTAATAGACTTCCAACGTTGAGTCGAAATGGTAGCAGCTATCCCTTTACAATTTAAACATATATTGATCTCACCTACGACTAAATTTCTCATATATTGATCTTGTTTTCGAAATTTTTCAGCACTGAAAGGTATTCGAAAATATTCTTATCATTTATTATTTAAACTCTTTTCAAATGTTGTATTTCTTAACATCTTTTATTGTGCCATGAATTCAGATTGCGTTCGAAATTTAATTATTGATACTTGATCACTGCATCAGATGTATTATGTTTATTATATATATCATTAAAAATTATTAAGACCTGCTTTTGTGAAAGTGTTAAGTCATAACTAGAATTTTGTGCTATTATTATTTTATATGTAAGGTTTCAGTGATCAACAATTTAGCTTAATCTTTGGTTTAAGAAAAATTTCAAAACGCATTTTGCACTTCTTTTTTATCAATTAAGTAATCTTATGATTTAATCACAATAAATGTCTTATTGGGGTGTGCACTTTTAATATTCTCGTTTGTCCTTATTTTGCCAGACTATAATGAATTATTTTATCTTTATACCATTTATTTGTAACTTGTGTCGCATTATTCAAGGGATTTTAATTTAAAGAAGCCCATCGGAGCTTCGCGTCAACTCAGAAGTTTCCATTAGTTTAGAAGCTGTAAATACTTATTGTGTTCACAATCGTGATATTATCCAATATAAACTATTGATGAATTCGTCAACAAAACGTGTTCTTCTATTTTTCTTTCCAATTTATCTATTAAATATTTTACAGATCTGGCATCAAGTAACGTCGCTGGTAACTCTTGGTACAGATGGACATTGGTTTTAATGGTGTGACTATTCTATGCTATTATCACTTAAACTTGAATTTTGCCACTTTTCGTCTCTGTGTGAGTCTCTATATGTCACTGCAGCATACGATGTAAGATTGGCAGTTCAATTTTCATGTATTTATTATTTACCAACTAAACAACGAGGGATTCGGCAATATTTCAAACAATCCAGCATAGTTATTCACTCCTATCGTATTTGCTCCTTAACTCTTAACCGTTAATCTTACAGAATGCTATTTCACGATAACTTGCATAAGCACTTTATTTTCAAAACAATTATGATAAGTATGCGAAATAGATCATAAACCGATGTTTATGATTCCAAGAACTTCTCGTTACGTTGGCTTCCTATTCCCATTCCTATAACCATTTTTTAGTAACTCTTGATTGCACGCTGTCATTTTCATTAGATTCGCTTCATTATTGTCGCTCAACTATGTATCTCAAAATTAGCATCTTTAATTTAATCACTACTTCTACTAAGAAGATGGTTTGGCCTCGGCTTCTGTTTGTCTGCGCCTAAATCATCTTCCATGTAACTATTTCTTTTGATGCGTGGTATTTAAATTTTTTTTCTTCTAGATATCGCGCAACGACTTTGCTCCGAATATCATGCTTTTCAAAACGTATTTTTTCAGTTTCCCTTTTGTTTCTGAGATTAATTAGGCTAATGAAGATCTTACTTAAACTAACATTAGGAAAAAAGACGTAAAATACAATTTAATTATTAAGTTCGTTTAATTAGTTTTTTTAACACAATTACCTTGCATGCAAAGCAAAGAAAAGAGAATGAATATTTAAACCGTAACTTGCAGCAAACGTTTTACTATTTCACCTTCTACATCATCAGAACCATACGATCCTAATGAACAAATTTATTAAAATAATGAATATCCGTTCTTTACCCTCGCAAATGAACGTTCTTCGACTAACGTAGTGTATAAGGAAATCCTTCAATTACAAATTATTTATCTTCTCTCAGACTTCAAAAGTGGCAAACAACGACAATTTCTATAGCTCAGAAAGTGAGTGAAAACTATGATCAATGTTTACAAAATCATTTTCAATCGGTTTTCAGTGATAATCCCTTTTTACATGTATAACGCCCGCAATTTTGGAGGAAGCATAAAAAACAAACTGTATTTTATCCGTTTTATTTATATCAATTACTCGAAAGTTCATTAAATACCAATAAAAAAGTATCAAAATTTAAATCTATAAATCACTGTATTTCTTTACAATAGAGTGTTGCTTATACGAGGTCGTGATCGCATAATTCTTATAATAACATTAAACTTCTTAGCGTCATTCGATTTTATATCCATCAGCATGCGATGTCTCATTACTTTTTCAAAGTAATTCGACCTCTCGGCATTATCCTATGCATCGACTTGTTTACTACAGTAAATATTTAATGCGATCAATTTTACTTTTAGATCATATATTATTATTTATTTTGACATTTGTAGATCGAAATATTAATTCATAACTCGATTAAAGCTTTTTTAGATATTTTTAACGCTATGTTATGCATGATACGGCACATTTTGTCTTTACAACGTGATCCGTTGATGCAAGTAGTACTCAACATAAACTCGTGCGTAATTACGCTAACTCGGCGTTTTCAATCCTTCTTCGTTCTCGTATAGCTATAATTTTTTGATATAATAAGTAGTTCAATTTGAGTGTATAGTACGTCATCAGTTGAATGTCATTATTATTGTTCTTTACAGAATTCAAATTTCTCATAATGATCGCGCCCTTTATTGGATTCTCACCAAACATCTGTACTATACTTGTATCATCTTTTTCGCTGCCATTCATACATATGAAATTTTTATTATGTCATCTTCACGCTTTGAGTACTGATTATCATTCGAGCGTATATAATAATCAATTCGCGATGTAAAATAAACAGTAAAATATAACGAAATATTATGATATTTACTGCACAATAGGTATTTAACTATTCTACATTTACTTTTTGTACGTTCTGCTTTAAGAGATACGAAACACAGTTTTTAATTATGTTCCAAGATTCGTTACCGGTGCGTGAATAAAATATGTAAACTCTAGCAAGAAATGATAAATTTTACTGCAAATATTACGTTTTCGATTTTTATTAAATATTGACCTTACATGTTATTTTTTATATCCGTTATTATAGACGCCGTAGATAATTCGGGTTCTGCATGTAAAAAAATTATTTTACCAAGACTATGTATTGGTAAAATACATAGTCTATTGCGTTGACATTGATGCTCTATTGCTCTTGCCGGAATATTTATTGTGTGCATATGTCAATGCCAACGACAACTTTATACGTAGAAATCTAATCAAGTTTTAGGGATTTAAAAACTACTCTAGCGTTTCTTTGTTTTGTTGCGATTTGCGCCAAAGTTATTTTCCCGAAATCAATCGCTTAAAGTGCTCTCAAATCCTTTAAAATTGCTGCGATTAGATATTTTTTATTACTGTAATCTCACTCTAAAATATTCATGACGACACTCAATTTGCGACTGGCAGTTAGAAATGTTTTAAAATATAATCCTTAAAATATAACCATTCTAGTTATATTTTATATAATATAATATGCTCACAAATTTCAGTAAATCTTTAGCAAGTCATTTACATTTAACATTTTTTCTATAGCGCCTGCTACCTTCCCCGTTAATTCGAGATAATCGCCATAGTAAAGATAACGCTTTTGGGTTAAATATAATACGGCGACATTTTCTCAGTACCATTTTAATGTAATTTTCAGTAATTACACGTATATCAAAAATTAAATTAAATTAAATATTTTATTAATTATGTAACTTTTCAATATTCATAAATAATATCCTAGATTTAGGCGCTAAATTATTTTGGTAAGAAATGAACAGAATTTTTTTTATTTTAAATCATTATTATTACAGAGATAACTTCTCAATATACATTACTCTTCTCCTTTTGCCCCTTCGTTCTACACTTTTTGACAATCCTTTGATGTGAGGTCCACTTTCATCAAATTCTCGTAGGACACTATTCAAATGTATCAGTTTTCACTGACCAAATTCAATGACCAAGAACTTGATGTCATTTTTATTTTTAATTGATGTATTAATTTTAATTAAAACTATTGCACACGATCTCCATCCGTTTTTCCTTCATGGTCATCATATTGCTTTACGAAAGTTTACATTCTTTCCGTTTAATACAGCTTATTTTTTCATACCTTACTTAATACTGCAAATTTAGTTACTACAATGAATTGATGCGCTCACATCAATTAATAAGACACATATTGCATACAATGACGCCAATCTTCTCAATTTTTTCGACCCTTTCTTTCTTATAAAATCCTAATGAGCATTAAAAACAAAGTCTTATTTTCATGACTTATTTTTATTGGATGAATTCTGTCTTTAATAATATTAATAAATAAAATTAATGAAAATTGGACGTTTAAAAAACAATTAATTTAAATATTAAATTAAAATACATTAATTTCGAGTGATTTTACTTGCAAGTAAATCTCAATGAAAATTTTATTTAAAAATATTTTAAAACTACTAGGTTTGTATTTTATCAGAATAATTTCAATATGAGAAAAATATTATCATGATAGTTAAAAACTGTATCTACATTTTCTTTTATTATTATAATGTACAACTAAATGTATCAATAATAAAAAAGGTTCATAAAAAGTAATACAGAGTATTACAAAGTAATACAAAGTAATACATTTCGTAGATGTTGAAAATAAATACTGTCAATATTAATAATAAAGTATACTTCGTACGATGGAACTAGGAGCGACTTAGCTGTTTAATTTTTATTTCGCGCTGTCCACTTTAAATAGCAAGCTAGTATCTTTAATCTTAGAGATATGTGCCGTGCATGCACTCTTTGCATTTGCAATGATTGATCTTTTTTTATTTATTAGTGAGGATGTAAAATAAATGCTGCACAATTAATGATTTTGAAATATTTATATATATAATTTTTTAATATATACAAGTTTAATTTATTTTTCCAGTAGAAGCCACCTTACAAGTTTATGTAAGTGATTCTTGTGAACTGACAAAAAGAAGAAGTAGTGAGTTTTACAGATTATTTTGTTTTGCATATATATTAAATTCTCGATCTATTACAAAAGCTCGAATAGTCATGTAGGGATAAAATTTTTCTTCCAGTAAATAGAATAACAAAGAAATAAGTGTTGTTGAATAAAAATCTAACAATTAAAATCTTTTAGAAACACCAAATATTTAATTTTAAAGTATTGTGTGTACCTGTGTGTGCGTTTCATTTCGAATAATTTCTTCATTAAAATAGCACTTTTGCATCCCTTTACTTGAAATCAGTAAAATGAATAAATGAAAATGTATAATTGCAAGGCAATCGTGATTATATATTTTACTAGAATATACACATTTAAACATATATGGCAATCAATGAAAAAGCGTATTATGTACTGTAATAATGATGGAATAGATCGAAACAATCGATCAAAGTTTATGAAATTTTTATTGAAGATTTGAAATTTAAATAAAAAAAGCGTTTTTAAGAATCGCCTAATAGCCATAACATTGTTGATAGATAATGTATTAATTGTTCATAAGCATTGGTAAAATAATGTATTCTCAATACTTAATAAAAATAAGTTACTAATTTTATATATCTGAAAAATGAAAAAAAAATCATACAACAGGTAAATATAAAAAAATTAATAATATAAGAAATTTATATTCAATTATGTATTAAAGTGACGCCTAAGCAATTATATGACACGTAATACCTTCGTAGAGATTAGATTAGGCGAATACAACCTGTAAATATGAAAAATAATACATCTGGTATCAGGTGCATTTACGTTTTTACTAGTCAATACATTTTGGAATAATATAGCTTAATACTTATTATTACGAATATACTTATTATGAATAACCAACACTATCTTGATCATTTATTATTCTTAAACATTTTAAGCTTATTTGACGATTTACATCACTTCCGTTTAATATTTAAAAATCATTGATTCACTCTATTTAATTCATACATAATCTGCTGTTCATCATAAGAAATATTGTACTTTCGAAAATAATTGTTTATTAACAAGCATAAACAATGACTGATATAAGCCATTCCATAATTTCCAAACAATATTTACAACGATTATTTTTGATATGCATCACATACGTTTATATTAAATATTAATAATCAGATTCTGTAAATATAATAAAATTGATGACCTCTTACTCGATTTGTTTTTATATGTTTTTAAGTAGAGTAAATTTTATAGATTAGTAAGGATTTTGACGATGAAGATTAGTAAAAAAATGAAGAAAATTGAACAATGAACTGTAAAAGTAAATAAAAATTTATTCACACAAAACTGAACAAGAAAAATATTGTAGATCGGCATCTTTACGAAAATGATTGAAATCAAGTTGAATTGTCGATTAACTCACTGCTAGATGTGACGAGTAACATTAGCAACAGCATCAGAAAGTTATTTTGAAGGTAGTCGCTTGAATTCACATCTATGGACGATCGATCAGAATCAGATGTCACCTGCACGGCTGAAAATGTTCAATATCGCTCCGTTAGCTTCATTTCCACCGTACATACTTTTGTAACAAGAACAATATAAAACCGAATGGTATTGTTTGACAGTAATGGTGATCGGATACTCGCGATCTTTATATTATACTTAGTACTGACAAACTATGACATAATAGGCACTGAAAATATTACACGTATTCTGTATTTTTAATTTTTGGTGAGTAATATTCGTTTTTTTTAATAAGTATTTGACATGATGTTACGTTTACAATTTGTAGCATACTATTGGGTTTTATTATGTAAAAAATCTTTGCAAATTTAAGAACTAGTATATACTTATTACGATATTATCTCTCATGAGTATAATAATAAATATTGTATAAAAATTTACAATGTCTATGTAAAATTTAAATTAGTCTAATGTTAATTTTTAGTATAAATAATATGAAATGATAAGCATAAAATATCTGTCAAACAATTTATTCAAGCTTATTTAATCTAGACAAGTTGAAAGTTTTTTTCAAAATCAATGGATATTACAATTATGTTTAATGCATAATTATTACTGAATTTGCAATTGCTTAAAAACTGATATATCCTAACTAAATATGAAGAATTTTTACATTCCTCTGTAAAATTTGTCTAAAATATTATTTTTAATGTCCGAAACAATAAAATTAAAATGAAATATTAATTCTTTAATATTTTATTCAACGTAGAATTTTTTTCTTTTTGTTTTATTCAAAAACAGACATTTTTTGAATGTGTAGTAGTAGCCTTTAAGCAAAAAATTTTATAAGAAATTCACAATTACGCGACGCTGGTCGGAAATAAAAATCTGCATCATTTTTCTCCGTTAATATATTGCGCATGAATACAAACTCTATCAGTGTAAAACTTGCCTGGGGGTATTTTCTCATGGCTGTCGTCAATCTCGTAGGCCTCCTCTTCTGTTGCTGTTTTCGAATTGGAATCAATATTAGACAATGGGCGAGTTATCATAATCGGGATTGCAATGAAATAATACATCGAGTTGTCATTTCAACTCAGCCAGAATTTTTTAATATATTATAAATTACATAATTTATATTAATACGTAATAAATATTAATCTTATATTTCTAATCAAAGTATTGCATGATAAACTAATTAATATTATATCGATTAATCTCTTTAGCACATACTTTAATGACAATATTTTTGTAGACATTAGTTTTGACTTCTCATTTCATATTAAATGGTAAATAAATATGCATTAATTAAGAAAATAATAATTATTAATGATATTAAATAACAAATAAAATAGGCCCGGAAAAATATTATCGGAAAAAATGCATTATTTTTTACATTAGTAATACTCAAAAATCATACATTATTCAATTGCAACGTTCTAGAATGTATTAACTTTATATAGCTACTGGTAATAATAATGCCACGTGACGAGTATATGATAATATATCATAATATATTTAGAATAGTGTATATTTTTAATATTTATATACAATAATACAAATATTTATAATATTTGAAAAGGGAAATTAAAAGTGAACTTCAAATGTGCTCTATGAATCAGAAGTGTGATAGAAGCCATTTCGTACAATTTACATTTTACTTCTCAACTGTCACTCAGGTTTACTTTGGAGGTAAATTAACCTTTTAAATAAGAATAAGAGGTTCATAATTGCTCGTTGTTATGCACGTTTTGGAATATATTTTATTGTCAAATGACTTACAAAATTTTGAATTGAGAAATAAGTTTTAAAATATAATAATTTCAGCTCACATTTTTTTGGATTTCATAACAAAAAGATATATTAAACAGATTGAAAATATGAGAGCAGTTATTATATTCATATTAAACGTAATTATATCGAGATTTTATTTTAAGTCTTGAAATATTACTATGATGGGTATTAAAAATATATATCTTTGAAAGTCTTCTAAACGACTTGTAAATATGCAAGGTATTGAACAATGTAAAAAATATTCATGAGTTTTTACTATGAATTTTCATATGAATTTTTAAATCACAGTATTATTGAATATTTTTGAATACCGTAAGACTAGAAAATGAGAGAAGTATATTTTGTCTACTGGGGAGAAGAAATCTCTAGGGAGTGTCGTCAACCTTTTCTGTCTAAATTATATAGTACTAAGGTCGTGGTTGAAAGATTTCTGTATAGTTTTTACAGCCAAACCTAGTATCTGAAAATAATATATTACTGACATAAAATTAATAATAAAGTGGATAGCATAAGATAATTATATGGAAAAATAATTTTATGTAATACATAATTATCATTACTTTTTGTTAATCCAATTATGTATTTAAAATAATTAAAAAATGAAACATTCTTGAACATTTTATAAATATTTAAATGAAAGCATAATTTCTAAATTACAACTTTTACAATATCAATAATTACCAAAGTAATAAAAGAAAAAGGAACAATCGTTAAGTTATTTAAAACATAATTTTTAATAAAACATTAAGTTACGTATTACTATTTAAAAATAATTCTACGTACCTACTTTTCATTGTACTTTGAATAAAGTTGATAATTCATTTATCTTTTCATTATGTTCTAAATAAATTAACAGTCGAGTATAAGCATGATAGGGTTTTCTCCACCCCTAGAAGAATTTCTATTTTTCAGATCTACAAATGTGGCCAGTCTTCTATTTTTCTAGATTCACACAAAGTAGGCACTAGTCTACTTACATGCGGCGGGTATGGTGGTGAACCTGACGATCTTTGAGGGACTGCTCCAGCCGTAGTGATTCCTCGCCAGAACGAGCGCCTCATACTGTCTGGACGCGTCGAGGCCCGTGAGGTTGAAGGAGCAGGCGTGCAAGGGCCCGCCTCCCTCGTTCTCGCTCGGTATCACAAGCCTCCGCCAATCTTCCCGCGTATCCAGCTGTAGCCAATAAATAACCATTAGAACGTTTCCCACCAATTTTTCCTTTGCTTACGGTCCTCCGTAAATTTAGAAACAGGCCAGTTCTCGTGTTTTTCAAATTTAGTTATACATTCGTTGCTATCGAGTATATGTGTGTGTGTGTGTGTGTGTGTGTGTGTGTGTGTGTATGCAAAGACTTAATTAACTGCTATCACATCGATAAGTGTGATGCGGTCGAGCATGCAACTGGTGCGCTTCACCTTTGTATAGCACCGGTTTGCATGTGCGTCCTAGTAAGAGTATTCGCTTGTACCCTCGATCTAATTAATTAACGGATATCAATTCAACGCGTATAACCCGATTATTATTAAATCATTGTACAAGTGTTTAACTTTAAAAATTACAGTGTAAAATCTATACACACCGCATTAAGCATGAACGACATTTATCGTATGCTTGTATGCAATAGCAATACCCTGTAATAGTATTGTTTCAAAGCAATTATATTTGATCATTTCATAATTATTATATAATTAATTAAGTATCCAGTTCCGGTTAGTTAAAGTTTTTGGTAGAATAGAAAACAGTTTTCTAATTATATGATAATTTATGGGATGCAAATAAAGATATCAAATGAGAAGATTTTTTCAATCTCAGTAGTTGACTGTATAATCTACAACTAAAATCAGAAATAACTTTGTCAAATTTTTTAAAAACATTAAATATGGATAATTTGTATTGATATATAGCCATACATTACATCAAGTATAATTCATCATCTGGGTAGTGATAGGACAATATTGAACGTAATGTCGTAATTTATATATTATACAACATTTCACAAAATTGCTTATAATATAAGTTACAGCTATTGTATAAATTTTTAATAAATATCAGAAATATCGAATTATACAAAAGGTATACAATTTTAAATTCGTTATAATAAAAGACAAAGATGTTTGGAACCCAAGAATATTTACATTTTACGTTAATTATTAGTTTCGAGTGTTTCTTATACTTCACTATTCTTTCGAAACTTGAGAAGAAGGCAATAGTGAAGTAGTGTGATAACCACGTAAGTCGATCCACCACGTGACCTTTATTTAAAATGACTTGTAAAATGAAACAGATATATTCGCATGAAAAGTAGTCGTTGGGAACATTGGCCTGACAAATCGAAGATGTAAAAAGTATGGTTTGCTCGAACTCGCACGGCACTCGTATTTCGCAGTCGTAATCGATCTGCGTCGCATTTACTGCGCTCACCTGGCGAAACCAGAATTGATACTCGACGATAGCACTGTAACTGTCCACCTCCCAGATAAAATTGTAACTATTGCTGGAAAAGGTTCGTGACTCCTTTTTAAGAAAAGGTGGTTCTGCGAGGCCCGAAAGCTCGAAGATCACCTCTGCGCTACCGGCATTGTTGGTCGCCCTGCAGACGTACTGGCCCAGATCCTGAGCTTGCACGCTTAATATCATGAGCGTGTGCACCTGCTTGAAAGTGCCAAGCGTCGACTCGTCCATCTTATGCCGGAAGAAACGCCGCGAGCACGGTAGCTTCTCGCCCTCGAAAAGCCACTCGACCTTGGCTTCAGGCCAAGCTTCGACCTGACACTTCAGCTGGGCACGGATTCCAGGAGCGCTGTGTATCCAACGGCGCACCGTCGATACTTCCGGTTTATCTGCGATTCATCGATTATGTTGGCGAAGCGATTCCGTTGTACGATTATATATATATGTATATGTATACACATACACACACATATATATATATATATATATATATATATATATACACACACGCATGCAATATTTATATCCAAAATAAAAAATAATATTTAATGTAATATACCGATTTTCTGTCTAGTTTACTATCACATATTTAAGAAATATAATGGTTAAGTTTGAATATTTATCCGTTTTCCAATTACTGCTATTAATAAATTTCTAATATTCAATTTAACAATTAATTTTTTAAATTTATAGAACATTTGAAATGATTAAAAAAAGAGAGAAGAGATAATTAAGAATAATAATTTTTTTAAGTGCAATAATAACAAATTTGTATGCCATTAAAATTTTACTACTGTAAGAAAAATTGATTTTTTAAAGTAAACAGTAAAAAACTGATTGTTACTAGTATTATATTTTTAATTATTTATCATGTTAATAATAATTATAAATAAGATATAAATATGCAAAGAAATTATGAAAAATTTCTCCGAATATGATGGAAGAAGGAAATTAATAAATAACTAAAATCATTAGTGAGTAAATAAAGTTTTTATCCACATATTTGTTTGAAAAATCATCTTTAATGCGTTAAATTTGAGTATAGTACTATTTGATAATTTTAAATAAATCATTAAATATTCTTTTGTAATATATAAATACGAACAAATTCTAAAAGATCAAACTGAATTTATGGTTGATAGAGCATATGTAACTTAAGTACTAGAGCTGTAATCTTGTGAATTTTCTTAAAATATCGAAAATCGAATTACGTACCATGTACACATACAACACAAAAATAGCAATAATGATGTAACGTACACGTTTATATAAAATCCAATTTTTCTTGAACAAAAATTGAGTATTATGGTTAAGAGATCAATTAAGTTTTCAATTAGTAACAGACATCATGTAGTGTAAATTAAAATGTTAAAGTATGGTTAGTATGATATTCAAGTTTAATTTAATGCAAAAGAAAATGAATATTTAAACCTTATCGAAGTATATGACAAACCTTTCATTATAAAGTCACGAAATGCATATTATGCAAGCGCTCTTACAAACTTTTAAAAGTACCCTTATAATTTAACTTTCGAAAAACTTTATAGTTTATATTTCAATTATCTTATTGTGATTGTAGAGTAAAATATAATAAGATTACTAAATTAATTTAATTTAGTTACATTAAACATTGAAAATATACACGGAGGTGAGAAGTTTAGATTAGAGTTCTCGAATACTTGATTGTTAAATAACTGTGACATAATAGTCATAATATATGCACTATTAATAATTAAAAAAAGAATAGATAGAAGCTAATTTATTATTTTCTTACAATACATGATATTTCTAGATTTTTAATATTCACAACAATTATTTCAATATCAATAAAATTTGGACTGAGATAATTCTACTTCTAAAGTTGATTTTTTAGAGAAATGTAATTTGGAATTGTTAAAGCATTAATAGCTACGTTGTTAATGATATATAGTCGTGCTATCGTGAGAATTATTATCTTTATCCTTTTTAATTATCTTTATTTTTATTCGATAATTCTTGCGCGAATATTAAATATCTATTTAATATATGATAATAGCAATCACGTCTTTATGATGCGAGACAAATGTTGGGTACAATTATTCGTTAATGCGATTTGCAGACAAATATTCAATCATTTTCATGCAGTAAAATAGACGCGCTGCAAAGAATGTTAATGTACGCTGTTTATGCATTTAAACTTCAATAATCTTTCTATTTACAAATCTCGATCCAGTAAGATACTATTCAAAGCAACGCTCGACCCTCTTTACGATTTACTTCCTGTTTCAAAATAATTCAGCGTTACATATGTATCACTACAATAGAGTTGAGAAGTTTTGAAAAAGACTCACGTTCGGTTCATTGCTCAATAACAGAAGTGATTTCATTAAATGTATTATTCAAACTTGATTGAATTTTCTGGTACACAAACAGATTTATGAATACTATTTACAAAGTACTAAATTAGCTAATATAAGTTTGATTATTCTGACACTTTAACTTAATTAAAAGTAAACATTTTATAAAATTTGAATTTATATAAAACTTATACAGTTTTACTGCTAATGATGTGTTTTAATACTAATTCCTTTATTAAAATTACTTGTATAATTTTTATAAGAAAGTAATTGTATAATAATTAGTGCCTACGAAACTTTGCATGAGAAGATACGAGTTGATCTGCTGCATCGCAATTTATTTTTTTTCTTATTAGCCTCATTAAACCATATTCATTTTAAATAGATTAGTCACCAGATTTTTGTTAATATTTACTAGATGTGTATTCAGGAAGTTTCATACAATAAATGTACGATCTGTATCGATTTATTTCATTTAGAAATAAGTTTAAAAAGGAGTATACTGGGAATTTTTTATTACAATTTTAAGTTCGAGTCTTTTCTAGTTTATTTAATGAAATTATATAAAAGAAGATTAAAGCTTGATTTACAATAAAATATTATAGACATTTTTTATATTAATATCATAAGTGAACTGAATTTTGAGTAAAATAAAATTTTTTCCAAAAGACAATATTTAGAAAAATCATTCTTACTATAAAAATGTTTAATTCACAAGATGTTATAAATAAATATGAAATAAATCAATATTTTATTATTTGTCATAAAATAAATACAAACACATTCAGTATATTAAATTAAATCTTCATATTTATCAATGCGTGAAATTTTTCATTTATACCGCAATGTTGTCTATTATTGTTAGTCGAGAAACTGTTTAAAACAACAAAATGCAGAAATATATTATGAGTGGTATTTGTATTAAAAAAGATCTACTACAGAATACTTGATGTATTAAAAGCTTATATACAGAAAAATGTATATTGCACGTGTAGAATTATTAAAAATTTCTAATAATTATTTGAAAGATTTTTTACAAAGCTGCTAATCCTGTTGACTTGTATCTTATATTTTATACCGACAACGAAGTTTATAAAATATTTTGTTAATTTACTTGATTCTGGAAATAAAATCTAAGGCTTTTTTGGTGAAAATATTTATCTCTTGAATTGAATTAAAACTACAACCGAATAAATATTTTTTCCAAGTGGTAAATCTGCTGCAATAAAGAAATTTTGTTATTATCTCACTGGTATCAAATAAGGAAAATAAGCACTAATAAATTCATATTTTAGAAGAATTAAAAGAAGTTTTAAAAAATAACTCGAACTTCTAACTTGCATTCACGAGAAAGCTGTTGTAATATCAGGTGTAATTGCGCATAAAGCAATATTAAAATATGTTGTGATTCAATTTATCTGTAAGTCATTCTCGGTATAATGATGGCAGTAGATCGTAATTTTCGTTAAAGAAAGACGATTAAAGTTGGAGAGAAGCGTGCAGCGAAAGCCGTAGCAAGTATTGGCCATAAAGAGCGAGGAGGAGCACTGAATGGAAGGAGAGATAGTCCTCGAAGAACGATGAGGGGCGAAAGAAGTTGGACCAAAGAGAAGACAAAGACTCACGCTTGATCTTGAGTTCGATGCTGGCGTACGCGGGTTCCCCGATGCCGTTGCTGGCCTGGCACGTATATAGACCCGCAAGCTTCCTGTGGATCGCATGGATTCGCAGCCGCTGTCCGGAAGCGAGCATCGGCAGCTCTTCGCCCTGATAGCTCCAGGCGAGCACCGGCTTGGGAACTCCCTCGGACACGCACGACATCACCGCCTCCTCTCCCAGCGCGACCTCCAGCTGCCCGGACTCCGGCACGGGTTTCGCGCTCGCCGGATCTGCGACAATCACTCCGCTCACGCTTTCTTCTACTACCCTCGTAGCTGTCACCATCAATGGTAATGATGCGCGTGGGTCAGGCTGGCGATTACGGCCAAGGATACGAAGGTGGAAATGACTTTTCACTTCGCGGTTTTTTCACTTTTCAACGTGGTCTTACGCTCCTTTCAATCGGAAAATCTTTTTCATCCTCTCTTTCGAAGCGCGGATTCACGAGAGACATGACTAGCAGTCGCCTTTGGCTATCAGCCTCCAGACAGACATTACGTGTCCCCTAGAAATTCGTCATCCGTATGCTCCATTTGGCGACATGCTGGTATAACTCCGAGATTCTCCTCTGTGTCGATTTGTCATAATTTTTTTTCGACTTTTGCACGTTGAAATTATCTTATCCCGTATGCGAATTCTATACAAGCAACTATTGTAAGTCGCGTTAAAGGAGAAGCACCATTCAGAGATTTCCAAAGCCAGAATTTTATTTTACAACTTTTTTGAATTTTATATTTTGGATATTTGATATAAAACTAAGCTTTAATATTGAAAAATAACATAAAATATAAATCTTATTACTTTTATAATTAGCAGTGTGTCCTAGTTATCGAATCATTATTATATAAATAATAAAGAAATATTACTAAAACTATCAGTGTTTTGAACTACATTCACTTCAATTTTTTAAGTGTTATGCTTTCTACTACTTTTCAATTTTACTTAAAAATGTATCCCTAAATGATATTATCGTATTATTGATGTGAATTATCAAACATTACTAAAAAAACTCTGTTGGAGAAAGAATTGAAATATATTAGTTTTTCTGCCTTAGGATTATTTAATTTTTATCATATAATTAAATTTATTTAAAAATTAAAATGAAAATTATTTAAAAATTAAAATGAAAATTATTTAAAAATTAAAATGAAAATTATTTAAAAATTAAAATGAAAATTATTTAAAAATTAAAATGAAAATTATTTAAAAATTAAAATGAAAATTATTTAAAAATTAAAATGAAAATTATTTAAAAATTAAAATGAAAATTATTTAAAAATTAAAATGAAAATTATTTAAAAATTAAAATGAAAATTATTTAAAAATTAAAATGAAAATTATTTAAAAATTAAAATGAAAATTATTTAAAAATTAAAATGAAAATTATTTAAAAATTAAAATGAAAATTATTTAAAAATTAAAATGAAAATTATTTAAAAATTAAAATGAAAATTATTTAAAAATTAAAATGAAAATTATTTAAAAATTAAAATGAAAATTATTTAAAAATTAAAATGAAAATTATTTAAAAATTAAAATGAAAATTATTTAAAAATTAAATGCTTACAAAAATATTTTACAAAAATCTTTTAATCAAGAAATGCAATGGCCTCAGGGAATCATATTCTTCAAAATGTGTTTCTAACATTATCGAATAGTTACAAAAGAAACATACTTCTTTATATTTTAAAATAATAAGGTAGCTCAAATGAAACAAATTTATAATAAATTAAAATATAACTGATTTTTAAATTTGTATGCTTTATCAAAAATATTAATGACAATCCGCAAAAGTAACATTTAAATAATAAAATAATTTTAATACATATTAGATTACACTACCTTTATCCAAAAAATTAATATACTTTTCTTTTAATTATAATTAACATATCACACATTTATTTATTAGTAAAATTTTTTTTAAAAATATTGTGAACAATTTATCAACGTTGTCTTAATCTTAAATAGGTCAATATAATTTTTATTTAAGTAAAGTATTTTAAGGAAACGACTAAAAATTTTTAAAAAATTGTAAAATATGGATTTTTATTTTGAAAAATTATTTGTAGTTATTTTTTTTATGTTCTTTCCAGTAATAATCAAGGAAATCATAATACAATCGTCAATAAGTTAATGAAGGGTAATAGGCAGCGATTCAAAAGTACTATAAAGTTTTCCTTGTTTCATCCTAAACATTGCTCTATGTGATTCTTATTAATTTTTAATCTCTACATCATTTAACGACTATCACATTCAATATCATAAGGACTGCACTAGAAAAAAGGAAAAGTCAATTGGTCCATTATTACGCTAAAAGAAAGTTTTCCAAAAGAACGTGATATTTTATTTTTGTAAAATATGTTATTTGCTTTTGAATGAATTTTATTATTAATACTTTTAAGTTTATCTTACCTATTATGTTTTTTTTTAATATTTTCTAGATTAAGTTCCGTAACTTAAAGAATAAATTAAGTTTTCGTAGAGATATATGCATATTTTGGAAGTAGTGAAAATTCAAGATACTATTTTTAAAATTTTAGATTGTCATAATTACTTAATAATGGTTAATTGAAATATATCATAAAATGTAATTATACGAAAAGCTCTATATTGATTCGTTAATACTCGCAATTATGTCATTTGTACAAAGAAGACAAACTCGAATGTTTATACCGGAAACTAGAATGGATAAATTTCATACATCATTACTGTGGTTAGAATTCCATTCGCTTTATTTGAAATTAAAAAAGAATTCTTCATTTAAAGTTAATAACTCGAATCTCTGGGTTCTCCGGCAAATTGATCTCTTTCGACTCGATAAAATTCGTCCTACGAATAGATATAAATCGTCTTTTATTTTTCATTACGAATGAACCTGCTTCGCATTCGTAGTAGAATTCAGATGAAAAGTAAATCCGGCAGATGTTTACTCAAGTCATAAGCGGACAAGAGACATACTTTTTCATTCTGCTTTAAGTAATAAATTAAGGAGTTGTATGGTATCGAGCTTTAGCACGCAGCAATAAATAACGATCAACGCACAGAACCAAAGGCCCCGGATTTTTTCCTAGACTCTCGTGGATACTCACACATGACCTGGATCTCGTGAACCTGGGTAACATGGCCCCAGGGCTCAGGTCTCGAGGCCTGACATACGTACTCGCCGCTGTCCTCGGGCCTCACTTGCACGAGCTCGAGGCTCCGGTTACCCCACATCTTCACTCTCTGACTCGCTGACGCCGCGGCCGTTGCAGCTGGTTCCTCGCTATCCGCGAGCAGGACACCCGCGCGCCACCAGCGCACGCGCGTATGTAGACCTGCAGATCCCGAGACTCTTATTCTCTCGTAATTTATTTCAACCGACAAGCTTCAATATGTTCTCTGTTGACCGTGTTTTCAAATTTGTTCGTAAATGCGATTTCTCAATAATAAAATTCGTGCACTTGGGTGCAGCCAAGAGCCCATTAAGTTTGTTTTTCTTTCATTGTCATCGATCTTAAAGAAGGTTTACTTATCAAGATGTATATTCATAGTTAAGATCCAAGTTTGGAGAGAGTCTTTAATATCAATGTGTTACTAGCTCGCATTCTAATACAGATACTTTAAGGAGTTATGTCGGAATTGGTTATTCAATTAAATTTATTAATTACAATGATTAACAAATAATAAATAAATCACGCACACTAGTCGGAAGGCTGCATTTTTTCTACCGCTAATATTCACGGTTAAATTTAAAAATTCTAATTAAGATGAAAATTGCCTTCCCCGCACAATTTGAAAAACGATATGTAATTTACAAATTCAAACTGAAGACAATAGCAAATTATATTTTACCACATCTTATATTTTCTACAATAATTATTCTAAATCAGTCATTTTTCATTTCTTACAATTTATCAAGTACTTTAATGTTCCACATTCAACTTGAATAAGCTATAATAAAATTCTTCAAGTTTCATCGTTTAAAGCTTATTGCTCGCGAGATTCAAAGAGCACAGCTGGTCCAAAATGACATCATTTATGAATAAAGTGAGCCTGACGGATTAAATTACGACCACATTCGTACTTCTGAAATCTTTTGAATAGAGTAGAAAATTAAAAAATTAATGAATCATTTATTTGTACAAGGAGGGGCTGAATATTGTAATTTGGGACAAATATTAATAATTGTCATGTAGAAAGTATAAATGATATATATTCTTATATCGTTAACAGGATGAAGCATTATCGATAGAGCATAAAATACAGGTTAAAAGTATTTAAGTTGTAGCTTCGATTTTATAAAAGTATTTTAATAATAATTAATTTAATATCTTGTTATCGATGCGATTTTCAATTCCAACGTTTTATGATAAACGAACTTTATCTTTTTTCTTGATACATTGAAATACTTTTGCATTTGAAGCAATATATGACCATAATATATTGATTTTTTAAACTATTTAAAAAATAAAATAAATTCTATTGATCGTTATTTAATGTTTTTTATGCATTTTCAAAATTAATATAAGATATAAATATTCTACTTGATTAATGTTTTTATTATTGAAAAGAAACTGATATATTAATTATGCCTCGAATAATGTCAAAATTATGAAAAAATCGATTTTGTGCTCGTTAGAGAAAGCTCCAAAAGATTGAAAGATCAGCCATTTTTCAATCAATGTTAAAACGGATTATTCGATCGTTATAATGAAAAGTATAGAAAAATCTATGTAATGAAAAAAGATAAATTTCGAGGCAAATCTTTCTAGCTCATTATTTAATGCAGTCGATTGGTGAGCTGATTTTTTAACGATGAAGTTATCTAAATTACTTTGTAAGCACGATAAAACTTTTGTCATTTATAATTCGAATGTATGTATAACATAATTGAATGATTCGCTCGAGTAAGCAAAGTATAAAAAAAAATAAATTCGAATGTCCAATCAGTCATAAATGCATTCCCGAAAAAACTCCGAGAAGCAGCAGAGATTTCACAAGTGTCCGGGGATCCACTCACTCACCGAGGTCCTCCACGTGGCAAGGCAGAAGCACCGTGTCGTTCTCGTAACTTCTGACTGTGGCGGCTGCACTCGTGTCTACGTTGCAGCCTAGCACCAGCAACAGCAACATCAAGGACAACATCGGCCTGACCGCTTGGCTATCCCTCGTACGACTGATTGGAACGACCGGCCCTCCCTTTCTGCTCATCGACATTCTTCTTCAGTAATCACCGCCGCCTGGACCCATTCACGCGCTACGTTCAATTGATGACACACGGGCACGTGGGCCCTTTGTCCACTGAGTGACTGGAGGAAACCGATAAAGAAAGAGAGAAAGGGTGAGAAATGGAGAGAATGGAAGATAACTAAAGAATGAATGAGAGCGAAGAAATAACCAGGTTCATGTAGAACAGAAAAAATACGATGGTTCTTGGACGCCTGGAAAAGTGCTTATTAAAATTTAAAGAGTCTAAGGGACCGAAGATTTTACTGGCTTATTATCGATCGAATACAGCGAGTTGAAAGAAGGTTATTAATGCAGATGGCTTGAATGTGTGTACATAGTCATTCACGACTAGCCAACGTTTTTTTCCTGAATTTAGTCTACGTATGATGTGCCTGGCCTACATCCCATTGCTGCAGTCGAACAACGCTCTTTTTACTTTCTTATTCAAGATGGAATTAATGCAGTTTTTGTTAACGCGCTCTTACACTCGAGCTAATGATACGCAAATGATACGCAAATTTTCAAATTTTAAGCTTTTAACAGACTTGGTATAAAAATTATATATATATGAATGTTACAGATTATATTGTTTATTCTGAAAAATGCATCCGCCTTTTCAAACTAATAATTTATTTTTATAAAGATATCTACTTATAGTACGTTATCTTTGATATCTATTATCAGACATCATTTGCAAATTTCAAATTAAATAGAAAAATATTCAAGGCTATAATAATACCGAAAATTCATTTGACTAAATTTTAAAACACGAGGTAATTAATTAATTATGGTCTTATTAACCTTTTCCCGAAATTTCCCGAAATTAACCTTTTCACGAAAAGATTATTATTACCTAGTTAATTCAAGTCAACGTAAGAAATCAACTGAGTACACATATAGTTAAAGTACAAAATTGACAATTAATATCTAGAGTAATTGATAATTTTAGAGTTATTGATGTGAAATATAACTTACGCATTGTTCGAAAAATTAAACATTAAAAAATGTTTCATGCTATGTGTATATATACATATATATATTCATACATGTAGATTTATGAGCAGCATGTAATTTTTTAATTATTTTTAACAAATATAAATTAAAGTTTAGGATCATCATAATGTAAAATAAAATGATAAATTTTATGTATTTTATACTCAAAAGATATCTTTCGTATGCGTTTACGTATAAAAGTGTAGTAATTAAATTTTCTTAATTGCCTTAATAATATCTTCTTATACGTACAGAATATGTAGTAATAATGCATTCTACATGTTATTAATTACCAAAAATTATATATGGGTTCTCAATCTAGAAATAAACTAGATAAAATATTAGGTACTTTCATTAAACGACTATAATTTGGTAAGATCAATCATTATCAGTTCGTATCTAGCACAATATTCTTTGTACGTCTTCGAAGAAAGAAAAAGATACCGTGTTCTAAAAGCTTCCGGATACTGTTTCATTATGTTCACAGTATCGACTACCATCGTACATTACAATCTTGATTGTAACCAAACACGTAGAGACTAGATATTTTTAGTACGTTTAGAAATTGTTATAATTAATTATAAAATTGATTATAATTCTATTAATTTTTTTTCCACTCATTTGTCATAGATCATAATAAACAAAGTTATATAGATTAATTATATAAATGCAAATATTCATTTACAATTTATATGCATTTATTGAGTTTTTATATGTAGAGCGATAAATTACGAAATGCCTCGCTTTATTATGAGGGTCTTATTTAAATACTGAATAGGTATTCATTTATTTTTAGGCAGCAATTATTGAAAAATTAATTTTGCTACTGAATTCAAAAAAATATACGTAAGTAAATTTATAGTTGGAATTTATTTCTTTATGCACTTATTAAGACAAATTTGCGCATATAATTTAAAGTGATTTAAGTAGTATTATTTTAAAAGCGATCGTCAATTAATATTATTGCTACTTTATTCTCATGCCTTAGTGTAAAAAAAATAATAAAGTAATTCGAATACTTATGGTAATAGCAAGGTCTGTTATACTTATCAACTGCTTAGTAGAATAAACAAACATTATTTACTCTAGTTTTACAAAGTTTGTAAGAAAAGCGAAGGTATAAGGTACGTGCTTGAAGCTAAAATATATAATTTGAAACAACAAAGCATTTTTTCCAGAAAATAATATTAAATCAAGGAGGAAATAATAATATTAAATTAAGTAGGAAAAAATACATCGTAAATTATTGTTCAATTCGTAAACCATTGTGTTTAGAAAAATTCTAAGTCTTCCTATCATGACGTTAGCATAATAATACATAATTATTATTATGTATTATTAGCATAGTATAGTAATTAGCATAGTAATACATAAGTTAGCATAGTAATACATAAGCTTAAGTATCCGTAAGCTTAACGGATAATTGTATATAACAGTAACGCAGTATCCGAGGATCCGCAGTAGGAAAGTTCCTTTTTTTTCTTATCTAAGTCTCTGGCATTGCATGCAAGTACAGAAAGAAAAACGGATAACGCGAAAGAGATGAAGAAAGAAAATCACGCAGCCCATAAATTCCGCGGTTTAGCACGCGAGCCGTGGTATCTGCAAGGATTGCTCCATCGACTTACTCAGGTCGAGGCGGCTCCGCTGCGCGTACTGGAGTGTGGAGAGCGGGAGAACAGTCGATATGGGCCACTTCGGACATGCGCGGAGGTGCGCGTTAAAGAACATTCGCAAGCATCGGTGGCGCGCACAGCTGCTAGTCGGTTGCGCGCAGCCCCCGCGAGTGGAGATGCGTCAACAAAAGGAGCAGTATCAGCAACAGCAGTTGGAAGGCGAACAGCAGCTCGGTTTGGCTTCGAGCCCCGAGGGGTCGAAGAAGTGAGGCAGGCGAGGGAGCTGGAGGAGGACCAGGGATGAAGACCATGCGACGGCGACCACTTCCCGCGCAGTACCTCTGAGGCGACGATGCAGCCACCAGCAGCAGCAGCAGACGTATCGTCACAATCATCATCTTCGTCGACGACGAACGATGACGGAACCCTCGAGCTCCGCCCTCGGTCGAACATGCATCGACGAGAGATCCGAGTCGACGATCGCCTCGGTAAGTTTCCTCTGCGAACGATCCATCGCGAGGGCGAGAGTGAATGAGTGAGAAAGCGAGAGAGAGAAAGAAGAAGATGGAACGAGGGTGGCTTAGAGAGAGGCGGATGTGTATACACTTGCGCAAGCTTTTGTATCGCAACCGATAGGAAAACAACATTGTTGCCGCTAATTTATAATTGCGCTTTACAATTCGCATCGCAGTAAGAATTGAAAGAGTCGTATCGAGCGTCAACGATTTCTCTCTCGCTTTCCTCACCACATAAATGAATCTCCGTCGTAATCGGAAACATCCCGACGGAGCAGAGACGCTTGTCACGATCGTCCTTATCACATATGTTTTCGGTAGCATATCCATGACATAAACAGCCAGGTGGCGCAGTTCCGCGATCTCCTTGTCAGCATCGGCCAAGTGCGAGACTGTCCAGAGCTCAGGGAGAGGATACGAAAGTTGCGCCGCAGTTGTGTCGAGGCCTGTAAGAACACTTCACAGATGGTACTACCGCAGATGCGCAGGTACACACACTCGCATTCCAACTTTGATGGTTCCCCGTTACATATAGGGTTGAACGAAGATCGACAGCTAATCGCCGGTTGCGAACGGCTGCCTCGAGGGGCTGATATATTTTTTTAGTCTACTGTCTGTTTTACAGTGCTATGGAGTCGGGAATACCGGCCGATAGTCCCAACCTCGTGTTACTCTTCTTCCTTGCCCAGCTCTTTCTGCGGGAGCTCTACAAGAGCAAAAACCTCGTACGAATCGTGCCCATGGATATGACTGGCTATTTTGGTAATTATCAGCTTGCGCTATTATATGCTGAGCCTTAAAATAGGCGAGCGTTTGATATTCGACAGTCAAAAGTTTGAAACTTTTTTTGCGAAAATATCTTTGGTGCCACTTTAAATCTAATCACTTTCTCAGCTTATGGAAAAATCTTATATAAGTATGTTACGATCACGAGGCTTAGTGGATAATGGTTTTGGTATGTGCATGCGAGGAAGAAGTATTAAGTAAACTTTCTAACCTCAGACAGATTTATACCGTGATTTTCCTTGCAAAGCCGGATCCCGTATTTATCTATGAAAACTTACTGATCGACCTTTCAGATTCGACGTATATCTATATGGTTACCCGAATTGACAAAGAATATTACGCTTTTAATAAATAAATACGTTATTTTACTAAACAAATATTTTCTCGCGATATGGTAGTAATGTATTACAAATATGGTAGATCAAAGTTTTAAATTAAACCCACATTTTCGACGAACAACGTTTTTAAATTCTTTATTAGAGAAAAAAGAAACATAATTCAAGGCTACGCATTTTTAAATCGAGTGAAATCTAACTTTTGCATAATACGTTTAATAAACTTGAAACTCTTGAAAAACTTTCAAGACGAAACATTGCAAATTAAAGAAAAAACTATCTATGATTATAAATAACTATCTAAAACTAGCAATGAATTTTTTATAGTATCACACATACACACACATATACGCATAACTTTTTCACTTAAACTGTATGACATTATCGTAACATAATAAAAGTAAAGATTGAAACTATGATATATGATTAGATATACCTTTGAAATTAAAAATATTAAAATTTCAGAAACGCTCACTGAAGTTTCAAGCTATCATTTATTTGAAGGAAAACTTTAGCTAGGAACTTCGTAAAGGGTGTCAACTCTGAATCGCAACCATTAATTTTTCTTATTCTTAACTCGTAGCTTCGGATATTTATTTCTATCTTTAATTTGAAAGTTTCTTTGCGCTATGTTATTAAATCTACTATACAGCTTATTACTGGCGACTAGATGATTAAACACGACAAGGCACCTACTTTACTTTTCGATACTCAATAGTACACTTTTCCAACTGTAAAGCTAGTCGATCATCTACTTTATATGCATTTCTTAAACGATTTTATGATGCACTCAAGAGACTGTGTATACTTACTTTACAACGAACAAACGAGCGAGACTCGGCTGAATATTTACGTATCAATTGATAAGTCAACATCATACATGTGCGGATCTTCCATCGCGTAACTCGTTTTCAGAGAGCAAATCTGGTCCATCGAACATCAGCAACGTCATCACTCAGATCCTCTTCTGCAAGCAAATAACGCTGGACTTCAACGAGGAAGAGCTTTGCAGTATTCAAAAGGACTCCGAGGAAATCAACGCTCTTATAGCCGAGCTTCAAGAATTCATGCCGCAATCCGAGGCTAATACAGGTACTGAGAACATCAACCTTCTAGAAGGCTGTTCATTTTTTATTTAAATCCGTTAAACACGATCCCAAAGAAACAAATCTTTTTCTTTTATATTTCTGTAAACTGTTACTAATATTCGATTATAGCAGTTTTGATTTCATATGAAACTAAAATATTTTACTTGTATGTAAATTTACAAATCAATATGATTAGCTATAGATTAAAGCTATAGATTAACTATAGAATAGCTACAGATGAATATATTGAAGTTTTTGACAGCTTTAATGTTATGATAACCAAAATTTGAAAATTTCTATTATGCAATTTTCTTTGATATTAGTAAATATTCAAATGCATAAAATTATTATTATTAATATGGCATCAAAGTATTTTTAATGAATTTAAATATGTTAAAGGTTTTAAAAAATTATTATTATATATATATACAATGTATTTGTAATTTATTATTTGAGAAGTACACAAATAACTTAATTTATTAATATTCGTAAGTTTCCCAGAAATGTAATTTTTTTTAAATGCTGTTTTTGATTTTAACTAAAATCACAAGCATAATTTATGATATTCATAAGCTATTTACGGTACATTTAGCACTGAACATAATCATTATTTTGGAGATTCAATACTATATGATATTTTTCAGATTATAAAGTCGTAATGAATGGGTGGATTTGGATTAAATGCTATCACGCAAACAATTTCTCCAATATTATTTTTTCCAAAATATAAAAGATGGGTACAATGAAATATGTAAATTAAAAGATTAACAGTTACTTAAGAATTTATCAGATCTTAAGAATCACCTCAAAAAGAAACTTCTTTTTAAAATATTAAAAATAAAATATTAATGAAACATATATTAGAATAGCCTCGGAATAATAAATTATATATAAAAAAAATTTATTTATGTTTGGATACATAGTTCTATTTTGTTTTTATAATAATGATGATGATGATCAGGATGATGATGATATTCATATGATAAAAGCATATGATGATAATGATAATAATAACATAAACAACAATAACAATGATGACAAAAATAATAATAATTTGGCTGTGAGGTCAGTGAAATTAATAATACACAGGAAGTTGCTTTTAAATAAAATGCTTTATTTACTACATAGACGAACACATACACTCGTTCGTGCAAACGGCGTCAGACCCGATATTCGAGAAGCTTTTTTTTGACACGTCATTCGGTTGATTGTCCGATTCCTTTTTTTCTTTTTCTCTCATAGGATCCCATTATTAATAAGATAATTTCGAGGAAGGTGGACTATCTGTAATTTTGGGCTTTTGTGGTGCAGCAGCTTGATTATATTACTTTATAGCTTGGCAAACTTAAACTCGAGTGTTGTCGGTCCAAGCGGTAGACTTGCTCTTGTTTTATCATGTTACCTGCCTCGAAGTTTACTCTCTTGAACGAGAGATTGTATACGCCCAATAATAATATTAAATCTTTTTTATGCGATGACCGACATTAGAAAAAATATAAAACATACACCAATGGATAGAAAGAGATTACACACGTAACTGTTTTGAAAATTGTCTACAGAACGGCCAGTTGCATTGCAGGAAGCGGCTACTCGTACTAATCGCAATAGTGGCGCTCGCAAAAATTTACGCTGGGAGAACAGACCAAATAGACATCCTTCATATCTGCGTGGGACATTTAAATTTTTCTGTTGTACTAGCCGACCGAATTATCTTTGATTTCATTTCGGTTGTGTACTGACTTCTTATATACCAAAAACAATCAATATTGTAATAATAAGAATCTTTGTATGCAATCGATCCTAGCGGAGCATCGCTCGATAAAGCATTCAATTAATTTTGAATTTGCGAACTTTATGCCTCGAGTCTAACAAAGACAAATAAGAGTTGTAAAATTATCGATCTTCTGCTACTCAACTGCCGCGAACTATTCAACCAACAAACAATTAATTAGTTAACTAGACCATTGTCGAACACACACGCTAATATCTGTCAGAATGCACAGAAATATTATATGAGAATGAGGGTGCCGATCTGATAAATCCTCGGCGAAATTCTTAAAATTATACAATATGCATACGTATAATAAGGAAAAATTAAAAATTACACTATCTAAATCATGTCATGGAAATGGGTCCAAGTGATTTGGCTTTGGTGATGCGCACGAATCATATCAGTATATAACAATAAGGCGATTGTAACTTCCAGCCAAACGAAGCAAAAAGTACAGGAGATGCATTTTCTTAGGATTTTTTCCCTTCGCGCAGTATACTAAATTGTGAAATAGAAAATTAGTAATGTATATATATCTAGAAAAATTATTATATACTCGATTTTCGGCATGATAATTCTAAGTTGTTACCATGTATTAAACTCTATCTTCGTATTTTATAGTTTATATTCGTTTAGCAGTTTTCTCTTATCGAGACAAGTATAAGTTTTTTATAAATGAATAATTAATCGACGAGTTAAGAAAGGACAAATATTAATAAAAAAATGTAAGAGGAATCAAATTAATAAGACATAAATAAATAATTATAATTAGTCTTGCACGTTCGCAGTGCGTACAAGTGAATTCTAGAATTCTATATATCTACAACAACGTCTAGTGCAATAGAATAAAATTAGAAGAAAGTTATAGTATTTTGTGATAAAGAATTAAAATTTAAAAAAAATTAAAAGGAAAACCGTGCACCGCGTGTTGGTCGTATATTCGACCCTGCATGCAACGTATTGCGTGTGACGCGCATATCGTGCCGGCGAATAGTTAGAAAGAAAAAGAAACATAAGTCTTTCGTGCACATCATCTCTCAGTTCCTTTGCGCATAATGGAATAAATGAGAAGAATGCGAGAAATAAAAAAGAAAGAGTAGATAGAACAATAATGTAAGGAAAGCGGTATTTCTGTTGCCGGTGGCGAAACCAAAATTACATTTTATTGTATGCGCTATTTCCCCTTTTCTTTTATTTGTTCGGTTCGATTAATTTTATTTAATTCCATTAATTCATTTAATTATCTTCTTTGTGCAACTAATAGATACATAAATGGCATTAATAATAGAAACATTAGTAAAAATAATCGTTAATATCTTTAATCACAAAAACGTTAACGTTGTTTAACGTTATATTTTTAACGCATTTTTTTTAATTATACAGACAGACAAGCACATGCACATATGCTCTTTATCATGTGCATAATATGAGTATGAAAAATAACAGGTCTTTGCTATTTTTTACCATTAATGTAATAAATGAAAATAAGAAACGAATTTGTGAAACACTGAATTCAAATGAGAAGATAGAAATAGATAAATATGCATGTATAACCGAGGAAAGTAAATAAAAAATTATTAGGTATTATATCTCGGACTCATATAATTCTATACAATTGCAAATAGATGCTAGAGAAAAGACAAAATTATAATTTTTTAGTAGAACATACAATCGGATAAATGATAATACGACTCAAATAAACGCGTTTCCTCGTTTCATCTTGTTTCCATGTAAACTGTCAATTCTATAGGTAACTATATATGAAAAAAGTGTACATACATACAAAAACGCACAAACATATACATACATATATACATGCATGTATATATATGCATGCATGTATGTATATACTTATAGAGGCACATATATACGAGCGTGTACGTATTTTACGCATTTATAGACAAAGTCAAAAGACGGGTACTTCTTTAACTATTACAATTCAAAAAAAGTGTATGACATAAGTGTGCCTGACGCACGTACACGTTAGTGTAATTTTGCATCATTTTCATGCTCTTAATAACTCTTGAAGCACGTAGTACATATATATATATATATATATATATATATATTAATAAATAAGTAAATAGCATATATTTTCAACTAGAGCCTTACCTAAGATTATTTGCATAGCTCACAATAAAACTTAACAGTAGTAGCGCATTAAAAATTATAAAATTTATTTAAAAAATTTATTAACGGTAACAAACGGTTCTAAGTCAATATTAACTATTAGTATTATGTATATGCCTAGTTGAAGTTAAACAACACCATATATTTCATGACTATATAAAAGTATGTTCACACGTGCACACGCTATGTAACACGCACGTACACACATCCAAAAATTACTCAGTCGCATAATTTCGTACGTATGGTACATACGCTTGGAGATGTAAATTCTAATAAAAATACACAAGGTGAAAAGAAGGTAATGTTAAAGTTATAATATATAATATTTAATATTTAAACGGGGAAAAAGAAAAATAATAATGCCAAATTTATGATATTCTGACTCTATTAAAAATGGACGCGGACCAAATCTATTCAATTTAATTCACTGAATGCATGATTATACATTAAGAATATTGTATAGCCATAATTCATTATAAACGTATTCGTATAAAAAATTTTACTTGTCAAGTAATCTTTCATATCGTTATAAATTGTCATAATGAATTTTTTTATTATTTTATGAAAATAATGGAATTTTAAGAAAAAAAATAAATTTTTAATAAGACTTTTATAATGTTTTTTTTTTTCAAGGAAAAACTTATATCTCTTAAACAGTCCTTCTGTTTCTTCTTCGTTTACTTTTATTAATAAATTTAATATATTTTAATATATTTATATATTATAATTAATATGTTTTCAAATTTTAAATTGTAGACATCGTATCTTTAGAAAACGATCGTGCAATCAAATAAAAGTGACCTCATCAGCGCTAATTAATATATACAATATTCCGAATTAAAACTACTGTAAATATTATAATATAACAAATAAATATTTATTGAAAACTCAAAAAACTTATAATCTTTTAAAGAAATCTGTTTTTATAGTTGTACTATATCTGCACTGTATCGGAAATTTAAACATCACAAAACTGGAGCATAAAGAAAACATAGAAAAGCAAATATATGTAGAGCGAAAAATCAAATTCATTCTAGAGCAGAATTTCTGTAATTCAAAGTTTATTTAATTTATATTATAAATATAGTGAAGTTTTAATAAAACAAATCAAATTGTATTTTTTTAAATATACTCTTTGGAAAGCAATTTTATTTGATCTGGAGTTGTGTAAATTATTACGTTTGATTTTCATTTTTCAACTTTAAACGACATCTCTTAGGTAATTGAATTTTTAAAGAATTACAGTTTCATTTTATATTTATGTAGGAAATTAACTTGGTAAGAAAAGAATGATTCAATAGTCGCTAATTTCTTGAGAGTAGAAATTGATTTTTAAATGTAAATGAAAAAACGTATTTTATATGAGCATGCAACATATTACATAATATAATGGATAGATAATCAATAAGAAATAAATGATAATTATATACAGATATGAATAACTTTTGAATAATTTTTATGATTTTATTCTTATGTATTATATATTAGAGAATTCTTTAAAATTACCGTATTACATTGACTAATTGAAAACATAATATGCGAATTGATTTGAATATTGAATATAATTAGTAAATTGATAAAATTATATTATGAAAATAAATAAAAACATTAAGGGAAAGTGTAACAATTATTCATTATAAAATTCAAGTTATTAAAATAAAGAATTAAAATTTTATAAATTTAAAGAAGTAGTTATTTATTTAATTTTTTATTAAGCATTTACTTAAATGCATATTTATTAAATTTATTTTTGCTACTCCATCCTAAGTATATTAAGTATTTATTGTAAAACAATTATTTGTATAACGATGTAAGGATAATGACCACTTGAAAAGCACTGATACGCTTTTACATATAGGAATTCAATATAAAACTGGGCAAGCATATATATATACATATTTACTTGACATAGCTACAGTTGCATGCGATGATTATATTAATGATTCCGCTCCCCGTCGCTAATCATAATCTCACTCCATATGCAATGTATAGATGCGGGACAAGCTATCGATACGTACACGTACACATGTACGAAATCTTCTCAGCATATGTTGTATTCACGCACAAATAATGTTGAAATTAAGAAAGGAAAAACAACGAAATTTTATCTGATTGTTTAATTATTCAAAGATTAAAAAGTAATATTCTAATTAACTTAAATAACTTTCTGTTTTGCCAATCGCGAGGATAACTTGAATAGCGTATAAGATGGGTTAGTAACGTAAACAATTTTAACATGTTTTCTAACCTATATATTGAACCGGGTTAATAATAATTTTCATGCAAAATAATTCTAATATTCATTCGAAAAGATTAATGTTTAAATGGATTTATTTTTGCATTAATGGTAAATAATTTAGTATTTCAATTTCAGCTGTGACCAGTAAAATATCTTTTATTCTTTCATCAATTCTTACAGTTCTTCTATTTTCTGGCATGCAAATGTACAGAACTTGGTTGATTTCTTCTAAATTACACATAGTTTTAGGAGGTTATATTGGATCTTTAGTATTTTTATTTCTTCTTACTGCCTTTGGCAATTTAGAAGCAGTTTTATTTGGAAAGGCATTTCAATTAAAATTCCCTGAAGGTAAGGAATTTTGTTTGTTTTTTTTTTTATGAAAAATAAATTAAAATAAAGTTTTTTTACAGTTTTTATATCTTTAATTATATCACTGGTGGCATCTGGTTTAATACATAGAGTTGCAATAACAACTTGTTTTTTATTTTCCATCGTGGCTTTATATTATATTAATAGAATTTCTCAAGAAACATACTCAACAGTAGTACCAGCAGGAAATACTCACATAAAAAAGAAGAAATAATTTCATGATTATTTTTTGTTGATTGTATTATATAATTAAGTATTTGACAATAAAATGATAATATTGATATTATTTAAATTAAATTTGTGTTGAAAGTGTTGAATTTTTTATTATAATTTTTATTGTATAATAGAAAAGCTTTACTTTATAGTAAAATTTGAGGGGAAAAAATTTCTTATATGGTCTTTGGAGAATTTTTGTTTCGATTTTTTCTTCTATATGTTTCAGCTTCTTCTTTATCACTAAAATATTCATAAGTGTTATCCGAAGCTTGTAAATCATAGGAATTTGATTCTTGATATTTAGACCCATTTTCAGCACTATGAATTGATTCATTTATAGGCATAACATGTTTATAGATTGAGAGAGCCTATATTAAATTATTAACATTAGAAATAAATTCTTTAAACCAAATGACTTTTCTTTTTAATAAGTAATTATTACCTGAGTAACAAAACCACTAACATCACTAACATTTTTAGGAACAATTAAGGTATTGTTTGTTTTTGCAAGCTTGTCAAATGCTTGAATATACTGTTCTGCAATAAGTAGTGCAGCTGCATTATTTCCATGTGAAACGTTTAAAGCATTTGCAATTATTGATAATCCTTTTGAACGTGCTGTAGCTACTGCTAAAATAGCCTCTGCCTCACCACTAGCTTTGTTTATAAATTCTTGTTTTTCGGCCTCTAAGATTTAATTATTTAGTTTTGTTTAAGCTTCCAATACTAATTGTAGTACATAATTAAAAAAAATATATTTACTTACCAGAACAAAGAATTTTAGCTTGTCTTTTACCTTCTGCAATATTAATGTCAGCTGCTCTAACACCTTCCGATTCAAGTATAGCAGCTCTTTTCTTCCTTTCAGCTTCTACTTGCATCTGCATTGCCTCTTGTACTCTTTCAGGTAATTTTATATCACCTATAAAATAATACTTTATTATAAAAGCAAATATGACATAATTGACAATAGAATTAGATTTAATAAAGCTAACATAACTTACGAATTTCATAACGAAGACAGCTTATACCCCAAGCTTCACTCGCTTTATTTATGCTTTCCACAATGCTGACATTGAGACCTTCCCTTTCTTGAAATACTTTGTCTAGAGATATTTTTCCCAATTCAGATCTCATAGTAGTTTGTGCTAATTGAATAATAGCAAATTCAGGATCTTGGACCCCATAAGATGCTAAGTAAGCATTATTTACTCTCAAATATAAAACACCATCGATACTTAATGTAACATTATCTGGAAAAAATTAAGAATGATCTATTTAACATTTTTAAATGTATTAATAACAATTAAAATAAATTAAAATTTAAGTTGTGATATCTGCTGAAGAAATAATTTTAATTTTTACTTTCGTATTAATATAAAATTTTTCATAGCTTTTATAGTTCATAAAGCCTTAAGAAAACCAATATAAAGAGATATCATAAGAATAATAACTTAAAAATAAAAGATATAAAAATGTTTTTTATTATACAAAATAATTATTGTAAAATTATTACCAGATGTGACAGCACTTTGTTTCGGAACATCTATTGCAATTTCTTTAAGACTCTGAACATACTGGACTTTGTCGACTATTGGAATAAGTATATTAAGACCAGGCTCCAATATTCTGTGAAATTTTCCCATTCTCTCCACGACCCATGCCTAAGTCAATAATTGTTTATAAAACAATAACAATAAAATATTTATAAAATAACAATTTATTACAATAGTTAAAAAATACCTCTTGGTGTGGAACAAACATCACAACAGTATTAATTGGCGTTGCATGTGATTTTTCTCTAACATGAATAGAAGAAAGAAATGTTCCTGTATACCCGGATTCCAAATTAGCTGCTAGACAATTCTGTAATTCAAAATTATTAAATATGCATTTTAAATAAAATAAAAACCGGCATCCGGAAAAAAGCGCTTACTCTCAAGACCGTAACGTTGCGCAATAATTTCGATTTACTTAACATCTTGCAAATTTTTAAGTACAATTACAGTACTTATAATATTTAACTTATAATTATTCTTCAGATTATATGCGTTTCTATAAGTATTTAATGTTTTAATTATGGATTTATAAAATAAATATTACTACAAATGTAGCACACTTTTATTTAGATTATTAACCTCTTTTTAGGTATCAACCCAGGTGTGGAAAATTTTCGCAGAACATACACTTATTCTATTGGGTTGTACATGTATACGATCGCGTCGTGACGTGACAGACTGTACGCAGGAACAGATTTGTCATTCCGTTCGCCGCATATTATTTAATTTTTGTGATAATTTAGAATATTCATATAATAATGCAAATGTTTATTTTTTAATAAGTAATTGATAATACATTAGTGTATTAATTATTTCTTAAACTCTTTCCTACATAAACTAGTCATATCTAATGACATACAGATATTAGTAAGGTAGTGAATTATAAATTGGATTTTTTTGTAATCTCATGCAAAACATCATAAATAAATTAAAGAAAAAGTGAATGCTTTTATTTATGTTATATTTAAACCGAATATTTTACTTTTTTTCTTTTAAAGAAAATAAATAAATGTCTTTCTACAGTGAAATGAACAGAAAGTACCGATCGTTTTTTAAATGATATGCATACATAGAAAAGCACGTGCGCTCGCCTTGAATGATACACGCCAATTTGTTTTTGTAAATAAAACTAATTATATCTTGATATGTAAATAATCAAATAAATTATGTATGGAATATTCTTATATTAAGAAGAAAACAAATTACTTATTGTGAATAAATAAAGACTGAAACTTTCAAGAATTTATATACATAACCTTCAAATTGTGTTTTTTAGTATATATAAATATATATTTATTCAACTTGTCAACTGGGTATGTTTTAAAAATATTTAAAAAATGATTGATCACAATAATAAAATAGCGATCGATCAAAAACAAATTGATACAATGGATTGTGAAATAATAGTAAACCCAACAAATGAGTTGAAAATTAATTCTATAACAAATATAAATAATAAAAAGAGGAAAGAAACTAATTCTTTAACTCAATCTATAAAAAAGAAAAGTAAAACAAAAAATGATTTATATAAACCACCAACTGTGGAAGAGCTCAATCAACTCAGAGAAACTAAAAATCTATTTCATTCAAATTTATTTAGACTGCAAATTGAAGAAATTCTTTGTGCAGTTAAGATAAAAAATAATTATAATAAGTTATTTCAAATGTGGTTTGAAAAATTTAAAAGTAATATAAATTCGATTAAGGATAATGAAGAATTTGGGGTAAGATATTTAATTTAATTATTTATTTATTGGTTAATTGAAAATAATATTTTTTTCAGCTGAATGATGATACGTTTTTTGAAAATTATAATATAAAAATACCTATGAAAAAATTATTAAATGATTATATTGGTACTTTTAAATATATTGCACCTTCTAATATTATGATAGGTGGTTCATATTCATTAAATACAATTATTGGTCCTGATGCTTCAATTGATATATTGATAGAGATGCCTGACAAATTATTTAGAAAGAGTGATTTTAAAAATTATGCTTATATGAGGAAAAAAGCTATATATCTGGCCTGTATAGGAAAGAATATGGACAAGGAATTAGCAGAAAATATATGTTTTGTTGGAAATCATTCAAATTGTATTTTAAAAATTATTCCAAATGGAAAATTAAGTAAAAGATTTATTATTTATGTTCATTTAGTAGTACAAGATACTGCCTTTCTGAAGAACAAATTAACACCAGACAAGAATAATGTAAAATATAATTGGTTTTTCAAAGAAAGTAGTAAAAGCAATGGTAAATATTTTTTGCTTATTAATAATTAATGAAAATTATGATTATATAATATGCAAACATAGAAAATTAAGTATTCTGAATAATAAATTTTCATAAGCCCAAACATTGAATTACATTTCAATTACCTAAAATATTTATTATTTTTTTTCAGTTATTAATTCACCAACCCCATATTACAATAGTGTATTACTGTATGATCTAACAACATTGAAAACTAATATTCAAAATGCTAAAATAATCAAAGAATATCCAAATATAAGAGATGCTATTATATTATTAAAAATATGGCTGAAACAGCGAAATTTTAGTAATAATTTTGAGATATTTAATGGTCATATTATTACAATGTACGTTTTATATTTACTCTGTGTAAAAAAATTAAATATATTTATGAGTAGTTATCAAGTTGTTAGAATTACATGGCAGTATTTAGGTAATTATATCTATATGAAATTATTTTGTTATATTTGTAAAACCAGTTATAGATGAATTACAAAAAATATAAATTTTGAATTTAATAATTTTATAAAAACTGATTTTTAATTTTAATTTAAATTCATTTACAACTTTATTAATTAAAGATTTTGAAATTTAATTTTTACAAAATTGATTTTACAAGTGTAGTTTATAAGATTTATACATTATTTTTTTAAGAAAAAGGGAATTGGTGTCAATCTGGAATAAGTCTGTCTCAGGATGAAAAGATTAGTGAAAGAATTTTTGAATATCATAAATACTATGATTGTGTTTTCCTTGATCACACTGGATTTTATAATTTAACATCAAATATTCTTCAGGATACATTCCAATGGATTTCAGATCAAGCAAAATTATCAATTAAATGCTTAAACAATTCTCGAATTAATGGTTTTCAATTACTTTTCATGCGAAAAGTACCCTTTTATAAAACATTCGATCAAATTATTTGGTAGTAATTATATTATGTTAATAATTTTTGTCGCAATATTGAAAAAATTTAATTTTTTTATAAACTTATAGCATACATAATGGAAAAGCTTTAGAAAATATTCTAAATGCAAACACTGATTCTGCTAATGAATTGAATTATGGGTCTAATAAATATATACAGGCAATTAAATTTTTATCAAGTCTTTTAAAAAAGGGTCTAAAAAATCGAATATCATTAATAAGCTGTTTTCCTCGTAAACTAAAAGAATGGGAAATGAGTCAAGAAATTCCAAACGATCTTGATAGACTTTACATTGGTTTACAGTTGGATCCAAATTTTTGTTTTAGCATTATTGAAAAGGGACCAGGTGCTAATCTTCCAGAAGTATGTATATATAGTAAATTTTATTTATATTCACAAATATTATGTATTAAATTTCTTTTTTTCTAATTTTTATTCTAGGCAGAAGTTTTTCGGAAATTTTGGGGTGATAAATCTGAACTTCGCAGGTTTAAAGACGGTACAATTTGTGAGACTATAGTTTGGACTAAAGAAAATGCAACTCTCGTCCAAAAGCGCGAAATACCTCAAAAAATTGCAAAATTTTTATTTGAAGACAAACTTAAGTTATTTGAAAAAATTCATTTTTTCTTTTTCTCTAACCAAATTGAGCAGTTTCTAAAAATAAAGACGGTAATGTGTGAATGAATAATGCGTTAATTTAAAACAAATATTAATTATTCTTTGTAGAAACATGATAATATGATGATTAGGTTTAGTTTATTATGTATAACAAGGAAAGATATTTATGAGTTTTTTCTTCTTCAAATATCATATATATGAAAAAAAATTTATTTTATTACACAGTATCTATAAATGAAATGTTTTGAGATAAAATTTAATATAATTAACTATAATTAACTTCTTACAAGGTCGATAAATCAAGATTATAAAACATTATGCAAACAAATGATTATTTTGTTTTACATAAAATAAATTAATGACTCACTAAAGATTGATAAAATAACGATGTAATAGAATTATATATAAATAGTTTTCTTAAAATATTTATTTAATATTTTCAAAACTATTTTGAAATAAACTGTTCATTATTTTATATTCTTAAACAGTTTTTGAATATAATATTTAAACTATTGTAAGCTGACATTCATCGACATTGCATTTAATAATATTACTTCAACTAATATCATTATGCATAAGGTTCAAATTTGTATTTACTTGTGTTAATATTTTATACATTTATTTTTAATATATATAAGTTTAACCCTTTATTAATTTTACTTCTATTATTGCATTGTGCTTGCCATTATAAATTTAGTTTTAAGCAGATATTATTCAAAATGTTGATTATAATGTATTGTTAAAGGGGTTTAAACCCCTGTTCATGTTATAAAAATTATCTAAATAATAAATTATATTTCAGGTCAAATTTACAAAGTTCTCTTATGGTACCGAGGAAGCTACAGTTCAAGCTATCAATGCCTTCGATTCTTTAGAAAAAGATCTGTTAGGGCTAAACGATCTACCGTTGTCGATAAGTGGTGTACAAGGCTACAGCCCATTGTTTCGTCATACCGAGGTCTTTCCACCTGTAGCGAGTTTCTCTCATTTAGATAAAATAAATGTTGTCACCAGCAAGACGCATCTGCTCTTCACCAAGGACTCGCCTATCAAAGAGGTGCCACTGTATTTGTCACCAATTGAAGTGGTAATGCAGATGTCTACGAGTGGCAAATGGCCAGATGATCTTGAAGCTCTACGAATGATGAAAGCCGCTTTTTACATTCAAATTGCTGAATGTTTGAGGAAACAGTACAAATTACGGGCTCAAGGTTCAATGCATCACATTGACGTCATCAAGGTAAGATACATCTCAACTAGGATACAATTTTTAGTGATTACCATTTTTACTTAAGGTAATTATTTTTACGTCGTTATATTATAAATTAAAATTGTAGGAGAAAATTTTTATGATTTTATAGTTTTTAGTTTTTAGTTTTATGGGTTAACTAAAATATCGAGCTTTCTTACTTTTTATGAATATAATTTGTTTTAAAATAATTATTTTATTAATATCTGAAAAAAATTAGCAAAAAGTGAATCATGATTATATTTTCGAAAACTTTTGTTTATTTCTATTATGGAAAACACGAAATCTTATTTCACTAAGTGTTTTTCTATGTTACTCTTTAAATATAACTTAACAAATAAAGATTGAAATTTTTTTAAAAAAAAATTGTTTTACCGAGTATTCACCCAAATTAACATATTATAATTCTTTTTATTTTTTTAACTATGGTCTTCGACTTTTTATTTTGTTTTATTAGAATGGCTTAGCATTTCGATTAAAAATAGCTATTCAGAAAGAAATCGGTCTTCTTAAGCAGCAAATGGGCGGGGATGGAATAATAAAATATCGAGATAATGAGGAATCAATGCAGTTGGAAGAAAGACTCTTTCATTTACCAAAAATTACAGGTGCATTGTCTGGGTAAGGCTGATCTTAAAGATATGAATTAATAATAAAATTAAGAAATAAATTTACCATTTACTTTTAATAAGTTTCTAGTTAATAAAAATTGTAAACATTAATGGTAAACAGTTATGTGTTGTAAAGATAACGATTGATGCACAAATATTTATTAGAAATTTAAAATTTTTATAGTAAATATTCTATTAGTACCTTTTAATTTTCATTTTCATTATTTTCAATTTTTATATTTAGTCGATTTAGTATTTAGTAGATTTCCGTCGTAAATAAACTAAAAAAAGAAAAATATGTTTGAAGTACAGATAAAACGATTAATGAATGTATAGTTTATCTTTTATTAAATTGAGTTATATTAAATTTATATTCTTGTAATGAAGACTAGATAGTTTAATTTTATCTCAATAATACGTACAATAAAATTGTATTTTTAAATGTATTTTAGAATAAGACTTTCATACTATATAAGAGTTTAATTAAATAATATTTTATTTATTTGAGTAGAATCGAAACTTCTCTATTATTTTGTATTAAAAACATTGTTCAATGAAAAATGTTTCTACTTTAAATTGTTTTACAGCAAATTCAAAATGAATGAAATTTGAACTATTGAAAATTGCTTTGTTACAAAATTACGGTTTACAAATATTTATAGCTTTCGTAGTTTACGGGTATTTGTGTAAATACATTAATTTACGGTAAACATGCGATGAAATATCATTTTGCTATTATGCTCTTAACATATTGTAATCGTAGAAAAAGATTTGCGCATTTTTACAGTAAATCATAAAAGTAAGTGTATTATTATGCTATTACAGTCAGTTTTTAAATTAAAATAATTATATAAGATAACAAAGCTGACACATAACGCTTGTAAGTAGCGTTTGTTTATCAAAAGGTATTGATAATTTGTGTTAAGGCATCCTACGAGTGTCGTATATTTTGCAAAGTTAATTTCATCATAAAAATTTGAGCAAGATTTAAGTGGAAGTAACGTAAAATTCAATAGATCGGCACTAATAAAACGTGTACGTAATTGCTAATTTGTTTGTTCCGTAACAGATTACACCGTCAGCAAGCGTCGTTTGGACCAGCTTGTTGTTTAGTGAAACGTTGGCTCTCGGCTCAGCTTATCGATGATTCTCATATGCCAGAAATTGTCATCGAGTTGCTTATGGCCTCGATCTATCTCAATCCTGAGCCGGACAAACCAGTTCAACATCCACAAGTGGCCTTCGTGCGCTTTCTCGAGTTATTCGCGAAGGATCATTGGACTACTGATCCGATAATCGTCAATTTCAACAACGAAATGACATGTACGTTTGTATAAGTTATTTGTCTCGAATTTATAGAGCTCTGTTCAAAAAGTTTTATATAATTTTAAAGTACTTACTGTGCTCTAGATGTAAAATAATACAACACACTGGTGAACAGAAAAACACTCAAAAATTATTTAACAAAATGTTAGAGAAAACCTAAAATAATTTAAAAAATTTGTTTCATGGTGATATTCGCCTATTTACTTTAATTGCTTATTGATGCATTCATAGAGTATCCGTAACGGATGTTACATGAACATTGGATATTTTAATTAAATACTAACTCAGTTTCGTAATTGTGCTTCTCTTTTTTAAGTTTATGTTTTAATATTTATTAAGTTAGAATAATTAAATATCTTTTTACTGTCTAATTAAACTGTGTAAACTGGATTAAAAGTAACTAATCCTTTACGAAAATTACGTTGCCAATTAAACGGAAAAATTTTAGCGAGTATCATTTAAATAAAAATAATTTATAAAAGGGATTAGATATTTTTTAATACTGCCAAAATGAGAGTTAATTATTTTTATTTATTATACATATATTTTGGATTTACAGTTAGCATCTTTAGTAATAAAATTGAAATTTTTTTTTACATTTTTCTGAGATTCGCTTGTTTTTGGTTTTTTTCTTTAAATAATTATTTATAGTCGTTGTCAAGTCGCTATAAAGAGTGCAAGCTTGATTTATAAAGGGTAACTAGATAATAAATTTTAATAAATGAGCAATTTTAAATGGTTTAATGAAGGATAGATGTTACAAGTCTATTTTAATTAACTTAACTTATCTACATAGATAATATATGGACATTAATCCATCGGTTCTTAATTTAGTCCCTTTAAACTGTAAATTTAAGTACATAATAATTTCGTGTTTTATGTACTTAAATATATATTTTAATTTTATTCAGGTATATTAATGGTCAAATGTGTATAAATGATTGTAATGAAATAACATGAAATTATTTTATAAAGAACATTTTTCATTGTTTGAATGTTTCTTGTTTATGCACATTTATAATTAAAAACATTATTATTTTAATAAAATGTAATTGTAAAAAGTATATTTTTTAATTAAAATTTTTGTAAATACTTATATTAACATAATACTTATGTTAATAATATTAATAATATTAATAATATTAACATATTTACATAAAATACTTATATTATTTAGTAGTAGACTAAAAGTTTTGAAAATTTGAATAAAATCGATACAAATAAGATATAAAATATTTTTATAATTACGAATTTTAGACTGCATTATAAAATTGAGACAAAAAGTAATTTTTCTTATAATAATTAATTTAATAACTGTTAAATTTGAAAAATTATATTACACTTAATATTTATTGTATTAATTTATTATATTAATAGGTTTTAATATTATCATAAAATTTAATATAAATTACATTTCTAATAAATTCAAATAAATCTCAATATTATATAAAGAAATTGTAGAAGCTGTGTGAAGTTTGAAATAATCTTTTCCTGTAGATTTTAATTATTATTTAAAGCTTTAAAACAATTTTAAAGTAGTGTTTAATAATGATTACTGTACTTTAAAACTCAATAATTAATTCAATATAATTTTTGGATAGACTGTACGTTTGGTGTCTGACGATTTTATATATAAATTAGAATTCTATTATCATATATTTATAATATTATAAATATTTTGTTTTAATTATCAAGCAATTTAATAATTAATTGTCATTGAATATGTCAAAATTTAATTAATCAAAATAATAAATTAAAAAAGTATCAATATAAAAAATAAAGTATGTAAAATAGGTATAGTCAGTAGGAAGCGTTAAATTACTTAACATTTTTTAGGATTTTCTTTTAAATGTTCTAAAATTAACTTTTTAGAGTCTTTCTAACTTATAAAATCCTTTAAAGGGCTTTCAGAAACTTCTAGTATTCCAAACATTCCGCGGAAGATAGTGAGAACAACAGTAAGGAAACACGCCTTTAATTACAATAAAGTGTTTGTAGAATTGTAGAGAGAGAGAGAGAGAGAGAGAGAGAGAGTTCAATGAAGTAGTCAAAAGAAATTGGAAATCAGTTTAGAAGTTTTCAGTAATATTGAAACATTATAATTAATTCTTATACGTGTAATACTTAATCAAACATTTTATTAATACTATTGTTATTGTAATATTATAGTATGTATAAAAATTTTAATATTTCAATATTATGTGATAATGATATTATAACTAAATAATTTATTTATCAAAATTAAAAATGTTCTTTTTAAAATTATTAAGTTTATCGAATTTTACGAATACAGTAGTTTAATTGAAAAAATTTTCCACAATCACAATTTAAAATGAAATAAATTTTTCCTTTACAAGTTTATATAATTCGTTTAATTATGAAATTAAAAAAATTATTGTACTATTCTTAAAGGGTTAGTATACTTTAGTAAAAAGGGGCTTTTTTATGTCGTTTATTATGAAATAATTAGCATTCATAAATGCCCTAGAAACATTTGCTGGAGTAAGTCAATAACTTTTCATTTTTTTTATTTTCTATATGACGTAAATCACTTTGAATTTTAATGAATATATTTTTTATTGTAAAAATACTAAAAAAATTGTAGTTATTAAGAATTACACTATATATGATTCTTCATTTTTTTAAGAAATATGAGTTCATTTTATTCGTATATTTTATTTGTTTTGTTTAATTCTATATTTATACACCAATGAAAATTATTGACAATAATATTAATTAGGAAATGCAGTATATTGTCAAAAGTTCTGATTAGATATCAGTACCTAGCTATACCTAACATATAGCTGTTAGATTTGATTTATTTCATTTATCTATACATGCAATAGTAATATTAGGAAATAAATCAACAAATTTTTATGATTTAAATTGTTTATTATAATTATTAAAATTTCCTTAGGGCACAAACTTTTTAATCTAGACATGATTATTTTCATCTTGTATCTTTTCTTAGCCACGCAAATAGCAATTTTCCAATCTTTTCTTTTTATTTAATTATCTATTTGAAGGAATATCGCACACTGATACGTACAGTCTTCATTAATAAATATATCAACATTTTTCTAAATAAATATTTTAAATAAAGATTTTGTTTCTGTATAAGGCATAATGTTTTACTTAAAATTTTATAGAAATGAATATTCATTTATAATAATTGAATAGTAAACGGTTATTACGAGATAGTAAAAAATTCAGTTTCTGTTTTTGTAAGTTTTCTTTGCTTAGAAATTTTGGATTTTTCAAATATATTTACAGTCTCATAATAATTTTTCAAGCGTTTCTTCAACTTTTGTTAATTGATATGTATTAAAAATTATTTTTATATTAAGTCAGACGAAAAAATTATATTTTAAAATGTTTTTAATATTATATATTTCAAGACATATAAAAAACTTGTTGATTTAAAGTAATGTCGAATATCTATATTCATGTTCAATTGAATTTTCACTTTTTATTCAGAAAAATCGGAAGAACAATTAATAAAACCTCATTATAAAATATCTTTCGTATTTACTTCATATCAGTTAAGCAAGTTGAATTAATTGAACTCAATTTTTATATACAAGCAAATGCACGATTGGCTTAATTTCTAGTATATTTATTAAACACTTAACCATATTTCCCATTTGTCGTTTTGAACTAGGTTCATAAACTTTGCAGATTCTCGAATACAAAATATATATCTATAATTAAATTTTTAAAAATGTATTACAGGTGAAGAAATAGTAGAAATTGAGAACTTTTTCGGATCGTCGCAGGATACGTTACCACTACTTTTCATCGCCACACCGTATGATAAGCAATCGAGCATATGGACGAGAAAATCGCCGAGTTCCCTCGTTCTCAATCGCATTAATGCGTTAGCGAAGGAAGTTCTCAGAATACTAGAGATCCAGTTATTCAATGGCACGAGCGTATGCTGTGATACACTGTTCAGGCCGCTTTTGTCTGAGTATGATTGTCTTATAGAACTAAAGCATTCACTGAATCCCAGAAGGTTTCAGGCTGTTGATGTCGACGAGAGCCTGCCCGTCATCAATCTATACCCGATTAAAGAGAACTATGTGATGAAGATGCCTATCATTGGCTTTGATCCAGTAGCTGAGTATTTAAAAGAACTGAGAGTAAGTCTGCTATTTGTGAATTTCCCAAGTTTCAAATGTACCAACAGATTTTATCAAAGATACACAATTATATTTATTTTTATTTTCAATTTATTACGGTTTTCTGCTATAATATTTTCATAAACATCTTCAAATTAATACATTTTCAAAAATATACACTGCATATTCCTTTGAAATTTTTTATTTACCATTTTTAACGTTAGTGAAAAAGAAATCACAGAAAATAATTAATTATTGTATCTTAATTAAAATTCTATGCTTTTTAATGTGGCTGTTTTACTGACCGAATAATGAATAAATTTTATGACCTGATTATGAAAAATGAATAATTTGAGATATGTTGGTATACTTGTTTTGCTATGAAAAAGACCATTGAAATCTCGACAAGTGTAAATAAAATAACTAACGCCAGTTAAGAGATTTATTGTCTATCACAAGGACTTTTGGCTGCCTGAAATGGATTTTATTTCATTTACTTTGGTTTTATTAAGCAATCTTCAATTTTATGAAAATAATATTATGGTAAACTTAATTTTGCATCCATCAGTGTTTTATAATTTTAGTTTTGAAAACAATATTTTCAAATTAAAATCTAATATAAAAAGTTTCAAATAAAGTACCTAAGAAATAAATATTTCTATGATTATGAAAATTATATTATTAATTGTGTTTTAATTAATTTATATCTTATTTCTTTTAACAAATTTATTTTTATATTCTAAGTTGTAAAATTATATGATCATAAGAAGATAAGAGGTAAGAACCATACGTCTTCGATTATTTTTTCATCTACGTTAACTATCAATTCAGAAAGCAAGTGTTTGAAACTCTAAATATTATAATACTTTATAATAAATATGTGAAAATTATGTCAGCATTTTAATATTTCCTCGAGACATCAGTAAGTCCTTGATCAGGTATTTATATCTGTGCAAAGTTCCAAAATAATATTTTAATACTTTTTTCCAAATTTTAATAAATTTAATTTTTATAATTCAAGAATTACATTTTGACTGCTACTTTATCATAGCTTTTGTCTGTTCTAACGTTAACATAATCTATTTTTAGAACTATTTATTATAATTAATGAATTGGAAAATCAAAGTAAATTACACCAAATCAACATATTACGTAGTAAAATTCATGCTTTTTCTAATTAAACATTACAAATTCATTATTTCGAATCCTAATATTACGTATAAGTATGACTAATGTTTATCTAACATAGGCACATTTTTTCATGTCACGCGTATTTCCATGTACATCTATATTTAATATTTCTTGGAATTATGTTTAAAGATATGGTTTTTAATTGATTCGAAGGCAATGAATTTTGTGTAAATCGTAATATATTTGAAATCAGAAATAATTATTTATTATTTGATCAGTAATACAATCCAGTTGTAAAGATAAAACTTACAGTTACACTCCTTTTTATCAACTGTTTTACGAGGAACGTTTATCATTATTCCACTTTACAGAGTATTTACAACGATTTCGCTCTCTTCTTCCACGATACTTACGGCGGCAGTGTTATAGGAGTGTTATTGAAACCACAGTCTTACCAAGAAAAAGACTTCAAAGTATCAAATACGAATTGCCAAAAGCTCAACAACAATCAGAAATTAATTTTAAATACATCTGCAATGATTGAAGATTTTTATATTCTTGGTAATGGACTGGTTCAAACTATTAATATTCAGTCTAAGAGAATTAATACAATTTAATCTGTACATTGTAAATAAATAAACTTAAAAATATGTTTTATATAATAACATAAAAATATTGTTTAAATAAAGTACTTTTTACCGTACATTGAAAGTGAATATATTTAATCGATTTAAACTGATCTCGATATTTTAATAGATAAAAAATTTCAGAAAATATATGACAAAATTATGTAAATAAAAAAGGAAAGGAATAGGGTATTAAATCCGTGAATCAAAACAAAAACCACATTTAAAAGTTATCAATAACTTTTTTGTAAGTTGATAATAATACACTGAAATATTTTAATACGCCTCGTTAAAGTATTAATTATGATTCTTTGATGTTTGTGATAATTTCGAAAAAAGGCTGTTCACTTGAAACACATGTCGAGGCATTTTTGTTAAAAGATTTTTTTTAAAAGTTACAATATTAAAAAGAAAATGAGAAACTGAGATCTGATTTTTAAACAAAATGTGCACGATGCTTCATAGCGACTTTTTTACTCTTTAAGCATCTGCAACACAATGACGTTATTTACAAGGATATACATTACGACTTTGCGTTGTGTATGTGCCTCTGCTCTGTCAGTGTTACATTGAATAATTCAACTTATGCGTAAACTATTTGTTAAATAACATTTTAAGAACATAGTTATTCAAAAGTAACATCCAAAACCAATCACAGCTTACTACGTGTACATATGTATAAAGATTAAGAAAAAAGTACAGAGCGGTACACATTGTCGGAACGAATTTATTATTAAAATTTCGTAAGTAAAAATAATTCTTATTAAATGAAATATATAAAAGGTAACAACGAAAAGAAGTATCCTGCATACATCTTACAACGTGAAAAATGGATGTGTTTCCTTTTTTAAATTGAATTGCATTTATATGATGCTATAAGGTTTTTCAGTCTCGTGTTACCTACATGTATACCGGTCTCCACTTTACAACATTCTTAGGCAATAATTATTCTAAAATTGTATGCATGAATTAAACTACAAAGAATTTCATTTTTATGTACATAAATTAAGTAATCATAATGATATTGACAATTATAGTAATTACATTTTGATAGATTTCTAGTTATCGTAACAAGTAAATGTTATTAAATTCCATGCAGCAACTACAAACTTTCTAAATAAAACTGAAATATTTACAAAATAAGCGAAACAATAATTTTTTGGACTATTTAATAAAATTTATGATTTGTCTAATTTTATACAATACTTTATTTACTTTATTTTTACTTTTCATGTCAAAGTACGTTTTATATAAATTTTTTAAGCGATCTGTATTGGAGAAACTGCAGTTGTTTGCATGAACTTGATTTATAAAGAGACATCTATAAAAGGCAATTTATTACATTACATTAGCATTGAATATTTTGCCATTATGTAGGTATTATATGCGCTCGTGACATGTTGAATATTATTTTTATACAAATAACACTTTCAGAAGTGTTTCTCTTATCATATCTATAAGATTTTCGTGTAACAATTTCATTTTCACGTTCATCGTTATCAAGGCAGTACTACAAATTTTTCTTAAAAGTATACTTTTATAATCCAAGAATTGATCGGTGTAATACGATATAACTTACTTTGTTAGTCATAAGCGTTAATAAAGCCTCCATAATGTATGTATGAGTCGATTTCACATAACGTATTAAAAAATATTTGGACGAAAACTATTACTCAACATGTAATTACCATTCAATCAATTATTTTTTTAAAAGGTAAAAATTTGTTTTCATCAAATTTTGTTTAAGCTATGTATAACACGCAAATGTTAACAATACGATGTAGTCAATGGTATCAAAGTGTAGTTTGAAACAGAAGAATTTTTAAATTAAGCCCATAAATTATGTTATCACATTTTAGAAGGTAAGCTTTTTTTAATATTTTCAGTATAACTTATGATCCTAGTACTTTGCGTTCTTTCCTTAACGAGATGTGCAGTGCCAACATTAACCATGCAACTTGATTTATTCGTAACTTAAATTTGGTAGACTTACAATAGTCAACTATTATGAGATTTAAGTTCAATAAACGTACAAAACGTAATTAATTTATTTACTGAGAGACTTGTATAATAGTTCATTATTATAATTTGAAATTCCAGTGATTGTAAATTTTACATAAATCCTAATATCTTATAATTAGAATAGTTTATTGATGCATGGTTGATACTTTTAAGTCACGAGGTAAATGTAGGTAATACATATCTCTTCAAATTAGGAACATGCTTTCTTTTATTATTATTATTATTGGCGTAAAAATGGATGGGAAAGTTTCTAAAAATAATAGAAGAAAAAAATTGTTTAATGGGCTTTGCATATTACATTAAATATATCTTAAATACAAGTCAAATCAACAAATACACGAGAAATTGAAAAAAATCTTTTTATTTCTCACACGAACTATTATTTCAATTCCTTAAAGAAATTTTTTCATGGAAAGAGACATTTGTCACTGCCCGAAAATTGGTACACGTTGACGAAAAATATTGCGATTACAATACCCAGTCACATTTTATTTCTGATGCACATATGTATGTACGTATGTGTACATATATATATATATATATATATACACATACACGCTTAAGCACGCACGTAGGGATATATACATATATGTGAATACTTTCTATCTCGAGAAGCACAAGGAAATTACGTCGTGAATAATTACGCATTTTCATCGCACAGATAATTAAGCTATACTTTCTGTCAACAATATTTTAATATTGCGTACGAGCTCCGTACTAGAATGAAATTGTGACAATGATAACGACGAAGACAACAGACCAATGATTTTGTAAACAAGGGGGATCAAGTTCAGTTATTGATTGATGATTGTGAAGATGAATAATAATAATAATAATAATAATAATAATAATAATAATAATAATAATGATATTAATGATAATAATGCGGAGAATAAAGATGATAATATTAATATTTCTGCAACAGTAGTCATTTCCGTGATGTTGTGTGCTGGCTGTCATGTGTATGTGTGTGTTTATATGTTTGGATATAGTGTTGGGTGTGTGACATGTTACCGTGAGTGGGTATCAATTCAATTGGACAAAGGCGGCGGCGTGGGGGCAGGGGTCAGGGTGATGGTCGTGTGTAGCACCGAGTCACGGGAGACCGAGTGACTGCTGGCGCGCAGTAGCGTGACGGCCTCGCGCTCCGGATCTCTCCGACCGAGACCCACGGTTCTGCCGCCGTCGATTAGTCCTTCCTTCGCTCCGTGGCTTTTCACGGGGCTGTTGCCGCTGCCACCGCCTCCCCCAGCTTCTCCGCCTCTGGCATTAACACCCGTACATTGAACTGTGGTACCCCCAAGCCCGACCGTTACAGTCAGTCATTTCTGCCGGCCGCTTTTCTTCTTCTTTCGCTTGAAGAAGCAGCAGCATCTGGAAATCAAGCAAATACTAATGGGACTTAGAATCGTTTTCTCTTGATGTTCGGCTTTAGTCGGTTTGGCTTTGCACGGTATCAGCCCATGCGGATATATCCGAGACAGAGATAGATAGATAGATAGATAGATAGACATACAGACAGACAGACAGACAGATAGACAGATAAAAACAAGTAGGGTGTAATAAGTAGACAAATTTTGTGCTTGACGAGATTGAAAGAGTTCGCTGGTCGCTCCGAGTCGCGGCTATGCAATCGTATGGCTTTTCTCATGATCCACGGTTAGCTTTCCGGTTAATAACGATAAATGCGATATGCATGTAAGTGTGCATTAGGTGTGCACCAGATGTTGCGTTGTTACGTTATACTTCGAAAACAGTAGTAAGATCGATTGGCGATTTAGCTTACATCACATTCAAATGTTATGTTTCCTAGTTAAAATGAAATACGTGATAAATATTGTAAATATATGAATATGCTGGAAATGCAAGATAATGAAGAAAGGCGTTGATTTACTTTAGAGATTATTTGAGACTTATGACATACATTTTCCTAGATTTTTCGTGAAGGACAATACGACGACAAATACTTTACATTTTACATATAATGATATATTTATCATTCTTCCATTTTTATTAATAATTCTTACAGTGGCGAAATTTGTATTTAAACTTTCCATCAACAGATGCCGTCTAAAATCACGTAAAGAAAATTAAATACATAACTTATCTAAGAAATACAAAATAGAATAGAGAAAATTAGATTCGAATGAGTTGTAAATGAATTTCCAGCCATTTGTACTAAAGTGAAGAAATTAAAAAATACAATATTGTAAAGTTTAAAAATATTTACTATATGAATACGTATAAATGTAACAAGTTGTAGAAAAATATGCAAAAATGAAGCAAACTTCAAAAGTTTCTCTCAAAATTAGTATAGACATTTTCCATTTAAAAATATTTCTTCGTAGATACTTACGTTTTTTCCTATTTTGATATATTTTTCACACTATTTTTTCATTAAAGTTTTATATCCTTTCTTCTGATAAGTTCAGTTACGTTTATATAACCTTATACAATAAAATTTTACTTCGAAAGATTCGATTCACTTAAATAAAGTTTTCTTCGAAATATAATTTATGTATGCATATTTATATAACTCATATTAATACTATACCATTGTAGAATACTGCTCGTTGTGTTTATTGCAATAGAAGCAATGTTATTATTAAAAAAATTAATTATTAATAATTAAAATAAAAAGAGGATTTAAAGTACAACACTATATTAAGCTATAGCTGAAATATTATTTACGTTAAAATTTCTATACAATACTTTAATTTATAAATTTCGTATGCTTTTAAGATGCACGAAATTATTAAGAACATTAGTTAAACGTATTAAATATTTACTTTTATATAGCAACATTTATAAAAGCTTACACATATCTAAAGTAAGTCGCATTACATTTGACTTAACACGTAATCGTCTATTTTATATACTTCCATTTTTCCATAAGCCTTATAAACTTGTATTTGTTTTTATATGTACCACGGATTAAATTGTATTTAATAGTTTGATTAAAATGAAATTCATTTGAGATCGTAAGAAACTATATGATTGGAACCACCTTCTGTAATATACAATGAATTATACTAAAATATTATGACTGTTATTTATATAAAAATTCCAAAAAATTTTATTTTATAAACAAACAATATAAAAAAAATATATTTTTAAATGCATAGAAATGTGATAAATTTTATATATTTATAATAGCTATGCTTAAGATATTATTTCTTGAATCGTTTGATTTGTATTTTGTATTTTGAACTCGATAAAAGAGAAAAACGTCAAACGGTATTAAAACATCTATATAACCATAAATATTTATTTCAAAAATAACTGAAAGGCTAAAGTGTCATATAAAATACTAAAAAGTATCGAGTTCTAATTAAAAACAGCTTCTGTTTGCTAATTAAAGAGATGGTGAGAAGACAAACAGAAAAAGCAGACACGTACACAGTTAAGCGTAGAATTTTATTCTCGAAATTAACTTTGAAATTTTTAAAAATAATAATCACTTTTCATACAAAAAATTTGTATTACAAATAAGATGAATATAGCTAGATGATAGTTATATGTTGGACTGTCCAAAAATTTTGTTACTTATACATCTTTAGTGGAGAATCAAATCGACCATCTTTTTTTATCTTCGCTACAATATTAGTTAAGAGAAAATTTTGAACTGGCCATGTATAAGTTTTCAATACTTTTCTATAAGCTTCGTGTACAGTTCTTAATTTATTTATTGATATTTTTTTAGATTTTCCAACCGATACAATATTTTTGTATTGTGCTATTTGTGTTGATCTAAAAAAATAATAATAATGCGTGATTATTAATGAGCACATCAAGCAATTGTAATAATACAATGGATGACTAAATCGTATTTGATGTTGACAATTTTTTCGTTTTGGTAGAATTAATGTTTTTAAATTGTCATACATAGAGTTTAAACATTTTATTATTTTTCATTTTTTATTCTTTTTGTTTAAATTCTTTATTCACTTGAAAAATGTTAATATAATTTTTAAATACATTTCAATATTTAAAGATTTCAATCTTGTATGTATCGTATAAAACTATAATTTGACGTTAACAAAATATGTCAGATTACAAATATACCAAAAATTTATCTATGTAATTATGTGCATAACAATTCGAAAAAGAGAAACGAGTCTGAATGATTAAATGGTCGTTTACATGAGAAGTCATTATGTATAAGCATACATTACGTCTTATACAATATTCATAGCAAGAAAGAAAATTGTAGACAGCAAAAGCGAAAGGAGAGAAAAAAGTATGAGACAAACACAAAATTTAAAAATATATACTAACTTGGTTTCATCTATCATTTCCGCTTCTGGTGGAGCTGTTATAGGTGTATTTGAGTGACCAGCTGTCGGATCATCATTCGTCAGTTCTCCATTGGTTGAGGATACGACCTGGCAAGCACAAAATAAATTCGATTTTAATACAGGATTATGTTTTTAAAGTATTGATTGCTGTTAATATTCAGTACTTATATCTCATGAGGAATGCTTTTGGATAATACAAATTTAGATACGTGCGTTAATAAATTGTCCATAGAAATAAAGTCAATTATCAATTAAAAAGCTAATTAGAATAAAACATAGTGATACCTTATAATTATTCTTTTTATATTTATTGTTGTCATCAACATTCCTCGACGAAAAAGAAACATAAAAATGCAATTATTAATCAAAATAAAATATACATAATAATGCTAACATGCTACTGCAAAAACTAAAAATAGCGTTTAAATGCATGAAACAATTTTAGTTAAATATATAATTTAATTATCTCTTTACATTAAATATTTCAGTAAATTCAAAGATCATTCCTACTTTTTTACATTAAAAATTAAAAGTAGAATTACAATACATTCATGGTATTACATACTATAAATAATGTATCAAGATAATGATTTATGATTTACTACTTTAATAAGTACTTAAATAATCATTGATAAAGGCTTTTAATTTTGCTGTTAAATAGAATGCAGAATGATATATAATAATATTACGTATGAGTAAATAAAAAAAGTAAATTTATTTATATAATATTTTAATTTAAGAAAATTTGATGTAATTTTGTTTTTTAATTTAATATTTTCTAGGTGCATTTCATTAATTATTAATTTATTTGTAGAGTAGTGATTTTATCAAACATTTATTATTTATATCACTTTAATGATATATTGCTATTATTGATTATTAAAGTTTTAAGTCGCCATCAAAATGTTAGTAATTGTAAATATTTAAATTCTAGTTTATGTAATTTATTTTTAATATATTTCTATTTTAAAAACCTTCAGAAAATTTAGAATTTTTAACTTGAGATACGAATGAATAATGTTTTAAAATTTATGGTAATCATTTTAGTGTCAAAACTTGTGCAGTATCGAAATTTTTAAAATATGAAAGGACTATTTCATAATTAAATTTAAACTGCAGTTAAACTACTAAATATAAAAATCACTATTCATATTAATAATATGAATTATTTTACTACAAAATGATATATTAATTGAAGTTATCAATCTTTTAAGAGGGCCAGTATTTTTCCTTATGAAACTGTATAGCATTAGTTACATGTCGAATTTAAATTATACATTAAGTTTCAATATTTATCCAGTATCACTGTAGTTATCGTGTTATCCACTAGCTACGGCAGAAAAAATATATACTTGAATTTTGAAGAAGAATTTTATTACTATCTAATATAAATTTAAAGTCAGATTTTACATCATTCCAGTGATTCGAAAATTTATATGCAATTAAGCAAAGATATTGTATACGTATATGTACATATAATTTAGTTATCTATCATACCTACTGTAGTGATGTTAACGGTCTCAAATAAATATTAAAAGGGTTTTAATACAAATAATAATGGTTATCTACAAATTTCATGTTTTTTTTTATATTGAATGAGAGTATAACGATAATTGTTATTTACAGTAAAAAATTTCATAAATTATATATTAATAAGAAATGTTACTGCTTTTCCCTTAAGATATTAGAAATATAGATATATGATATTTTGAGACATTATTATCTTAAAGTGATTTACCATATTTTTTATTTTATTTTCTCCAAATGTGACCACAAGAATTTTGTGCGAACTATTTGTAGCTTAATAATGATCTTATATCTGGGTATTTTGATATTATATTAATATTCAGAGTAATTCATTACAAATAAAGGCATCAAAAACCTAAAGATTCAAATAGTTCCAAAAAAAATTAAGAATAAAAAAAGAATCACAATCAAAGATTTATAGCTTATTTAGTAACGAGATAGGTATCCTAAGACAAGGAGGCAGATAAGGAGGAAACTAAACTAAATTAATCTTTCAGTGACACCAAAGACTGTTAATATTTCTCTGCCTTTTGTCCATAAAGTATGTAACTAGTTTAGGAACTAGGTTTCTTAAATTAAAACGTTAGTCTCTACTATATCCTTAACTTTTCTAATTTAATATGATTGTGATATTTTATTAAATAAATCTTGATAAAATGACAAAAATAAAATACACTTTAAACAAAATTTAAAAAAACATGTTATAAATAAGTAGAACATATATTACTTTAATACTTTTAAAATACTTTTATCTTAGATATAATAAAGTTTATAGCGTTATATTATTGTTTTTATCATTATATAAATATATATATATATATGTATATAAATTTATGTTTATTAATAGCAATTTATAGGAATTATTTTCCAATATTAATACGTTAATTTGAAAACAAAATTATTCACTACTAATTATAATAAATAAATTAAGCAAAAAAGAGTAAAACATATGTATATAAAATGATAAAAGCAAAGCTTATATGGACAATTGACATAAGAAATATTATACCAAATTAAGAATAAAAAACAAATATGCATAAAGAGTGTAGAAAATTTAATAGAAAATATGTAAAAATATGTAATAATAAACGAGGATAAGAAAATTAAAGGAAAGATAGATAGATAGAGTGTGAGAGAGAGAGAAAGAGGGGGGGGGAAGAGATGGATCTCAAGAGGATATGGACTCACCTGTACCGAGCCATGTCTGTCGGCGGGTGTCAAAGTGCCACTGGCGCCCGATTGCTTGATTGTTCCCCTTACCCCCTTACCGACCCCTCCTCCCACCCCGTCGCCAGCCGCGTCCTGAAGGAATAAACACGACGCAGCGTCGCAAACGGTAGAAGTTAGTAAAAAATAAAGTATCAGCATGTTCCTTAAGAAATGTAACTGACAAGCGATTTAGTGGTACATGTTTATTATGGTCACCGATAATTTAGGAGCTGAAGTCTGCATCGTTGGAGTTGCAATGAAATTTGAAAATTTTCAAAATTGATGTTTTTTTCGAAAAAACTATAAATAGTTATTAGTCATGACACAAAACAATAAAGTAAAAAATTTAAAATTATTACCACCTTAAATAATAGCCTTATAACTACGATAATTTCATTATTTTAAATAATGAAAAAAAATAATAAAAAAATACTACCAAAAAAAATCTTCAACCCCTCACAAGGGTGGTTTTTGAGGGTGGAATTAATTTTAAATCTTTTATTTTGTTGTTTTATGTCATGACTAATAATTATTTTTAGTTTTTTTGAAAAAGAAAATTGATTTTTAAAATTTTCAAATTTTGTTACAACTTCAAAGATGCAGACTTCAAACTCATGCTAATTTAACTTGCATGCTCCCCACTCAAGTATTCTTAACAAAACGCAAACACTGTAGATGGAATTGCTTTCATAATTCCTTACAAGCTTAACTTGTTCAATAGGTGCTCTTCTATGTATTTACCAATACAAATTTAATTCCATAATTTCGTTAATCATTTATAAATTATTAGAAAAGCTTACTAACCCAAATGAGTATCGGTTGAAATTTCAAATGGAAGTACAAAAATTCTTATATTGTAATTTTTCTTTTAGTAGGATGAATATTATTATGAATTTATAATAAACAGTTATAAATAAATTTATAATAAATATATACTATTTTATTTTTTATTGAAAAATAAAAATATATAATTTTAATCATAATTGTAAATTTATGTTAATGACGCGTGTTTTATTAACTATATTTTATGAAATTCACACTTTATTTATTTATTTATGCGTTAATATAATTGAAAAAGCTTTACGTTTAAGCAAATAAATTATTTCTCTGTTTACATAGAGCAAATTAAGAAATATGGATTAATTTATAAATGATAATATTCATATGTATTAATTACTTCATTAGCTTAATACTGAAATTAAACGTTTCTTTAGTATGTAAATTATATTTAAGTACTGTTTAATTTATCTATATGACATAATTTAATGTTACCAAATAGCAACATTTATATTTTGTACTTTATAGAAAATTCAGGAGAATAAATATAAAATAAGAAGGAAATATTGTCTAGTACAGCTATTCGAAATCTAAAAGCAACTGTAGTTACTAGTGACAGTTTTGCCGTAAGACCTGATGAAATATGCGCTAGATGCATAAACAGCTACAATCTGCTTGATACCGATTTACATGAGAGAATTTCAAGATTTATCTACGCTCATATTATCTATATAACCAATATTACAAATGCACCTAAGTTGACACGGACGTAACTACACATTAGAGTGTAAAGTTAGTCTACTTTTAATATTGACGTTGTTAAAGAAAATATTTTATGAGCTTACGTATTTGCCGTGCACCTCCATACAACAAATATCATCCATTACAAGGATATAATCTTCATTATCATTGCATTCCTTTAAATTATATCAGGTTTTCCGTGATTTTTCGAACCAGTGCAATCAATGAAAGAAGGCAATTAATCGATTGACTTTTGCTGTTTTTTTTACAGACTTGCAAAATTGCATAATTAAACGATGACAAGTATTTAACTTCTATTATTTATATAAAATTATTATACAATTACTTTACAAAAAATTTAATTAAAAAAAAGTTAAAGCTACAGTTTTGCATGCTTCGTTGAAGCTTTGATGAATAACGTTAATTACCTTGTAATTTGTAGGATGTCTATCTCGATTTGGTGACACAACGATCTCATGGGCTGTCTGTAACGATCCCACTGGTGTCGACTGAAAGCAATTATAAAGATCATAAGTTAATGTAAAAAGGAAAAGAATTGAAAGAAGATAGTCTTAATTCTATTATCATAAAAAAAAATAATTTCCATGAGTTACTTTTGACTTGCAACGTACTTGAATACATATACGACATTGCACTAGAAAACGATGACAACGAGCGAAAAGCTGTCGGTTCTTACGAAGCAAAGTTGTCAGAAATTACCAACCTTGTCGGATTTAGTTTTCTCTAGATGAGATGGAGCTGCCATCCTTAGAGCCCTGAGCTGTGCGAAGTTCGGTGGCTAAAGAACGTACAATGTTTATTGGGCAGCATGCAAAGTTGAAAAATTCAGTAAGCTCTATTCTCACGCAAACTACTTGCAAACGTGCGAAGAACTTGGCATTAAATGCACTTAATGGCTGGTTAATACGCGCACCTTGTGATTTTCTTTCATTATATTTTTTCGCTTTATTGAACCTCGTGCGTTGAGGAGCTCGCTCATCATTTTTTCGCCTTAAAAATTTCATGCGTATGTTCAGAAAGAAAAAAGAATTTATCGATACCTCTTCAAGTCAATAAATATAATTCCTAAATAATGACAGTTAGTGAAGAGGCAGAAGGGTAGATAGAGAAACCAGTGAGGGATATATGGTAAGAGATTTAAAATGAAATCTATTATTAAAAAATTTGGCGATTACTTGACACTTACCATGGTTTTGCCCGTCCAGTCGAACTCTGCGTCAATAGCGTAGCCTTTTCTTTCGTAAAGATCTTGGAAGAGCTTCCTCAGGTACTCGTAGTCCGGTGTATCGAAGAAGTCGAGTCTGCGTACATAGCGCAAGTACGTGGCCATCTCTTCGGGATGGCCTTCACATAGTACCTCGATGGGTGTAGCGCGCTTCGTATCGCCGATCTTCTGATATCGTTCTTTCAGAGTGTCGGCTTTCAGTCCTTGCCACGGCAGGCTACCTCTTAGAAAATACATGAACATGTGACCGAGCGCCTCGAGATCGTCTCTTCGGCTTTGTTCTGTAACACGAGTGATATTTCAAAATTGTACCTATTAAATATTTTTACAAAGTTCCTTTTACCTCAATATTGCTCTTTGTATAATTCATTCTACACTATTAATTAATGGATAACACCACTCTAAGATTCAAAAAACTTCATTTTCTTGTCTACAGAATATGACACAATATTGATTATGAGCAGCTTGCAACTCGTATTGCAGAGGCTCACATCTATAAAAACATTTTATATTATTCTTATTAAAAAATTAATACTTCAACATTTTCTACGTACTTTTGAAATTATTTTTTCGTATATTTCAAAATTTTTTCTAATTGTAGGTACAATATAGGATAAAAATCTATCTGATCAACGATCTCTTCTTAAAATGGTTGGTCGATATTTATCAAATTTAAGATCAACGTTATTGATAAATATTATTATAAAAATTTCTTTACATAGTCAGAGGTATAAATAACAATGAGTATTTTATAAATTTTTCATATTTTCCTTTATTTTTCGTAAACAATTTTAATAATTTGGCTTACTTTAGACATTCAAAAGTGGTGTTATCCAGTAAAAAGTACAAAAAAATGTACAAATTTACTTTAAAACCGCTATAAGATCTCTTAGATATATTTAATTTTTTTTGCTAGTGTTCTTTTAGTCTTTGATTAGAAATAATTGTCGGCAGCCTATTTCATATTTTAATTCCATATTTTAAATAAAATAGAAAAATTTTACAAAACTAATGTTAACAAATGGAATAAATAACGCTATACAGGAAATTATTGACTGAGTTTTTATAATGCTTTATACTTTTAGTATAACATTTATATTTATTATAGATTTTTATAGCTTTTTTCTTATAGATCTATATTGGTGTAATTTTTACATTATTACGTTGCATATTGTAAATTAATAAAACTTGTTTAATATAAAATTTTTAAATTTATTTTCTCATAACAAGTTTCTTTAACAGCTAATATCAGAATTAGTGATGTCTTATATTTTGCAATTAAACATTTTTAATAAAAATGTATAAAATTTCTATTTTTAATGACTGAAAAAATTTTTCATTAAATTTTTTTTAGTCATTAAAAGTTTAAGATGAATTTTTAACGGACATATATATTACGACAATGAACTGAATTTTATCAATATTTATATCCATATTAAATTATCTAATTTTAAGGTATTTTTTTAAGTATCTTTTTTGTATTTAAATTCAAATTTTTTACAGTAAAATAAAGTTATTAAATTGATAAACTGTAATTGCTATAAAAGATATGTTAAATTTCTTTAGTTTGGAATATTAAAGTAATTAGTTTTAATTACAAATATATGTACTTATATGGTAAAAAATGTGTCAAATAATTTGTTATTAGCAAAACAATATTTTTAAATAAACAGATACTTTCAAAGTCAAGGACGTATTTTATAAAAAAAAGTTGTAAATGTATTCATTCCTTATAATACGTTGTCTTCTAAATTATTGAATCACTAGGTATCTAATAAAAGTAAACACGTGACGTAGGATTAACTATTGTATTTTCTGCATTTGTTTAGAATAGTCATAATTAATTCATTATAAATTTAAATATATTTTATTAACCTTTTCCTTGATGTGTGTTAATACTCATATACCGCGCTGTGCCCGTCAGACTTTTATGTTCTCGATATGGTATGTGTTTATTTGTTTCCAGGTCTATGTACTCTTTGGCTAGTCCGAAGTCGATGATGTGAATTATCTTTTCACGATTGGTCGTACTTCGTCCGATGAGAAAATTCTCCGGTTTCACATCCCGGTATATAAGATGTCGACTGTGAACGTATTCTATCCTATGGAGCTGTAATAAATTTCAATATAAAACTAGGTATTTTAATCCAAATAGTAGGATATTTTCATACACCTAGAACACTCATTTCAATCAAGGTCACTATTAGATATATTAGACGAATATCTAATTACGTATTACATTAACTAAGTTTCGAAACGGATCAAAATTCAAAATCATAATATGGAAAAAATATCTAAACGTGAACCAAACATTTTTTTTCATACTTATTTTGATTATTTCTAGTACTTTTTGTAAAGCTACAGTTTTATATTGTGCAAAAATACTTTGAAGTATTTTTTAAGTGTCGTTTTAGAGAACAAAACTTGTTTATGCCTAAGAACTGAGTTAAATTACAACTGCTCAAATTTTACCAAAGGTTTAAATCATGTTTTAAAGATAAAACACGTTACATTAAGAGATAAAAAAGTTTTTCATTCGTATTACCTACTTTATTTATAATTTATTCATTTGATTTTGATAATCACTTACTCATATTAAATCTACTGTTTTAAATAATGTCTTTATTTTCAAACATTGATTGTACGTTATAAAACTAAGTAAAATTACAAGAAAAAATATCAATGTGCAATGATATAAAAAAATATTTTGTTTACGATATGAGTAGATTTTTCATTTTAAATATCTTATATTGTAAAGAATTGAAATTTTTACAGTTTTTATAGTGCAAATAAAAAGATTCTTTTACATGAAAAAACTTATACTTCTATGAATTATGGTCAAATATAAATGAAAATTGCCCTTGAAACAGATTTTGTTATAATGCGATTTTCCCGAAATAGCAAAAAAAATCACAAGATTGATCGAGACTTACGAGTTGCGTGGCAATGTTGAGGACGGTCTTTAAGGTAAATTTTCTCCCGCAGAGGTCAAAGAGATCTTCGAGGCTAGGACCAAGGAGTTCCATCACCAATGCGTTGTATTTGCCGCAGGGGCCGAAATAATAAACTTCCGGCACGCCTTCTATACTTGCATTCTTAGATAAGTATTTCTCATTTGTCGACCTGTTGCTGCGATTAACGCAATTAAAATGGTTAATACTTACCCTGTGTACTTAATAATTTGTAAAACCTATATTCCAAGTGAAGCTGTGGCGCCTTTGACTTCATTGGTTCCTAAGGCAAATATTTGAAAAAATGAACAATTTAAAAGATTTTGTAATATTAAAAGTAGAGAGTGCTTTATACCAATTTGTACTATAAAGTACTATTAAAATGTTAATGCTTCTAAATATCGTATTACTAATGACTTTAATTTATACCGTTTTCAATTAGAATCAATTAGAAGATACATTTAACAATAAAAATACAAACAAAAATTTTAAAAATTCTCACGAATAAAATATTGACATTGCATTTGTCGTTAAGGAATTTTATGAATTTAAACAGAATAATTGATTGACTTAAGTAACTGAAAATTTAAAATATATTATATAACATTTAGCATTATAACACGGGTAATATATGTCTACACTTAAGCATTCTGAGTGTCGATGTGTATCGAGAGAAGTTAATTCAATATCTGAACAAATTCAGTGCAATTGTACATGCGATCAATATTTTCATCACATTTCTTATCAAATGAAGCGTCGCATTTATAATATATTATTTGATTCAATAATTTATTTAAATTTTTAATCAATAAGAAAAACTAATCTTTCTGCAAAAATTAAAATTACAATTTGTTTATTCATATCGATAAAGCAGAAGTCGGCATTGAAGATTTCAATTATCGATAAAATATGAAGAAAATGTATTCATTTTGATTTTTACATTGTTTAAACAACGTCAAATTATATACAATTTTGTACATATTATCCTAAGCTACTATTAAAACTGTTAAACTCATTTGTATTTATTTATATCTAAGTACATGTATTATTTAAATTATTTATATTATTTATACATATTTTTAATTAATTGTAACTTAAAAATTTTTTTTGATACACAGCGATAAAAATTAAAGTAAAAAATTAAAGTAAAAATAATAAATATATAGTTGATTATTACCATTTTAATTGCTACGTGTTCATTATTGTAGAGATTTTTTCCTGTAAATAAAATAAATCAGTGAATGATTTCATTTTAATGTAATGCATAAATGTTTACAGTAAGATATCAAGAGACTATGCAAAATACAAGACTTACAGACATGGTACATCTAGATATTGACGTACTTCATAATTTAGAAAGTAGAATAAAACAAAAATTTGTTTTAATAACTTTTTTCAGTATTACATATTTTAATTTGTTTATATCTCATATATATATATAGTTCAATTTGAAATTTAGATATGAAAAACAACTTTAACAATTTTGAAAAAAAAATTTGGAAAAACATTTTGCTCTGATTACATTAATTTAAATTTTAATCAAATAATTAATTTAATATAAAAATGTTTTATATTTGTTATGGAAATCGTAAAAATATACGATTCCATAAATATAGTTTTTCTCGAATAATATTAATAAGATTAATCAGAGAGGTAAAATTTTAGTTTTATGACATTTCGAATAAAAAACTTAAAAGTTTTTTAATGTTTTATATGTTCAGTCTTTTTTTTAAACACATTTATGTTTTTCAGCATCCTATGATATTATGAATGATTGTGATCAGCAGTTTGAAAATGTACAAAATATGTATTAAATATAATTATATATTTATATAATTATATACTTAAACATTAAGAAGAATATACTAATATCATAATAAATAATTTCATAAATTCTAATTTGTTTATATTAAAAAACTCTGCAAGTAAGATTAAAACTACTTTAATTATTTCCTTTATATCCATTTTTAAAACATTTTACATAAATTAAATTTACATAAACAATTTACATAAATATTAAATTTGATGAATTTATAGAAAAAAACTGATAGTAATGGGTCACATGTTTAATAAGTTCTGCAAAATAGATACTCTATTAACTATAATGAGGAGCCTGACGTCAGCATCATTAAAGTTGTAACGAAATAAGAAACTTTTTAAAATTCATCTTTTTTTTTGAGAAAAAAAAAACTATAAATTATGACTTATGACACAAAATGATAAAACCTTTTCATATGTATTGATAATATTAAAATATGCAATGTTCCTCGAAAAAATTTAGTGTAATGTCTTAAGGGAATTCGTTATAAACAATCTTATGCGGCTATAGCGTACACGCATACGAATGCATGAGCTTTCAATGACTGGCGACGACAGTTCTTTTTTAAATATTGTAACCAAATATACAGAATGCATTGCCTATTATATTTGTCTTCGTATTATGAAAAAATTTTTTTTGCGAATAATAGAATTATTCGTTTTATAACGACTTTGGTACAATATTACAGCGTTTGTTCCTGCCCGTGATTTCGCATGTACTGAAAACGCATGGAAAGTCATGTTCCGCATCGATTTTTTTTTCAATTTTTTATAGAAACTATTATTCTAAATGATAATATTTAGCGGATTAAAAAAATTGATTTTATTATGATTTTTCGAAATTTTCAGCCCTTTCTAAGGGTGGTTTTAAGAGTAGAATTGATTTTAAACGTATTATTTTATCGTTTTTTGTCATAAGTGATAACTATGTACAGTTTCTTCAAAAAATAAAATCGATTTTGAAAATTTTTAAATTTTGTTAAATCTTTAACAATGAAAATTTTAGAATCTTGCATAATGTGTACATAATGATCTTGATATTATTATTACAATATTTTATTCTTCATTAAACTTAATTTTTCCGATTAGAACTTTTAGTTAATATACATAATAAATGTATTCAGATAAAACTATTTTTGAATTTCAAAGAAAATAATATGCTTAGGTGTGATTATTTACTGGTTTCTTCAATCTTTCTTTTTTCTTTTTTTTACAAACGAATTATAATGCACAACAGGATATGAATTAGATACGTATGTAACTGCCAATCAAAGTCTCAAAACACAAGTCGATTCGGTCGGTTATACTTGTTCAATAGCGAATTATTAAATTTATTGTTTAAAATGTGACCGTGAAACTTATCGCGTGCATTTGCGATCATGTGTATCACGACAGAATTCGTAACGGATTCTGCCTATGTATGGCAGGCTTTTAAGGCGCGCACGCATGCGCATGTTCGGACATCTACATAAATTCTATGGGTTTAGTAATTAGTGAATCGATCGTTATATGCTAAATTAAAACCATCTTTAATATTCGACTTTTTAATTATACAACGAAAATCTTTAAAGGCTTAATCGGTGAATCATAAACGTTCGCGGAGAAAGTTTTGTTACAATGTATTTGACATTTATTTAGAAATATTAACAAAAGTCTTATTGGATGGAAACATTTAAAATTACTTTGTGATATTCAAGAATTATAAATAATAATATCATAAGTGGTTTCTTTATTCATTAATTTAAATAATAATATCTCCAATATTTCGGTCTTTTATAAAAGAAGGAATGCTTAGTTATCTTATGATATATAATAACGAAAACTCTTCTACTTTATATTATGGATAACATTACGCAATACTACCTCTAGAATTTTGAAAAAATTTGGAAAATAAAAACTATTTGACTTCAAGGTATATATTTCGTATTAATTATTTTTAATTAATACTTTTTTATAATTGAAAAAATAAGTAACGCATAAATATTTTATGCTTTTCAATTTCCAGCAAGTATAAAAAAAATATTACAGGTTGTCTGGGTCATTAATTTGAATACGTAATAAATATGTCACTGAGGCAAACAATGTACCTATCGTTAAACCTCCAAGAATTCGTGTGATATCTACGAATAATAGTAACAATCTAGTAATATATTATAATGCAGTTTTGAGTTTTATTTCTTTTTCCGATAAGGTAAAAAAAGTGATCAATATTTAAATCTGAAGTCTAAATTCTAATTAGAATTTCCTAAATAAATAATACTAATTGCAAAACACATTTAAATATAATAATCGAACTTCGTTATCTGTAAGAACGGTAAATTTATCATTATTGCCGGCATTCGAATATTCTATATTTATAAACACCATCAAACAAAATAAAAAACCTTAAGTTCATTAAGTTTAGTTTAAAGTGTTATCATTTCAATATTGAATCGAGCAATAGATATCGAACAATTACACTTTCCTTCTTATACGTATAATCACTTCTTTCTCGCGCATTCAGTCGGTACTTTCAGGCACCTGCCTATCTTTATTTTTCTTTATTTTTCTTATACAAATAAAAGTGCAAGCAGTTTCTACCTAATAATGATGATACTCATCGGACAGCGCGTGTGTTTATAAGTGCTACCGAGCGACAAGGAAAAATTTCGTACAGAGGACATCCAGCAATCGATGCATCTCACGAGAAGCATAGAAGAACAATCTAAGAGTTTCTTTTTTCTTTCCTTCTGATGCAGATATTCCCTTGACACGCTCTCATTCACAACACATCATGCCTTGCGACATCACATTTCTTTTCATGTTACCAAAATATATACAATCGCGGGTCCATCATACTATTTTCCAACGTAACTGCTCTTTGCAGCGTCTTCTCTCGTATTGCGCGTTATTTTCTTTGTTTTCTTAACCATTTCTATGATTCTAAAGTTTACAAAGTTGTTGTCACAACGATAAATCAAGTTATTTCCTTAACTATCAAAAGCTATCAGTTATAACATAAAACAATAAAATTATGAGTTTCTCCAAAGTTCCAACTCTTGATATTTTTTAAAAAATTCATAATAATATTAATATTGCACATAGTTTTTTAAATGAACGTAGTTACGTATAACAAAAGACATTCAGAAAAAAATATCGTAAATAAAGTCGACGCAGAACTTTGATTTTAGTGAATTTTTATCCATGCATATGCATATACTAACATGCGGCGCGTACAATATTTAATGAAAACTTTTACTAAAAAATATTGCACAAAATCTGTTTTCAGATTCCGACGTCTCATTTTATATTAAAAGCACACACAAAGTTTCATTTCGAAAATCGATTGCGGAACTTGAGCTTTAATGCATTTAACTGCATGTGCACTCTTGTATATATGCGGATATGGGGATGCTTTTACTTATTAATAACAATTTTTACAAAACATTTCACAAAATTTCTTTACATTCTGACGTCTCATAACAAACTCAAAACATATAGAAAATGTTGATATTCAATGCATTTAAATACACATGCAGTCACTTGTACATAAAACGCATATGAATCGCGTATAATATTAATAAATAACTTATACATTTTTTTATTTTAGCGTCTTTAATGTACTAAATACAAAAATTTTCATTTTAAAAATCGACATAGAACTTGGTCTTCTTGTATATACATACATATGCGGAGCCGTATATTTATTAATGATATCTCTTACAGAAACATTGTACAAAATTAATTGCATTTGAATGCCTATGTATTAAATACCTAAATTAATCAACAAATTAAAAAACTGTTATTGAAAATATAAACAATGCATAATAATTATAATTTTATCAATGAAACAAAAGGATAAACTATGACGTGTATTAGTTTTAATAAATTAATTAACAAAATATCATTTTGATATATTCATTTAGGTGAAATACTAAATTTAAGATTAATTAATTTGATTTTTGATGTTATTGATGCAAATTACATTATGATACAAACTGATGCACAAAATTGAGCATACTAAAGGAATTGCAAGTTAACGATATTTAGTGAGTCATACAGGTTTTTCATAAATATTAAAAAATAAATTTTTATTAAGTATTGAATAGTTTCAATTCTTGATTAATGAAACATAAAGTTGATTGTATTATTAATAAAATAATTTATAATTTAATTATTAAATAATTCTAAGCCTGTTGGATAGTCTGTATAATTGTTCGTATGGAACACTGTAAAATAAAAAAAGTTTATTAAAGTACTAAAAGCATATAATTTTAATTAAGAGAGACACAAACTTACGTTGTAATATTTTTTCCATTTTTCATTATGTGATCGTTCACTTTTGACTTACTGAAACAATTGGGAAATAATAGCAACACAGCTACGATCGTTTTCCTTTGGCATTTATTTCTGCCTACTTTTGTAAAAAAAAACCAAAAATAGTATTTATTTTCATCCGGATGTATAATTTTCATTAGAGCAAGCATATGTTTAGAAGCGTATGATTAGAACACAGTACTCAAGCTACATAATAACATTCGAATCAAAAAGAAAAATATAAAATTTTCAGTACATCGCTGACTAATTTACTTTGTGCATCTAATTATTTGAACGCAAATAATTTATTATAGCAAAGAAAAGCAAAGCAATCATATTATTATTATTATTGTTGTCGTTGTTGCTAGTTTTACATTTTTGAAATACTAAAAAAATGTTTTATGAATATGTAGTAACTTAATTATAATTTATTTTCTGTTTTATAAATTAGGAAAGTGTTAGTTACTGCGAAAGTTATAAGTTGAATGATAAAAGAAATATTTAACAAATATTCAACAATAATATTATAATCATAATTATTGTTAAGTGAAAAAATGTTAATTATCATGAAAGATATAAGATCAAGAATACAAATACATATATTTTATATCGAGTTAATAAAATATAATTATAAATATTTTTCAATAAATCAAGAAAAGGATTTATAATATCATGGCTTGAAATGCACATGAAAGCAATGATATTGATTTTACAATTGAAAATTTTGATAAGAATCTACTGCAAAAGGTAAATCTTTTCCTTCAGTTTTTTAAATAATAAATTTATTTATTATAAGATTTTATAAATTTATAATTCAATTAAAGTCAAATTTTCTATTCAATGATCATATTATATTGCATACATATTAAAAGTTATTGTTTTATTTAACATAATCATTTATAGTACTTTTATCATTATCATTCGATTTTTTGCATAAAATTTGGTTAATTAGAATTCATATAATTATATTTAAAAAAATTACATGTGTGCTACAATGATACCATTTTAAAATAATTTTACAATATTGTTAGATCCTTATAACTAATAAATGTCCATCTATTTTCACATGCATATTGGCATGTGTTCATATTTCAGTTCATATATAAAGCATCTTTCCAAAATATTTTTTAACGGTCGGAGGAATTTTTTGATCACTTGTTTCCTTAATTGTAATAGCTTTGTAAAACTGACTTATTTGATCTCTTTATTTAATCTAATTTATTAAATTTTATACATATGTTGCTTTGAGAGGCTATGTATATAAAGGCAATATTTATGATAAAAATAATATTTATGACCAGATCATCCCTTTCGATTAGTGGGCACTTCACTAATTGCTATAATAAAAAAGTAGCGGGTAATAATAGAAAATCATTCGCATCTTTCAACGAAAATTTTATTATTTTCATTTTAAAATTTTATTTCAAACTTGCTTTTTTAATGGCATACATTTATTGTTTAATAAGGATGACAATTGTTAATAGGGATTCCACAATTTTGTATTAATGATTTTTTTTACTCGGACAAAAAGAAAATAAAGTTTTTTGAGAAAAAAATAATTTTTCTTGATCGATAATAGTTTCTTTAAGCAGACATGTGTAAATATACATTTACTAATATATGGCGTACACGCAATTGCTTTAAATATATTATCAACATAATGATCAGAATTGTATCTTCACAATTAATTTCTTTCTAATGAAAATTATAACTGCCATATTTAAACAGTTATCATTTATAAACTTTTAGTTTGTTAATAGAATTATTATTATTTCTATATAAACTACATATTAAAACAAAAAAATATTTTTATTCTGTACCCATTATTTGTATAATTATATTTTCAACCTAATTTTATATTTTCTTTTTAATTAATTTTTATTAAATTTCTTAATTTTATATATTTATTCTTAATTCAAATTGTTAAAATCACTTACCTTTTGCTTATTACGAAACATTAACATTTTGTACGTAAAAATAAATTATAGGTGAAGTAAAATCATATAATCATGAATGAGAAAAGATTACAAATTTATCAAGACAGAGATAGAAAGCAAAATTGGAAAAAAGCGTTTTTATGACGAAGTGGCTAATCAAGAGTGACAAAAAAGGAGGGAAACTTTTGGCCAAAAAGAACGGACAGTAAACGAAAGAGAGGAAAAGAAATATTAAAAAGAACAATTAGTTGTTACGTATACTTTTACTTTGTTACGTATGCTCTACACTTCTAGGGATAGTAAGAGGGCGTCATATGTATTTATTTTTTATTATGATTAACAATATTATTAATAGTATATTGTTATAAATAAGCTGCTTGTAGCTTTTACTATATTAATAGATTATTTACAAATAATTTACAAATAACATAAAAACTTAAAACTAAGTATATTAGTATATTAAGAATATAGATTAAAAATTATCATTATAAACAGAGTACGCCAGTAGTAAATATGTAATTTAATAATCGCAAATACATAATTTTTTATGAATCTTAAGTTTCCAACTTTGGAACTTTATCAAAGAATCAAAACTTGTCTTTTTAAAAACCAGGTAAATCATATTATTCCAGATGATATCATTCCAAAAATACTTCGAAAAATATATCCCTATTAAAAGATGAAAAATTAGAAATTTTTGAAATTGAAAAATTTCAAAAACAGATTTTGTGCAATATTTTTAGTAAGTTTTCATTAAATATTAAGGGTGTACATGCATGGAATAAAAATTCACTAAAATCAAAGTTCCACGTCGATTTTTTTTACGAATATTTTTTTCTGAATGTCTTTTGTTATGCGCAACTACGTTTATTTAAAAAACTATGTGCAATATTAATATTATTATGGATTTTTGAAAATGTCAACCCTTTCTAACGGTGGCATATAAAGATGTAATTCTGGGGAAACTCATTATTTAATCGTTTTGTGTTATAAATAATAGTTCTTGATAATTTTTTAAAGAAATTATTCGATTTTGAACCTTTTGAACTTTCGTTGTAAATAACAATGTTGCAAACTTCATTCTTTTGAAGATACCACAAGCACGAAACTGAATTAAATTGGATGAAGGTATACAACGCCATCTGAGCACGTACAATGCGACTGATTGGGTACTATCAAACTGCGTTTCAACCACGCGGTTGACATTGAATGCTTCAAATAGATATAGTAAAGTATTCAAATATTGTAGAATTCTAGTAGGAAAAAATACCATGTTACTTTATAAATCTTTCTATCTTTCTGAATGATATTTTGATTAACAGAATAGTTTTTTTTATGAGAAGGACGGACAAAATTTCAATCGTGAAAATAAGAAACACTTTATTCCGTCAATACGAAGTAAAGACATTAAGCGTCAAATATTTTAAGTTCTAATGTAAATATGTGCAGTAAATATTTCGTCGTGAAAATGAAAAAAACTCTAAAATTGAATGTTACAGTAAAGCTAATAATTAATCGTTTGTCGGTAGTTGTATTGTATAGTAGAGAAAGGTTATTTTCATTATATTTCTTTAACGCTATATGAATATTGATTTGTAACAATCGATTTTAATACAATTTCCATACATGATTTTTAATTATATAGCCTTGAAAACAACAGATACAACAGCAACGGGCAAATCAAGTCACTTAATAGACTATCTTCTTCTACATATCTCTTAAATGCAAGATAGTGTATTAATCTTCGCAATGAAACTTTTTTCTTTTAAATAATATCCACTATTCCAAAAAATCTATAGAAGCTATAAATAAAGCAACTTTTTTAAAATAAAGTTTTAAATATAAAGTTTATATATATAAATTTATTTATAAATTACAATAAGATTTATATATAAAGCGACGAAATTTTGCTTTTTATATTGATTAAAACAAAAATTTCAAAAATTGATCTTACAATAATTAATTCAAACAAAGCATATAATTAAAACAATGCATTACACGCGGATATTCGATACCTAACCTTCAATGCTACATGAAAATATTTTAATTAATTAAAAGAATGAATGGTCATATAATACAAGTAAAGGATAAATACGGTATGGAGATTTGATAGTACTGTAAGTAAATAATAATACGCAATTTTATTGTTTATTATTATAAAAATACACAAACATATTTATTGTTAGATAGAAAAAAGAACTGAAAACGCATCTTAACATTACGAATTTATTTTTTTATTTAAAAAATTCCATGAATTAACAGCAAACAGAATAGTATTTCTTTCAGCAGTTTTTATTTATTTAAATTTTTTAATTATTTCTGAAACTCTTTTCAGCTCGTTGTATTATTTATTTAGATATTCTGCTTAAACCGTAAGCCTTAACGATGTTTAACAACTACTTTAATTTTTATGTTGGTAGACATAAGGAACGGCTAAATTTCATCACAATTTTTATCTACCTTCTTTTAAGATTGCTTTTTAATTGGAACTGACAAAATTTAAAAGACTTTATTAACAATTGAATGATATGTAATTGTAGTTTAACTTTAATAGTAGTTTAAATTTTAACAATGCGTAGCCTCTCTGTGAAGTTTAATCAAATTAGCTGGAAAAGAGAGAAAAAAGTGAATGCACTTGAATAAAACTTCAACGGTAACGTTGGAGTGTAATACCTCCTTTAAGAAAATGTACGCGGAAACATAACGGAAGGTTGTATAGAGTAAATAAAATGGTTTAATCTGGTTTAAGCCGTTTTTGGGGTGTAAGGCTGATAAACCAAAAGATTCGCTCCCATTATTAAGACGTAAGACGCGCGCAAAAGTGAGATGATTTAGAGGATGAACAACAAAGTAGGAAAGCTCCGCGAAATGTGGGTCAGGGTATTGAGACGCTTGCTTTTGCGAGTCGTGACCACAAGAATAAACTAAATCGCTAGTCGGTGATACCGATGTCACGTGCAAGAAAAAGAGATAAAGAGAGTGTATTAACGTGTGATTCGAATAACGATCTCTTCTACATTCCAGCCCTCCCTTGACGAAATTCTGCATAAAGTCAGTTCTCTTTAAACTTCACCCTCCTCTACATTGGTAGGTTGAATAAAGTAGAACTTATTGGCATCAGGCGTAAGTTTGGTAATTGATCTTTCATTAGACATTAGACTCTAATAATTTACTTTATAAATAACTTGTAATCGTAATTTCAATCTGAAAGTACGAAGGCAACATCGTTTTTCATTTAAACCGTTTCCACTCCCAATCTTGTTAAAGGGATGGATTAGACTAAATCCTGCGCTTTTATGGCTTATTGACCCGAGCACTGGTATTACAATTATAGAAGCAGTTCTTCTTTAAAATTAAATTATCTTAAATAAAGTTATTAAAAAAAGATCTACAAAGTAATTAGTATTCTTTTCCTGTATGAAAATAAAACAATAATAAATTTCATAAAGATAAATAAAGTTACAGGGATGTAGAAATTGTTTCAACTAATCAATGCTTAATTAAACGAGAAAACCGTTATCATCGATTGTGATCTCAATTCATGCGATATTCAATTCAGACTTGATTGTAACAATAGCTACTAATATGTATATCTGTGAAAAGCTCAAATAACTTATTCCAAATTAGACTAAAATAACATTTTCATAATACATGGAATTATAATAATTAATATTTTACTTCTACAAATGTATTTTAATATACATAAACGAATATACGTATACTCTTATTTATATGAACATTCAATGTACATTACATTCAGAAAATTTCTGTATTTTTTATTTTATTTGTCATTTTTAAAGCATAAACGTAATATTAATATTTTTAATATTTATTATATTCCGTATTTGAAATCAGGTTTATTACACTTTAATTTTTGTACAATTAACATTTTTGGGGGAAATAAGCATGGTTAATGCAATTGAAAACAGACTAATCGTTTCATTTCATCATATAGATACGATTGTGATAGTTAAAATGTCTTCAAGAATATAAATGTGAATATATGTGATTATGAGCTTTTAGATTTCTAAGCTCAATCAACTAATTATCATGTTCCATAGCTTATCTTTAACATTCAAATAAATAGGGATTTGTTAAAAATAATTATTCAGTTTTAGTATGATAAATATTTGTAAAATTTATTTATTCGCTCAAGAGTTTAATAAATTTTTTTGTAATATATATATAATGCGCAATAAACAACTTTTATTATACATCGAAAAGAAAAATTTAAATCGAATTCACGAAATTTTTCGAAAATATAGATATATAATTATAAAGTAAGATTAATAAGAAAATCAAATTTAGATTAGATTCTATTTTGCCGTAATAAGGATTTTTTATGTTGTGTTAAGTGTAAAAAATAAAATCATTTACTTTGCTAGTATGGACGATATTAAAAGTACATAAGTCGCCTAAGGATTAATGTTTTTAATTTTACACTTACTAATTATAAATTCTATAGATAGAAATATTGATTTATAACATAATTATGATACTAGTTCGAAAAATCGATAAAACATGTATAAATTTTTAAGAACAAAGTTTTACATCAGAAGGTTAATCGAATGAATTAATAATGTACTCGAAATAAATATGATGAAAAAAAAGTTATACTTCTATCAAATCAACTTTTGAATCAAAAGTACGTTTCTCTTCTTATTTTCAATCGTTTATTAAATTTAAAATTTAGATTTAATTATGAAATATATTTTCTTTCATATCATGTATATGTATATATCACATATTTAAAGAATTACTTTGATGACGTACTCGTTCAAAAAAGATTTAAAAAATAGTCATCGAAAACTCATTACAACGAAATAATAATAAATATCTTATTATTAATTGACTCATTGGAACAATCATCAACGTCTAAGAATGACTTGTAAATATTGTGTTAATCTACTATTTGCATTGTATATAACCAACCATGCTAAATTCGCTTTTTTTAATTGTCAGTTTGGATTTCTATTATTTATTTCCTTAAAAATCATTGAAATACATTTTCAAGGAATGATGGTATATTTTTAATTAGAAATTTTTGATCGACAGTCGCAATATTTTGGAAACCTTCATAATAATCAAAATTTGCATTAAAAATTAAAGGAATTGCGCACTTGATGTGGATCTGGCCTCAAATCATTCAACCATGCCATGTAGTGTTTTTTGCTCTTTGGTATCTCTTATTATATACTTTCATAGAATGTATGACGAAAATAATATTATTTATTCAAAAAGTTGTATTATCGAGTCATTTTGCAAAAAATATGAACTAATAAATAATACAAGTTTTAATTTAATATAAATCTAAACTTTATATCTGCATTCATATAATAGATTAGTCATTTTCTCTTATAATAATACACTAATGTCATAAAAAATGTGAAGTATTTGATTATAGATTTATTTCCGTAAGTTGTATAAATATATACGTTCACATAATTTTGGTATAAAAACTTTATTAAAATACAATATATACTTAAAATCTTGTGTATAAATTTTTAGTAGTATTTTTATGTCGATTTGTTTTCAACATGAATCTGACAAAAGACAGCTTAAATTAAAAAAAAATGTATTTTAACTTTGCAACTTAACTACATGGCAGTAACATAATTAAAATGTAACGAATATTATAAAAACAAATAATTACAAATAGAAAATTTTTCAGTTTCCACGAATGAAAACCTTCTTTTATTCATTATAAATATTTAAAAAAATATTTTAAGAACCTGATATCTCCAAATTATTACCGTATTTATTCATAATTATTTTAATTTCTGTACAGAAGAAGACAGCATTTTAAGTAGAACAAGAAAAATAAAATCATAGACATCATGTTTGAAATAAATGTCAACTTTGGTAAAAATGACGAAGATACACAATAAGACTAATCACGAAGAACGGGTAGCTACTCTTCTAGTCTCCATTAGTAAATCGGATCCGAATTGCTAATCTTCCACAATAATGTTTTGTTACATGCTGCTTTTTAATTTGACGCGATATGAGTGTGCGTTGAACACAATCCTTGCAATCCAAATCCTACAAAATTTGTCTCCGCGGTCAGATAAATCTCATATTTCCGTTATTCTACTGAAGGCTGGCCCTTAGAAGACGAATATCGCCAGATGAGAACCGCATCAGGTAAATCGGTGACATCAGTGAGATGAGATCGCGTGGGTGAATTTACTTCATCCCAAGAGCTGACGAAGTAAAGGCGACTACGGAGAAAATATATGCCCGAACAGGCGCACGTATCTCACACCACAAACAGGTTGCTACTTGTTCAGAAGTGTAAGTAGCGATCGGGTGCCCCTCCGGTGCATGACCGTCACACACGCGCACGCTCCGACGGCAATGACTATTTTGAGGACCGTTGTACTCGTGTGGATCATCGCTTGCCACTTGTACTTTGTGTATCTTTTCTTTTTTCTCATTTCATCTCATCAAGCGTAACCTCTGCTTGTAAACAAATTATGAATAATAAAGACCGAAATCGCTTGCGGCACACACTTTTTTTGTGAATGACATTTAGCTGCATTAGAAACAATGAATATTTCCCAGCAAGTGAAAGAATGAGCAGAATATGGGACTCATTGTTCTTCTCTTTACTGATCTCGCTATGATTACAAAAGAATTTTTGTTTATTCATACTTTTTATTTTTGGCGGAAAAAGTAGTATATTTAATATTAATTATTTATAAGGAACTTACGTACAATGCATCAATAATATCGTCTAGAAGAATACGAACAGTGTATATATAGCTCATTACATGCAACTTAAAAGAAAAAAAGTGTACAGATTTTATTTAATTTTCCATTCAAATTACTAGCCTAATAAATTATGGATAAATCATGAATTTGAAAGTGTCCTTGTATCTCACCAATCTTCATTTCGCTTTTCAATTATAGCCCGTTTTTCCTCTTTCATAATTCTATATTCAATTACTAAAGTATGTTAAAACGGTAACTGCTAATCATATTTCCGTATTATCAAAGAATAATCTGCCAAATGAGAGAAATGTAATGCGATAATATATCGTTGCCATATCATTGTTCATATCATTATATGTATCGATACGAGTATTAATTTCCTTAATTTTTTTTTCTACAAAAGGTCAACGAGATAAACGCCATAGATAGTTCCTTGCCGCGCAGTTGAATGAATCGCAAACCATTTATTGAAAAGAATATATACCTGGTAGTAGTGTTAACGTCCAAATTCAAAAAATCCTATCTATAAATAACTAATATTTAACTTTTTGCATGTACTTTTACTAAAATTAATTATCAAATCATAAAAATTTCTATTGTTTACATTACTTTTTGAATATATTGTAAATTAGTATTAAATATCACATAATAAACATTGTTCACGCGTTAATAGAGTAGAATAAAATGTACTTTTATAGGCAGTCAAATTTCACACTAGAAATAATTATTATAAGTAAAATGAAGCTTTTCTTTTGGCAATACTTATACTCTATGGTTGAACAGGTATAAAACTAAACAATGTTAATCAACAACAAGTAAGAACTTTTATTTAAAAAAAAAAATTGTTCATTGTTTCAATTGATCTCAAAATAATTAATTATTAAAATTTGTATTAATAAAGCTTAAGCTGATAGTTTCAGGAGTTATTTTATTTTCAGTAAAACTTATTACAAGAGTATAGATAAGAATATTTGATAAGTTGCATAGCTGTAGTAGCTCGTCTCAGCCAATTTCTAATTTCAGAAGTTTAGCGCAATGAATAAATTATAAAGGAACTTAGACTTTAAATATGTGAAATAGTTTCTATCAATTACATGTTTATCCTTTGAAACAAAGTGCTATTTTATTGTAAACTACCTTAATGTTAATATATTAGAATTTTCTCTATTTTTTTTATTATTAAGACAGGTTTTGAGAACCAATACAAGCCACTTATTTTATGTCACATTTAATCATTTGATTGTAGTTATAATTGTATGACATAAAAAGTGTTTTTATCAATTTAATTTTTACTAAGTACTTCTATAACTAACAGATACAGTTCCTTAAAAGATTACAGCATTAGAATTCAGTATTTTATATACATGTATATATACACATGTCTATATGAAAAATTATTCCAAACATTAAAAATTGTGAAACAAATTAATCATGCCTAATGAAATGTAATTATTTGAAAATAAAAGATATTAAGACCAGTTTTATTAAAATCTTAAATAACCTTGATAAGTTTGTAAAATTAGTACATGATATTTAATTTGCTTTTAAGGAAAGCATAAACATTAATCTATCACATTGTATATTTATCAGTATTTAAATGGTGTGTCATGAAAAATAATATGAAAAACATACCGAGTCGAAGCTCTCCAAAGTTACCACAGCCAATTTTTTTTCCAACTCGGAAATTAGGACCAACCATGAGTAGGTTTGACGTGGAAGTAATGCTGTGTCGAGAGGTATGCATATTGGTCCTAGTAGCATTACTACTGACTCGCCAGGCTCTCTTGGCAGCTTCTTGGTCACGTTCTCTATCTCGATCTGTACCACGTGGAAGGTCCTTGTCGACCCGACTATCTCTTTCTCTTTTTTGCATGTTGGAGAACTCTGCTTTCTGGAAGCTGGATTGTCTTATGTTATTTTCTGGAGTGTCCTCTCACTTTGGCTTTCTGTCAGTGTCGATAATGTGTGCTGGGAAGCTCCATGACCTTTATTATACAAGGACTATCTGAGAATGTAAGAAGAAAGGACACTCCGAAGGTATAATAAAGGTGCTTTTCAAGTCTACCTGATGTTGTAAATCACTCGATCAGTACCAATCCTCATGTTTACTTATGTGAAATCTAAAGACAGTAACGTTATCTAACGTAGTGACGGCGATGGAGAAGACACAGACAGGTAGGCTTGAGTAGTAATGCACGAAACACCACAAAACCAGACATATACAAGATGTACATAAGCACACACCCACGCGCGAACGCGTTGGTACGTTTTCGTACACACACGCCCACTTTTGCGGATGGATGGATGATCCTCTAGGTCAATGGTTTGCTGCTGGCCAACTGGCCGCAAATTGTTCGCGGCGTTATGGATGCACAGTTATTCTTGCAGCTGTTCCCGTGGACAAGTCGGAATAGTCAGTCGCTGAACGTCGAGAAGACACTGCAGCGACGAGTGGCAATGAATAGCTGTGGCGCGTGGAGGCCTCCATTACGACTCATGTCTTTGAAGTTGTTGGCCACTTGGCCACTAATGATCCTCTACTACCTCCTCGTCGTACATACACAATATACGGCGTTGGCGATTTCATGCAACGCAAAACAAACACAAGATATGTTCGCACAATATTGATATGCCTGTTCGTAATATTTTATCCAGCGCTTATTCCTGTTTTTTGCTTTTCTTTTTTTCTTTCTTTCTCCCTTTCTTCGTCGACGAAAGAAAAGACACGCAAACTCAGCTCCGTGGATTTGAGGTTAAGTTTTTTTCTTGCCCAGATAATTCGCTAGAGGGAGAAGATAGAATCGACTTATCGAATTTATAGCACTTTGACGGCGGTTGGAGCGACTGTAAGCGGCTGATGATAGCAACTAGGCTAGTGACGACCAGCGAAAAATGCTGCTCTACCGCTACTTTGAAGTCGTACAAGTGCGAGAAAGAAAAATAGACTGTGAATATAGAATTCGCTCCGTCTACCACTGACTGTCCGTCTTGCATGGATTGAATAATAAAGAAAAATTATGATACACAGAAAATTTTGCTGGGTCTGTAATATGTATGTACGTATTTAGATTACATTATTAATACTTCAATCTTGCGCTACGCAAGTATTTCAGCTAGTATGTAGAAGAAAACGTAGAGGAACAAAACTTAAATATGATACATGCGCGCACAGAACTTACTGCACTCGCAGCCACGCACACAACTATGTATATATATATATATATATATATATATATATATGCGCACATGCAGCAACTTAATGCACCCGGGTAAGTGCAGAAGAAAGACAGAGGACAGACGGACAATAAGTGTCGGCGACGTTGCTGCGTTGCAAACAATAATCTTCCTTCTCCTGACGCGTTTAATTTTGTTCACGATTCAATCTCGGTTTTTCTGGACGCGCGTCGCCGAGTCATTTAATAAGTTAACTCAGTCCCCCTTGATTCGTTCGTCGTCTTCATGGAACTCGCGCTCACGCGCGCACGCTCGACCATTGGGACGTCGATGATACAAGAGAGAGTTGCCTTTAATCGTTAGTCTGAATGATACGGCGGCCTCCAACAGGTTTACCAACTGAAGTGTCCGACGTCCGACGGAGTGTCGTCTTTTTCACCACCGACTTTTTCAATATTTGTATCTTTTATATATCTTATCCTCACTTAGGTTATGTTACACTTATTTTATAGTTTGAAGGAGTTCACTAACCTGATTCCGAACGGATAGTTATTACTTATAATACTTTACTTTTAATTTATTTTTCATGAAAAAGTGGCCGATTTATGATCAATGAATAAACGTATTAGTCAAGATTGGCGACGTTATAAGAAGTTTAGAAAAATTTACTTTACGGACTAAAATTTTTTTTAATTGCATTCTAACATTTTGATTTTTTTGACAATTTACCTTTTTCTAAATTTAACAGACAATGTTTTGGTTATTAATCATTTATAAATGCGAAGTTTGAAGCAATTATACTTCAGTTATTTGAAAAAAAATTTTATCATTGTAATTATATAAAGAATATTTATTTAAATTGTTTTCATATAATATAAATACAAAAAACAATTTTGGAGTTAACTTATTTTTTAATTTAATATTTCAACAGTTCATTGATTTAATAATTAAAGTAAATTAAATATTTTTTATTTTTCAAATTCATTGTTCTATAAAAACATATAAAAAAATGTTAAGACTGTAAATTAAGTATTTTTTCAATCTATATTGTGTTTTAAATAAAATATGATGAATGATGAATAAAATCGAATCTACCGTTGAATTTTCACATAATGCATGCCAGGTTTTGCTCTTCTGCATAGTTTATTATCATAATTTCCGCCCTTCGTAAGCCAATTGATCATCGTTACGAAAATACCTAAAACTCAAAAAAAAAAAAATAACCATCCTCATTACATCGTACCTGTAAAAAAATGTAATTTATTGTTTTAATGCAATGTATCCATACTGAATTAAATTAAATTGCATCCTGACCAGAAATGGTTTAAATACATTTATAAAAAAACTGTCACTTAATTGTAAATATTGCGCATGCGCAGAAAATGTACATGTGACAATCTTCAAAGTAAATTTTTCAAATAAGTTTAATTACAATAAAAACTATATGTATGTTTAAAGCTACATTTAGCTGAATAATCATTTTTCTAATGGCACCCTGATTTTCTTTTCTTAAAACCAACTATAAATACATCCATCTAGCACATAGAAAAATCCACTCTAAGAAAAATAATTATTTTGTATTCATTTTTTCTTTAAATGATGGTGTCTAGCGAATTTTTTAATTTCATATTCATTAATTTTGCATTAGACGTTAAATTCAAAAAATAATTAAATTTGTACATAGCAATTAAGTAAGATGTACGTGAATATAGCCTCAGGATTAAAAGTGTAAAAATCTGAATTCTACTAAACAATAAGCTGTAAAATATAACAAATAAAGATAATTAAAAATTTTAATTTCTAAAATTAATTTTTTTTACAAAATTTAATTAAAATGAATGAATTGAGCAATTTAAAGATAAAGACTAATATAATGAAAACTATCAACATATGTATATAACAGATTCTTTTATCAAATTTAAAGAGAAAGCTTTTTGTAGAAGCATATTTTTATAGCTTCTCTATTTTTAAAAATTAATTTATAGTATTAAAAGAAATAAAATTAAAAAATAAAGTATATACTTTTATTTCAATAAAACCAAAAATTTGTTTCAATAATTAGATTTCTTTCTTTAAAGATGGATGTAAAATACTATTTCAGATTTCTACGTCGCGATATTTTTTATATAATATATTATAAATATATTAAAAATACAATAGAGAAACTTTATTGACTTGGCAACCTGGTTCTTCTAATTACTTCTGTCTCACGAGTTTGTTTTCCTATGAACTGCTGTACATCGGTATTTACTTTTCGGAATTAGGTATATACATGTTTCTCTTTTTGAATTTTACGCTTCTCCTGCGTAGCCATAGTCGAGTAATGTAAGAATCCGCTAGAGGTAGCAGCGCTTTGATAGTAAGAATTGTGAACAAATCTATCTATGCTGATCAGCCAACTCACTTATTATTTTTTGTACATTGTATCATTATGTTTATAAATTCAATTCTTTAGTTTAAACAATATCTAACTAATCAAATTGTTTGTGTTTTAGACTAAGTACTCGTTTAATATATATTCATGCTGTTTATACATTTTGAAAGGTTCTTTTTATGTTTTATATATCATGCAAGATGACATATTTGGATCTTATGATGAAGTTGAACCTCGAAGAATGCCTAAGCAGACATCAAAATTTGATGTAACTAGTATTTCTTTCACATAAATGGACATAAACGTTGCTTAATTATTTTTTATTGTAATTATATCAAGTTATTTTAATATTTTAGTCTAGACCCTTCCCAATGGTTCCAGAAGTATCGCTAATTATGGACAAGCCTTGTCGATCAACAAAAATGGATGATACTTTATCCAGTACAATACCTGAATTAAGATCTTACCGTCCTGATATAACTTATAAGGCAAATGAATCATATGCACTATGGAAAGAAAAGCAATTTCCTCAACAACCAACTACATTGTTCAACCATTTTAATAAAACCTATTCTTCTCCTCAAAATAATAGTTTGCAGGATAGTTGTGGTTCTAAACAATCTAGTAAATTGCATAACTCATTAGATTGTAATGATTATAATTATAAAAATCAAATTCCAAGGAATAAATCATCAAGAAAATATATTTCAAGAAAATCTAGTGAAAATGACAATTCAAATAAATATACTTTAAGTCATGCTATGAGTGTTAATGAAATTGATTATATAAATAATTCTTATAAACCAAGAGCTTATAATAGAGATGAGAACAGAAGTTCTAGTGATGGAAGACGGTTCGATCATTCTTATTCTGAAGACTGCTATGATTTCAGGCAAAAACCAACAATTCATAGATCATCTTATTCTGACTCATACAATCACAAAAGTGTGCCTGTGGAATGTGATTATCAATTAAAACATTCTTTGTCACTGCAACCAGTTCATTGTAATTTAGACCATTCTCATAATTGTTCAGGATGTTGTATTAAGAATCATAGTATTAAAAATAATAGAGATACAGAAACAGTGAAGAATTTATTGCAAGTTATTACTAGTCAAAATGAACAAATTAAAAGTTTACAGAAACAATTAGAACGTATATTAAAATTACATGAACAAAGTTTAAAAGAACGTAGTCAGTGCACATGTCAATCAGGTGGAATCCTTTATCAAAATGCACAATTATATGATCAATCTCGAACTACTAATTTACCTGTTGCACATAATAATTTAATAAAAGATAATGAAAGATGTTTTTCTGATTTAAAATTACAAGATGAGAAAACTAAGCAAACTATTTTAGAACAAAAGGTATCTATTGGAGTTATGACAAGTTTTGAATTAAAAGTTCAAAACAATCCATCTTTAGGAGCAGACAATGATACAAAGCAGAAAAATCAAGAGAAGGTATTATCCAATCTAGAAACATCAAATATGATAAAAAATCTTGTAAATGATACTGGAGAAATGATAAGAAAAAAGCCGAACTTTTTCACACCTACAACACTTGAAAATATTAGTGAAGGATCAGAAAGTCATATGTCTTCTCTTCGCCAAAGTCATTTGTGTTCAGATACTACTAGAAGGTCAATAGAAGTACAAGATTCTATAGAAGTTAAAAACACGAATTTTTTTAAACAGAATTTTCAAGAAACTGAAAATTTACAAAGAAACTCAGAGTCAAGAAATGTGATAATATGCGATGATAAAAATATTAGACATATAAGTAATTTAGATTATGAACTCCGAGAACCAATATGTAAAAACACAGATAATGACAAGGAAAAGGCATATCAGTATAATATTCAATACGAAGACTTACGCTCTTCACCACTGGAAGATTTAAATGAAAGAAATTTTGATGAACCTATTCTCATTGATATTATAAAAACAAAAAATACTAAGTTTGATAATCTTGCTGATGAATGTTTAAGTTTGAGCGGCAGTGAATTAGATGTAGAAGAACCAAATCCACCAAGTCCTGAACCAAGTATTCACGTAGATTTACAAGAATACTCAAGTGAAAATGGTAGTTTGCCACCTCAACAAACACCTAAAGTGGGATGGACATTATACAATAATGTAGTTGATCAAGTAAACCAAATTTTACAAAATTCACCATTAAATGATAATTCAGAACAAGCAATATCGGATGATACAAGGAAGAATGAAAAAAAGGAATTTGATAATAATGTTATTAAGGATACAGTCAAAGCAGCTACCCTAGAACAATTGACAAAGCTCGGGATCAGTTTTTCAGATAATGTAGAACAGAAAGAACCTAACTACAATAAAAAGTATGTTTATTTTTAGTTTAATTTACTAATTTTCAAGTTTAAATTTTTTTGATAAAATATTTATTTTAGATTAAATTTTTTTATTTTATAGGGTATTATTTGATGCATCTTGTTATTCAAAACAGTTTCCTGAAGCACATTTAGCTACTACAAGTGCCAGTATTGAAACTAATACAAGTATGCATATGAAGGCTCTAGCTATGAAATATTTGAATCATGAACAATTAGCTGATATGGCTTTACAGAAACCACGATCTGGTCCTTTGAAGCAAGGATCCAATAATCAAAATACAAATATGTCTTTTGCTACCATGCATTATCTGCAACGTTATCATTTACTTCCTGGTACTAATTCTAGTCCCATGCGAGGTATAATATTTTTATTTTTAATTTATATCATCAAAATAAAATTTCTTTTATTAGATATATGGTTCATTTTACTAAAACATTTATAAATATTTTAAGTCATTCTATTGAAACTCATGAAATTACTATCTTATAAAAATCTATTGAAAGTAAAATTTTAAATAGAAATTCAAGTGAATGTAATGAAAACATTTGTTTTAATTTAAATTTAATTTAATTTATTTCTGGGTGGTATTTTACTACACTGTAGGTAATTTATTTTAATTAATATCTTTACAATTTATTTGTATGTAAATAAATGTATAAGTTTAAATGTGCTTTTTTAATTCATTTTTATTAGAAGCTAGAAGAGAAGAGCACCGAGGATCAGGACCAGTAATTAATGAAAGATTAACAATGAAAGCCATTGAAAGAAGAGAACCAAGTCCTCAGAGGAATCCACCTCCTACAGAAAGTTCAAAGATCAGTTATCCAAGTAAAATTTTAGATATATCAACTCTAAAACAACAACCTAAACTTTTGTAAGATTTTATATTATTAAAATTATATTTTCATAAATTGAATTTTATTAAACTTATATATAGTATTTTAATAGAATAATTTGTTACTTTTATATATGTGTAATTATAAATGTAGAAAAAATGTACAAACAACATGCATTATTTCTTGTAATGACTGATTGTAACATTTATTAATAATTATCACATGTACCCTTTTGTAATACTATTAAATAATATTACCTTTTTCAAAAAAATTTTAAACTTAAAATAATAATAATTAGCTTGAAAAACATATTCGTTGATTTGATTTTGTAATTTCTAACACTATCGAATTTCCATGTATTTAGCAGCCATTTATTATAGTATGCCTTAAACTTATTTTATGTTAATTCAATTTATTGTTCTTTAATTGATACATACACAGGTCAGTAAATCCTACACAAGTAACAATAATACATTTATATTTTTTATATACACTATATAGTATATGTTTGTGTGCACACGTGCGTGCATGCACGCATTGCATATACATACGCAAATATGTGTTCATATATCATTCAAACAATATTTCTGATGTACGTGATTCACATAATTTTCACAAGCCATGCGTTTAATATTTTAATCTTGTGTTTGTTACGTATGCGTCTGTACGTGTAGTGCGCGCACGCTCGTACATATATGCATGTATATATGTATAAAATAAATCCGGGAATCAACAAAATGCAAAATCACTAATGGATACAGTATATAATGTTTAAATAATAAACATTTCATCATAACAAATATTTAAAATAAATATCTTAAATTATAGTCAGATTTGTCGTTTAATATATTCGCATTATGTACTTTTCAAATTGCATACATATATCTAGAGTATAATAGTAACGATGACGGTGTCATGGCAAGTTTTATTATGGAATACGAATTATCTCTGATTACAATGATTTATAATTATTGATTGCAACCTATTATGCAACGATAATAAGCTGAAAAAGCGCGAAATGACATAAGAATATTTGTCAATGAGAGATTGTTTTAGAAATCAAGTCTTAATAGTTATTAATGCTCAAAAGTTGATTAGATCTTATATTTATTTGTCAAGTCACCATTTTCCTTTGAAAAATTGTAAAATAAATTTATAAAAAGTCACTTAAGCCTGCGCGCAGATTTAAAAAAATTGTAAAGTTCGTTGTTTTTTTTTTAAACTGTTTTCAATTGTATATATCACACCATATAATAAATATTATTTGTTTCTATGGAGTAAATAAAATTTTTATAACGACAACGCTACGTAAAGTAGTGGCATTGATGGAAGACAAGGGATTTGTTATAAATGCCCGTTTTCACTGGAAATATCCCTGTTTTTACACCACATTAAAATATACATATATTTTTTTTTCATTTGTCGCAACATTAACATTTCGATAGCGCCTACATAAATATTTCATATTGTCTTTTCAACAATATAACATTTTTGAGTACCTGAATTTTTAAAATGATCATCCTACCAAATCACCACATATGTTTCATAGAGTTATGTGATATGCATGAATAGTATATACATATGCACACACCTTTGTTACTTAGTGAAAATGTTTGCAAAATATCAATTATTTATAATTGGTTAGAAATAATGATTGTATGTTATGATTTGAAATTTCAAAATAACTTGGTAAAATAGTGTTCCTTTAAATCTGGAATAAGTGAACACTGATCATTTGAAAGTAAATAAGGTTGGTATTTTAATATCATAATATGCCTAAGAATAAATAAAGTTCAGAATCAATGTTATTTAAAGACTTTGTAGCCTTTTTTAATGCAGTTTCATATACAAGCATTTTCACTAAATAATACATTTTTCTTTATTTTTTCTTCTTTTTTTTTTGATCAAAAAGAATTTATGCCTGTAATTTGAATTTAAAAGTTTCTACGATATATCCGTCCGATTTATTATTAACGATTAAAATGTCCTTTTCATATTTAATTTTTATAATATATTCTTATTTGATAAAAGGACTGTTAATTGGTATCATTTTAAAGGCCCTACATGCGCTTGTAACTAATTTGAACACCTTCAGATCTAAAATACAAATACTAGTCTTCTAAGGCTAGTAAGTAGATCTGCTTGATGCAAAATGATACTATATCTTCGAGTTTTTGTCTTCTTTTATTGTCATCGTGCATACGTTTATTTTCTTTGTCGCATTGATATGAAGTTCAGTATTGCCCGACAAGTAATGTCGCTGCATCAATCATCAATAAAATGACCAAGCACCAGTTTTTGTACCATGTTAATATAACTGTACTAAAAATCTTCTACTTGAACAAACAACTAGTTTTTTTTTTTATTTATTATATCTTTTATTGCGAGCATTTGCTCAGGTCCGCTTTCATTGTGTGCGTATATTCTCTTTTTTCTCAAATTTTATTTATAGTACAGTATTCTTTATTGATTGCAGCGAATATACACGGGGAGAATTTTCTATTAAAAATTACTAATTCTAAAATAACTTGTAAATGGAAGACAGTGATTTGTCTTAACACGTACTTTTATGTTTCAATAAACATAGATATATAGTTTATTTACGTGGTCATTCTTTTTTATATAAGATTCTCTTTACTATACTAATTACACAGTAATCATTAAAAGGAAATTCCCTTCGAGCGACTGTAACTAAATAAATACATAATAAAATTTATTGTCTAGCTTTCAGCATATTGTTTGCTTGGGTTATTGAAAAACCATTCAAAAATTTTAATGTAAATATGTCTATTTAGAAATATATAAAACTTTTTTTCTATTTAAAATTTAAATACTTTAAATGAAAGTACAGATAGTCGATTTTTCCTTCATTAACATAAATAAATATTTCTTTGCTTAATATAAGACTGCTGTTTACTAAAATTTGGATATAATCTTTTCTTTTATTTTATGATAAATTACGTTTGACGATATGTTTCTTTAGTGAATTGAGTCGAGGATATGAGTAAGGTTCGATGTTCCACATGTTGCAGTTTATAATTGGAAGAGTTGGTTCACAAGGCGATTGAAACTCTCGTAGAGGTAAACAATCGCACAAAAAGTAGCGTGGACACGCTATTATAACATCACTATTAGACGGACTATAGGGGCGTTAATTCGACAGTTGAATGTCCCATTTTCGTTCTTAGCGACGTTATATCGTCCTCTATTCGGATGAGTAGTTTGAATTTCTGTAAAAATAATTTAAATACATTAATATTATATCTTTTATTAAATACCAGTTGTTATATAACCTTAAATTCGGTTTTCCAAACAGCAACAAATTCTTATTAAACATCGTACAATGATTAATTAATTAATTAATTAATACAATAATTAATAACTTAATCATTATATGTTAATATACAATCTAGCAATAATGATATTTTACATGTTTCATAACAAACTCTCTTAATACCGTATCATTTTAACCGATACTGGAGCAATAGAGAATATAAATCTATTTGAATTTTTATTTTCTTTATTAGACTAACTTCTTTTATACATTTTTTTTCTTTTAAAAATTCCTCGTTAACGTTATTTCTAGTATAAATATTTATAGATACGATCTATTTTAGAGAAATATTTTAAAAGAAAAATAAACACAAGAAATATAAACTATTAAAATAGAAGGCCTATCATGATAAATAATAATTTATTATGTAGTATTCAGTTAGCATTAAGTGACCTTTTCAAATTAAATATTTAGACTTGTCATAAAAAAAACAATGTTTAGAAAAAATTGATTATATTAAAAGTGTTATCTAATCTACTTTTAAATGTATAAAGTTTTAATGTTATTTTACAGAAGTAATTTCAGTTAGTACTTAGGAGAAAAATTATAAATTTTGCTTTTTCTTTTCAAATTAGCCACGCGTTAAAAATATAAGAAAAAAAATATTACTTTTTACATATTATGCTTTTTTATTTCAAAGACAAAATTACTTCAAGGACATAAGAGAAAATATGTGTTCTGGACGACGACGGCATTATCAACAAAGGCAAAACAAAAAAATTTGTTTTTTTAAACAACCAAATAACACAATTTTCAAATAACACTGAAATTTTTTCTATCAACATTATCAGTATATAACACTTTCGTTTTGGGTTACAATGCCATCCAACATCAAAAAGCAGAACGGTTTTTGTATCAATCTAATATTAGGACCCACATGGTTGACCTTCTCCTTGTTGAATAAAACATAACAAAACATTCATCAATTTGGGTTTTACATTATAATGTATATTTTAATACTTTATAGAGGTAGTTGCAATCGATAATTTATAATTAAAACTTACAAAATCTAGATTTTTGTAGATATTTGATAAAATTATATATATAACAGAAAATACAACTAAAACTTTTAATTTATATATTTATTTTTTATTTTTTCTCGTGCATATTTTATCAGTATCGTTTCCTATTGAAAATTTTGCAAATTTTTGGATAATATCAATATTTCAATAGTAATTATTTATATTTTTTTATTTTGAGATGGCCAACGATAGCAACTTTCTACAATATTCAGTGCTCTGAAGTTATTGTATTTTCTATATATATTTTTATAATCATTATATAGCAGTGAATCAATTCACTATATATAGTGAAATCAAATTTCGGATTTATAAATCAAAGTAGTTTATATATGTCATCATATATATATATATAATCATATTTTATTTATACATAGTTAATGTACCGTTTTGTTGTCTCCTGAAGTGGTCAACCAGGCATACAACATATAGCCAGGTATACAAAGCATTGATGAAAGTGCCGTTATCCAACCAAGTACATGAGACCACCACGGATATTCGTAGTTGAGATATTTGATCGGTGTCCATTGTACCAGATTAAAGAAAAAAACTCCCTGAATAAGTACAATTATTGAGTTTTAATTAATTTTTTTTTCGAGTTACACTAAAATATATTCACATAGAAAATGTGTATTGTATTTGTAATTCAAGGTATATGTGATATAGTTTTATGTAATAATAAAAGTGCACCTAAAATTTTAAAATGCATTCAATTAATGCACGTATGATACATGAGCAAATATAAAGTAACGTTTTAAACTGACGTTACTTTTTAAAATACACATTTATATTCAAATTCAATAAAAGTTTTAAAGAGAATATAATTGTAGATAATATTGTTTCTTTTTTTAAAGATTGAAATATGAAAATTTAAATACGAGGAAGATATATTTTAAAATATATATTAATAAAAATTGACTCTAACTTTTTAATTTATAAAATGTGAGCTATTAAATTTAATTGTAATAATAACTATTCCTCTGATATTATAAAAACAAAATTTAGTTTCAATAACTCTAATTTAGATAGAATTTATTGAATCGTACATCAAATAAAAATATTATAATGCTTGGTTTCAAATTATTTTAATCGATAAGATATATAAATCTTATTAAAATATAAAATCTTTGATCAATAAATATTTAAATGTCTAAGGGATAAGTAGTAATAAAATAAATAATTTATTCTCTAAATAATTTTGTATATCACTTTAATATGAAATATTTGTAAGTAAATCTTATGTAGAGTATTAGAATCAGTATTAATTCTTTTATACATGTTGCTGTAATTCATCGTGAAGCGCCATTGTATCACTTCGCAGAATTTTTTAATTGAATGCATTTTTATAAAATATTAATAAAATCATTAAAAGTATATAATCATCTATTCTGTGCTTAAAAATTGAATAGATCGTAAAGTTTCTACTTGCATGTTCTTAAATTTTTAGATAAATTTACATTTTAATTTTAAGATTTTTATTATCTGATTACACTTTGATTTATCTCGTAAATTTTCAAAACAATTTTTGAACGATAGCAGAATTTCTGTAAATAAATGTATAATAATAAACTTACGACACATATCATGGGTGTAGTAATAACCCAGCAAAATTTCCACCAACTAAGTGGGTAGTAGCCAATCATGTCACGAATTCCATCATAAAAGCGATTTACCCCAAAGGCCCAACTTATCGAAATGCATTCGAAAAAGATCAAGAAGAGTAGACAAAATCCAGAGACAGCATAAGAATCGAGAATTTGAAAGACATACATGCCGCCTTCGGAAATGCAAGATAGGCCAATTAAATATGAAAGAAAGCAGACTATTGCGATAAAAATCTCTTTGCGTCGTCGTAATAGCTTGGGCCACTCGTCTACCTATAAATGAAAGCGAATAAATATTACGGAACCAACCATGTACTATCCACATTTCTTTTATCTATTTTCTAATTTGTTTGTTTCCTTAATATATTAATATATAACATTAATATATAACATTCAATTGAATATTCTGATTTTTTAGAGTGAAGCCAAATTTCTTTTAAGTTTGTTTTATATTAAATTAAAATTAGAATTTTCGAAATTTATTTGTCACTCAAAATTAAATCCTTATGAAAATTTATTGTATTATTCTTCTTGCACCTTCGTGTATTTAAAAAAATGTAATAGTACATGTAGTTCAATTTTTTAAAAAATCTTTTACGTGATTTTTATATTCTAATTATTCTTATTTTATATCTTTATTTACTTTAATATAAATGACAAAATTTTCTTACCATTGCTGTAACAAAGCCTTCCATCGTGCAAAACTGGGAGTCGAGACCAATGAGAAGTAGCATGAAGAAAAATAGACAAGACCAAAGTGGTGCCCCTGGCAACTGAAGCACTGCTGAAGGATAAGCAAGGAAGGCTAGTCCTGGCCCGGACGCTGCTACTTCAGCAACGGGTTTTTGTTGTTCGTGTGCCATGTAACCGACTACCGAGAAAATGACGAAGCCCGCGAACATCGACGTCGATGAATTGACAGAACAAACAATCAGCGCATCCTTGTAAACATTATTTGTGAACTTGTTATAGCTACCCAGAGCGACTAGCGTTCCTAGGCCCAATCCGTACGAAAAGAATATCTGGGTCACTGCATCTATCCAAACCTAAAATGTATTCAAAGCATAACTTACGTAAATTTAGTTCTACATTTGATTATATTACAAGTGTTCTAATATGCTTAGCTATTGAACAATAACTGATAATTAATGTAAGAAACAGAGCTTAAATTAGTGGATCTTCATGACCATTGTGAATTCTCTTCAAATAAATTTTATAATATTTCTTTGTAAATTATTAGTTTCGTTAGAAATTATTATTCTGTATTGTGCTTGATAATTGAAAACTTTCCCTTTGTTTTGAAACAATAATAAATATTTAAGAATTATTCAAACGTTACAAAAATGAAAATCCAAATAACTTAAGTTTCTAACTTGACTTTTTTACTAGAAATGAAATCATACGACTTAAAAAATATTATAGATTAGACGTCTCTACAAATTTCGGTATTATCGTTGTAGACAATTTGCAGTTTTTTTTTAAATAAAATGTTTAATGTCGAAGGAAAATTAGTTTGAACAACTTAAACTAACCTCAGATTCTTTTAATTTTGACAGATTTGGACTGATATAAAAGTGTATGCCCTCCATAGCACCTGGCAGTGTGATACCCCTGATGAGAAGTATTGTTAAAAGGACATAAGGAAATAAAGATGTAAAGTAAACGACTTTGCCAGTCCATTTGACTCCCTTCCAGATGCAAAAGTAACACATAATCCAGACGAGCAACAAAGTACCAGCCAATTCCCACCTAATACTGCCTACATATTCAACTCCCGGACTGATTTGTAGAGCCCTTCGCCTATAATTCAGAAATATTTGTGGTAAAAGAATAAGCTATTGTTTTAATTTAGTACGTCTCATTCTTATTACGAAGAGGATTAAATTTTTTAATAGAAATGAAAAGAAAATATGTCAATATATTTAAAAGAATCACTGTTTTGATATATCTTATTAGAGTTATTACTGAAATACTTATACAAAATATGATAAATGAAATTTTTTCCAAAATGTATCATATGAATAAAAATCTTCTAGAGAGCCAATTACGAGTAATTTCATCCACGTAGGATATTTATATTAATTATAAGTTGATGAATTCTTACTCCCAAAATTCCTTGACGGGATCAGTGAGCTCAGACGCTGTGATATTCACATGATTAAATGTGCACATCTTGATAAGATTGCTGCTCTTGTCGATGTGTTGAAAGCAGTTCAGATTTTTTCTCTCGTATGGATTGACACAATTTTTTGTGTTCCAGTAATTAGTACATGTGCCCCAGGGTAACTCTGCAAAAGAAGTAAAAGGCGAGCAAATAAAGAAAATCTTCGATAGCTGGTGCACCGCTGTGATTAAAGCTAAAAAAAGACTCTATCCAAGGCTTTAAGCTTCTTTTTATGACTCTTACAGTTACTCTATGCCTGCGTTTTATTGTATTTTTTATCAGTGTAATATAATGTCACTCACCAGTGCGCATGGACATGAAGAAGTAAAAGATCGCCCAGGCCAGAATGACGATGTAGTAAATATTCATCCAGCAGGACATAACAGCTGCAGCATAGCCGATACCCTTGAAGAGGGGGGCAATTTTGAAGACGCCAAGGCCACCGATAGTCAACATTTGACCTAGGGCCAACTCCATAAAAAACATTGGTATACCAGCGAGAAATAACGTAAGAAAATACGGAATAAGGAAGGCTCCACCGCCATTTTTGTAACACAGGTACGGAAATCGCCATACGTTGCCCAATCCAATCGCCAAACCAACCTAAATATTTTTCATTCTTATGATTCTATTACCTTTTATACATGTTATTTTTGTAACTAGAGAAAAGGTCGTTCTTTCTTGAAAAATATGAAAGTAATTTTTCAAGTGTGTAGAATATTTAAAATATTTTAAGTATTTTTTTCATGTATAAAATAAGAAATAAATTAGAGTAAGTATTTAATAATAATTACTTTTTTGCAATTTAAATATTTTTTATGCAAAATTCAATTTATGCATGAATATCATAAATATATGTAGAAATAAGTTATTTTGTCACATATTTCTACTTCTTTGAATCGAATATGCACGTCCTCTTGATGTTATACGACTGTATGCTCCAAATTGTTACAAAGCATTTCTCACGTAAAACTTAATTTGTAACTTAAAATCTTAAAAATTCAATCTTAAGTCTGTATTTACTTGAGGAGTTTCACTCTTTGTGAATGAAAAACGAATACGCCAAAGAAAAAAGAGCAAGAGAAGTCGAATGCTTATATTCATGATTGCATAAGAGATATAAGTAAAGCTTATTCTTGAAGAAAGAGAGCGAACAGAAAAAAGCGAGTAGCAAAACATTTTTCTGAAAATAAAAATAAAAAGAAAATATAGAGAAAAAAAGGTTTTAAATAGTGCAAGAGAGAGAGAGAGAGAGAGAGAGAGAGAGAGAGTGAGAGAGAAAGGACAGAGCGTAGCACGAAAGTGCGTATTTTGATACCTACAGGAAAAAACAATTTTTTATGCGGGATCTCTAAAGAAAGTTTGCCCTTTGACCTGGTTTCCTGATGACAATTTACTAACAGCTTTTTTTTGTATGTTTAAAAAAAAATAATGAAAAGTACTGGAAGCATAAAGATATTTCACCTAAAAGAAATTCTGAGATTTGACAAAGTATTTCCATAATAAACATTTTTTTGTTTAAAAAAAATATTTAATTAGGAAATAATGAATAAAACAGATGTATTGATAAAAAATAATTAAGTATTATTAAAAAAGTATGTATGCGACTAAAATTTAGATGCAGTTACATAGAAAGTTGTAAAAAATGTATAATAAATAAATGTTACAATTATTTATTTATTAAAAATGATAAAAGAAAAGATAAATTAGAAGGCAATTTCTTAGTTCATAATATTTGTTGAACGTTTCATTCGCAGCATTAAATACTATTATTTTTACTTTAAAATTAATTCGCAAAGGATATATATAATTTATTTTTTTTACATTTGGACAATCTAAAATAATAATAGAAAATAAAAAATATTGAATAAAAAAGATTAAAAAATTACAATTTTTGTTTGCTTTTGGTCGAATTTCACACTTTCATTGCATTTCTATGTAGAAGAGAATTATGTTTCTAATTTAGTTTGAAATTAGTTTGAAAAATTTTAAAATATATAATAACTGTTCAATAATATTTATCTGGAATTTGAAACATTTACATTTTATTGAAAATACAAAGTTATTATTCCAAATTTGTTAGTTTTTTTTTTCATTTACAAGAGTCGAAAAAATTTTATATACTCGTCAATTATTGTATATAAATAAATGACTGCCAACGATTTGCAAATTTATGCTAATTTGCTTCATCAATTAAGTTCACGTACTTCATTCATTTGGTTAATAAGTAATAGGACATAATTAACGTAATTCAATCTGCGTTAAGCGACTAAACAATGTGCGTTTAGCACGTTGAATAAGTACCAATGTTCTCAAATAATTAAATTAATTGCTAATGTTTTAATATATTTGTATAGAAAAAATATTTCGTATATTAATGTTTAAATAAATTTTATATTAACTGAAATCGATGCTGTACTTTAAGAGAACTAATAGCAGCTTGATGAAATTGATTCTTTTCACAAATTATTCTTCACACATTGTTTTTATTTGAATGATTACTGAAATAAAAATCGTATATGAGATAATTGTAAAAAACTGAATATTAATTGATTAAAAGTCTGCACAAAAAAGTGCTCAAAGTTAACTTTCACTCATACTGTATTAATTTCTGAGATGCTAATTATTATTTATTCAGATCTATCTATTATTCTATAATTTTCATATAATCAGAGAGATAATTATTTAAATTTATGATTTTAACGTTAAAAAAATATGTAATATTATTATTTATCCTAGAATTATACATAATAGCAAATTGACGTATAATTCCACTAAATTTATATTTATCAGATATACTTAATTGGATGGGAGAATTTTGTAGAGAAATTTCTTTTATTATAGAAGATTTTTAGTCATCGAAAAAAAGATATATTTTTATAAAATTAATATTCATATTTGTTTATGATATATTTCAAGTACATAAAAAATATGTAAGTATTAATAAAAATACAATATATTTGAGATATAATATATGCATATATATTTATAATAAGCACCTATAAAAAAATGTTGTAAATTAATTTATTTTCAATTGAATTTTATTTAAATAAAGGAACTATGGTTAATGTCTAATTTTTAACATTATTTTATAATAGTCACAATTATAATAGTAATAATAATTGAATATGAATATAGGTTTGAAATAATAGAAGCCGTTGAAGTTTTTACGTAATATTTCAATCTAATTTTTATAAATATTAATAAATAAATAATCTTTATAACTTTATATATTATTATTTACGTGTATAATAAATATTTTAAATTTTACGTGATAAAAAAGTATGATTTTGGCAAATTAACGATACAGATACAATAGCAATTACAAATACGACTACAGCTTTATTAATATATATTACCATAATTATTATGGTAATATATATATATTTATTTAACTAAATATAAAAATAAATATAACAATATTTATTTTTAAAATACGTTTTAAAAATAAATCGATTGATCATTTAAAAGAATATTATTGATGAAAACTAAAGACTTCCTATAACCGAATCTATCTCTATGGTTTATCATTGATATACGTAGTAACTAAAAAATGAAAATTTGTGATAAAATAATTTTTTCAGATGTACTTATTCAAACTCGACTAGCAAAATTAAAAAATTTTAAATAGGTATTAGAGAGTAGGTTTGTTTTTCTTGAACTACTTTTACAAAAAATAACATCCAAGCAATTGATCACACGTGTATACTTTTATGAATTATAATAAATTGTTATGGGTAACAATCGTGAGATACGATTTGTGATTTTAGTTAGTCTCTCATCGATGATGCTGGAAATCGTAATTTAAAAACTTACCACACTAAGAATAAAGTCGAGCTTGGAACTCCATGTGCCGCGCTCGGGTAATTCTTTTTTAGTATTGGCAACGTGTGTCAAAGAGGAAGAATTGAGCGAGGACCTCGCCCCGTCAGCAGTGCATTCTGGATCGAGTACTTCCGGCTCTCTTTTGGTCACTTCCCCCATTCTGTAATGGCGAGCAGAAAATTTGAAAGCACACAAGTTGTGGAATTGGAGATGCTGCTGATGATGTCGAATGAGTTCTAGTTTACAGACTCTCTGCACATCTATTAAAATCCTTCACAATTCTTGTTCCACTGACCCATAACAACTTATCTGTCTTATAAAAGAAATATAAAAATGAGGTGACTGATGTCTATTATCGCACTTGTGAAAAAGATTAGCAATTTCGAATTTTTCTGTTCTCGACATTCGAATTATCAAAATTATTGAATATAATAAAGAATATTTCTATTTAAGTAAACAAGTATGTTAATACTATGTATATTATCATCGTAATTACAAGCAATTTACACAAAATTCGGGTAAGAGTAAATAAAATACGAAATAACTAAGCTTAGTTGACAGATATAAAATTAAGACCTTTAATTTATATATAAGTTGAAGCCTTTTTTACCGAAAGAATATATAAATGGATGTACTTTTCCACCCCTTCAATCTACTCGGTTGAAGATTTAAAGCCCCTCATAAATATAAATAAAATCCTGACCTATTTTTTTCCTGGTCTTTAACAGAGAAAAGATGACCCTAAAGGTACGATGTATAATAATACATAATACTGATGCGAGTCTTAGGCTCACTACTCAATTGCTAAACTCATGAAATTCTGATAATAATACAGTTTAACATTTCCTTTAAACATCTTTGTAAAGTTCTGTAGAGAAATTTAAGGTATTTTTTATTCATTTTTCATTGATACCATTTTTCGATTGTCTTATTACCTGTTTGGTATCTAATTGTGTTCATTTACAATTTTTAACAATCATTAAACATTTATTTCTTAACTTCTTATTCATATTATACTTGAAATTCGAAAAAGATATAGGATTTGTGATAATCGATAAAAATTTTTTCACTTATTATAATGCTGTTTAAATATTATAGCATTTTAAGATTAATTTCAATTTTATCTGAAACTCATTGAAGATAGTAACATCTGTTTATTTAAATAGATGCAAATATTGTATGATATACATTATTTTGGCCTGTTAAAAACATGCTCAAGTCCCTATGCTAGTAATGAAGCTCATATATGTGTTAACTGTTATTGTCGTTTAATACATAATTCCACAGCACTATCAAGCCTTCTTTTATATTTAGATTATTTCTGTCTCTCGATTTTAAAAGTCAATAAGTATTAAGTTTATTTGCTAAAAGTAGGTAAAGATACAACTCCCTGTTTAAAAGAAAATTTGGGTGAGACTTATTTTTTAAAGATACTTTTAACATATAAGATTACTCTGATTCCTTTTACTTTCAGAGTGATTTAAAAGAATTTAATATGCTAATAATTAATAAAGCTTCTGTAGAGCGAGCGCATTTATGAATTTCAAGTGCTTCTCATTTTTGTACCAGCAGAAAAACTTTGAATTAGTCATAGCAATTGAATGAGCGTACAGATTTTAATAACATACCAAGTTTATAAAACTACTTTCTGGCTTATATTGTTCTTTTATATTGTCATAAGATTATCGAACAGAAACCTGTAAAATTTTAAAGTTTTATAATATAAGTCGCTTAGATCTCTTTTGAAAACTACTTCTTTCTTTTTATCTTAATTGTTGAACAAATCAGAAATAGTATACCAAACACTAAAATTTCATGTATCTACTATCAGTAGGTAATTAAAATAAAATTCATCATAAAAATTTGAAACATAAAACAAATTTATTTATAAGTTCACAAATGTAATTATTACTTTTAATTATATACTATCTAAAGGATTATATAATTCAATTTGACTTTCATTTCGTTTGATTTACATCGATAATATATCATTAACAGATGTCTGAAAAATCAAAACATAATATCTATCTATCTTTTTTCATTATACCGATTTAATTCAAATGATATGTTTGAATCTCATTCTTAACTTCGGATAGAATAAAAATTGTTCTATCTACATTTAGTTTTAAATTAAATGTATATGATGAAAATTACGATTTTAACTAAATTAATTTAAACAAAAGAGAACAGGTAGCCTTCTAAATTTCATTTATTACAAATTTCGACTGAATCTGCAAGTTTTATATCTTACAATTCTTTAGTTTTAATATTTATTTATGATCTAGTGAATTAAAGATTAGGATCGATTATTATGTACTTAATTTTAATAACATTTTTTCATTACTTTGATCCAGTATGTTTTATTTTTACTAATTTTAGTCGAATTCTTCCATTTTTATTATTTTGTATTAGTTTTCAAAGTTAAATTAAAATTAATTATCCGCTAATTATTTTATCTTTATGACAATATTTGAATAAACATATGATACAATGATTCAAACTATCTTTTTTTTTACAACATATTAAAGTAGAAATTAGATTTAGAAGTTACATCCTATTACACACACAAGGATGCAAGTACAACTCACATATTGATATAAGCATATTACAAACGATTGTTTAAAAAATTAGTTTGATTTCTAATTAATATTACATATTTTAATATAATGTACATTATAAGATTTAAATATAAAAAAGGCTAATAACTCAAATTCACTTTTATAATTTGTAAGGGAAGTTAAAAAAACTGCTGTAGTAAATTTAAGTTAAATAAAAGATAAATAATACTTTTACAAGCACTTTAAATGTTTAAAAGTTAGGATAAAGGAAATCCAATTAACTTATCAATTAATTAAAATAAATTACACCTGCCATTATCACAAGGAAACAATGTAAGTTATTATGTTTTCACTATTGATCATATTGTTTTCTTTACAAGTATTAGAATTTGTTCTTTTAAGCGTAAATTGAATATTACATAATTTTTAGACAAATACGATGAATAATTACAATATATTCTTAAAATAAAATATATTTAAATTTTGGTTATTTAGTTTTAATTTTTTAATTAAAATTTTTAATAATAATTTTAAAATATGGTGTTTTCACGAATGCATTGCTTAAATATAATTTTTTTAATTTAGCTGATTTTTTATTTATTATAAATTTAGATATTGTCTCTGTATTGATGAAAGAACATTTTTACTCTCTCTCTCGATTAAATTTTCAATATTACTTAAGCAAAAGTGAATATATTATTTACAAATATTTTGTTTTATTACCATATAAAAAAATATAAATTAGTTTAATTAATAAGATCTTTTTAGATGTTTGCCAAAAATTGTAAGCATTATTTTTCATGTAAATACGTATTAATTTATAATTATTTTGTTTTATTGTGTTAAGTAATTATTATAATATTGTAATGATTGCAATAATTATGATAAAGTATTAAATTCGCTAAGCATTTATTGTAATCGGTTCGAATAATAAATTATATCAAATAAATATTTTTATTTCAAGACATGTTTTTTAGAAACAAAAATAAATCCTGATAAATTAATATTTTTTATTAGTTTTATTATTTTTGATATTTTGAAATAAAGGTTCAGTATTAGTAAAGTATACTTCTAATTATTTTTATGGTAGTAAAGTCATTATAATCTTGAAAGTCAAGTTTTTAGCCAAAAATACAGATAAGCTCTAGATATTCAGCTATTTTCTCATATATATATGTATATTAATTACAAGAATTCCCTTGAATATTATTCAACGAAAGTCAATGCATAACGCTTATGTATTATTATATCATCGTGGGCTTTGCTCGTTTTCCTGGTGCGAGATAATTGCGAAATGCAGCAATGCTCGATATTTCTGGACGAACACATCTGTGCAATTTAGCAAATGTATTCTCCTGCGCTTACATACATGCATATATGGCATTCTTATACAGAGAGAGCTTGAATATATATTAGCGTTAGCGGAAGCAGAGAGAGAATAAATGCACGGCGCAGGGTGAGCAATTTTACAGGTCGTAGGATAGTTTCCTGAACTCACTCACTCTCTTTCTATATATATATATATATCTTCCTTGGTCCGAATATCTATACAAATCTACTGTGGAAATCAAGGGAAGCTCATAGCCCAACAATGGTTTAATCGCTCCACTTTCAAATAAAATTTTTAACGCGTTTTCTGGAGCGTTATAATCGATCTAGCATTGCAATTTTTTCTCTCCTCCTCTTTTTCTCACTTTTTTACTGACTATACTTCTATCAAATGTATAACCGATCTCTTTCTTAATTTGAATAGTTATGTGGGAGTCGACTCGTCTCAGCGTGACCTCTCTTTCATTTCCCAGTGCGATATAACTGACCGTTTGGACCGCTTTTTGTCAACCCCTCCCATTCTGTTCTCGATAGTAGACCTGCACACAGTTCTAAGATATTAGCCTTTTACGCGTAAAAAGTGCAAGCATGCTTCTTTTCTTTCTGATTGACATTGTGGAGCTCTTTCTAGCAACTGCTTTAATATGTGTATTTATATGACAGACTTTTAGCAGAAGGGTAGTTCAAATTATTGAAATTGAATCAATTAATTTTATTATTTGAGATTTACATGTGCCTCTTTAGGCTATACTTGATGCATTTTAGGAAAGTCTTATTCTTTCTTTTATGTTTCTTAAGTGACATATTCTGTTTTTATTTTTCATTTGACCCTGTTTTCTGGATCTCTATTGCATAATATATCTGCATTAACGGGTACTCGAACTTGTATAAGTATGCATAAGCGTGTGTGTACGTATAAATCGTTGGGTGCTATGAAGATCCACTACTCTTTTGTTATTTAGGAAGCGGTGAGTCGAGGGGAAGAAGAAATAATAAAATGAATAATAGAAGTTTGAGATTGCAAAAGAAAAAGAAAGGCAGGAAGAGCGAGAGAGAGAGAGAGAGCGAGCGAAAGATAAAGATTACAGTGTCGTTTATTTATGAAATGATAATGTTCATATTTGTACAGGGTAGTCCATCCGCTATCCTTGGACGAAAGCCAGTTTTTCTTGCACAGCGAAAAATCTTTTGTTCCTCGTATTTTCTCTGTCTCTCTCTCTCTCTCACTCTTCCAGGGGTTGATACGCGGCTTCTTTCGAGCGCACGCTGTGTGAATTCTCTCAAAGACGCTTTTGTCTATTTCGTATATTTTCTCCCAACTGCGACTCGCGTACTTTTGTTTTTTTTCATTTTTCCTTTATTTTACTTTTCTTCTTTGATATTTGTATTGCCATTACTACCCCCGTATCATGCATCTTCCTTTTTGTTTTCTTCTTTTCTTCTACGTTTTTTCTGTTACAATTTTTTGCATTTCGTACAGGTCGCCAGAAATTGATTCCCATAATGAATAGTTTGTTCGAATGATTAGTTTTAAAAACATTTTCATTTTTGTGTATTCATGCAGGCATATTTATACATCTTGAAAGTATACATACTTACATGTATGTGCAAGTACTGCAGAGAACGGTTGTATGTATTTGATGAATTAAGATCGAAAGAGCATGTGCGTGAGTGAACTGTAAAGACGCACAGAAAAATGGAACGTAGGAGAAAAAGCTTGAAAGTCCAGATACTTGTTCAGTCTATTTAAGAAAAAGGAGCATAGGTAAGTGGGTAGATGCATTAGTAGTTGAACGAGAGAGGTGAAAGAGAGAGAGAGAGAGAAATAAGGCAGATAAAAAGAGAAAAAACAATGACATTTATTTAAATTTATCGATAACAAACCTATCCAATTTTCATAATCGTTGATTCCGGCGTTATGGGTATAAAAAAGAGAACTAGAGCATGAATTTGGCAGTTTTCAGGAGAGAAAGCTACGAAAAATATGTCGGAATAAAAATACGAACCATAAGAACAAATTCAAGAGAATAAGAGCAAGAATCGGATGTAAGTAAGAATTGAGACGCGCTAATATGTATGTCCGGCAGGGGTTCCACGTAATAAATATCATAGCCTTCTGAGCTCTGGGCTCCCTCTTCCTCTTCCACGCTCATAAAAAACAGCTATATTCTAATTAGCCGAGACCGAGCTTTCGTTCTCTCTCTCACTCCCTCTTTTTCTGTTTCACTACTTCACTACGTTGTATTTAATGTAGATCCCTTTTATAATCCTGATTGCATATGCGCGCCCGTTCTGAACAGCTCGACAGCTCGCATACTCTCATGCATGCATACGCGCAGAGAAATTAGAGTAGTCCACCCAAAAATGGCCTAGTCCTATGAATTGCTAACCGCCGCGCCGCCGCTACTCATTTGACCGCTCGTCCCTTAAAGAACTAAACGGGGAACATCTTGGTGACCATCTCATTCCTCAGCTATTGACGATCGCGGTATAATGAATGGTAGCGACGGGAAAAGATACGAAAAAGATGAAACAAGAAACGAGCCAAAGTAAATACGCACCTCAGTCGCGGGACAAAGGACGAGCGTCGACTGATTCTTCGATGACAACGACAGCTGCAGCACTGCTTGCCCTCTCGCAGTCTTTACACGACAGCGACTCGATGCCTCTCCCCCACACCCCCCTACCAAAGAGTCCTTTGTAGGGGACTTCCTTCTTCCCTGAGCGCTTTTCCCCACGGAGAATCGTGGACAGCGTCTTACGCTCGAGCGTCAAATCTCTTTGAAAAGTGGCGCCACCCGAAGCCAACACTTGAGCTGCAGCGGGATGCGGCTCAAAGAATCAAAAAACTATACCAATAATGCGAACTTGTGCGAAGCTCGTAGACAACTGGCTTTCACGATGAGTCGGCAACACCCCTGCACCCCAAACGAACTCACCTCGCCCCTCTCTTGCTGTGGCATTCCCCTACCCCCGGCCTGCTCCCTCGCTGAACGTGTCTATCATCCTCTTTATGAGCAATAGTGCATTATCAGAGCTGGAATGTAACGCAGGGGCGCCAGATACACGAGCTTGCATTCGAATAATGCGTGTGTGGGGAAAAAGATCCTTCGGTAGGAACGAGCGTCGCGGCGCGCGCGCGCTATTTCATCGACGCGCGGCAACGGCGATGCTCGCAAGACTAGGAAGTCTCTATATCCGGAGGGGCTCCGGGCTACGCATCTACACGTGACACCGATCCGTCCCCGCATCCGTTTACCGCCCACCCGTTGACTTTTCTTATGTGCGCTATATGCCTGCACTGCCAGATTCAGGTTGGCCAAACATCGAATGTCGATCTCCGTATTTAACCGCGTCTGTTTTCTCCTGGGGCAGATGTTATTGTTTGGCTACACTCGTGGACTCTTTATTTTTCAGCGTAAGTTTCAAGGTGCAGGCTTTTTTATTTGTCACACATTACATATAAATAAGTTCAATTTATAATCTCTATCGATTAATGCAAAACAATTGCAAAAACTAACTTGAATTATTTATGATTACATCACAGTCGTTTATCATTCAGAATATCGCAAGAGCAGTAAAAAATAGCAATAAAAGCAATGATGTTATATATAAAAATATTGATTTGTGCAAACAGATCTATTTTGAAATTTGAAATTTTTAGTTTCGGTAAAAACACATCCAAAATTATGAATCAGATTGTAGTTTTTTCAAAAATTTCAATTTTCTCAGATTTTATTAAAAATAATTGTGTATATTTGAAATCAATAAAATATAAATTCAATTACGGAAAGTTTTAGATGTAGATAAAGTTATAAAAATATGGTATATTTTTATAAATTCTATTAGAATCTTTCCACCGTTGTTAAGAAAAATACTTGAAATGTTTTTATAATTGCGGGTAAATTATTATAAATATAACAAAAGAAATTCTGATTTAAAAAGTTATTCCTTCGGATTATATCATAATTCAAAGGTTTGCTAATGTAATACTAAAGTTTTTTGTCTTTTTCTTACTCTGCTACTCTAATAGCATATTGATTTTTCATAAAAGAATAAATGATAAATTAATTGTTTTTTCTATTAGATTTGCATTTTTTATTTTTATTCATTTACATCAAGTTGTTCATAATTCTTTGCATACATATCAAAGAAAGTTCTTGAATTTAGTTTCAGATTACAAAAATATTATATGAATAAATCGAAGTTGGTTGCAATTAAAAGTGCAATGATATTTAAGTGGTTGTTTTTTCGACGCATGGGAATCATATGAAATATGTTTGAATACAGATACAAATTAACGAACTCGATAGAAAAATGGTCCAAATAGAAGTGAAATCAAAAAATAAGTTTGCTTATACCGATCGACTGGAAAAGTATTTAAAACAGGACGCTCTATCAAGTCAATTTGAAACTTTCTCTTTAACTAGATTACACCAATGCACCTGAGTGTTAACACGGATTTCTATGCAGTTGTCTCTTTTTGAGAGACATTCACGGAAAGCTATTATCCCTTTCTGCAATAACTCGTCTTTTTTCATTCTCTTTTTCTCAATTATTTGTACAGGACATAGAAAAATTGTAATTATTTAAATGCTCTTGTGCTGCTTCTTTCTTCATTATCGGACTATAATTTTTGGAACAAATGAATGTACTTATATAAAACGAATATAAATATCTCCATCGACTTCTTGCTTATGTTCGTAATTTAAAAATAGAATTGATCAAGAATTTTAATATCTCTATTTTATAATTGGTTAAATTTTCTCCTCTAATAAAATTTAAAGAATGTTTGAAAACAACAAATTTAATATTCAAAAATATAATGTAATTTTATCTCAAATTTTCATATACGTAGTGAATATTTATTTTTATCTGTAAATTTGATGAATTTTAAAATTTTAATGTATAAAAGTAAATTACAATTTCCTTTAGAAATCATAACAGCTTACTAGATTAATATATTGAACGAAAAGTTGTTCAATCTGTAATGAAAATTGTTTCTCACAGTGCAATTCTTTACTATAGTTCAAATATTTTTTAGACTGGTAAATATGTATCATAAAAGAATTTTTCATTTTTGTTTACGTTTACAGAAGACCTTGTACATATTTCTATTATTCCTTATTAGTGAATCAACATTTCACAATCAACATCATGATCAACATTTCCGACAAGCAGTTTTAGAAAATTACAGGGCCATATAAGAATAAAGTTTGTATTATTCATTTATTTATGTTATGTATTTAATTAAGAACAATTTCAGTATGTATATGAAAACGTTACATTTGATAATATTTTATAATTAATGTGAAAGAAGTTTTCCGTAAAATTTTGCGAAAATACAATTGTTAAGTTGATATGATGTATGAAAAAAGTGTATTTAAAGTTTTTGTCTCATGTATTATCAAATGGAAATTGTATTATTAAAATATCAGTATCTGTATAAATTCTCTATATCAGACAGTTGCAAGTATTTATGTATTTGACAAAAGTTTTCACTCAGAAATACAAGAAAGATATATTGACAAAACGGCAGTCATGAATCATTTTTATTACAAATTTTAAATTATTCATAACTGGCTAATTCTAGCAATAATGTTAAAACTAACAATTATTAATTATGAAAAATACTGCAATTTAAACATATGAAATAAATCAATCATTTAATTTTTTATTTAAAAAATTGTAAATTTATAAATGATCGTTCTTTGCTTTATCAAGTTGTTTTGTTGTAGTTGTTTGAAAATTTATAATAATATAGGCATTATTTTAAATAATTTTTATTATTAGTATTAATTAAATATTGAGTATATCCTGAACAAAATAAAGTACAGTATAAATGAAGAAAGAAAATTATAAAACACGTGAGGATGTGGTATAAATAAATCGAATCTGAATATAATTAAAACATAATTTAAATATAATTTGAATAAATCGAATATAGAATGGTTATATGTAAAATTCATTTATATTTAGTTTTATTCTTGCATTTTATTTTCTGTCACTTAACATTTTTCGTTGCTTTTTCGGATTTCGTTAATTGCATTTAAAAATAATGTATTTTGGATTACAAAAATCTAGATAAACACATAAAATTTTCTAAGCTATAATATATCATTACATTCAAAGCATACGTGACTTACATTATTTTGCTAAATGGCATAAGATACATAATTAAATTACATAAAAGACTTTATTAAATACAATTGCTAATGTTGATAACATATTGCGAATAGTGGTAATGTACAACTTGAGGTTACAGAATAGTTTTTTTCACAATATGTATAATGAGTTTTGTAGTTATCATTTCACATTCATTAGGCATATTTGAACTTATTTTCTGTTTTATACTGTAAGAACTTTGTAGAATTGTTTTATGGCTAAATACATTTGTGGTGCGCTATTGCGTTTGCTGTTTACGCGGCATTGCTTTGTACTACTTTGCATTTCTCTACTTGCAAAAGTAGCACTTGTAAAAGAGAAGAACAGAAGAACCGGAAAATATTTAACCATTTGACTCATTGTGTTAGTTTATTTTTAATAAGGTATTATTATAAATCACATATTAATTTTATAAAAAAGAACAAGCGATAATTTAAGAGACGTTGGATGCAGTTAGTCGTTAAAGCGTCGTTGGATTATGTGTGTGAATATCATATTAGGTTAACCGGCTGATTGAAGTACCATCTGCGTTCACTCAGCTTATGCAGTCGATTCCGTGTAACGGTAACCCAAAAATGTCATAATTTACATACCATTCATAGCCTTTGTTTATTTCTTGCCTTATTATCAAATATTCATCAACCGGACAAAATGAATTTTTTAAATTTCACAAAATTACTATTAATTGTCCGTAAACTTTCTTGATGTACTTTAAAAGTCGCAAAAAGGTATTGAGGTTATAATTTGTTACAGGTAATTTGCTAGCTTATTTATTTCGAGACTTTGAAGAAAATAAATTACGAAAATCTAGAATGAGAGCTAGTGGAGGCATGTTTGATGTCCATGAATTTGGTAAACGAATGCGTCGTTTATTCGATGGAAATTATTCTTATCGGAAATTTCTTCTGTTCATTGTTATTTTTGGAAGTTTCGTTTTGTATGTTGTTCCTTCATTAATTCAGTGGCTGTTTTCTGGTAGCAAGGAGCCTATTGAAGGTTAGATTGTGAATTTAATTTTTCTCTTAATAATTGTTTAAAATTTTTAATTATTGTGTAGCATACGAGGAGCATTGTATAAATGAAAAATTGTCTAGCTTCTATTTCGATTCCATCGAATACAATGCAAATATTTTATTTTATCCTCCAAAAGAGGAACAGCATCTTTACTTACCGTATGTAGGAAATGGGATTTTTGGTATTCCAATACAGGCCAAATCTTGGCTATACATAAAAAATGGTAGAACTTTGTCATTACCAGTAAAGTGGCAGCCGCTTATAATTTATCAGATCTCAGAAGATACTTCTTACCAAGAAGCAACCGTTACTCACTATACAAAAGGAATTGTTTATAAATATCAGTGTTTCAGAGTTGGTTATCATATAGATTATCAATATTATGCTCACCGTGAACTCGAAGGAATTTTTGTTCAAGAAATAAAAATATCAAATTCTTTGAGTACTTTACAAGAATTATCATTTAAATCTCAAGCATCTGTTCATTGGAGTGATTCTCAAATGGATTCAGTCAAGTATTAAAGTTTTCTTTTTCTATTTCTATTTATTATATGTATCTAAAACATAATAAAGTATATAATCTTTTCTTTTTTAGAATACTAGTCGAACATACCAATCATCAATTTAATTTAGAATCAGGATATATTGCTGTACCAAATTCTAACAAAGTTGTAGCTATAGTAATAGTTTATCAAGCTGTTCAAAAACGGATACAAGCTAAAGCAAGAAGCTCAATCAAAATGGAATATTTATCCAGTATAAAATATAGTGAACTAATTTTAATGGAACAATTTGCTCAGGAAAGGGATGCAATTAGAGAAAAAGCTATTGATGTAAAATTATTATCAAATTAATACTTATTCATATTTGAAAGTAAAATTTTTTTTAAGCAAGACATTTCTATCAAAGTTTTATTAAAAAACAAATGAAATTATATAATTCAAGTTTTTTATTTTCTTTCAATTATTTTATGCTTATATTTAATTACATACTAAATTTCAGTTTGATTAAGAATAAGTCAAAGAATTTATTCATGTTAAAATGAATTTTTTCTTCAATTATTTATTAAAAGATTTTTTCTAGCATATGAGGAAAGCTCTTATTAAACAACGTAATGGAAGCTTAAAGGAAAGTCACATAACAACATGGCAGCGGTATTGGCATTCTGGTTTTAGGATAAGTGATTCTAAAGCAAAAGGAGCAATCAATGGATACAAAATAAATTCAACAATTTATTATGTTTTAAGTCAGGTACCAAAATCATTAGCAGATGTTGAAAAAAGTCTTATCAATAATGAAGGCTGTTACCGAGGACATCATACTTTGTAAGTTAATGGTCCATCCTAATATAAAATTAAACCTTAGAAACAAAAGAAAATATTTATAGAATTTTTCTAAAATTGCAACAGAGATGCACCTCGTTTATGGAGAGATACTTCAACAATCGAAATGATAAATGAATTGGTTAGAGCATGGTCTATAACTCTTGAGAAACAAGGATGTCACAGATTGATGACTGGTAATCCTTCAGCTGTATTACAAGCTATAGTTTTAAGTCTTGGAGGCTTAAGATTCAGCAATCAACATCTAGAATTTAATATTGATCCTCAACACTTACACAGGGACTTTTTATTTAGGTAAATAATGATATTTAAAATGATGTTGGAAATTCAGTTTCGATGCAAAAGAGTTCTTTTTGATATTCTATGATATTTTTCATTTTATGCCTATTTAATAAAATTACATAATATCTTGAGATTGTACTTATCTTATAAAAAAATACTATTAAAATTTGAAAATTAGGAAAAATATAATTAAGATATTTGTTGTAAATATTATTTGTGTCTCATTTATAATTCATATTTGTAACTTGCTTTTTCTTGCACAGTAAGAAATTTCATTAAACATTTATTTTATTTTATAAATAGGCATTAAATCAAATGAAAAAGATGATTACATTTAAATTTCCTTTACGCATTTATGAATTACGTACATTCATAAATTTCTTTTACATTACTTTAAAATGTTTGTAATATGTCTTGTAGAAGAATAAGTTATGGGAATGTTACACATCTTAATATTTCGGTCACTGTTAATGAGGATAATCGAGCCGTTCTAGGCGTAGCTACTGATCGCAGTGATAGCGTGTATTTTGGATGTGATGCTGGTTGCTTAGATGCACCAGTTCCTCTCAGTCAATCTTATACCAATTTTCCAGTAAAACTTACTAAGCCTTTAACAGCTATCTTATATATAACTTCAGATTATCATCATATGCAAGATCTACAAAATGCTTTACATGTTCATGCTGTTGATGATGGTGAATGATTTTTCTTATAACTACTTTCTAAAATTAAGATATTGATAATTTATTTATCTATTTATTTAATTTTATTATAGCTCCAGCACATGACCACCACGTTATGGCATTACATAAACATGGTCATCAGTTAGGTGGCTTACCTACCTCTTTCTGGGTGAGCATATGTTTCCTTATCATCGTGTTCCACTTGTTTCTATGTAAATTGATCGTCTCCGAATATTGGGATCAAAAAGAACGTGGAAAAGTGAGATATAATAAACTATAAGTATTGTAAATAAATTTTATACCGCTCTTGTTATCCATTGTGTAAAAATAATATATTTTTACACAGTTATTAAAAATGAGAGAGATGTACAGGCTGCGATATTGTTATCTATTCACAAGGGTCGACTAATCCATTTATTATTATTATTATTATTATTATTATTATTATTATTATTATTATTATTATTATTATTATTATTATTATTATTATTATTATTATTATTATAAAAGAATATTAATTATTGATTTATTCATTTTAATTAGTCACTTTAGTCATTTAAGAAAATAATTATAAAATGTGTACATCAATTTTGAAAAATATTATAGGCAGGGTAATGAGTTTTCGAATGTAAACGATTTTTATACTTTCGGTAATATTTATTTAAATTAGCATAATTTGAACTTATATAAACGACATATAAAGTACATAAAACAATGCAAATGTTTAAATTAAAAGAAATCTATGGTGCAATAATATAACTAGACATTTTTAATTTTACATAAATAATTAGTACGTTTAAAGAAGTGAAACATGTTTCTTTTCAGAAATACCATTTAACATTCTCTTACTTTTATATTTCAAGTTCATACATATATATTTGATGTATACGACCAGTCATTATACATATTTTTATTTTCCTTACACAAGTAATACCGATTGTAGAATATGTCATTTCTTACTTTATAAGTTTTTAATTGCAGTTTTCTATAAATCTCTATCGAACAATCACGCACTAACAATCAGAAAAACTAATTTTTATAACACTTACATGTAAAATGTTCTTTTTGATATTGTTCTTATTTCTAAAACGGTACAGTGAGCTTCTGCGGCGTATTGTTTTAATTTTTCTCTTAACAAATTTCAAAATTAAAAAAATTTATAATAACAAATTTCATCTTTTTTTTACAAAATAAATATATGTTTATTTATTTTAAAAAATACTTTGGATATTCATTGAACCTATGTTAACAGAGGATGCCTGATTACTGGCAATTCAAACCATTAAAAATAGTAAATACAGTTTTATTTTAAGTATCTGTAAATGTTATTACAAAGTTATAATTTCTTGATCTTAGAATTAAATTATACAAACTTATAAAAACATTTTTTCGTACAAAAAATTACAGATTATTAACAAATTGACAACAATTCAAAAATATTCACTGTAACTATGCATATTATAATAAACAACCTAATAAATAGTAATTATCTTTCAGTAAAAAATATATGAAATTTTACTTAATACATAACTTTTTAGCCATATTTCTAGGGTACATAATCACATAATTGTAATGTTTTGATCTTCCGTAGTAATTATTTCTAAAAGGATAACGTACATATTTGATACTTCACTAATGAAAATATCAGGTAATTTTCCCGACGTTTTTAATTTTTATTATAATTTATTAATTCGACGGCTGGTAAATTAATTTCGCTAGTGTACCGATCTTTCGACTTTAATATTATATAAATTACAGCATATAAATCATTAATAGTGATTCATGATTCTTACAATTTCTTTATAAGCGATATTTTTATGTACATACTATACATCGAATCTCTAAACGAAAGAACTTATTAATGTTGCATTAGCGATGGTTTATTTTTTTATATGTCTAGAAAGTATAAATTATATGAAATTTTTATGAGTTTAATGAATGCGTGTGCGTGAAGTATAATGTGAATAAATAACGAAGAATCCATTCACGATACGAAATCTCAAATTACGTTATTAGATATATGTAAATGTAAAGAAAAAAAATCCAATGATAAAAATGAATTATTAGAGCATTAACATTAGAGTACACTTTTCTTTGACGAGTTTTGGAATAATAATATTCTTATTTAGAATTATAATTTTGTTTGTATGATTAACATCTGACGTAAAAACTATACTGTTTATTATATATAGTGTATATATGTTTTTTGAAATAAAAATCTGTTTGACTTTCATTACATATTTATAAAAGTACCCTGATAAAAATTCGTCCAAGTTTAGTTATGGTATGACGACTCTATCGTTTGTCGACTATAGCATCACGTAGAATTTAATTCTAAGTTATATAACTATTATGAAATTTTAATGCGTAAGTTTTGATAAACATATTAAGTTAGTGTCACGCTACAATGCAGTTTAAAAGTTAATTTTATCTTAAATTTGTAAATATTGTATTTAACATAATGTTTAAACTATAATACATAGTAATTTAATAATAATAATAATGTTAAAATACTGTCAGAATGCAGAAAATGGAAATACGATATATGATATAAATAAAACTTAAGTGCGGTGTAGATACATTGACATTACAGAGAAAATGTTCGAATAATCATATTTGAAAAATCATGTAAAGTAACTTCTGCTTTTTTTGTTTTATATATATGTTCTTATATGTTATGAATCATTTTAAAAAATTTCAAAGCAAATTTTAACAGATATATATAAAAAAGCCGAGATTTGCAAATGTAGTTGTTTGCTAAATATTGAATCCTGCAAGATCTTATTTTACAATAGTATGATAGTTTTTTCAAATTTTAAGGATACTAAGTATATCTTTAATTATGTTTCATTAAAATATGTAAATATTTGTGGAGAAGTAATTTTCTAGAACAACTATCTTCAGTCGAAGTTTTTTATTTTATACTTGAATATAAGTAAATAAAGTTTGTTAAAATGAAAAATATTAAAATTTAATACTTTCATAACAGGTTTTTATATGGATTTTTATTTTAGGAGTTTTTTTATAGGATAATTATTAAGTCTGACTAAAAGTGCTTCTCATACTCAAACGTTTGATAAATTGTAAAAATAATGCATTTTAAAAATTTCTTTTAGGTATTAACAATATTCATCTCTATTAAAAGAACCATTCTAAAAATATGATAAACTATGCGAATTTTAATTGAATACACAGTAGAAATATGAATTTTAATATTTTTTAATTTAAAAAGATTTTATTTTACATTTTTGAAAATAACTTCTATAGTGTATTAATTATTAAAATTATTTTAACGAAAACATTACAAACAGATATAATATTTTTTTCAAATATTTTTTACTTACTCGTGTACGCATAAAATCTTGCATATTGCAAGTTTTAGTTAGACTTCTAGTTCTACTTTGATATTATCACCAAAAGTCTTTCTTATTTTTTTTATATATATTTATTATACAGAGAAGATTACTTCTACTTGTTTGAAGATTTTATCCATCATGCCCACACTATGTAATACTTTTAAGCAATATAATCAACTTTTAAAGATATTCATCTTTGGATTATATTTTACTTAATTTAACTATATATACACCTAGAACTTTACATAAATAATACCCTAACTTGTATGATAATTTGTACAAGCATCGAAAGCAATTGTATCACCATTAATGATTTATTTACAGTTTTAATGAACTTTCATTTTTATTGATTTATTTTATATTTGCATACGTTGTTACATACTAAATATAGGCGCAATACAATTATTTATTATAATAAATAATAAGCAAGTTAATTCAAACTAAAAAAATTAAAATTACTTACCCTTTGAAAAGTTATAATTTACTATTATGTAATATTTAAATTGATTATTTATTCAACTTATAATTGTTTTACGAAAAATGACAGCTTAAAATTCAGTGGATATTTGAATATTACGCACTATATTTCACATAATATTATTTATTTTTACGTTGTCTGTAATCTTGTGTTATTTATATAACGTAAAAGTATTGAAGTACATTACGATAAGTTAGTAGAATTTATTTTATCTGTTATTCTAATTAAATGTCTTTTATAACGAATTTTTATAAATAAAATATAATAAATTCTATACGTTTAGATGTTTCGTAAGAGTTATGAAAATAATGAAATATCAACATAAATACTAATTTCCATCCATAGTTTGTTGAATGAATAAAATCGATATCAGTTTTGTATAATATCAAATTATAAAGCATCATAAAAGAGCTGGTTAATTTGCAATTCATAAAATGATATATATAAACAAAAATATACATATAAAGTGTTTCATATGGCTTTTTATTATACGCATACACATGTAATCTATTTTGCACACTTTTAGTAAAATATTTTAACTGCCCTATCATAAATATACTCTAATTGAGGTAATGTTGTATACTAATATATTAATATTTCGATATGAAAAAATCTTTATTTTCATCAAATTTTTTAATTAATTCGGTTAAATCAAGAAATAGAAAGTAAAAATATTGATAAACTTTTGCATGCATTACTATGCGCATGTTATTAATAATTCAGATAATTCATAATAATATTAAATTTGAGATAAATTAATTTATAATATAAAATAATTTGTTTTTAAAGTAAAAAATCAATATTTATTTTATTCATTTTATGTCGAAATTATTCTTTAATTTTTGAAAAATTTAATATCTTATATAGCAATTTTTCTTGAGACTGCGATATCATCAAGATTTGTTATCACTTAAATATACATTTTTAAATAGCATATAAGAATTTTTATCACGAGAAGACCATTAGTTATTTTATTTTCTATTTACTTAATTGTTTACACCCTCGGATATCGACTAATATATAGGCTATCTATTGTAAATATTTATGTTTGGTTACGTAATAGTTGTGACGCATGACAATTGTCTGAAAAAGGATAAATTTACTTAAAATACAATTGAAAGTTTTTGAAGGGAAATAAAATAAAAATTGTAAGAATATATTTATAAAAATATAAAATTTAAAAATAAAAAAATTTAATTTGAAATCGGTTTTCATTTTTATAGAAGTATTAGAAAACATTCGTTAATTTTATAAATTACACTTTAAGATTAATTAGTACCGTGTAATTAATTTTCTATGTTTTAACTAGACCTTTTTTATATTTATAAATATTTTTGTAGAAATTGCAGTCTCAATGCATTCTCTTGCGATAAGGAAGCAGTTACTTGTCTAATTTTTATAATACTCACTATCCAAATAAATTTGTATATCATATATTTTTGTACATTTTTTGTATATCGTTAACGATAAAGAAAATATTTTCAACAAAAACGATTATTTTCTGTACAAGCTATAATTAAATTAAAAATCTTTAATAAATTAGCACACGAATGTATATTACGAACCAACTAATATACATTTTTCATAAAATTCATCTAGAATAAAATTTAATTGTAATAGATAATTCACTTATTACATGTAAATAATTTTTCTCATTATTTTATACATAAATCTTTATATAATTTTCACTTATTTTGCTTTTATTTTTAGAAATAGTATAAAGTTTTTCGTCGCAGAACATATTGTTTATCGTCACTGCGACTTAATAAAACTAAGAAAAACGAAGAGCTATAGTACCTAAACCGAAAATATTAGATTTCCGTATGGTTGTGTAAATGTGCAGCTGTATTTCCTTAAAATGAAATGTACGTGTACACACACAACACACACACACAAAATGATTCGCGAGATATCGATACTCAGGCGCGAATCAAATTACTATACAACGGCCCTTATTCGTCTCTAGCTTTCTTTATATTTCTCAATGCAAAGAGGTAAATGGAAAGGTACTTTTCATCGAATTTCGTCCTACTCGACAAATTGACATGATACGGTTATCGGGCAGTATTTACCTTTTTTGTTTATTCGACCTTATCGAAAAGCGTTTGCGATTTTCGCGCGCATCTATGTACATAAAATAGTATACGTCATATCGATAATCTATATAAAATAAAGGAATGTTTACCGCGTGTTACGTAGAGAACGTCAGAGCCATTTGTGTTGGTATGCATATTTTGTGCTTACCATTAATAATTGTTTAACGGTGCAAATCCTTTTTCATGTATGGATGTCTATAAGATCCGTGGAAGACTGCTTAGTGCAATAAGTTTTCTTTCTTTTTCCTTTTCTGCATATTTACTCAAATAAAATTTATTCAAAGATAAATCCCATAATATATGGAATGTAGACTTAGATAATTAAATTTTTAGGAAAAGTAAAGTTTTCTTTTTTTGAAAAAGGACCCGATTGTCAGCTTTACGCATTTCAAAATGTCTGTCGCTTAAAACTATGATGCATACTTTTCAATTTGTGTTTCCAACGTTTATTTCTTATACATATTAAAAGATATGTAATTATTAAAATATCAATTCATTATATAATTTAATTGAATATGATAGGTATATTATAATATCTTCCGTTAAAAATTATATTATATTTTCAACTGTTATTTTCTGATAGAATATTATCAATTCTATATTTATTTAGATTTTGAAGTAATTCTTTAAAAAATATTAGTTAACGAGAGATAAGGAATTTTAAATATAATATTATATTTATAATATTTAATTACTTGAATTTGTTATGTGTAATTTTGAATTAGAAATCAAGCAATTAAAGAAACATTCAAAATCTTTATGCTAATTGAGTTTTAAATAAGACTCGTACTTCAAAATGTTACTTATATAATGCAGTGTAAAAATATTCTTTAATTAATAAAATCGAAAATTCTATGTATTGGTGTAGTCTTTCATGTAATTTGTACGAATCATTTATATTTAAACTAATTTTACGATACAAAGTCACTGCCAGTTCCTTGTGATAAAAAAATGCAAAATAATCTCCAGGGATCTATCGTAAATTCATTTGATTGTTATGCATGTCATGCATCATTGAAAATAATTCTACTCATTGTAATTTTTCTTTTAACGCGATAATTCTGTTACATCGAAGCATCAAAATTATTGCACTAAGAACATAAAATTAGTTGTTTTGTACTCATTCAATAGAAGAAGATTCACAAGGAAGATATTTGAAATACTTATCCGGCTCGAATAACGTTTATTTTTATTCAGTTTTATTTGAATAATACTTTTTGAATTTAGTTACTTTCTTTTGCATTTCGAATAAAAAATATAAAATTGGGAATTTCTATTATAATTTTTATTGCATTTTGGCACGTTTATTTAATGACGATGAATTTAATTATAATTTTTATATAGAGGAACTGAGCATTTATATCAATTTTTTGATTTAAATTTTTTGATTGTTTTATAAACATTTCGGCTGTTTTTTACATACTTGTTATTTGGGTATGTAATCAATGCGGCTCTTGCTTTTCTGTCTAAATGGAAACTGTACATACTTAGTAATTATGTTCTTCTATAAAATCGTTATATTGTTATCAACAATGAGATATTTAAAAATATAAATAAATTTGTAATAATTTAGTATTATTTAATGTATTATATATTATGTACGCAATATAAAGCTATTTTCTAATTTTTAGTTTGAATGACATTTTTAATCATTCGTAAATAACGTTTTTTTTATTATTTACGTTTGTACCTGGAATCAATTGATTATAAATTATTGTGTAATTCTATAAAGATTCTAAATTGAAAAGAACTTATGAATTCACGAGTTTCATTGAAAATTTTTCGAATAATAAGAAAAAATCTTAGAATATTAATGTTCATGAGTATACTGAAACATCCGCTTCTTTACGTTGTATTACATAAATCATTGACTTCAGGAAAGTGTGTCGAACGTTTTTAAAGTTCAGCTTTTCGTCGTACTATAAAGCATTTCAAAGCTCTTAGTATAATCTTTTTTAAGGGTTTGTCTCCACGATATATTGTAGCTCATAGCAAAAGTTTGAATATATGGCAAAATGTAGTACATATAGTATAAGAAACATTATTTAATCTTTTCAAAAGTATACATTATAAATAAGATTTTGTTTTAATCTAATATATGTAAGATTCCAATGTTTCGTGTTTTAAATGAGAGAGAAAGATTATAATAATGACTACATTGCGAATATTATTAAAGCATTTTATCAATATTTTTGAAATTTAATGCAAGTAAAAGATTCTCGTTTATCATATTACTTATATAATTTATAAATATGTAATATATAATATTGCATATTTCTAATCTGTTGTGAAACGATGAAATTTTTCTATAATTCCTAGTTAAAATTGGAATTATTGAAAAGTTGTTTAATGCTATTGTGTAGTTGTCATGTAGCTTGTATTAAAGTAATTGAGCCTTCTGGAGCAATGATAGGACATATCGATTTTCAAATGGCCTCTGCAGTCAATCTATCCGGTAAGGCTTCTGGGACCATCTGCAATCGAAATTCTCTCTTACTGCATTCGTACATATACGAATGATTCATTAAAAGTAACCATGTAATAAATGCAGTTCGAACTAAGGCTCGATTATGTACCTTATTAAAGAGGGGCACTGGAAATTGGTATTTCTATCGAAGTTAGGCCTAAAATGCAACCAATTCGTATGCAACATCAATGAAACGCAGTACGAGTTGCAATGCACCATATCGTGGAGACAAATCCTTGCGTTTAACAACCCGTGGGAGAACAGCAATTATATATATTCAACGGTAGGGTGTAAACGAAAAGAAAGAAACAGCAAGATTCGTGTCCCAAATGAACCTTCAGTTGCTCGTACTTGCTGCATTCGCGCGGAGGCTGTTTTGTCATGTGCGACACTTGCAAAGGTGTGAGCCATCGGGAGTTTCGGCAGTGCGGCTTTGAGAGCGAAAACGTATGCAATCGTTAATGTAACAAGTACATACATATACACACATACGCATAATAGAAACGAAATATGTTTCGACGAATATTCGCCACGCCTTGCCCAGATATACCCACACTCTCATAAATATGGGCACATACATACGCGTTCACAGATGTGACGTCGATCGATCGATGTAATACATGCATAGGCTCGGGGACCAGAGTTGGGGAACCTTATCCATTTAAGAACCGGAGCCGGAACGGTTGCCGTTCATCGCGCCCTCTTGCGAGATGGTGGATACTTGCTGCCTCCTGCATCTCCTCCTCCACGACGCCTGTTCCGTTAGCGGGGTGTCCGTATGCTATGGACATATCTTCGTAATCCTGGATGTCGATATGCAGGGGCTCGCACAGGTGCACTAGTACCACCTAGCTTATAGAACTCTCTTCGATGTCTGGGCTGTCTAGGCAGGTCGTTTGCTCCAGCTGATTCCGTGAGAAAAACATTTCATGTCTTATCTCTTGCGCTCTAGTATCGTTTAGAGATAAAGGACGATTTGAAAATAATTTTCGAAAATAATTTCCACGCGAAGACATGTCTCGAACAATATTTTCTCAAAATCTATAAGGTTTGCGAAGAATTTACGCTGTATTATGATTTAATCGCTGAGCATTTTATTTACTTCCGCATGACTTAAAAAGAATAACCGTCTTGAATACTTTATGATTTTTTCATATTTTTTAATACAGCTAAATATTAAGAGCAGTCTTAGCGAGATGACCTTAAGAAGTTGTATTGGATTTGTAAAAAATGCTTGTTAACCGAATGATTTGGAAGCTCTTTATAAATGAATTCACAATGAATCATGAGACCACTTCTGCAAAAGTGTTTTTAATGATTATTATTTAAGCTCTTACTATTATGCAAACCTTCATAAACAGATGTTATTAACTTCATAAAAAAACATAATTTATTTGAAAAAGACTGATTTATATTATCATGATAACTCATTATCATATCCAATTTTTTTTTCTTTTTTATATCTTTTCCACAATTAGAACAAAATTTGGACAATATTACATTAATTTATCGTTCTCTTCTGTCATATTAATAAGGCACGAATAAATAATAAATTCATAACTTTAATTTAAGTCGGTGCGTTTCAAATAAGAAACGAATTTTACTTTTTTATTTAATGTCTGTAATTAAGAGGGATTCCAAATCTATATTGTTTCACTTAAAACTTTGATATAATTTCATAAATATATTTACTTAGGACGTGCATTTATATAGAATAAAATTTACATTTCTTATACATAAATAAGTAAAATATTAAGATCACTACAGAATTTTAAAGTTTTTACAATTAAAACTTTATTGTATATACGATCTAGCAAAAACACGCTTAGCATTTCTGACACATTCATTTGCCAATTTAAGTAATTACATCACAGTTATACGTAAAATCATTTTGAAAAACTCTTAATAGTCATTCACAAAATTTTTATTATTTTTCAAAATAATAGATATATCATTGAAATAATCTTAAACAAAAAGAATCAATTTAGTATCTTTTACATAAATAATAGATTATTTAATAAGTTAAACAATTGCATATGCGACTAAACTATACTTGAAATTGTAGGCAAATAATAAAAAAATTGTACGCAATTTTTCGTTAATGAAATATATTTAGCATATAATTAAATTAAAAGCAAACGATAGGTGATTCTTAAAAAATTTCAATTTAGTCTAAGAAAGATAAACTTCATTTCTATATTCAGAATATTTTTTCTTCTTCATTTAAAGTTGTGAAAACAATATATTTCTCTTTGAAACGAATAAAATACACGAATCTTAATTTCTGCGTCAAGAAAGTACTGAAATCACAATAATTTGAACTTCCGTCACATGTTCTCTATTATGATGTTTTTAGTGCTTTTGAAAGTACTCTTGTAAAAGCTGCATAAAAGCGAAAGGGTCACAAAAGCCAAATACAATAAGCACGTGTATATTTGCACATCAAGTTCCAAGCTTTAAAACAGTTGCAGTTCCGGTACTTTATAGGCGTGCATACGCCACGGATTATGATGAGCTTAGGGTCATCCGAGCATCCGTTTACCTGAGTGTGCTGTTGCGGTTCACCATTAGTCGAGGCGTGCTTGGGCCTCATGGACTGGTATTGGCTAAGTTCTGAGGACGTTGCAATGGTCATCATAGGTTTGGAGCTCGGGGGCGGCGAACTGCGCGAGCCGGAAGTAACGCTTTGCATCGTCTGGCTCCGCGCCGTCGAGAAGCGCATGCTGTAACCCTGTCGACAGGCGGTCGTTGACTGACCGTCGCATTCTGCTGTTATTGCACGAATGGATTGACAATCGCGTTTAGACACATTCCGAAATGCTTCGTGGTGTCCGTGTGCTGTTATCCTAAGAACGGTCACCGTGGCAACATTTCGGAATGCCTCTTGCAGCTTATCAAGCTTATCATTTGACCGCGCGTGACTCTTGCTTCCCCCCGCCAGCAAAATATCACGTGGATGTGACGCATATGCGACACTGCTTATCGTGCGTAGCGGTTTCTCTCTCTGCCTCCAGGTAGTTTTTAAAGTGATGTCGCGAATATGTTGAAGAGCCGTTTCAGGCCGGCATCGAATGGATTTACACTTTGCATTTATTATTAATTTATACTTTGGATTTATACTGTTGCTCGAGGAAACCAGTAGAGAGTTCGAAACATACAATAGCAGAATTATAGTTTTTCAATTTTTGCTTTTCTTTGTCTCGTTCGATTTATTAGAACACTAACTAGTCTACGAATTGAGATTTACATCTGGATTTATTATTAAGATCTATTAATTTTAGATTTACATAATATAATTTAAAATATTTATTATATTATAATTATATTATATTATATATTATATTCGATATAATTATAATTCTATTTTTAAATTGTTAAAATTAATTACTCTTTCCTTTCTCAGAGGTAAGGAATTTCATTTACTTGACATATTAAATTCATAAAAAATTTAAAATAGTTTTTGCAATTAATTATTATTTTTTTCAAAACCTTTTCTGTTTTAAATTAAGTGCAATACAAAAATTTCAGAAAAGCGATAAAAAAATTAAATATGTACTTCTTTCAAGAATTTCATAACAAATGTCAGTTATTATCACTGAAAATAAATTTTTCAAGTAAAATCAAATATCATATAATATTTACAAATAGTTAGAATCTTAGAATTTTTAAATATCGTATTTTCAAACGTATTGCATTTAATTATTCAAATTATTAATTTTAATATTCAAAACATGAATCACAGAAGTAAAATTACAATTCTAAGAATAATCAATTTTACAAATTTTACATAAATAAATGTAAGATCATAAACGGAATTATTATTTTACTTTTAAGGATGTGCAATTCCATATGAATGAATGGAATATGAATAAATGCTTTTATTCATGTAAACTTAAATAATATATACATATTTAATAATGTATGTTAGATAATAAATATGAAGACCGTTACAAAATTTTCCAAATGATGAATTTTCATAATATTTAGCTTTAAAAATAATACAAATTTAATTGATATATTCAACGGAGTCATATATATTATTAAATTAATTTGAAAAGTATTGTCATTTTTCGAAATTAAAATTCTCTTCTAAAAGTGCTTCAAAATTATTTATTAAGATAATATTCAGTTAAAATTTCATATTTTCTTAATACCTTATCTTTAGGATTTCATATTTCCTGCTTTCCATCCCTACTAACAATTTAACGTATTAATTTGAATGTAATTTATGCTATTGTAATTTCGGATAACTACGTTTGAGCTGACAGAGAATCTGCAAATTGTGTTAGAGGGTAATTAACGCGAATTAAAAATTAGTATCATTATTGATGGAACAGAACCTTGTAAAACTATGCTCATGTATAAATAATTCTTAATCTAATAGTTTATGAATTCAAAGATAAAATTCATCTCTACATAGAGTAAACGTAATTGTATTTTCTTTTGAACAGCTGTGGATTTCAATTTATTATTTTAATATTTCATAATATGTCTATTTTTCTGTAATTTCTATGTTTTGTGATTTTGTCATTCTATTCTTTACCGGTGATCTCTTTTTTGTTTAAGTGAAAGATGTAAGGAAAGCAATGTCACAAACAATGAGAATAAATGAACAATTTTGCCTTGGACTAATTTTCGAAAATGTATCTCATCAATCATATCGTACTTTTAAATTAGCTTTAAAATTACTGAATGCTATGTGAAAAATTTGTTATGTCTTTTTTCGCGTGTTAATGTATGTGACTCTAATGCTGTTTTTATGATATTACACTTACGGTATAAAAATGAAATATAAAAGATTATTTTTAATAAAAACCTGAAATTTAGTATATATTACTATATTTCAAATAGCAGCTTTAGTTAAATTTCATTGTATAAGTACACAGTGAACAAATTTTTAAAAATTTAAGTATCTTTAAATGTTCTGGCTGACTATCTGTAATGCTTATCACTCATGATCGAATTGCTTTTATGTTTCCCATTTTTAATTCTAGTTTTTTTTATCAAAAAAAGTAAAAATTCTTTTAATTTATATCTTCAGTTCTTAATTATTCATAGTTAGTAATGTCATATTTGTTACGTTAGAAAAAGTTTTAGTCACACCGAATTCTAACTCTATGTAAATTCTTCTCTTCTGCTGTACGGCACTAGCGTTATATTCGTTTTTATCCATTCTGCTTTCAACGTTTTGTAAATTTTTATTTAATTTTGTAGTAAACTCGTTTATTTATTTTAATATCAAAATAGTTCAGAAGTGGTGAGAGCTGCATAGATATAAATAAAAGTTCAAGGTTGTCTGGATATTTATTTGAAATTCTCATCAATGTTTCTTTTTATTTTATAATTTTCGATACTTCCCTTTAATCTCTCGGTATTATATGGCTGGAAATACTACGACTTTAGAAAATTGAATTGGTCTCAAAGACATATAAAAAATATTCCCATAATATTGTCGTGGCTCGCTTAAAAAGTTTGCGTCGTTCTCGGGCTACTCTCACATCCCATATTCCGTAATAAAAATTTTATAGTTTTGACCAACATAACACTAACTTGTAGAGGAACAATAGAAAAGTTTTTCCATAACTTTTATTCACGTGCAAACTTTATTTTTAAGCGCAGTCAGACAGCAGTGATTCGTTCGATTTACGATATTCCGGTTATCTTTACGCGTGTGAGTCTGCACGTATGTGTAGGAGTGTGTTTAACTTACATTGGGACCGGGTCGAGTGTTCTTGTAAGGTTGAAAGAGTACGATGTATATTTTTGGTGTGAAAAGACATCCCAGGGCGACTGTTGCCGAGATATTGATACACATGCACATACTCGCTATCTGGATCTGCAAAAGGACAAAAACCGATACCAATCTCAATGTGTGAATACAGGGCTGGTCAACGGTTACGGTTATATCTACGCATAACTATAATACTTCTATCTGAAGTTTGTGATATATTGCATCTACAGTGTCGTAGCGAATAAATGCGTGAAAATGCATATACATAGATTTATCTCTCGAAATCAATACTTAAATTTCCACAAATGTAAAGTGTTTCTATGTAAATTAAAATTAAGTTACGTGATAGAAAATCGTTAATTTGCACCTATTAAATAAGATCAAATATAAGCTTTGAATAAATTATATAATATGTTTTTTAAATATTGATTGAATTTCCATACTTAAGATACATAATAATAGTGTAAAAGATGATTAGGAATCGAATTATAAGTAATTTTTTTAAATGAAAAATGATTCAAATACAGAAAATATATGTAATTGTTTCTACGTGTTAAAAATATTTGTTCTTCACATATGTATGAACGAAAAATCTAAATTCAAAATCACAAATCTTTAAATATGGCTAGATATTGAGTCAATGTTAATAAATATTATTACTTTTTATCTTCAGAAAATTATTAAATTATTAAATTATTCAAAAATGTACTCTCTAAGTATGTAATAATTATTTTTTGTTACAACTTTAGTAAAAGTGATAATAGAAATTTTTTACTTTATCAATAATTTTCAAATTCATTACTATTTAATAAAAATATTTTTTATTTAAATGGATGAAATTTGTTAAATTTGTTATTTATACACACTCAATCGATTTATTATTTCTTTTGTTGGTTTTAATAATTTTCAAGATTCTTTCTTACTTAAAATTTTTTAATACTAATAGCAGCTTATGCGTTTATGGTGATAGTAAAAGAAATCATTTTTATTTACAAAGTAGAAGTACAGAGCTTGGATAAGAAAGGCAGATCAAAAACTGATGGAAATATTTTCGAGAAGAATAAATTAATCTGATAAATCAGTTTTAACTGTTCATGTCCAAAATATAGATGTTGTATAATTCCTTCCTTGTCAAAGCTTTTGCATTTAAAAATTATTCGAGGTAGCATCCATTTCTAAGCATTCTTTTTTAAACACAGGAAAAAGTGTATTTAAGCGTAGTAGTTCTACACTGGTTTTATGAGTATCTGTTTAATGATTTTTTTAATATCTAGTATTTTATATCTTTTTTTAAAATAAAATTTAAAGTAAAATTTATGTCTCGTTAAATATATCTATTTAGAGATTTTTATGTAACTAAATTCGGTTACGTTTGATTAAATTATATCCTGTAAGGAAAATGATAAATAATAAATATGAAGTAAAAATTCGCCTATAGTTTTACTTAGAGTATCTATAATCACTGAGTAAATTAGATTTGAAAACTACTTATGAAATTAAAGCAGCATTTCAAGTCAATTTCATATAGAATATTACTTTTCAAAATATTGATGTATTTGTATTATCGTTGCAAAATTTTATTAGATCCTAACAAGAAAAAGAAAACGAATTAAAAATTGCCTTTTAATTAAATTTATCATTTTATATATGTACAGTATCGTAAAATATAATTTATATGTTTTATATTATGGATATTTAATATATATTTTGATTGAATCGATTACTATAAATAAACGTTGAGAAAAATTTAATTTATTGAATCGGCTGAATATAAGTTTCGTATTTTAACGCGTTTTGTAGTTTTTCTGCTATTTCTTGCAAAAAAGCAGTTAATATGAATAAATAATTAGCTGGAAATACAAATTATATGAAATATTATATGAAATAATTATCTTATCTTTTGATAAGAGTAAATTAGTAAATTTTTTAAATATCTTTTTCATGCAATTAAATAATTTTAACTTATAATATTTAATAATGTTAATTTTAAATATTATCACTACTGATATTATTATTATATTATTATTAATATTGCACAGTTATTGAAGCATATCTGAACATAAATACGTATCAATTATTAATTGCAAATTATTTATGCCCTAAATGAAAATACTTTGCCTTATTTTATGATAATGTTTATCATATGTTAAACATGTTTATTATATGATAATGTTTCTTTCATTAAGCACGATTCAAATATATAAGAATGTATAATTACACTATAATATGGATAAGCTTAGGGTAGCAGAAAGATTTTATAAAAGTATTTATATTATTTTGAATGAAAATGAACAAAACATTTTCTAATAACGTATAATAAATTGAAAAAATCTGAAAGTAATTTTCCTTAAAAATATTGAATAATAGTAATAATATTAACAGAGAATTTAATTACTTAATTTAATAGGATTCGATTGAATAGCTATCATTATAATTATTGAAATTTATACTTTTAGTTTAATGTTTATAAGAAGTCATTATAAAACAGATTTTCTAATTTCTCTTCTGAGGCGAATAAGCTGTGATTTTAGTTATTGAATTACTAGTAGAAACTTCGATGTAAATAATTAGAAAATAATTACTGGTAGCCTAGGGGAACTAGGAAAATTTGATGTGGCACATTCTCAGAGATTTTCCGGTAAAAGAAATTTCAATTTTACAGTTTCAATTTACAATTTTAGCTGTGCACGAAACGAAGTTTAATTAAAATGCTTTCGGAGTCTCTGTTATTACCATTAGTTTGGAATACTGTGTCAATTTTCCATTGTAATTGTTGATTTCAAATGCCAGGTGAGTGTAAAATATCGTGTTTTACAAAATTTGCGTCATACGCTTGTATGAGCGTAAAATAGTAGGGTAGATATGGGCGGGTATGGAAAATTTCGGTAGTAGTTCCGATAAAGCAATGGCTTACCTTATAATCGTTGTTAGTACCGAAGTAAATAGGTATGAACGCCAGCCAGACGATGCAGGTGGAGTACATGGTGAAACCGATGTACTTGGCCTCGTTAAAGTTCTCTGGTATCTTGCGCGTCTTAAAGGCGTATAGTGTACACATAAGGATTATAAGCATGTTGTAGACGAGAGACATCATAAGAGCGAAGGTGGAGACGCGACAGGTTAGAACCGCCGTAAGCGGATATGGGTAGATCTCTGTAATATCCGGCGGCTCGATGATCAGCCAGATGATGGCGCCCACCAGCTGCACTGATGTGATACCTATGGAGGCGGTGGAAGCATTGAACGCGAGTAAGACTTTGTAAAGGGTCGAGGAATACGCTAGTATTCTACTACTAGTTTCACGTTCAAAAAAGACCCCAAGGGTTGCTCGTCACGAAATAACTATGTTCTTAAATAGCCAAGTTATCTTGTTCTCTCTACTTTTGTTTTGTCGGGTCTTGAGAATCGGGCACTTCCGTGACTGTCCGTTTCAAGCTTTCTTTTCTCGATGATTGATCGCGTTCAAATAATGTGATGGAATCCGACGTAGATTGTGACGAGGCGAGGGAGAGCCATGGCCACGAAGGCAAATGGAAGAAAAATGTAATAGGAAACGCTTTTCTTGGAGTACGATCTTTTTTAAGTGTCAGTCAATGAAGAAACAAAAATTTTTATTAATCCGAAAAAATATTGCGATTGTTTATTCATAATCCGTTCAAACAAATTCAAACAAATAACAAATTCGCTACTGTGAAATTGTTAATTACAAATCTGTTGAGAAAGTTAGCCATTTATGACACTGTTTCAAATGTGCGATAATTGTTCGTTTTTTATTTTTACTCTTTAACTATAAATACAACGATTTCAATTTGAAATTAAAATCTTCTTCGCCGTTTGTCGTTATAATTCAATAAAATCATATAACTTTCTTTAAATAACATGAAATATAAATATATTTTAAATAATAATTTTTATGTTGTAAAAGTTCTAATATAATATAATAAAGAGTAAGCTGACTCTTAAAAATGAAACTGCTTTAAGAAATTTTGTAATATTTTTTAATTTGATTTACATTTTACATTATCGTTTTGAATGACTATATTATAAAGCTTATTTTAAAATTTTAAACATTTTCTCTACCTAGAATTTCAATGGTTAAATATGAAATCTTTTTGCATATCTCATTAAAATGTTATAAAACAATTTTAATGATATATTTTATTAAATATGTTTAGAAAAGCAAGCAGAAATGTTATAGTGTTTGTAATAAAATTAAAAGAAATATTAAAAGATAAAGTGTCGATTATGTTTTCTATAAATCTTAAATCTATGGATCAATACAGATATTCCATATACTAAATTATTATTAACAGGCAGTTCATTTAATTATAATTCATTATATGATATTAAGTAAAAGTATGGATTGAAACGATTATACATACTTTATTTCAGACTTACATTAATATAATTAAGACTCATTTTACATGAAATTCAATATCAGACTAAAAGATGCTTTGGATACTATGATTAAAAAAATCAAAAGTAGACTTAGATTATAATTATAATGAAGCACGGAGTTTTCTTAATTTTTCTGCAATTAAATTATGTTATGACTGTGAAGTGTTTTGAATATCAGAATAGTGTAGCAACTTACCAATCGAGATAGCGACTTGACTCTTGGGTGACGTGTACGAGGGTCGTTTAATACTTTTTTTGCCCTGATTAAAGATTCTTGATATGCGATTGGTCTTGGTGAGTATAGCACTATAGCAAAGACTCAGACATAGTCCGAGGCCAATCCTTAAGCAGGTACAGTTCCATTTCGTTGGCCTGCTCAGTATCACGACACTCATGAGATAGCACGAGAGAATGCCGATAAGTAAGACGTAACATAGTTCGCGTCCCGACGCCATTATCACCGGCGTCCGATTGAACCTGTTTGAAGTACATATTATCCCTCTCTGTGTTTATTGCTTGAGTCGTATTTTAATTAGAACAGCCATCCTTTTGGAAAACTACACTTTTTTGTAACTTTATGAATTAAAATTAAACATAAAATCGACTTATCTTTTTTTTATTAAAATCGTAACTGTAAAATTTGTGATAATGAATTTAATAATGTATAATTTAACAATTTGAAAATATGAATGGATTAAATTTTTTTATAATACTATGTAATGCCATGCTAATTAATTTTGTTTAATGAAAACTTCATTATTTGGAATAAAATTAAATACATTTGTATTAGATTTATGCAAATAGTACAATGTATTCGGGTATTCATTCGGACTATTTCTTAAGAAAAATTTGAAAAATTCAATTTGTAAATAATTTAAGAAACTCCTTCAATATATAAAATAAGTGAAGAAGTTTAAAAAAAAATGATATGTAAAATGGAAGGACTTTTATATCATACAAGCTATCAAGTTTCTTGTATTTTAAGATAAAGAACAATAAATACGATTTTTATTTAATTTTATACAGGAGCTTTATCTTTTAAATGGAATCAATTTTTTAATTTTTAAGAAACTATTTTACGAATGAGATTACCAAATTATAATTTTAATATAATATCATGTAGATATAATAGAGTTGTTAAGTGTTTTACAGTTACATGTACAATTAATAATATTAACAGCGGAAAATCGATGGTAGATAAAACCTGCTGATAATAGGAGTTAAATGAGAATCACATTTAATTGAGTGCCAAATTGCAAACGTATAAATTTTAATTTGCATGATAGTTAAAACCTATTCAGCTTTCAAGTATTAACCACCTTGTTGTTGAAGAATTGTAAATTATCATGGAATAATAATTACAAGTAATACTTTCTCAATGAAATTTGTGTGATCAATTCTTCAAACTCATTTAGTACTTATAGCAATCATGAAATTTCACATTGAATATGAAAACAGCAAATTCATCCATTGCTCTTTGTGCATAGGATTATCATTAAAAAGGTGCGTAGACATAATTCTTGCACTTTTAGTATTTTGAATGTCGCGTGTAAGTGTCGTGGGCTTGAAGAAGCGAATACACGAATAACCATCCGGCATACTTCACGTAGGAGAGGTAGCGTTTATACTCACCAGACGAACACAGCTGTGGTGAAGATCGTACCGAGGATGCCGATTCCGGCGAAACACAGAGGAACGATCGCCCAGGGGTTAGTCCATGAGATCACCTCTGCCAGTAACTTGATGCAGCGACTTTTGGTTACGTCCGGAGCGAAACCAGGTTCGCATCTCCGGCAAGAGTCGTTGAACACATAGGCATCTTCGCGACAGGCCATGCAACTCCAGCAGCAGGGCTCCTACGTACACAGCTGAGAATAATCCAGACGTTCTACTGACTTTTTTCACGGCCTCTTTTAAGCTAGAACTCTCCTTTTAAAGGAAGTATGGATAATTGCACGAAAGAAAATGACTGCGACACTTGAGTTTCCGAATAATTCACCAGATCAGCTGATAGTGCGTGCTACAAGTTAAAGCGGAGTGTATCGAGTACGCTGCAACGACGGACAACATTAATCGTTTTATGCTTCAAATATTTCGTTATTTAAGCCTTGTAAATGTTACCAAAAGCTCCTCTGTATTTAACAACTACAGAGAATAATGTAATTTACAGAACTACCAACAAAATTATAATAACGAAAAGCCTTTTAGTTTTACATTTAGGAAAGCAAAAGAATATTTATTCATTCGTTTAAAATTTTTTGAACGATTTAGGCTGTAAATTTGATTTTAAGAATTCATAAAAAATATTTTTTTAATAATTCCAAAGAAGAAATAAAAAATTTATATATTTTATTATAGAAATTTAAAATTACTTCAAATAAATTATTTATTTGTCTTAGCTTTTATATATATATATATACTAGCTTAAAAAAATATATATATATATATATATATATACTTATTTTGCGTACGATGTTTTAAAATAGGGAAAAAATTCAGAGTTTAAATAATAAATAAATAAATAAAGTATATGAAATGTTTAAATTTATATACAACATTCAAAGTTTTTATCGTAGATTTACAGACTCTATTAGTGCTCAATAATACATCGAAGACTTTGAATAGTATTTATTTGTATCTACATACAAATGAATTGAAAATAAAACCTATGCTGTAGAGTAGAACAATCTTTTTTCAAAAGAGATTCAGCTTCATAAAGGCAAATCACTTTAATCCTAGGCTAGTTCATCTTTCCACTCATCCTTAGTTATCTTTTCAAAATTACAAGTCTATCGAAGCATTAATAAAAGATATCCAGAATCATTTTTCTTTGCGTAACTGTTTTGAATACACGTGCACATAGAGGATGCGAATCGAGGACTGAAATTAAAAAAGAAAGGTAGATTAAGGAAAAAAGCAAAACCCTGCAAGTTGTCTGTCATAGAAGATCGCAGGAGCTTGTGGGATTGAAAGTTAATGGTTATAAGGTGAAGTAGAATGAAATCGCGTGTGATTTTTCTTTTTTTTGAAGCATCCGACATTATTAGTGTTCTTTTAGTTCTACGCGCTAGAAGATTGATCTATTTTATCTTCGTTTCGCTCTCGAAAAGACATTGGGAATCGCATACATGGACATCGATTTGATTGCAACAAGCAGTAATTCATATAATCAACGTGTGCGAGAAAGCAATATTTTTGTGCCTCATGAGTGAATTAATAGTGACCGGAGAAAATGAGCGAGTGAATAAAAAAAAAGATTACAACAAATACTAAATTCTAAAAATGATTTAAATGAATTTTTTTATTTATTAAGACATTTAATTATTATGATATATATATTCATAATGTAACGAGTTTCATTTTATACACGTGTACAATGTTTAGATCAAAAGAAAGTTTTAAGTATACAAGTAGTTTTATAAGAAATATTTTTTCCTTTGTAAATCATTTATAAAATATATTTCGTTATGCGTTAGGAATCTTAGTCACAGTCATTTATCATTAGATTGACAGTTTAGAATTCGATGATTGTTAAAAATTATTTTTGCAATATCATTTTTACGTATCGTGTAGTAGAGCAAGGAGAAAAAATAAGAAAATCAGTGTCATAACTACAATTTATAAAAGAAGTTGAAGGGGGCAATGAATATCACCGGATGTCGTTACATGATTACCTATTTATCCCTGATAAAAAGGAACAGAATTTGGATAAAGGACTCACCTGAAAATTACGAATTTGCCCGAGGGGACAGTCGTCACTGCATATGCTTCGTGGTATGTGCTGTTCACCCGTCCCCGTTATCCACTGCGTCATGTTTATTTCAAGATCCAATCTGCAACATTAATGGTTAGGGTTTGACTATCCTCATATAAAGGGGGTAGAAATTGGAGATTTTAGTACTTACCTCTCCTTCCAAAAGCCAATAAGCGTGTAATTGTAGCGACCATCTTCACCTCGTTGATACTGATAAATGTTATAATAGCCGTAAGCGTCGCCGTCGGCATTGAATTTAATTTCAGTTCCTTGGCGACCTGAAAGCAAATGATGTGCAACCTTGCATTATTATTGGCTTCATAAACCGCGCGAATTCGTACTCAGCTGTTTAATTCGCGTTTTCGTGTAGGATTACAATCAGAATTCAATAATGGACTAGAGGAGAAAATGGAAAGAAGAGTAAAGCATTTATCACTGTCAGTCAGAGAGAGTGAGAGAGAATGAGAGACAGAGTGAAAGAGTGATAAAGAGGGTAGAAGTTTGCGAGTAACTGCTTACGGAAATCTTTTGGACGTAATTGACGCGCGTAATGTGCATGTATAAATATAACGCAGAAATCGATTGGTTATTTTTTGAGAAGTCAAACGCTCTTTTGCTTGAAAAACCGACATATTTCCGCAAACGGGCATCACCTCGATAAATTAAGAATCACCAGCATATACTTTTCGTAATCACGACGAGCGAAGAACCTTCGTATTTAAATTGTCATAGTTGTAGCCATGAATGATCGAATGACATTTTTGAGAGCTTATAGCATTTTTGCGATCATTTAGAGAAATTATTTGAAAATCACGAATAAATTAATCGCTTAGTTGTCTTTGGGACATTAAAGAAAAAACTTTAGATGAAAAAAGTCCTTGCCTATGAACAGTTTCTTTATAATATTTATAATTTATAATATTCGAATATATCTCGTATAATAAAATCTTGGAATATAATAAATTCTCGTAATTTTCGAATTGCTGGTTGCAGACACTTTACAAAGATAAGAGAATATCTGGTAATGATTTTTTATGGATTTATTTAAATATTAATTTCAATTCTTTATTATCGAAAACTTACGGATAAGTATTTTTCTTGATTTTACTTTTTTATATATATTGAAAGAGATGATGATGAAATTACGATTATAAATTGGGACGTAAACATCAAAATAAAAAGTTATTTCTCTGATAAACAAGCTAATATAATATTTTATACTGAAAATTAAAATATTAATTTAGAAAATCGTTATATTATTATATTGAAACTATAATAATATAAAAATTATAAAGAAATATTAAGAAACTTGTTCCTGATTTAAGTGTTCTTAAAACATTTCAATGTATATTTAATAATATATTATTTTTTGAAGAATAATATTCATTTTTATGCTTAGAAAGTTTATTCAAATTACAGATTTGCATTTTTAATAAGAGTTTGACACATAAAAGAGGGTTTTTATTATAGTTTTAGTTATTGATTTAGAAAATTATTCTATTTATATTTAAAAAATAAACATAATATAAAAATGGATCGTTACGTTAATACTGCTTATTAATTACTAGAAAGTAATTAAATGAATGCCAATGTCGAATACTTGACGTTCCCCAATAATATTTTAATAGAATTTAATTTCACCCATTAAGAAGCTAGTTTTAGAAAATATTATGACACTTTAATAATAATTTAATAAAACTGATTATATAAATTCTATCAATTATATGAATTTTGTTAATAATTATTAAATTTTATTTCATTGAAAACATCTTCAATAGTAAATCGCTAGTATAAATTTTAAACGACGATTTGTAAACAATTTAAATATTCTGATCTCATTAATTTAAAGGCAATATACAATATACTAAATCACTTGATAAAAATTGTATAAGCTAATGAAAAAAAATTCTACTTGTTTGTATTTTATTACATAAATATTTATGCAATGCAAATAGTGCAATATTTACTAAATAAATATATAATTTTTATATTTTGTCTAGTAGTTCATTAATCCTCCGAATCATTATGTTTCCTATGTTAAAATAAGTAAATACAGTTTCTCGATATTATTTCTAAATGTAGCCTTCTGAAGTCATACATAATTAATAAACTAAATAAAAAGTAAATGACAGCTTGAGTTACAATATTTATAATAATAAGGAACTCGAAATTTTAATAAATATAGCCGATTGTTTTACTCGAGCGTATGTTTCACGAAAGTCTATAGCCGTTTTTTACGGGAAATCTCACTTACCAACAAAGCTGACATTTCTTATATACTGAAGAAGTTGCTGTCCTTGTGGTGCAGGTTTTAGTTGGTCGCATGTGTGTTGAGTATCAATAAATTCAGTCTGACAGACGTCGTCAATGATGTTGTGCACTCCGTGTGCCATTGCATACACAGCGTCGGCTGAAACAGTATAAATACATATATTACGTATATTTTCTTTTACATCCTTTTGTGTACTCATCAAGTGTTGGAAGAATGGAAAGAATATTTCCTATAGCATTTGTTAAACTGAAGAAAATATGCATTGATGCATTTTATTTTCTTTCGGTAGTTGAGACAATAAAAGTATATATTTATCCGATTAAAAAAAATTACGTATAGAAAAGTTTAAATTAAATAAAGTATAATAAAGTTACTATTATTTCAAATCAAGATTTATATTTCAAGTGCGTTTCATTTAATAAAAAATAATTGTGCAGATTGCTTGTAATTTTTCAACATTAAATTAAATAAAAGATATTTTCATACTGCTACACTGGTCACATAAATCTCTTCCCTCTTCCTCTTTCTTTCTTCAGACTTATGAGTATTCAAAATTAAAAATCCTTCATAGTTCAGATTATAATTGAAGATTAATATTCTTTGTGTGTCTGATATGAAAATGATTAATTTTTATAATACCACATGTGTACGGTTGTTCATCCTCTATTTTATACTTACATTTACTTACAATAATTTACTCGATAATTTATTAACAGTACTTCATATATACGTGTATTAGATTGATTGATATTGCATTGATTCTCGTATTTTTTTCTTATTGTTCAAGTTATAGACGTTACACGGGTAGTTTGTTCACAATATTTTAGGAATCCTTCTGTTTAGAAATTGCTCACTAATATATCTTTATTGAAGTACTATGAAAAAAAGTATTTTTCTTTTAATACAATTTCTCATTAATCTCAATTTTTGTTAACTATAAAGTAATCATAATAAGTATAACTTAAAAAAATTTATATATTACTTTATTATATACATATATTTGTAAATTAAAATTAAAATTGAAAATTAAAAGATACTGCATCGTTACATTATTTAATTAATTAATTACAGGGTTAGTTTTTACAATATATTGTATTATCTTTTTTCAAATTCAACAGTTAATAGTTACACGCATTATTTCAATTTATTGTTGCAATTCTTTAATGAGATTGATTTGAAAATATATTTATTCTAAAAGATATGTTAATTATAAAAATTCCATATTCTTAGCTTATATATTTTAATTTTTTTTATAACAACATTTTTTTATAAGAAAAAGCAAGTCGTAAAAAATAAAGAGATAATTGTTTAAAAAATTAGCGTACTTAGCAGCTGAAAAGTTAAAGTAGACTGATTTATTAATAAGCTGATTAACTATATCTTTTTTCTAAGTTTTATTGCATATCCCACGGAATTAAAAAAATTGATCCAAATCCATACAGTCAGCCCAATTTTATTTTAGACCAAGTATTCTGATAGTAAGTGCCATAACCCGAACATTGTTCAGCCTCAGTCAAATTTATTGCCCTCTTAAAAGAACATAAAAAACACTTTAAACTAGACGCTGACGTTGCAAGAAGTTAGTACACACCAAAGGGTTTAATTTGTAGCATAACTCTAAAGTTTATTTTTAAGATAATTACCGCAGAAAGTTTACAATTCAGCCACCCTGATCTTATATAAAAAATTACGATCACACTACATAAATTATTTGATTTTTAATGTAACACATTTTGAATTAAAGTTGAAAAAGCATATAACTAGACCAAATATAGAAATTTATAGATTAACATTGATGCAAGTCATATTTGTATTATAAATTTATATTGAATGCATTTATCAATAAAACAACTTGGTTTAGTTTATTAATGAAGTCTTGTAAACGATATATATCTATTTAAAGAATTTAATAACAAATGTTATACTCACGTATATTAATCATACGTATTCATATTTAATGCATGACTGATATATTGTTGCTTATAGAAAATTTTAGTTCTTTTTTTATTCATTTAATATAATTATTTTATTTATTATATAATAGTAGTTAGTAGTTATAATTAGTTAGTAATTATATAATAGTAGTTATAATAGTTATATATAGTAGTTATATAATATCATAGGTTTAATATAATATCTTATTTTCAGATTGATATACATGTAATTAAATATTACTTAAAATATTTTCTTTCTGGACATAAACATTTAGATAAGTTTATCCACTCTATCGTTTATTATTTATTTCATAACTTCAAGTGTAATTTATAAGTATAATATTAAATTTATTATCAATAATTCAGTATTTATATACAAATTTTATAAACATAGAAATAATGTATTTATTATATCTTCGGTTTATACATTATACGTTAATATTAAAAAAGAACATTTTAATTTTTTGAATCATTAAATAAGAATTAAAATATTAATCAGACGCATAAAAGAAACACTAATTACAAGTTATTACAATTTATATAAAATTCTGAAAGCTTGGAGTTTATGTGAATGTATTTTTTATGTATTACGTAATAGAAAATAATTATATAAATTAAAATATATACATTTTTAAAAATGCATCCCAAAACTTCCTTTGTAATTTGCACAACTTTTTCAAATTAAAAATCTTACAGTAACATGAGAATATTATATATTTAAATAGGAATAAAATTTCTAATACTATTTAACATTATATTATTACTAATATATATATTATTTGTATTTAAACGAATTAATATAAGGGTCATATATTCTATAAAATAATTTTTTATTTTAACTTCTGTTTATAACCCTGTTGTACTATTAAGCTTAACTTTAAAATTAAAAAAAAACATCTAAAAAGAAAGTAATTTATATATTATATTGTTATAACACACAGCACTACTATAATTAATAAATATATATTTAAAAATACAAGTAGTATATTAATATTTTACGTTAAAATTTATCATTTATTTTGAATTAGTAATACTAATATGATCTCGTATATAAAATAACTACGTATTTCATATTCCTCATAAATACGTAATCAAATGTGTCAATGAAGTTATGTATGTAAATATTTAATCGGTTTAAGCAAGTATTACTTTACAATGTATTATCTAGTCAATTACGAATATTTTCTGGCTAAAAACATGTGTGACTGAAGTGTGTTGAAGTATTTTCTTTTGATGAAATATTTCATTATTTATAATTAAAAAGTTTCTTAATTTTTTATATCTCTAATTTTATAGAAGATGACTGGAGGAAATTGTAGGTAAATAAAATAATATTTACGAGGATTTTACTTGTGAAGACTGATCGTAGATACTTTACGATAAGTGTGTATGTATGTAAGTATGTATGTGTGTGTATAAAGTTATAATTTAAATAAATAGTTTCTTGATTGACGAATAAGTAATAGTTTAAATATTTACTGATATTCTGGATACTAAGAGGAAGAAATAATTTCTACGATGAATTAAATAATTATTTAAGAAATTTTTTTTAAATAATGCATTGAGAATTTTGAATTATTTTAATGTCAATATTAAAAAAGATATACAATTGAATTAAAAAATTTATGCCAAATTCATAATGAAAATAATAAACAAATAAATAATATAGTGATCTTTAAATAAGAGATCGTTAAAATTACAAGATCTAGACTGAATAATATATATTAAGATAGTTGAACGTTTTAGAAATTAGTTAGTTATTTATAATGACAAAAGCTGTATATGATAAAAAACAAAATGATTATTATAGTTAAATTTTGTGAGAAAAAATGAAAATAAAATCTATTATTAAGTCTTAAATTGAAATATTCAAATTTATTGACGAATTTAATAAGTTAAGAATTACGAATATATATAGTAATTTGGATATAGAATAAAAGCATAATTAAAGAAGCTGTAAAAGTTATAATAAGATTTGCATACAATAAGATTACAATTAGTGATAATGAATTACGATTTAATAAGGAACGTAAGAACTAAAACAAAGTTAAGCTAATGATTCTAAATAAAAATGAAACTTTAAGAGTAAGATATAATATGATTAGAAAAAAAATTAATTTATACAATCAAACCAGGAAGATCAGAAGAAGTAATTTTTTTTTACTTATTAAATGAAGAAGTTTTTTATATTAAGCCATTAAACATTTATAAACATGGAACTAAATCCACTTATGAAAAATCCATGTTGGTAGAGTCGATTCAGAAAAATATAATTTAGAGAAACGATTTATTTTATTAATACATCTAATAAACAATATGTGTTCAGATCAATTCATTAATTATCAAACAATAGTATTACCTATTAGATAATAAACTTACTTTATTAATAAAATTTATATCTAAGACTAATTTATAATTTATTTCACCATTTAATGAATATTGTTAAGTAATTGTAAATAAAGTTTATAAATTTATAAATAATGGAAAATTATAATTTTGGGGTTAAGTAAATTATACATTAATTTTTAGGATAATATTATTTAAATTTATAGTTTATAATGTGAAACTTAAAAATTTAAGTGATTTAAGCAGCTACATTATAATTTTCTTTTAAAGTTAAATAAAATGAATTTTTAAATTAAACAAGCATATTACTACTCTGTGTATATTACAAAATTTTGTTTCATGATTTATTATGACTAACAAAAAATATTATTAGAGATTATCGATATAAATTTAACAATAATAAGTTAACTAACGATTAAATATTTATTTATAAATAGATCAATAAAAGCAAATTTGCTAAGTAATACATAAGCTATTTATAATGTTTAGAAAATCATACGATTAAAGTAATTAAATACATCGTAGTTTAGTACATTTGGAAGTTATAAGAACTTTATTTAAATGAATTTGAATATGTTTCAATATCAACCATATAACAAAATAAAATAATAAAATAATTTTTCTTATTTAATTTAATATTTAGTAACTTAAAAAAGAAGTTTAAGTAGATTATTTTAATAAATAAATAAATAATTAAGACAAGGATAGTATAAATTATAAATAAATTATAATTAAAAATGTAGAATGCGTTTAATACAAATTAATGAAAATTTAAAAGAAGATATAAAATGTAAGTACTTAATCTAAGAATAATCAGGATTTGATCAAGGGGATCTTGATTTAAGTCATTATAGTTTTAATAAGTTAATAAATTTTAATAGAACATTATTAATAAATCGTAGAATTAAAATAGAGATACTACAAATAGACTATATTTAAAAAATGTATATATTAATTGGTTAATAAATTATTATATTTTGGTTTTCATAAAGTAATGATGGAAAAAAAATATTTAATTGTATGAAAGAAAACTATGATATGAAAATATGTCAGTGATAAATTAAAAGCAAAGGTGAGATAATCAAATTTTATCTTAACGATGTTATCAACATTTACAATGATTTAAAAAATTATAAAAATTCAATAAAATCTCATTTTGTACGTCTAATTGAAACAGCTCATTAAGAATATGTATAATACTTCGTATTATACATTTTATAATTATTATATATTATTATACATAATATTAGAATAAGTATAATAATTATTATTATACTTTAAATGCTTTAGGCATAAAAGAATTATAATGTAATTAAAGTAGTATTATTTGAGTTTACTTATACAAATACCAATGGCAATGTGTTTGCTTCAATTTAAGTTGGAAGTTTTTGTAGTAAAGTTTTTGTTAAACAGTTATACATATTGCAACAATTATACATATGCTATTATACATAAGCATTTTAAAATCTTATTTTAAAATTAGAGCGAAAATATTTAACGAAATAAAATTACGTTAAGAGTGCTAACAAAGTTTAAGACTTGAAACTTTAAAAATTAATATTATTTTCTAAAAAAATTGTTTTCTTTTTCTTTTTCTCTATTAAGAGAATATATCAACTATTTAGTTTATATTCACTAAATTAAATTTTTACCATTTTCAAAAATATGAATAAACACTCCTTTAATGCACAAAATATTTAGAAAGTAGTTAAATAGAAATTATTTTGAAGATAATATCTTCTTTTTTATTGCCGATAGTTTTTAATTTTTTGAAATAAAATGAAAATAAAAAAATTAACATAAACAAAAATTAACATTAATTTTTTAAATGTATTCATTCATAATTTATATCATAAGCCAATCTTAAAAAAGTTTTTGCAAACAATATTTTATATCGACCTTAATAAAAAGTTCTTTTCCAGATTAGGATAAGAATTCATAATAATGAATTGAATCAGTAGACATGAAGCATAGATAAGGTAGAAGCAATATCGAGCTTAACTCGATCAACAGTTACACTCCCGTATAAACATGATAAATATATATATATATATATATATATATATATTGCGTGTATTACTTGTAAATTTTTTTTAGATTTTATTAAACTCAATTTAATTGTATTAAACTCATTTTAAGTACTTTTTTTATTATATGTAAATATCATTTTACTTAAGCACTTTAGAAAACTAACAATATAAATAATTAATCTTAGATGTTGCAATTCACTTATTATAAATTTAACTTCATTTTAATTCAAGTTATTACACTATAAATAAGCTTATTTTCACAAAAGTTAAAGCCTTAAAATTTGCGCTCAAGTTCGAACGTCATTTTTCATTAATATTTTGTATTTATCAATTTATATAGACTCAGTTAAAAATTTTTGAATTCTTTAAATGAATTCAACTGAAAATTATAGTAAAACCAACCTCGTATAAATCATTACCTTTGCAATATTGCATGATAAAAATCACTGATGGGAACAAATCAGTTGATCAGTAAATCAACAAATAAAATTGAAACTTTTATAAAATGCGTTAAATAAATTATACAAAATTTTATTAAGGCTAGTTAATTACTTTTCATACAAATATTTTAAGTATTCATCAATTGTACTTCTTAAATGAAATTTACATTCTTGATGATTAAAAGGTCGGTTATATAACTGGACGAAGCTAATACAATGAAATCTAGTAATAAATACCGACCAACAAAAGGTACGAGGCCCTCCTGATTGTAGTCAATGAGATCCTCAGTACCAGTGCATTGCCTCATACTTGTTTCCGTTGTGGTGAAGGTGCACTTGTGGTGCTGCGACCAGAACTCACGGAACCAGACATTTCGGCAATTCACGTACTTGCCGGGCAGCGTTCGGTGGGGTACATTGCGCCCTTGTACACCCTCGCACTCGCGTCCAAGCCGGGGCATTAGGCTTTTATAGTAGTTGTCAAAGCCTATAGACAAGCATCAGTGGGAATCGACAAATGTAAAGAGGACTAGACTGTCATTAATCAAAATTTTACTCCGGACGTAATGCTTTGACTGGAAACTCTCCTATTAACAAATATCTATTAGGCTCTCGAGATAATGAGATACAGTACTCAAGATGTGAGAATGATGAACCTTTGAAATGTGAATTTTTTAGGAAGATCTTTTACAACTAAATGTTGTTTAATTAAAGTTAGCATATTTACATATTGTCTACGTTGTACCGCAAAATTTTAGTTCAGAAAAACATTTTATAGATAAAATAATTTTATTTTTTATAGATACAAATGTTTGCAATTTATGTATTTTTTTAATTACAGCTACAGATTACATTATGTATTCTCTTACAAACATAATATTGAATTTATTAATTATTTATTATAATTAAAATTTATTATTTAATAAATACTGACAATACTTTATCTTTATTTACTACGATAGTAATTTCAAATATTCATCTTTTATTGAAAAATTTATTATACTCGATATTTTTCTTGATATAAAATAAATTAGTTTTTAAGATTTCTAATAATATGTATCTTATTCAAAAGTATAATATAATTTTAATGAAATTTTAATGGTTGAAATTCCCATAAAAATTTTCTTTTAAAATTTCATTTTCCATAAAATCTTTCATTTAATAAAATATATGTTTGTTGTACTGTGAATAAGCTAATATTTTCCTACAAAAGAATATAAGAAAATGTTTGTAGAGTTAAATGTACTATAAATCTAAATTGATACAGGAAAAATATTGTACTTAAATTAGTACAGTTAATGCACATTTCGAATGAGGAACGGACTTTTTTGAATTATTATTGTTGCATTAACGTGATCTACGTTTCAGAATTATATTTTTATTAAAAATTTATTATTTCAATTTAATTAAAAATCTTACTTCGATCATTTTGAAATTTTTAAAATGGTATATATATTTTTACTCTCGCAAATGAAATATTTTCAAAGAAATCAAAAATACATTTGTAAAGTTCTAATACTGGATCAATTTTATGCCAAGTTGAATATATTCATAAATTATAAAATCAAATGATTTAATCTAATTTCAAGAAACTCATTTTAATAAATTTTATAATATTTTTATCAAATAAAAAAATACACAAGTGTTTTTAGAAGTTAAATTGATAATTTATGTCATGATATTACAAGAATATTAAATTTTAAAATGTCTACTTTGATTGCTTTCCCTAGTATTATGTACTAAATATTTTATACCACACTTAATGGATTATTTGATAAAATGTTATCGGTAATAAATATTTATAATAATTTTTTTTCGTGATTATTTAAGAAATTTTTTTTTCAATAATTGTGAATAAAATTATAAAAGGTTTTATAATTTTATAATAAAACTTAAAGTATGTTATTTTTTTCAAATGTACAAGAAAACTGTAAAAAAAAGTTCATAAAAATACATTGAAAAATCGAGGGAATAATCATATTTAATCATTTTTTAGCATATTAATGAAAATTAATACTGAAAATATTTTTTTATGTCATTTATATCAGAGTATTAATTTTTAACTATTGATTTGTATTGTCTTAAATTGTATTTTCATGTGTATATTTAAAAGAAGGATCATACATTTACATTAATATGCTTAAGGAATAAAAAAGAAATAGGATTTAATAAAAACTATTTCATAATATCTTCGTTAAAAATAACAAATTAAAAAACACAATAATTCTGTTTATAACATCATAGTTAATAATATGATATTTATTGTTTTTTCAATATCGATAGTTTTCCTTATTTAAATAAAATTAAGCGTTCGCTATAATTTTATTTTTTAATAATTTTTCGACATTATTTGCTACTTTTAGAAGAATGGTTAAGATTTTAATAGTAATATAGTTTAATACTTTAATGTGATACATTTAATATGCTTAAGAAAATATTTCATTTGAAGCTATATTAATATTATGATTTTATAAATATTTTTGTTCAATTCACATATAGTTAATTATGATTAATTTATACATTTAGTGTATATAAGAAGCAATTAAATTATAGAAAAAGTAATACAAGGATTAATTTCTTTTTATAATTATGATTTCGAACATAAAATAATTATATCTAGATAATATCCTGTATCATTAAATCTATAATAATTACTTTGAAATAAAATCTATGTACCATTTTAAAATCATCTATTTCAAGTGAATTTTCTGTATCTGAATAATAAATAATTTTTAGTAGGAATATATATCACTTATATATTGTTTGGTTAAATATGTATGGAGAATAGATTAAACGTACAGAACAGTATTTGAAACTTTACGCTTTTTAAGCAAACGTCTAGACTTTTAGTAAATGAAATTTGTAGCTTAAGCAATATTTTTAACGCTGAAATTTTAATACATTTCAAAATTTATTCAGCACATTAAAGATATATTCCTATTTAATATAACTTATTATTAAATTAATATTAATAATATGGTAACAATTTAATAATAATAAAACGCGCTTATGTGGTTCACTCAGTTTTCAGTTTTAAACACAGATCTTTCCAAATAGTAAGTTTTAGATTTGTAAATATTTTTATTATTATTCGACATTTTTTAATGATAGTTTTAACTTAATTTACGAAATATATTTATTTTAAAAGAATGAGCATTCATAAAGTTGTTTGTTTTTATGTTCTTGTCAATTTCGATAATATATAATAATAACGTCATTACTTATTGTTTTGAAATAATGTTTAAAGAGTTTTGCATTATTTTCATCTTTTGATTCTTTACCCTTTAATTATTAATTTAATAATCTCATTTTCAATGAAATATTTTAGGATTAAAGTGAAAATTCAACATAATACATAATAATATTCAAGTAAACTTTTTTAACTCTATGGGTACGTTATTGAATTTATATATTTTTTATGTATCTCTATTACCGGCATGAAAACTAGACTTTGTCAAAAATAAACTCTAATATTCTTGAGTGGGGAAGGGTAGGCTATTTGTATTATCTTCATCTGAGCATTTTATACGACGCGGCCGTAGTCTAATCCAGTAATGAAAATGGTCATATAAATACGTGCAACAATAGATAATATAAAACTTAATCAACCTTCGAGAGAGTTGCGAAAGGGTAGTATAGTGATGGCACCCTCGGCTGCAAACTCCTGCTCTCGCACTGGATGAACTTTGGCGCCCCAGGAGTCGCTGCCGATCCACATAAAATGGCCTGTCTTGTTAGCTTTTATCGTCGCTTGAAGCAGCTTTCTGTAAGAATAAACAAATGCACGTATTCCTCTCGTCACAGCTTCCATTTACTTATATAATCAAGCCCTCGTAATAGTGAACAAATGACATCACACGAGCGCGGCCCTCCATTTTCGACGTGATCTATGTTTCTCCCCTCGGTCCCCATTGCCTAATCCCAACACCGAAGCTTGTTTCGACTCCGAGGCATAAATTCATTTAAGACGTGCTCAAATTCGTATGCGTCATTTTATTTCTTACTTAGAGTGGCGGAGTTTCTTTTACCTTTGTTTTAATGAGACATAAATCAGTTGTCCGCCAAAATGATTCACGTGATTTAACAGGAGTTTGCCAACGGTACAATTGTTGGACATCCTAAAAATAGATGAGTTTTTTGTGTATGGGTGTGTGTAACAGGCATGCGTATACTCGTGTCAACTATCCCGATTCATCATATCAACCAAAACTTTTCTATTTATCGCGTATGAAAAAATTTGATGTATTTTTACGTGCAGCACATCTCTGTCTGCCGCATGTCGATCTTATTCAGAGGGATATTTCGACACCCTCTCACCTCCCTCTTTCGACCTTCGTGCGTCTTTTTTTTATTCTGATTTTTTCTATCTCCTCAGCTTATATCCGAGTAATTATTAGATTTTCTTGATTATCTTGACGCTTTTGAACCAATTTCTCCTTCTTTAACCATTACGTATCCGTACCAACTTCTACACACAGTTTGAGTTTGCATCTACTTGTTAAGCTAAGAATAAATTAAGATCAAGGGTAGATAACGTAAAAAATTAAAAAGGTAGTATTTAGGCGAGCGATATATTATACTATTGATTCGGGAGGGGTGAAGAGTTCCCTATTACGCAATTTAACCTTCGCTGCTTACTGTGCACCCTTACAAACTCGCAGAATACTTACAAACTCGTGTTTCTCTTACTGTTTTTATTTACTACTTTAAGCGTGCTATAAATGTGTCTCAGATCTCTTAAGCACTTTATTAAATAAATATTTTTATTTGTAACATTTTTACTTTAGTTTAATTTTATTATTTGGAAGTAATTTTTGAAATTTTAATTTTAAAATGCTTAAAAAAATTTTGTTGTTATGTTATTAATTCGTTATTATAATATTTTATATAACTGACAAATTAGTTAAGTTTATCAAAAGCTTAAATTGTACTTAAAATAGATTTTCTCTTTTTGAAGTCATATTAATAAAAATTATACAAAAATAATTTTATGAAATAACATAAGTTTTTGTATGAAAGAAAGTATTCGTTCCTAAATCCCTGGAAAGGGAAGTTATTCTTGGTGAAGAACATCATACATTAACGTTTTAATGAGCTTCTAATAGGAATGGAAACTAACTATCTGCTATTATATATTTTAATTACCTTATTTTTATTATAAATCTATCGAAATCTTCTAAAATTTTCAAATTTAAATTATCTCCACATTTATTGTTGAATTATCAAAACGAAGTTACGCCAAAGCCGAAGTATAATTTTAAAAACCAATCCTAATTGTTGTTTATTTAAGCACACACAAGAGTGACAAATATATGTCACTATAAGATTATTACAGAAGATTTAAAAAAAAATAAATTATCACTTACTTTATTAAATGCCGAATAATAATTACCTTTTAAACCAACAGTAAGATTAGTCTTGTTCTTTCAGTTATTACTTAATGGAAAAAACAGAATGGAAGCATCATAAATTGTACAGTAATTCTGGTCGGAATCATTTTTGTAGTTCGTTTAGAAAATAAATTTATCGAACGGACAAAGTCCGCTTTCCTTGTGCCATCCACTTCGAAGCTTGTGCAGATGAACCTGGGAGTACGGGCGGACACGAGTAGTATGAGTCCGGATACAGTCATCCCCATCACTCCACTTCGTCCATTTGTCTTCATAAGATCGACAGCGACAACTGAATATTTAATGTAATGACTATCCGAAGCATTGGATTTTTGTCAATTTGTTCACTCAATAATAATAAAGCGATTCTTGATAATATGCCACGAGATACTTTGCACCTTCATCTCCGCGTATTATAAATTTTTAACTTTATTTTTAAAAGCATGGCTTATTTTTCTTTACTTTAATGTATTTACTTTTTAAATATTAACCTTCTTCTTTTATAAGCGGTTACTATAGGTTTGCTCGGGAACGCATTATATGATTATAGAAATCGATTTGACAAGGCGTAAATGTTAAACACGAGTTTGTGTGTGTGTGAGTATTTGTATGTCGTCGTGGTTAGTGTTATTTCAAAGAAGCTAAAGAAAAAAATCGGTATTTTTTTATATATATATATATTCAAATAGATTCTACGGTAGTTTTATTGATCAGTCAGTCATTCAGCGAGAATAAAGGAACCAACTCAGCTGAGTCAACTTCTATTTGTAAATCAATTGCGATTTCTAGTGGGGCCGTAATTTCGATATTGAGTTTCATACGAAAGCAACGTATATATACGTACATAAAATCAATGATCTTTTCTCAAGAAAAATAGGAATAAAAAAACTTTATCTAGATCGGCAATAAGTATAAATTTTGGTGTAATCTTGAGAGAAGTGAGTATATTCTTTTAGCTTAGGTACTTAGAAACATTGAGTTCCTTTCACCATTTTTCTTTTTACCTTTTAGTCTCTCCGACTAGTCTCTCTTTCTCTATTCATTCACATTCACTCATTTTTAATTTCAGCCTTCTTGTATGTTGGCCTTTTTTTTAAATTACTCTAGTGCATGCGCTGTTTTCGCTTTTTTCTGTTACACAATTCTTGTTGCTTTTTTATTATTATTATCATTTTTTCATTTAAGATATATATTGATTTCATGCGATTGAGATGGCTCTGAATTTTTTAAAAGGATGAGCAATTTCTGCCTATGTATATTGAAACTTGGAAATTTGGCAAGTGATGTCTGTTTGATCTTAGATTTAGTTTTGTGTTGACAATCATAATATATAAAGCGAATAAACATTTCATGAGGCGTTACGGACTTTATATGTTTTATTTCGAATATAAAAAGTAAATGTTGAAATATTTTGATCCACAATGAGGTGGAAATATGCACATATAATTCGATTGTTTCTCATTCTACATATTCTTTATCTTCTTGCAAGTGATACCACAGCGTTAGAAAATAGTTACCCTAGTTTTATGAAAACCTACAAAAGGTACACGACTTATTACTCTCCTATTAAACACATAATCGTCATGTTCATCTTTGATACATTTTAAAAAATAATTCTTTGATAAAATAAACAATATTTCTTTATAGGTTTATAGCTTTTAATTATAAATCATTTATGGATATCGAAATTACAATATTTTAGTAAATTAAATATCATTCTAAATTTTCCATTAAAGTTATTTCTAACCTACTTATATTTTAGAAGTAAACTTTACAAACGATTCACTACGAAATATTTTAATGTTTGTACTATAAAATTTCTAAAAATATTTTATTAAAATTGACTATTATTTTGCAATGTAAGAAAGAATTACTTATAAATTTACTAAATTTTTTATATATATCATTCGCATTTTCAAAATAGAATATACAAGAGAAATTTTTTTAAACAAAGTTTCTCTTTTATTGAAACTAAGTAATTTTATAATATTTAAAAAAATATGATCATATAGTCTTATATCTGTTTAATATATGTATTTGTAACTTGAAAGTTACCTTAGAAGCTAATTTTTGTCACTTATTGTTGGTGATTTAAATTATCTTTTTAATATTTGTGTAATAACTATGTATTTTAAAGATTATATAAATTTTATTTACAAATTCTAGGACTATAGTCGCAATTTTCCTTTACTTAATAGATAACACCCCAGAGATTGATATAATGTTTTCCTAAACTTAGAATTATTCTCGAAATAACCAAAGAATAGTCATAAAGATAATCTTCACTAATTTTCATAAAGAAAAAAGGTTATCTGAACCTGTAAAATTTAATTAAATTCTTTATTCAATTTTCGCTGTAATAAAAATTAAATTTTTATTATTATAGTATTAAATGTGTACAATTTTGAAAATTATATGCAACGGTCGTAAAAATCACCTTTTTCAAATCAATAGCAGCTCATCCGTAGCCGACACAACAAACACTTTACATTTTTCTTAATATGCAATCTTCTGTCTTCTTTTGTTTCTTTTACTAAAACCACAATCGTAAGTAATAAGTAGAAAATTGAAGCTTTTCTTGTTTTCAATTTTTTATTTGCTTGGTTCGATACAAATAGTAATGCAATTTGTCAATTTGGCTTGAATTAAGGCATTGAAAAATTTATTACAGATATAATTGACAATTAATCGAATGGAAATGTATCGCAGATTCCACGCGCATCTTTATTTGTATGCGTACATGTAACTGCCATCGTATAAAGCTTATTATCTTTTTCTCTGAGCTGAAAATCTCTGGCACATGCGAAGCAGCGAATTATGTCTCCTGTACCATCTCTCCTTTTTCCTCCTTTCTTTATCGTATGTCATTTTTTTGCGCTTTCTTTATCCATCTCTATATTCTTCCTCTGTCTCTTCCAACTTTTTCCAATTTTTCGTTGCAGGAATGTCTTTTTGCTTCGAGGATGAAAATGAAGAACGGAGAAAGAAAGAAGAAGATAGAATAGAATTCCCATGCTCAGCTGTCATAACGATGAACACGCAAAATTCTCCGAATTTACGGAATTTCCGCACAAAGAACTAAGTGAAGAATTGCTCGGTCAATGACAAATGACATAACGCCTTCAACAGTTTCTGCTCTTGCTTCTGCAAGTATATATCCCATCACCAGCTGTGGCAACTTTGCCCTTATTCTTCTTCCCTATTCCCATCTCTTTACAAGAATATAAAGCATCAAGTAGAGGTCTCGATACATCAATCGTGTCCTTTGACGCGCTTTCGCTTGATTCGTATTCATAGATCTGTGAGAGATGTGGCGAATGCGTCAAGGTGTCGTACGCCAGGTGAATTCAGCCGAGTCTCGAAATTACAGTGTCTACGTGCACATTAAAAATGTACAAGTGCAGCCATTCGAATGCGTCACGATATACAGACGTATTAGTCAAAAAGGTGGAAGTGGTGAAGAGACGAAGTTATATTCCACATACAGATAAAGTCGATATTTTTTGTAAAATCCTTTAAACAGTTAGTTTGATCAAATGCTGTTCTACTATAAAGTAACATACTGTAGCATATGCTTTTTACTGAAAGGTCGATTTGAAAGCTTAAAATTTAGAAAATTGTTCACATCTGCTTCATGTTATCAATGGCAAAACAATCAGATTGAATGAAATTTTGCTTTAACATATTTTTGAATATTTACAAAAAACGAATCGAGGTTATTGAAAAAATAAAAGAAATTCTTATTATAAACGTTTACTGATATTTTGAATTTATTGAAAATAAGTGCTATTTGTCAAATTTTTTAATTTGTATTTTGAAAGAAGTTTTAAACGACTTATTTAAAAGTAATTTCAAATTACTTAGTTTCATATATTTCATATATTTCATATCAATAAAATTTTATCAAATAACTGACATGGTAATTATCTACTGAATGTTCTATTATTTATTGTTTGTTGTATTTAAATTGCATTAAAAATATAATGAGAATAACCTAGTGCATCTACATTTTTTCAAACAGTTGGACTTTATACTTGGATACCTTCCAAGAAAATTTCATTACAAAAAAAATAAGAAGATCACAATTATGCGGAAAACTTCAAATTGTAACAGTGCCTTCGATTCTTAGTTTTGAAATATTAATTTCATTATTTCGACAAAAAATTTCGATTTTATTCGAGAATATAATTCTTCTGACTCGAAAGAAACGTTGACCATCGGCTATGCCGCCTACAACTCTGCCACAATCCCAAAAAAAGGGAAAAAGTTCTCTTCTGTAGCCTCGAGCTGTAAAGCCGGAAAAATAATCACATTATTTAAGAGGGTATACACAACTCTCTGACCTCTCATTTTTACAGAATGACACACTGAGAGTAGCAATCGAAAAGGAAAAAGCAGAGAAAGAGAGCGCGAAATCCTCTCGACTGGAGTTAACTCTAGTTAAGTTTCCGCCTTCCTCAGGCTCGCGAAAGAAACCTATTTGACTATGAGCGAGTGGTATTAGACTCTCTCTTCATTTTACTTCATCCCTCTCTATCTCTTTCCATTATTCTCTATAGATTTCAGTGCCTTTATTTTTGGAGAACATTCGTCCGTGAGGTGGTTTTCATTATCAAGGAAAATTACGTTGCATCTACGCGTAAAATCAAGCTCACTATTTTTTATAAGTGAGAATAAAGCTCAGTATAAAAAAGACAGAGAGCAATAGAAGCGAAAGAGAGAGAGGAAGAGAGGAGGGATTTCTTTGAATTTCATTTATATGGAGAATGATATAAATTGCTTTTGTCAAGCTTCCAGGTCCGCGAGGTTTCTATAAGATTCTTATGAGGCTTAGCTATATTCAACAAATAGACAATAAATGTACATACGTAATATTACTGATGCAGGTATGAAAGCAAAAAACTGTACTCGAACAGCAGAAGATATATATGAAGTGTAGACTAACCTGATGTTGTCTTCGTCAACGAAGAGGACGACACCGCGCGCATTTCGTTTGGAATCCAGGTGCTCGACAATCCTCTCGAAGTCTTCGGGTTTTGCATTGCGCATGATCTTTTCGCTCACAGCCACACAAATGTTGTATTCGGCTGATAGTGACACAAAGCTGGCTATACCCTGTCATGTACATGCATAGTTCTTTTAATATCTATTAACCTCGTTAATTAATCAGTATATATATATTGGAGGTTTAGAAGCTTTTTTTCAATACTATTATTACCACTAATAATGATTATTTTACAGCCTTTTAAGTGTCTTTCAATTTTTCTCAGTAACATTCAATTATTAAAAATTAAATGTATTAGAATAAGTAGTCTACGGTATTGATAACTCTTAATTTCTTGAAAAAACTAATAAAATTTACTTTATCATTTTAAATGCAGAAAGTCGTTTTAAAAGAAAAAAATAATTCTTTAAAGCAATGGAGATAGTTTACCAAGTAAAAAGAAAGTATCATATTCATATCATCTTTCTTCTACTGCGAAATATTTAATATTACATGCATCTTCATTGATATTCCCTTTAATTTTCTTTGTGTAAAAAGAGTTTATTAAAGTAAAACTTTGAGTTCAGTACTTTCTTATGATGTATTTATTTTTTAAAAGATCATTCAATTAAAAAATGCATATATACAATTTTCTCTCAATATTATATACAACAGTATTAAAATATTTTTAAAATCTTGTGATATTTCATTGTTATTAATATCATTTAAAATATATGCTTATTCAAAGTATGTTCTTTCAAATAGTTACATTTAAATTTCCAATACGTTCGAATTTACATTTGAAAAATTTCAATCTACAAAATAACTTCTATAAAGAACTTCATGTTTGGGGTTTGATTCTAAATTCTTCATATAAAATAATTTCACTTTCAAGGTTTCAGATGGATTTTATTATTTCTAGCTTTGTGTGATGTTACATTGAAATACTTTAATAAAGTATTTCTAAATTGAAAAAATTTTTTTATTAAAAAATTGCAATGAAATTTAAATTCATAATTCATAAGATAACATTGTACAAATTTTTAATTCATTAATTAACTTGAAAATGAAACTATTGGACAGAATCCAAACTTGTGCATTAATTATTACGGTTCAGAGAGTTTACACTAAACTCTCAAATAAAATTGTTCACTAAACAGAGTATCATGAATAATTCACATTTTAATTAATTTCTTGCTTTATTTATATTAAAAATGATAAATTATAAAGGATAAAATACACATTTTTTTATTTGAAACCCTTGAAAAGTAACAATATAAAATAATTTATAAAAATATAAAAAACAATTTTCTGTTCTATTTATCAATTATTTAAAGTATTTACACCTAATTTTAGATAAAATATAGATTTAATTTAGATATAATATAATAAATTATCACAATGAAGTCTTTAGTTTTAATATCATTAACCATTTTTAATTATAAATTAAGAGGTTGACTATTTATAAACAAACAATAGTAATAAAAAAATACATAATATCAATAGTATATTAAGAAGATTACGCTTAGATCATTAGGATGGTAAGTTAAAAGTTTCTATAAGGCTTTTATTATATATACAGATTTAAATTTGTGACTATAACAATATATAATATAAGTAAAATAAAAGATAATATTATAAAAATAATACATTTGCGAAAATTATATTGCCTTCTCACTAATAATCTATTAAAAGTTTGACATTACCATCCATATAATATATTGAAGTGTCGTATATGTAAACGAAACACTTTTCATAACAACAAATAGATGTAATATAGATTAATCAATAAAAATAAAACAGAAAATATATAGATAAAGTACAATAAACAAAAATTGAATTAAATAAAATAATGTTATTTCCTTCGATATTATAAAGACTATTATATTATACAGATTATGATAAAGGAGAAGTTTGAATGAAAAAAGAAAAGTATCAAATAGAGTTATATTATAGTGGAAAAATTAGAAGAAAAACAGTTTTTAGGGAAGCCAATACGAAGGTAGGAAGATATTATTAAATTGAACTTAGGAAAAGTAAAATATGTTCTAGTATTCTGCAGGAATTAAATTAAATGTAAGAAAGAGTTAAGTTACTGTGTTGATAAGTAATAAACTATAGAATATTATTTTACAGTATATTAATATATAATTGATGATAAAGTATTTGCAATTATTTGTATTAATATTCCTTTTATTATTATTATTAATTATTATATAATTTATATAAATGGTACATATTTTATTATTATTAATCTTAAATTATTATTAAACTATTATGGAATTATTTATATCTATTTAATATATAGTGATCTCAAATTTTCAAAATATATAGATCTTTATTAAGGTTGATAAAGTCATTCCTTAATTGGGTTTTGAATGTATTACATATCATTACACAAAATAAAAGTCAAAAAAAGAAGATAAAAGAAACTAATAAAGAATATTTAATAAACAATGCTTCATTCTTTTTCTATTTATTATATTTTAATTACAAATTTTATAAATTAAAATTCTGTTAACATATGCAAGATCAATATCAAACCTGTATTGTTTTTTTTGACGGCAAAAACTGATTCTTCGAAAATCAATTAGTATTTTAATTGATTATTGATGTGTTTGAAAACTATAATTTTTATTCATAAAATATCGTAGCTGAATAAGTTTACGAGCCATGCTATAAGCTATTGTATTGTTTAATTATTTTCGAAAAATATTTTAAGTCTTGTATAATATTAGTGCATTTTTAAAATATCTCCAGAAATTCGATAAAACTTTTTCAAATAATTAATATGTTTTTATAGGTCAGAATAATGTAAATACTTATGGTTCAAAAATTAAATTTTCAAATTATTAATAGAGAATTTAAACTTACAATTTAATTTAATCTATGTTTATAACTCAATATAAATTTAGGTTATTTTTTAAATCTTAAACTTCCAACTTGAATTCTTGTAATCTTATTAGTAATTAGATTTTGCGTGTTTGACACATGATAGTTAATAAAAAATTGTATAGAAAAATATTGAAGTATTATTATTTTATGAATATAACAATGTTTTATAAATTCTTTAATTTTAATACGTATATAAAGTTTATAATTTATTTGTTTTTTTTAATAATTTAAAATTTGATACAATTTCTTTCACTTCTATAAGTTTCATAACTTATATCCTAGGAAGAGTGGATAAATTAACTTCTTCTTGTTTGATGGTTATTGAGATTTGACGTTCTAGAGTCATTTAAAAATTATTAATTTATTTGCGTCGCTCGGTTACATTATTATTATGTATTTTAAATAAGCAAGAAATAAATTTTGATGTGCATTTGTATACTTTAATAAAAAAAATTGAAATAAAATTTATGAGTAATATATTTATTTAGACAAAACATAAATATATATTCATTTTCTTTTTTTGAAAAACTTTCGAAAAATGAAAGTTTTAGTTGTATAAAATATTAAACTAATTATATGTTTGAGAAGTCCTTAAATGTCTGAAAGTCGATTATGTAATTATACAAAAAATCACTAGAAAATATTTATAATTTGAAAAAGTAATTCAGTAGTATAAAAATAATAAGTATAAATTATAAGTAACGAAAGTAACCATAAATAATAAGTAGCTATAACAATCCGTAAGTGTAAATACAAAAAATATCGTCAAAAACCTCTGAGACTATAGAGGGTTCCGGTACAACTACAACAATGAGGACGTCGTCGGATGTAAGACTGGGTTGACGTTTTACTTTTGTCGATCGATGCAATTAAGCTACCGTGGATATCTTTATGGCACATCTTTAATCTTTAGCTCGATTTATTCACAAAATTTTCTAATTTGCCTGCCTCAACACTTAGAAGCAGATCATTAACCTTAGTTAACACAGATTTTGATGAGTCCCCAGTGAAGTTTTCCGGTATCAAACGATAAATTTCATGGTTCGTTCTAGTGGATGCTCCCATCTAATCATTACCATTTAATAAGCTAAATTTCATACATATTTTGGATAATCAAAACTTAAAAAAGTATATTGGAGTATAGAAATAAGTTTAATTGGAGCTATATTAAAAGTTAGAGAGATTATTTATTAGAAGATAATGAAAAATAGAAAAGTTTTATTTTATAAATACAGCATTATTTCTTTTCTATCAAATAGAAGTCGACAAAAATATGATCGAAGTTCGTGAAATGTGCATATTTGAGTTTCGAATAAACTGACCTTTGGATAAATGTTTTAAAAGATTTTGTATTGTTGTGTATAGAACAGATCATCTACTTAATTACATTCATTTATTATTAAGAATGTATTAATTATATAATAAAATCTGAATTTTTTATTAAATTTATCTAAATTTATCTAAATTATTATCTAATTTTCTTCTTTAAAATATTTTATTATATAATTTATAAAGTACTATATTTTTGTATACCTTTCGGATTTTATATTACTTGATTTCTAGTACTACGGACGGTATTAAGGAATGAACAATTGTCAATTTTTTAAGAATTTAATAAAAAGATTTTATCTCGACATAAATATATTTTTGTTTATTATTATAATTTTAAATAAAAAGTTACGAATAAAATATATAACAAAATAATCGTATGAAGGCATAAATTCAAATTTAAAGAAATATTTTCTTAGCAACCGAAATTTTTTTAAATGCTTCATACTTTCGTTAAAAGTCGAATTTACAGAATTTGAAAGTATAGTGTAGTTTTCGTGAACATGCCATTATGTCAATATTAAATGTTTTCCTTAAAATTTACATAGACATAGAGTTATTTAATGAGATGTAGCATTATTTTGTTAAAAAGAATATTAATATTCTAAAAAGAGGAAAAACACATAAATACAGGAAGTATGGTATAAATCGCAGAGTCCGATAGTCAAAAATGAGAAATGAAAAAAATATATATATTTTACAAAATTAAATAAGGCTCTGAGTTAAAAAAATATTCCAATGTCATTTGTGAAAAGAATATTCAAGAAATTAAATCAAATAAAAAATAACTTTAATAAAAGAATTCCCTTGAAAATTATAAAAAATCCATCTCTAGTATATCATATCTACAATACATTTTCTCAGAAATCGTTACAATTTACAATTCCTTCCGGATGTTGAACTGAAAGTCAATTTGCATAAAATCTCTTCTATTATATTAATATTTTTCTTTCTAATTAAATTTTTGTAAGTAGCTATAAATATGATGGATATCGAGAGCCATGCAATAGCTACAAGCAGTGTTCTCAATACATCGTTAAACGTGGACACTAATTATTGAAGTTACTAAATGCGAAGAGTAGCCAATTAAGCCACATCAAGGTATCGCGTTGGCCTCTTCCGTTCCGGCCCTTTTGGTATTACAGACAGATCCAGTGACGCGCACGCGAGAGATAATGACATAATTTCAAATCGAGCGCAATAGGATTTTGCGTCGGTTTCACGTATGTGCAGATTTAATTTTTTGTCTCATCCACATAATAAGAGACGGTAAATAAGAAAAACAGGATTGGAGATCTAGATTGGCAGAATGTTTTCTACCTCGATGAATGTTTGTGCGTGCACATGCACATATGTGCATTCGTATCGCATCTTAGCGAAATAGAGGGAGAGAGAGAGAGAGAGAGAAAGATTGACGAGGCAATTGCGTGGGATGGTTCTTCACCTTATTTTCAAGTCTTCCCGTATAGCATCGGCGGACTGTGCGTAACCACACACCTAAACGTCAGCGCTTAAGAATAGCTTCATTCGAGTTGACGAGCGTAAAAAGCGATAGAACAGAGTAGAGCTGCCAGTTAAAAACGAACAATGCTATTTCCCCTAGTTATTATCGTCTAACTTATTTTTCGCTTATTCCTCTAATGTTTCACTTCATCATACACACACTACAACACTCTCTTATTATATATATATATATATATATTTATCTCTTCCGTTCGTCAATACTTAGCAATCTCTGTATTAAAAACCGTTGAAATCGAGTGTTCAGAATAAATTAATCTCCTTGGTGGTATCTAAGTATATTAAAAGGAAGTTAGGACAGTTGATCCACGATAAGCCGACAAAATTTGCTCCTCCTTAGGTTTAACCCATTTTTTCCCGTTCACGCTGTGAGAAATAGAGGTTAAGCGCACCTTGAGAATAAATGGGTTTTCGCATCGCACCTTGAAACCGCGGCTGTAGATTCTTGTATAAGTACGTGTTATTTAGTGCTCACAGGTTTAACCCTTTCGTTTTCATTGTCATTATCCTCTGCACGGACGTGATTGCAATTTAACTTAAACATCTTAGTCGACTCGACGTATATACGGCGGAAATTCTAGTACTTAAAAAATGGAATCGTTTACGAGTACAAAGTTGAAGGAACGCAATAACGAACCAAGCTGGGCTTAAGCGCTACATACAATCAAAACGGAAATCGGCGCATCGATTTCAAATTGGAAATTAAATTTTCTTTCTAAAGATAAACCGAACTTTATAGCTTTAAAGCTGGGGAGGTTCGTTTTGAAATTTACAAAGTAGATAGAACATAAAGATAGCAGAAGAAATTATTCCAAATTTATGAACAGTATATTAATAACATTTGAATAGAATTTAATGAATTGATTTAAAATATCATACAATAATTTCGAATACGTTTTCTTTATTATTTTATTAAGTTATTGTCGTATTATGTTCTACAAATTCTTGCATATCGGATATTATAATCAAAAGGCAATCAAATAAATAAATTAATGAAGGCAACAAAAGTGGTACTCTAGGCACTGGATTTATTAAAATGGACATGTTTTTACTTTTAAGAATGAAAAACAATGGACAGACAATGACTTATAATAGTGAAATCATTGAGCAAAAATATTTGAGCAAATTGAAAGCTGTATAAGAAAGTGTATTAGGAGATACATATTTTGTAGACTGGTAACAGTATTGGAGTACATCCGTTTTATCTAGTGAAATCCAAATGAAAGAAATAAGATAAACCCATAAACCTATTTTATCAAGTTATGAAAATTGTATTAATTATTTCATCTGAGTTCTTACACTTTTTTAAACATTTAATATTATAAATATTAAAGGGAATATTAATAATTGATACTATTATTAAGATAAAGAAAGTATTTAGGAGAAATATATTTCTACTTTGTTGAATTCTATAAGTTTTCCGAGGTAAATTTTTGACAAAAATATTAATATATCTGTAAACACCAATATAAGTATATATTTTTTGTATTAAGCGATCAAAAAAGCGCAATGTTTTTCTGAAAAATGTGCTTAAAGCAATAAAAAGAATTCTTCAAGTTAAATTATTTAACTCAATCAATTTATTTTATAGAAGACTCTTAACATTATTTTTATTTTTAAGTTATTAATCAACTTAATTTCTTTTAATAATTATAAATATTACTATTAAGCGATGGAGTTTTTCTGTAAATTTACCACCGCTTACTAGCTTTTGAATTTTTTAAAATGCAATTTAAGATCTGATTCTTTACCACGTTGCTGTGCATGGTTTGCAAATTCCTGTTTTCGGTGGGATAGAAGAGCAGAGCTCGAGATGTATGTTTCCTAACACAATTGTTTACTTGAAACATACCGGAATTCGGTATGTACATTCTAGAGAATACTGTGAATGGCATTTCGCTTACCTTCTCACCGTAGTCTCCCTCGACTGCAACGGTAGAGACGTACTTCCATCCGAGTCTATGGATGACTTCGACCATAGCCTGTGCTTGAAAATTGTCTGGTGGCACGACTCGGCTGAAGTACTCGAAGCGACTCTTATCCGATAGCTCGGTGCTCGTTGAAGCGTAACTTATTTGCGGTATCTGCAAAATAGATTTCTTATACATTCAGTATCGCATATATATTATTTCTTTGTATTCACTTTAAAGTTTAATGATAAACACGACCAGACACATTTTAACTAATTTAATTAGTACATTAAGTTTTTTTAATATATATAGCACGATTATTCACATGGTCAATGTTGTTCATATCTGCTTTTAATTTTAAATACCCTCTAATTAAATATACGTTTTCATACAATAATGTAACATCATTTTATTTTACTTACTGCGTGCTTATATTTTAAAATTGAGTCGAAAAATATACAAAAATAATAAAATTCGTAACAAGTTGAAATTATAAATGCGAGAAATATAGATCAAAAGAGCAAAGTTTAAATTAGAGAAATACAGCTTTAATTACTCATTGGGCAATGCATTTAAGTAGATAAATTATTGTAAAAATTAATTAAACTGTGAAGTTACTCGGAAAATTATGCTTGAATATTAATTGACAAAATTTAATATTTTGTGTATAAGAAACTGCAATTTGAGAGTCAAGAGGCGAAAATTAAGATTAAAATAAAAAGCTGTAAATATATGACTTAAAATTTTTCGTTTACTCAGGTCGACTGCAGTAATTCGACACCAAAGAAAGTAATTTTTAAGATGTAAAGATTCGGCGTAATATTACAGCAATGCAAGTACTTAAAACCTACACGAATCATCATTATGTGCCAAAAGAGAGATTTCTAAAAATAATGTATGCAAGCAACGCCTTCATTTTTTACGCTTTCAAGCGTACGTATGCGTGCACTCTGAAGATGTAAATAACGAAGCAACCGAATAAAGAGAACAGACAACAACAGAAAAATAAAAAAGATAAAAAGGAAAGAAATTCGGAAATGAAGATAGCTATCCGTATATTCCAAAGTATATTTCCATCTGCATTCGGAATAAGATCAGTATGTTGACCTCACTTGATGCGTTTTTATCTTCCATGGTATATATCGGAATTCGGTGCAACACCGCAATTTCTGGAAGCAGTTCTCGCACAGATATTTTATAAATGCGATATATGTACATAAGGTTGACAGAGCTTAAAATATCTGCAAATAAATTGTACGGAAGCGTGGATAGAAATACTTAGGACTGAGGTCAAATAATGAGAGAATTTGGCATTAATATGCAACAATAAATGTCAAATATAACATTATACTTATTAGGAATATATTGCATGTCATTATATTACAATTCGAGAAAAAGTTTTTGAGATGCGGAATCCGAAAGTTTACGTGTCGATAAAAAAATCGCGTGTGAGAGTTTATATGACATACTCAAGAAAAAATAGTTCCAAAGCAGAGGGAGGGTGAAAAAGTGAGAATGAGAGCGAGAAAGAGGATGACAGAGAGAGAAAGAGAGAAAGCGAGCAAGTGACAGACAAACTAAAAGATCGTAAAATGTAGAGAGCAGCAAGTACTACATAAGCGTCAAAGAAAAGCAGACCTCGGCTTGGATGGCGACATTTTCTTTCACGGCAAAGTGCCACTGATAATTTCTCGGTCCCGGGGGGAGGGGGAATCGGCCGAGTGCTTCTGTCGTTGTCGCCCCTTGATATCTTCTTGCTTCGTCTTATTTTATCTTACCTCTGTTTACCGTCGCTTTCTCACTTGGAGCTCGTTGAGTGTTTGAATAGGCTTAGCATTGCTGGTAAACGCTTTTCCGGTAGATCAATTATCGTTTTTGCACAAAATCCCGAAGGCGTTGGTATTCGGCACTGAAAACGACTTATTGTATAAGTCGTAATTACATTTTCTTTCGTAACAGAGCATAATGGATCTAACGCGGTGAAGAGAAAATAGTAAGAGTTAGGTTTCGAAGGAATCGAAAAAAGATCAGTAGCAAGAGTTAGACTTTTGTTTAAGTTGCTTTTATCCTTTGCAGAATCAACGTGCGATTAAAAGTGGTAACAGTTAAAAAATAAATAAAAAATTATTTCTATCATCAACAAAGTAATGAATCTCACTAATTGTAGGCTCTTTTTAATGCGGAGTGTAAGCTCATCTGAATCAAGGAAGCTTCAAAGAAATACTTAAAATTTCATTAAATATATTAAATGCTTATAATTAAACGATAGCAAGATTATTTACTAAAGAAATTAGAAAGAAGTCAAAGGCTTCATTCCTTTCCAAATTTTTAAAATTAAAACAAAATTGAATTGAATTAATTATAAAAAGTTAATCCTTTGCGGCATCCAATTTTATCTTTCCTTAAATTCATAAATACAATAAATTTGAAAACATTTATATATTTCGTTTCGGTACCGAATCAACGATGAAAATATTTTTAAGTACATTCATAAATATGATTTTGGATACATTGCGGAGATATATTCATGTGACACTTTCATATCGCTTGATTCGATTGACACTTGAATATCTCTCTGCATTATTTCAAAAGATATAATTCAGAAGGAAGTGTTCTTTTATTTTTACTTATTAATAATAATTAAATCTTTTAAATCAACTTACTTATTGTAACTTTTACATTTATAATATTTTTGAACAATATTCAAAAACAAAAAGACACTAATTGTATTCAACTATACATTATGTCGAATATATCTAATTAATATGTACAGTATTATGATGAATATATGTGATTCTAAGTACATATTTTATCCCCAATAATAAATTTCTAATTCTTGAAGCTTGCTGCCTATCTCAATCTATTTTACTATTTTCTCAGCGTTATTGTCAAATAGGTCAAATCCAACGCATTTGATTTCGAATCGAATCTTGTTGTACATACAAATAAAGAAACCATAAATCACTCAATTTTTGTTTCATCTATTAATTTATCTGAAATGCATGAGTTAACGATTCTTGATGAGCTGAGTAAGTGCAATTATTCAACGTTAACTCAACAGCTTATTTATAAATAAAATATAATATAAATCGTGTTTAATGGATTAACTTATTAAAAATGCACTAGAAGATTTTATCAATAAGAAATATTAAAAAAAGGGTGTAAATTTAAAAATTTTTAAACTTTCTAAAATGTCTATTAAAGTAAAATATACCCTAAGAACACAAACTTCTCATATAGGGTTTACTTGAGATTTCTGAAGCAGTTTACAAAGTGTGCTATACAAAATATGAAAGAAAATAAGTGCTTACAAATAAACACATGCTTTCATATGATTTATACAGCTATTTTTTAAGTATTTTACTTCAATTTTTAGGTCATAAATTTCTTGCGTATAAATTACTATAAAATTTACATTACTTTATGAATTACTTATAAATCAATAAAATAATTTATTAACCATGTTTTATGAGTTAAGTATGACTTGTAATTTTATGTTTATATGTTCAACAAAACTTAAATAAAAATATTCACCGTTTGTGGGAATACATATCTAGAAATACATTAAGAAATGCGGAAAAGCTATTGGCTTGAAGAACATAAGTCAGTAAAACTGTTTAGATAATTAATTATTAGTTATAAGTTAGTTATTAATAATTATTAGTTAGTTTAGATTTATTAATTATTAAGAAATTTTACTTATTTAATTAAGATATTAATACTTATTTAATTTTAATATATTGTTAATATATTGCAATTATAAATGTTTCTATCTATTATAATTACATTTTTAATGAAATTAACATTAAAGAAAATGAATTACTCAACAACAATATAGGAAGAAAAATTTAGATTAAATTTATTAAGTATACGTAACAACAATTTTAATTTATAGTTACATCAATTATTTAAGTGCAACTTAAATTTATACTTAATTTATTACAATTTTGCATATCAAATTTCATTTTTTCATGGATTGTTTCCTACAATTTTTTAATCTTTTTTTTTAAGCCAATAAGACAATTTTAACGAAGTACATTATTTTTTCATGCCTTCGAATTCATAAATACTTTACAGTTGTTAAAAATAATAAAAGTTAAAAATGAAGTTGAATATAATATTAGAATTATTTTTGATAGAATATTTACTTAATATTTGACTAAAAGCAAATATTTTTATAGAAAAGAAGGTTAATTAAGCAGAAAAACATCAAAGAATAACGTTGGAGTCAAGTTAATACTTTAAAATCGTGTAAATGTTAGTAAATTTTAATCAATGGAATCATTTTTGAACAATAAATTTCTTTATATATTGAGTTCCTGTGGCATGTGCTTTTATTTTACGTTAGATTTGATAGTAAATAAATTGTTAGGAAATAGAGTTGACTAGAAATTAGATTACTAGAGTCGAGTGCTGTTTGAAACAAAGTGAACGCTATTACGTCGTTTTCGATGAGATTTCAGACGTAAGTTGCTCTTTATTGGAATTTTTCTTTTAAGCTTGAAAGGGACTCCGACATAACGGTGCGCACATACGGAAATTAGCGCGCCATGTAAGAAATAACTGTTTAATTTTTCCGGGAGACACGAGCTTGAGGAATGCATGCACAAGAGTCACTCTGAATGTTACAAGGGATCAAGTGTTCATTCGACACCTAATGCATGAAGAGAAAGAGATGTTTGCCGTTGTAAAGACCCCTAACATCTTTACCGATCGAATGCTCTGCCAGCTGTATCGAAATAATCTGCCCCCCCCTCCTATGCCGCCTCTTTGTAATGTTACCTATGAATTTTTATGAAAGTGCTGTGAAGAATTTTATTCAGCTTCAACCTTTTAAAATCTGATGGATATTATCATATTCGTTTTATTTCACACACGAAAACAGGAAAATTCGCTGAACAGAATAATTCTTGTGTATGACACGCCATGAAATACAATACCTCGTGACAGCGGTAATGTTTCTGTGTAATATATTCGTTATAAATTAATAAATTTTATTTTAAAAATTTCAGAACATATTACCTTATGGCATATATAATTTCACTTTATTTACTGTTTCATATTTCTATTTTTTAACGACATTAAATGTCAGTTCTTTTGTATAATACTCGATACGAATGCAGGCCATGTAATACTGCTCATTAGTATAGTTTCGATTCAAAATTTTTGTATTTATCTCTTTTAATATTTTTCCCCACTTTTTAAAAGCTTTAAATAATATGATATACTGTAGATTGTTTTATTATTCTGTAAATCGTAAAATAAATGAAAATGTTTTAAATGGAAATGTCTATAATTAACGAAATTTCAGATTTTACAAATTAAGTTCTCTGCACTTGCAAACACTAATATTGTCTTTAAATTGTTTGTCACTTTAATTGTCATTTAAACTGATTTGAGAAATATTTTCAAAATAATTGCAGATACTAAAAGGGAAAATTTATTAAATATAGTTGTTAAGTCAATGAGTTTTTTAACGAATCCAAGCCAGATTAAATTGTGAAGAAGCTTCAGTGAGTCTATATAGGTCACAATAACTAGGATCAAACTTCGACTTTGACTGTTCTAGGCCTCGAACTCGAACTCACAACCGGTGCTAATTCGATTGCTCTAATAAGTTTTCTGAACGTTTTCGATATTTGAATCTTTTTGATATCTTTAGATACAGCTATCAACTCGATAAGTCTACAAAATCGAACGAGTTATTTTTATCTCTCGTGCTTGTTAGAGCATTTTTCCATTGATAACTAGTGAATTTGCAGTGTTCTTCAGTTTTTTTTTGTATTTTATTCGTAAATTATTATAATAACTTGAAACATTGTATTTAATAACACAATAAATTTATTTCTAAATTTTTTAATTTATTTCTACAAATTATTAATATAATAAAGGACGATTTTATATGTCAAAGCAAGTTTTTAGGCAGCATCAATAATTAAGAAAAGAGATATCTTTAACAATTTATTTATTTACAGGCGGTATGTTTTCCTTATACTTCATTAATTTTGTCCTCATTATCTATTTTTGTGGCAATTAATAGGCTTTTATAGTCCACTAATTTTTCTTATCTGATAAAATACTTCCTAATTTTTATTTCTAATTGATGTTCTTCAATTTATGCTTACATTTAAATTTAAAGGCTGATTATTTATAAAAATAATAAGTTTAATATCAATCGTTTAAAACCCAATGAAAATCGCATTTTAATGACGTATAGTATGTACGGGAAGTTCATTTGAATTGGATGAGTGGAGATATATTGGCTAGTACTCGGAAATAAAAGTTATCTAGAAGTTACAAATTCTTGTAGATTTTGAAAAAGTACTTTAATAACATCAAATTTAATGGAATATTTTAAAGTCGATTTTTGTAAAATTTAGAAAGATACTCTAATAGCTTATTTCTACAGTTTCTATTAGACTTTTATAATAGAATTTGCATAGTGCTGTATTCAGTATCAATGGAGCCAGCATTCATCGTTTCTAAGTTTATGTATAATTTACGACTTTGACTACGTATTTAATATTCTCGAGGATGGAGATATGGTTAATTTCTACTATATTATTATGCTTTCAGCAGTGGTATCTGGTCATAGTTGACGTTTCCGAGCGTGGCTCCATTGTAGATAGGATACTAAACATTTACGTAGGTAGAATCTCAGTTGACAAAATTCCGGTAGGGCGTTCTGTAGTTCCTCGAGTCTAGGTATGATCCCTAAGCAATGTCTACATATTTTGAGTTATCGACAACAAGGATTAGGTAAGGCGCTTTATTTTCTATTAAATTTTACGACTGCATATTATACTTGAAGTTAAGCAACTATAGAGCGTCATATGTAGATCTTTACTTCAAGGATCTCGCATATGTAAGCTCAGTAGGTAGTTTACTTAACTTAACCTTATTTCGACAAACTTTCTCATAAGTCTTCTTTTCCTTTAATCCGCAATATTTACGTTATTCATTTTCATTTTGAATTATTAGTTTTTCTTATACAAATTTATTACATACCTACTCTTCTTTTTCATTATGTTGTTCAAATAACTTATTTTATAATATAACGGTAAGCTCTGTAGATTGTACTCATTGTTTTTATCTGAATGGAATATTTGCAGTAATATATATATAAATACATATAAAGGTATCTTTATATGTATACATTAAAAAAGTAGAATGTAAAGGATTCACCAAAGCTGCTGAACAATCTCAGTGAAATTTTTAATGTTTTATACACCACTATATTTTTTAATACGTAATAGTTATCAATTTGGATTAATTAATCAGTAACATGTCAATATATTTTACGAAATTAATTCTATGAAAACATTTCTGTAAAATACATTTATTTTGTGCACATATTTCAATATAAATCTTATAAGAAAATATTTTACTACTTAACTTTTTTTAAGATAGCGTAAATAGATTCCTAAAATGTAATATTTAAATTTAAACTATTTCAGTATACCAAGAAGATAATAACTAAGATTAATTTTTATACGTAGTATATATAAATTAATTTATTAATAAAAAAATTGAAAACGCAATAAATATGCTTATTAGAAATAATAATATAAGAAAAAAGTGCATGAGTGAATAAATTAAATCTAAAATTGATTTCTACTAGCAGAAAATTTCTATAATTTAAGCTCGCAATAAAAAAATGTAGAAATAGAAAAACGTTTATAAATCACATGAATGATCCATGGAAATGTGCAGAAATGAATTGTAGATACTCACTTTGAAGAGCCGCAGTATGTTGGCGACCATAATGGATACACCGCTAAAAGATGCGCCAATCACACCTGTCACCGGCTTATGAGGCTCGTAGATTGGCGACTTGCCGTTCTCGCATTTGTACTCCGTTATATCCTGAAAACACAAGATACGTCATCTTAAAATCGATCTTTCCACTGTCTTTCCGACAACTGTTGAATACTTTTTTATGAATTCGTACATGCTGATCTCTAGAAATTGGTCATGAAATTGAATGAATTACTATCGAGGCAAAAATATTAGAGACGACGAAATATCTGGCAAAGAAAATGCCCATGCAAATTGAGGATAATAATATCCACTGCACTAGCGAGTTATGTGTGTGTGTGTGAATGTATGTGAATGAAAGAGAAAGAGAGATGCTGAGCAAGGAGAGGGCTTATAATGCAGAGGTTCATTTCGGCTGTGGAACTAAGAGTTTAAGGCTTGAGACAACTCGAGCGCTCAATAACAAACAGCCGTATTATACACAATGCTTTGTTCTTTGGAAAACAAACTTTCATTAATCGCTTCCATTACCGTAATTTTTATATCTTCTCTTTACTTATTTCTCTCCTTTCCATTTTTGGTAAGAAATACAGTGTATTTTTTAAAGATAATCAATGTCTTTCGTATTTCATTACGTTTCACTCATAAGGTAACGTCGAATTGACGAAATATTTATTATTCAAATCGTCAAAATTCAAAGGGCTCTCAAATATCTCAAATATTCCTTTAGGAATGTTCCTTAGAATCCATAGTTCTGTCTCGTCTGCTCAAGATTTGAAAAGAAAAAGCATTTGAATTGATGGTGATCAAAAATAATTTTGCAGAATTCAATATGTTCATAAAATTACTGTCCAGATTATGAAATTAAATATTAAAAGCATCATCTTCGAAATAGAATTTTAATTATTTTATAATAATCAGAATATAAAGATAATAATCAAAATGTAATACAATATTTTGTATCCTAATCCAATTATAATGTATTAACGGTGAATTACTAGAATTTATTTAAAATTAAGTAAGTATTTTTATAAGAGATTAGGACTTTGAAAAAGTTTTATTTTATATAAAAATAGTTATAAGTGAAAATACTTGTTTCATAAAATATATCGTTTTAAGATCATTTTAATAAATAAAATTACTGTAATAGATAAGTCTAACATGGTAAAAAGTTTCAAGTAAGCTTTTGCAATGAAAAAAGTATTTTTTACTTTGGTGTAAAGTTAAATAGCTTAAAGCTATCATTGATGTCTTCTTTGAAAACTTGTATAATGATAGAATCTTATTATGGATAAATAAAAATTGAATTTAGTATATCAAATATTTTCTTCTATGTTAAATTAATAGGATGTATGACACGTGTATAATAACAGTGTAAAAGGCAATAGTAGCATTCTTCAAATCTATAAAACAAGCGAAAGTAAATAAGAAAACCAATTAGAAACTGGTAAACTAACAAACTAATACCACATGCATTTAAATCTATATATTCATGACTTAATTGATCGAAGATATGGGTTATTCAAGATTTAGTGGATTAAAAAATTTCATTTAAGTCGTAATGGGTGAGTAAGGAAAATCGCGCAGAAAGATATTCTTGGGAAAAAATGCTCAGGCTCTGAGAATTAATCGAACAGAAAGTGCGATATCATATTGGTACGATACTTGAGAAGATATTCTCAAGAGCATAAATTTGATCAAATTTGTATGTACGAGCTGCCGATGTGTCCTCCTGATTATGAAAAATGAAACGGTTCCCTATGCCAGGCAAGCCGCATCCTTTATTTCCGACTGATCGTCTCATCTATACTTATATGCATCAGCCATATTTACGTGAGCTCATGTGTCTTGAACTCGCACAATAAAATACATTTTAACCGCCGTTCTGGTGCAATGGCGAGGCCTTGACTCTCGGTTTACTTCAACTACGAAGCTTCGCGCACCTATGAATGCGTTCTTAGCTTACGAATATTGTACTCGTTTATATCTAACGATAATTATGCTTCAGTCGCTTTCTTTTTATATTTATACTTTAACGGCAAGGTAACTCTGATCGAAACATAATAAGCTTCGTGATTTCACGATTGGGAGTATCGTTTTTTTAAATTTTTATATTTATGCGCTTTTTTAACTCTTCTTTTTTGTTTGTGCTATGGAAAGTCTATGTAAACAGAGTATTAACAGTTATTCGTCGACGAAAGTTACAATTGAATTATAGAAATGATATTAATACTGATATTGGAGGTAATGTTGATACTTTTCAGCGCATAAAACTGATAAACGTACTTATTACAGAGAATTTTATGAAGAATTTTCAAAATTATCCCAAATTAATTTTTAACTTTGTCGTTTCTATTTATTTGAAAATTCATTATTAGAATTATTCTTATGACTTGATGAGTTGCAAATTTTATGAAAAAATACAAAATTTATAGTATTTTAAAAGAGATACTATTTACTATGCAGAAGTAATTAAAAAGAAAATAAATGGAAAATATTTACATGGAAGTAAAATAAATTTACTTTTTAAATTTAATTTATTCATTAATTAAATATAAATTTTAAATAACGAGAACTTAAAAGCTCATCATTTCTTTCGTTTTCTTTGAATATTCGAGATTTTCCTTGTTATGGCATTTTATTTCTACATAAATCCTTAAAAACAAAACAATTAGAAAAGAAAAGCGAATATTATCTTTCTTTTACACTTTGTGTTTCTTTGTAAAATTATGAAATTTTTTTCTTTATGAAATTATGGTGTATTAAAATCAGCTATAAATTATTAAAAATTATGTTAAATTATTTACAGAGATAAGTACTAATTGGAAGTAGAATTCATTATCATTAAAGCATTAAGATTAAAAATTGGTAATCGTTGTCAATCTCAATATAGCATATATATATATGAGAGTATCAGCCATTAAGTTTATAACTATACAATTGAAAAGAGCTCTGAACTTGCGAAAACAATAATTCCTAGAAGATGATAATTATGATTTCAACTTACATTTTCATATTCAATTAAGTTATGAAGCAGTATTAATGTTCCTACTAAGTTACGACTATATAAGAAACTACTCGAATTTCGTAGCTGAGTGGGAAAAAATATGTAAAAATTGGAAAAATAGTGAGAAAATAGACAAAGTGATTTTAAAATCGAAAAAAAGGGTAGTGTCAATATACAAGAAGGTCTATGTTGAATGCAACGGAACAGTAATGGAAGATGACTATTCGGGCTATTTTCTCTCGTCATTTTGCGACAGCCACTGTAGCAATAGGTTCGTTAAGGCGATGTGATAGAAGCAAAGGGGTATATGAAGAAATAGATCAGTGAGAGAGAGAGGGAGGAAGGGTGGAAAAGAGAGATAAGACTTGAAGGGGTGAAGTCACATTGGAAGAATGTGATTTATTATAGAGAACAAAAACGGTTCGCTCACCTGATTCATATATGATCTGACGAACTCCATACTTTGATCGAGGGCGTAGGTATCGCTACTACATGAGTCGAGGATGAGAGCACCAAGAGTTATGTTGGGCAGCAACTGGTCGTCGGCATTTATCTGATCCAAGGCGTAGAGCATCGCCTCCAATCGTTGCATACCCTTTTCCTCTTTCACGGCACCACAGGGTGCTTGACCAATCGGACCGGAAACCTGTCAATGAGCGTATTGCATTGAACAGGGCGCAATTTCTGGGATCTCGGTTATGTGAGCGGAACGGATTCTTGAAAGTTCACTGTAACGTGAATTCGAGGTAAAAGTGTGCATCTAGCGAGTTTGTTTTCACTATGATGCTTGAAAAAACCGAAAAATATCCTTTTATGTATTTCGAGAAAAAATAGCGTCAGTCTAAATGTTGGATTTTTGTTTCGAGTAAGTGAAATGTTCGGCTGTACCGTGGCAGATAATTATCTTTATAACCGAGCGCTTGTTTCTACTTGTTTCTATTTTTGCTTTAATTGCTGAATAAATAGAATCCTCGGGATGACAACAATTCAAGATATGAATACTAGCGTTTAATTAAAAAATACAGACTAGAACAAATTAAGACTTTCGAAGAAATCTATAAAAACTATTTTATCATTTAAAGCGCGATAAGATCTTTTAATTAAAAAAAAACTTTACCCCATTATTTATTCGAAAATTCAAAATCTGATTAATGTACACTTAATATTACCACATTTCTATGTTGTTTTATCTTTAATATTAATTTAATAATATTATATAATACAATATTATATTAATATAAATTTTAATTTGAATGAAAATATTTAAATTTACTTTTTTACTTTAAAGATTTCTTATATTTTAGATCATATTGTACATTTTACATATTATTTCGAAGATCAATATTTTATATACTAGTAATATATTCTCTTAAAGACTTTTATAAATTTATATTGTTAATAGAATTTAAAAATTTGAAAATTTTAACAATACTAAAATGGTTTTCCAACAAAATTCTTTATCGTATACCTGAACAATATAAAAGTTTGATGTAGAATGTATGGTGCACACGTGATCGATTAATTTTCTTAAAACTAAAATAAAATATATTATAATGTAAGAAAAAATGTCAATATTTGTTTTAAAGTAACTGTTAAATAGCGACTATCAATTTTTATTATGTCATTTCATAGATTATTTAAGTTTTACACGAATAATTCTAATAAACAAGATTTGTTTGTGATATTAAAATTAAAAGGCATAACATATTTACTGCTACTATACAAAGTTTTGATGTCTTTAAATAATTGATGAATTATCTTAGCAATTTTAAAATCATTTCTGTATTAGAAATAAGACTGTTGAAACAATTAAACGGAAAAACATATAATTATAAATAAAAAAAAATTCATATAAGATGTAGGAGGTCGTAAGTTGCTTTATATACCAATACGTTAATAATAATACGTCAAAATAACAATACGTTAATTATGATATTTTAATTATTAAAGTACTCCAGTTAAAACAATATATGCAGTATTTATAATAAAAAAGGGGTCTAAAATTATAGGAAAAAAAATAGTTCATAAAATATATATCTACATTGGGTTATCATTACTGTAATTAAATATACGTTATGTATTCATGATAACGTGTTACAATGATAACGTTTCATTTCGAATTATGATGTTGTCTCTTGTAGCGGTTTACATAAGCAAACTATAAAGCAAGTAGATACAATACCTTTAAAACGATCGCATACTACTGACCTAATAGTCATGAGTCGGTTATGAAAACGATCAGTACAAAAATTAATCGCGAAAATATATTATGATGCTCTGCAGGAAATAAAAATAATCTCACTACTTTGACATAAATTTTAACTTCCTTTATGACAGTAAAATAAAGACTAAATGACGTAAAAAATCTATAATAATTTAGGCGGCCATTAAGATTAGATGTTAAAAATTTAATGCACACACTTAGACTGATGAAAACTCAAACTCTACAAAGTTTCAAGTATTCCTATGTATCGTAACCCTCTTGCAGAAATTCTAGTAGCTCACCGTTATTCAAACAAATTAGTTGAGCTGTTTTAACTAGAAATTGTCTCAAAGCTGTTTAGAATTACTTGAATTTGTAATAAGAACCACCCGAAGTGTGTTATAACTCTTTATACGTATCTATGCGCAAGTTTAAACAAATAGAAACTTATAGATCGCAGTGTCTTGTTGCTATTGCGCATAAGCGATGTGTGATTGTGTTTCATGTATACGAAGCCAGATTTTGGCGTTCGTAGAGTTGGCGTGGCGTAGATGGTAATACTGTAAGGGGTAGGGGAATCGATGCTGAAATCGATATTCTCGCGTCGCCCATATACGAGTGCGCGATTACTCATACCTGTTCGTGCATCGGGAATATGCCACCGAAAATGACGTCGCCGACTATGCGGATTAATTTCGATCCATCGTCGACTCCGTTCTTGTGTATTTGGTAGGAGTCGGCCAGTACCGCGAGTAAGCACCAGATGGTTAGCAGTCTCTGCAAACTCATTTTCTTGACACCGCAACAGTGGGATGTTGACGACGCACTGCTAGCTGATACTGCTTGTATCAACGCACTGTCACATAAGAAAACGTAACTTAATGTTGTAATTGTCTTTGTTGATTATTACTTTATCATCCACCTTTTTCCAATCTCGATTTTTTATTTTTCTTTTTTAATTAGCACCATTGTATTTCCGTTCACGCGTGAAAGTTGAGCTCAATTTTATTATCATAAAGAAAAAGAAAGTTATTCGACTCTGAATAATTTTCAAATGTATTTTTATCTTTAATTTTCATCTGGCATAACTTTGACTAATGAACGAAGTTTCTTCCAATAAATCTTATTTTCTTTGAAAATAAACTTATTTTGCAGCATCACAATTTAAGTTAGAACTATAATAAAGTCAAAACGTTTAAACGAAAAAAATACAAGCTTTTTGAGTTTTAATGAAACATAAATTAACAGAAATATTATCTAAATTTTCAATCATTGTTTATTAGTATTTCGAAATTGGATTATTCAGATAATACATATTAAAATGGTTAAATACGAGTTCTAAATTAACATAAGCAATAAACAATTGTCAATAGTCTGTATTTATGAACAATTTAGTATTTTCTTAGAAAATTCATCCGAACACTAGAGTAAAGAAATTAATAGATTAGCGTATTGTACGATAAAATAATACATTCAAGTTCAAAATTCAAGAGGAACGAAAATCATTTAATGATTAATATTGAAATATGGTACTCAATAACGAAGAAGAACTTGTAGTTGCAGTTTACCACATATTTCATTTTTAAAGTCGAGTAGTTCCTGCTGTACAAATTTTCAAATGGCACATTATGAGAAATGATATGAAATACTTTTGAAAAATCGAAGAAAATGAGATAAATTCTATTAAGTTTATCAACTGCGTACGTAAATCTTCCGAAATTTTCCAATAATACTGTTTACATGCTGAATTCCTTAAAGCCAGTCTCTTCCTAACGAACGAATCTCTTTTCTTGAATTCAACTGCGGTTGATTATGCCGTATCCATGCTCATTCCGGATGCCATAGACGGAAAATATGGCAATAAATGTAAGCAAAGTAAATAAGAATTCAAGAAAGATAAGGCTGATTTCAATAACCTTTTTATCAATGTCTAAAATCTAGATCCAATATCAAGTAATTTTGCAATGATATACGTGCAGAGAAGCATGTAAAAGAAACGATGAGCTGGGAAAGTAAATCGAGTAATAAAGTTGTAGAATAAAAAATTGCATAATAAAAACTAAGCATAATAGTCACTGCTTAGAACGACTCTATAGAAATTCTATCACTGTAAGATGATATTCAATAAGAAAAGAGGCGAATACAGTTTGAGATCACGCAATACTATTATATTCTCCATCAAATTACGCATGATTTTGTTTCTATATATTCTAAATATTTCATTCACAATCCAAAATAACTTTAAACTTTTTATAGTTTCATAAAAGATTCAAATATTTCACATTTTTATAGGCATTATCTTTTATATGCATTAGATCCCAAATTTCCCATGAAACTTAAGGTTTCTATATAGTTCTAAAGATAAAGTTACTTACTGATACTACCTCATCAGAAGCTTCTAAGATGAAGCTTGAGAAGTTAGATACTGACACTTCTTCAGTGGATAGCATTATGTAGAAATCCATAAATTCTTACATCGTAGTTAGGGTACTAGACATAACGATCGTGAGTAATTGTAGTTTATAGTGGAAGTTGACAGCATTTGTAGTCTATTTCAGTACGATTGTGATCAGCGTACGAACGGGTGTTTGCATTTCTCTACTAATTGAATTAACTGAGAATGCTAAAGTTAGCGAGAGACGTAAGGTGAGATATGAATATTTCGCAAATATAATATTTTCGTTTTTGGAAACTGCTTACATTTACAACGACCGCTAATTCTCTGTATACATCGCAATGAACTTTTGTACCTTCGCATGTAGTCTATATTTTACTCGGTAATGACTAATTAAGTCTTATGCGGTAATGGTCATAGTTCCTGATTACTTCAATCTTGCTTATTAATTGTACTCGAAATTGAAACTAGAAAAAGAGGGAAAAATAAAGAGAGAGAGAACGAAGAATGATAAAGTAATAGAGAAAGAAACATACAGACGAAAGCAATTCTCATTAAAATATTCAGTGCATGATTTAAATGAAGAATACACAAACAAATGTATATAAAATTGTAACAAAAATTTATACATTTATATTTTTGGAGAGATAAATGCGTAGTCAATATTACACAATACACACTTACCAACTTTTAAAAATCCTCACTTCAATTTTATTTGTAAACGATCACAAAAGTGCAAAACTAAAGATAGATAAATATTTCAGAAAACAATCTTTTATTTATATAGTGACTTACATGAAAACTTGGAATATTTTATTATCAAATTTTCTAGGAATATTTACAAATTATACTTTTAAGAAATTATATTATAAATGAGATTTAATAAGTATTATTTTAGATAAATAAGTTCTTTTAACTCGATCTAAATTGTGCTCAGTTATTATGCATATCACTTAAAAAGTATACTAAAATATAATTAGAATCATGTAAAATGATTATTATCTCAAAGACAAACTTAGAACATTAAGTATTAAATAGTGAAATTTTTAGGTGAAAGTGTACATTCTTTATAAATGTATTAAAATAAAATCTATAATAAGTTTTTCAATGTGCAATAAGTATGTAATGTGTAAAACAATAATTGAAGCTTCTTAAAACTATAAATTTTTTTATGAATGAGTTCATATTACTAATTTAATGAGTATATATATATTACGATTCAATCAATAATTTTTCAAGTTTCAATCATAATGAACCTTCATTCAAATAGAGAGGGAATTTCATGGATTTATATTGTAAGATTTGAATTAAATTTTTTAAATAAGTTCTTAAAAATATATGTTTTTAAGAACATTAAAGTAATTGAATATATACGTAGAATATAAAGACTAAAGGAAATGAATTTAAAAATATTTTTTTAATTTATTAATGTATTACATATACTTTAATGAAATTTTATAATATAATTTAAATAAATGTAATGATGCTTGATTTTACTTAATAAGATCATGTAATTCATATTGCATACTGACAGTAGTAACAGTCATTCATATCACATATTGATGGAACAAAAATTATCTGAACAAACATCAAGTTACTACTGATTTAAATATATGTTCATAGAATTTTATTTCATATACTTCAATCTCAACATTATTTTAAAATTGATATTGAATAAACGATATTTTATACATTTTTATGTAACTAATTCAAATACAAGGCATTAGATATTTTTATTTACAACTTTTATCGTTGTTTTAAGAATTAACATTAACTACTTTCTTTTTATCTGCCGATATTTATGCAGCACAGTCTTGAAAGGTATTCCAGGTATCCTGTTTCATTTTAATTTATTTTGAACTATGTTATAGTAATATGAAAACTAAGTGATACATATTTTTTACCTGTCGGTAATGATTTAAACGTGTGAAACGCTCTAAAAATAAGTGTATAAAGCATCGATTTTATAGTCTCATATGTAAAAACATAAAAAAATAATAGATATAATAATAGAAAATATATTATAATAAAATATAAATACACCACAACTGTATTACATTTCATTTTTGTACACATAATATGGTAACGATAGATTTACGATTTAAAAGGTTGCTTGAAAATGTACAGAAAAAAAATGATGTATCTAAAATTAATAATAAATATAAGAATAAAAAAGATAATCATTATTTAATTATATTGAAAGTAAATAAGCAGAAGAAGTTTTATTATAGCAAAAAAGTTTTATTATTAAAAAAAGTGTGAAGTGGGCGTCGTACAATCCATACTTATGGAAATTTGGATCTGTTAGAGCATCGCACGAGCCAAACTTCCAGGCTATTGTTTTTGCAAAATCGCAAATATTGTTTTTGCAATAAAAATGAGTGCGAAGGGAAACTATTTGTTTAGGTTAACGTTCGTTACAAGATCATTTATTTCATTTTTATTTTCTATTGGGTGATTTTTCCGTATATTTAAAATAATATGAAAAATTTTAATTCATCGAATGTCATTGCAGTAAATGTTATGTGTTTGCTTATAGGTTCATTTTAAGAATTGTATTTATTAGTTAAATATAATAGTACATATGCATTTCATGTACTTGAAATTTTTTTATACACTTCCAAAAAGCAGCATATAATAAAACAATTCGAGGGAATGTATATGGGACAAATAGTAAACAATATCTATTATTTATAAGTAACAATAAATCGTATAATATATAATTATATACTAATTATAAGATTGAAGATTTCATAGGGATGAAATTAACAGAATTCTAAGTGTAAACCTAATATTTAGAACTTAATAAGCCGATGTAATATAAGTCGTACATGCGTTAATGATATTGTCAGAAGAATCGATGCAAGAAGGAACTGTTGCAAGAATAAAGTAATTTGAATGTAGTACGATAATGTTGAAAGACAAAATAACGAAGTGGGAGTGAAAAATGTCCCTATTTTTAATACCACAAATACGGTGCGCATTGGGATCTTTGGGGTTTTTTGCTTCGGCTATTAAATTAATATATAATAAAAATTATTGACAAAATTAATTATATTTTATTTTTTAAATTATTTACTTCAATTCTTTGCGATACGCAATATATCATATCCAGATATTTTTGCTTAAAATTCCACTTATGTTTGATTCTCTTTTTTTAATTATAAATATTATATCGTTTTTTTCTTTGAATCAAGACTCCTTCACTAGAATATAATAATCGTGATCTTTATAATCAGTTGCTTATATTTTTTTATGTATTTTTCATAGTTTTGAAGCTACTATAAGAATGAATCCAATTAATATCTAGTACGTGAAATACTAAAATTCTTCACAATTAAAACTCCTTTAGTATATATATAACTGAAAAATTGCTATCCATTCTGTGAGACAATACAGACAAGGATATAGATAAGCACTACATTTTCAGTGAATTAGCATAAGTCAACTAATCTCAATATAGTTAAACCATTGTTTAATATATGAGCCTTCGAAACATATGACATTGATCATCACACATTACTTTAAGAACACGGACTTTGCGCGAGCTATCCTACACCTTGATTACACTAAGCTGGGATCGATTGACTGGGATTCAATGCCTGTTCAGCCTGTAAAGATACTGCTTCTAGGATAACAAAGATAATGCAATAAGCATACTATGTTGATTCACCAGAATGCAGATATCAGATTTACGTTTATCTAAAAATCATGCTCAAGTAATACTTATTCTATTTTAATATTATAATTTATATAAAATTATTTGAATATTTTTCCGGAGAGAAAAATTTAATTTTCTGTTTTATGGAAAAAATTAAATAATTTACTATTGATTTATTAATTTTAATAAGGAAAATTTTTACTGCAAATCACAGTGTGTAGATTTTTTAAGAGTAAAAGAAAGTCTGAAACAATGAAGTCTCTATCGCGAAATTAATATAAACGCTGGGAAGTATTTCAGATCACTTTTTATAAGCAGAGATTCTAACAAAATTATTCAGATAATTCTATTTGAATTATTTTAATTAAATTAATAATAATGATACGATAGTAATCGCATTTAAATTTTACAATCTCTTTATCATGTAAAAACTAAATGACGGATGGCAGCAGATGCGAAAAAAAGACGTTGTGAACAGTAGCAGGTGCAGTGAGTATTAGTCGAGAGATATAAAACCTAATATTATATCTTGTAGCATCACAGATAAATACAGATAAAATACAGCAGTGTTGCAAATATTTTATACATTTTTGTAATAATTTTCGGAATTAGTTAAATGTAAGAATACATAACTGACACATGTTATTAACGGTATTTTAAAAGAGCAGATGTATTAGGTATAATATAAAAAGTAATCTCATGTATTTATATCTTTAATAGTTATTATCACTATATTGTATATTTATTTGTTCACTGAACTGCATTAATCTTTTGTTCTAAAATGTATTTTTTCGACAAGAAAATATGAGATACAATACTACATACAAATATTAAAAGGCAACTACTTTATGAATTGAACAATTCTTTCAACTATACTTTAAATATTCGTTACTCGATTTATCCTATATACATTTTGTATAAGATATGCTTATTATTAACTTGCATGTATATTCTTAAAAGTATTTTAATTTAAATAAATTTTTCTTTGATTTGTATAATTTAACAAGAGAGTATACGAATTCTATTTATGGATAAATTTATGAATATATAAATATATAAATAAATTATATAAAATTTATAATATATAAATACTTGCAATTCTTATCGGTATAGGAATGAATTCCTCTAATATCTTCTACTTCTTCTTTGCATTTTTTACAGATTCAATAGAGAAATAAATCATTCACTTTGGTTTTAATGTTCTAATAATACTCTTATTTTTAAATCATAAAATATATTATACTACAAATTGAAAGCTACTATAATAATTATAATTATTAAGAAAGATACTTTTTAATAAAATAGTTTTTATATTAGAATAGTAATTTATATTCAATTAATTATGATTGAGTATAAGATATGAGTAAGAAGCTATCGTTTATTATTAATAATAAAATAAATTTTAATAAAATTTATATAACTTATAATAAATATCTGTATTCAACTATTCTTTCATTTTATTAGTTGACGTACTCAGATGTAAGTATTATTTAAAAATGACTCCTTATTTTGACTGATTAGTTCACTGATAATTTTTTAATTTATTTACATTGATGGTACATAAGTTTCCAAAATTATAAATTTTCTTTGCATGCCCATGTGAGTACATGTGTTCTCGAGTATTAAAATATATTCTGAAAAAAGAAAATTTTTAAACTATTAAGTTTTTTCTATTAGTTGCTTCTATTTGTATCTTTAATGAGTATTTTTATTGAATCATCTGAGTATTCACTAGAGAGATACGCGTGAACAATTTGATAAAACTTATTTAAGGCCAATGATAATTTTGGAGGTAGTCGTACCGTATAATGACCATTTAAATCTTCTTGAATATGAAATTTTGTCAATAGTTTATCTAATTTATCATTATATTTATTAACCATTTTGATGAGCAATTTTTTAAAAGATGTAAAATTTAACGCAGTGAAGAACTAACCTCCCAAAGATTCGTAAATGGGCAATCAGAGAGAATAATCAAAGAGTGAAAGTGATAATCTATACAATTTTTTTTATCTTGATTATTTTCATGTAGGTATCTACTCCAATAGTGATATTGATTGTTTTGGTCTATAAACTTCAAAATCGGATAAATTGAATTTAGAGATGTATCATCATCCCATCACGACGTTAAGCAGCTTAAAATGATGATAATATTGTTGAATTACAAGTCCAAATAAATACAAGTACATGAGCCGAAATGGTGGAAGTATGTGTTCAATGTATTAATTGCAAGAAGATGGTTAGAAATCCTCTTGCCTAATTACACAGATCAATAAAATAACTTATCGATTGTTTTCTTTTGAAGTTAAGCTGCTAATTGAGATACTCCAAAAGCATATTTCACAATCTGTATTGATGAGAATTTTAATTTGCTGTGATAGAATTGGAGAGTTGATTTGAGCTATTCCTGTTTCAAGAAATTCCTTATATTTCCTTGAAAGAAAAAATGAGTGAGCTTAAAAGACGTCCAATTTTACGCTAGTGTAGCAAAACTATATTGAATTTAATCACGGTTTCAATTAAAGATAATTGCGAGGAAAATATTTTAATATTATACAGCTTATTGTGATTATATTTTGAGAAGATCTTATTTCTTTTCCAACTGCTACATTAACTTGCTTATATTACATCTACCAAAGCAATCGAAACATAGATGTACCTTTTTTACTCCAGCTAAGCTGTTAACTATTGTATGTAACCTAAATTTTCGTGCGTTTACAATCTTATACTTACCTGTACAGTAATTGCATGAATTGCCCGAGTAACTTGTGAGACATGATGAGTTATCTTTTTTATGGAAGCCTCAGATAATATAACTTATTAGGATTATGAACATTTATTTAAGTTCCCCTTAATACTCTCGTATGCTCTAGCTTGAGAAAGAAAAAAGCAATAAGCTCTTAATTGGTATCATTTGAATTGTTTGTAGAGTCTTGATCGAGCAAACCAGTGAGAATATACACTAAAAGGCAGTTTGAATTATCTTGGATATTCAATAATTTCATAGCTTGAGTTGTCTCATTTATTATATTTACTATTTTAAGAAGTTAGTTCGATTTGAGTTGATGTATAAGAGTTAAATTAAACATCCTATTTTGTTGACGAATCTCTTGTTGAACAGATTTCAAACTCCTTTATATAATCCAACTATTGGTGGAAGATTTGCAATGAGCTTTTGTAATTAACTTGATAGTATTCACAGATACAGTGTATTTCGTATATTGAAATTTTTCAAGATCGAAGTTGTTTGAACAGTCGCAGATCACAGAACTAAATATTTATTAATTTATGTATTAACTTATATTTTTAAAATAGTCTTCTGAGAGTAAAAGCATTGAAAGCTATGGTGACCATAATAGGATTGATAGAGTAGGCACTAAATAAGACGACTTATTAAACTACTTTATGAGATTATTTAACTGGTATCTAATTTTAGGTATGAAGTTTTTCTGTGTATCATTTACTTTAATTGTGAAGTAGTCACGGCATGAGGGAGGCCAGTTTTGTTTTATATTTTAGCGAGTACCTTCATAAGCGGTTCGAACGAGTCTTCTGGGTTAGTTTTTTTACGAATTACTCATCACTAGATAAAATGCTCAAAAATTTAAAAATAAAAGGACAGAGAAAAATGTTTATCACATCAGTTTAATGTCTGTCAGAATCAAATGCTTACAAAATATTCTTATCGAACAGTATTTAAGCTAAAGAATTGAATTCATTATTAATACTTTTAAAAAATTCTGAAGAATGAAGATGTCATTTTACACAACGATTAGCGCATGTGAGATACAAAAGAAAAGCCTGAATGACTAGGGAGTAGAAGATACTCCAAGAATCTTCCGTTATTTTTAGGTGTGAAGGGCAAACGCGATCAAATACTTGTTAGACATCGAGAAAGAGCATATCCATGTGCTGTCTTTTATTCATGTTATCAGTAATGTATTCTATGATTCGAAGGAGTTAGTGTCATGTATTATGCTATTTACATAAACTACGTTGGGAGGGAAGTAGAATTTTGTGTGTCTCCGTTGAAGTGTGGATTGCAAAATGTTGTTAAAAATGTAGTTGGAGACAATATCTGAAATGTGAGCATGTGAAGAATCACTGGAGAAGGGAGTAGACTAGGCGCGAAGAAATTTGTTAGGTTGCGAGACTTGTATTCGTCAAAACTAGAGAAGCTAGCTGTTTCCCTCTTTAAGAGGAGGAAGATGGGATTTTCGGTATCGGGGACATTCAAGATATTTTTAGGATATAGTTCAGCTTCTTCAATGAATATGTGGTAAGAATTGCTACGGTATTTGAAAAGAATTTTCTTTAGATGGCGTTGAAAAGATTTCAATTCTGATTTGAGAAAAAGTATGCTTACATATTTTATTTCTGAATACTCTATAATTATTTTATTTATTTTTTTAAATTTCTTGTTTTGCTGACATTCAGAAATATTGTTGTTATAGTCATTCTAACTTTTGATTTACGTAATCAGGATTTAGTAACTGCTAAACAAATAAAAAAATATATTTTCTGAAAACAATAAACTTCTAATTTTCTTTTATTTCTAAAAAAAATCAAAACAAAATAAAAACATTGTATTTAATTTTGAAAAGTATTATACGCTTAAGAAAAATTTATTTCATTAATTTTAATGTAAATAAAATATAATTAATAATACTGATAATCAATTTTAAATTACATATTGTTTTAAGCGTTATAGCAGGAATTATTCTAATAGTTCAGTGAACAATTCTAAAAAATCATCAAATTTAATCTTGTAGGTAATTATTGAGTCGCCATACAATCTTCAGCTGATAGTAGTGTATCTTTTGTGTTTATCTGTAGTGTCAATGCAAGTTAATTAATTATTTTATGACTTACAATTTTTGTTACTTTTATAATTAATTTCTTTGCACTTTAATTTATCTACAATAAAGTAGATATAATAAATATTATTATATAATTGAAAAAATACCTAAAATATTGCTGTACATTATATAGTTGATACTATTGTACATAAATTGAAAATTATTAAGTACTTATCATTTAGAAGTATTTTATTATATATATACAACTCTTAAAAACTTATTCTGTTATTACAGCATAAACATATTTACTTGAATTTTTGTTATTACATTTTATTTTATTTTATTACATTTTGTTATTAATTTTGTTATTACAGCATAGACAACATTTACTTTATTTTTAACAAATACTTTTTATTACTTAATTTCAAAAAAATATGACGTGAGTTAATTAGAAAAAATACCAACAACGGATATCTTGAAAAATAAATAAGTTATTATTGATAGTTATTATTCTTAGCAATAGTTTATTATACAATTTTTGAACGTAGTTACTTTTTATCTATCTGTATTCGTTACCATTATTTTTTAATATAAAAAGCTATTGAGAGTTCCTTCAGGAAAATATTGTGCTCTTGTAATTAAGAATTACTTTTTCAGAAAAGTTATACCAATGTTTCTTGATATTGGAATCGTTTATAAGTTTCCAACATATCAATGATTATTTGTGTGTATCTTCAAGATATCTGTAACATATATTATATCTTATTTGTATGTACATTTAAAAGAATGCCTTTTACAGATTTTTTTTACAATGCATTTTTTATTTTATTATATATTTATTTCAAAATAAAAAATAGTAAAAAAGTCTGTGGCTATATAATTACGTTTTTTTTCAATTAGTTTGCTATTTTTTATAAATATCTTATTCTTTTTTAATAATTGTTATAATGAAATACAATTATTGAACTACATATCGTATAAATGTTTAACGTATGCCAAAACAAAATCGTAAATTTGACCAATAATTATATATTAAAAAGATCCGGTATCTATGTAATTTTTCATGAAACAATTCAAGAAATCAAGAGCTTTTTATGATTTTTCAATTCCATCGGCAGAAATAAATCTTATATTAAGTCAGAGATCTAGTTTTATCTAGATTTAATTAAAAAATTTAAATAAAATAAAATTCTCTTTATAAATCAAGTTTTTTTATTACAGCAATGAGTCCGATATTAGTGTAAATTCATTAATTATAAAAAATGAATATTGGGATTTCTATCTAACTATTATATAAAATAATTAATTATCTAATATAGTCAAGAGTTTTATTAAATTATTATTATTTATTTCACTTCATTTTGAAAGACTAAAACTTCTCTAGTTATAAAAATTATAAGTTTTAATAAATCAAGTTTTAAAAAACTTCATTTAAAATTAGTTTATCGAATCTGGTAAAAACTATTAACTTATTAACTAAACATATTAAATTATTCACATAATTTTTACCTCACATAGATAATTTTTATAAACGTTTAATGCAATTTACAATAATAATTATTCATCTGGTAAATAATTTATAACCTATATAAATATGAAAGTCATAGATAGTAATTTTATGCATTCGAATTAATAGAGTTAACGACCTGGATCATGAGAAAGTTGTTGATTCGATATCTTTGAAGTGATTATTGAATTATCAACAATAGAATTCCGTGAAGTGCTTTTACGTAAAGCGGGTTACATAAAAAAGTGTGTTCCTCCAACCTACACTTTCCTTACATATTTCACATACAAATATTCTATATTTGACACTAAATCTCTTTTATTTATTTATCTTCTTCATCTTGCAAATTCCTTTCTTCTTCTTTGCTTAAATTGATATATGGTGGTACAGGATCAACTCACATCCACAGAGCATAACAAAGATTATATATTCGCTTCAGCGTGAATTACTATTATATTGTATATATTTTGTTCTTTCATTATCTTACTCGAAAAATATATTACAGGCCTTTGGACATCGATGCTTTAAAATATATAATAGGCTCAGTACAAAATTTATTAATGGCTTAAAAACTAACTATATTATGAACAATTGCATATTGGTCCCTTCAAGTAATTCTCCATCAGATCAATGGCTTCAACAATTATATTATTATATAATTAGTTATTCCATTTTTATTAATATAATATTTTCAATAACTTGTAAAGCATTTCAATATATTTATTACAACCTGTATTAGCAAGAATAGTCACAAAACTAATGTGCTTTTTTCAGAATTAGATACTTTTCAGTGATGAAAGAGTTTGAAAAGTTATAAATTAAAATGAAAATAATCTCCTTAAATTTAAAAACCATTTGAATACGAAATTTACGTTAAATTAAGTGTTAAATCATAAATGCTACTTTATAATATTTGAACGGTATACATTATAGTTTACTCTTGAACTTGTTTATCTAATCAAATTGTTAAATTTGAAATTAAAAATTTAATTCTGACTTTTATAAAATGAATATAAATTGTAAATTAAAAATTAATTTTTACGTGCTTGAATATATTCATTTCGGTTGTTCTCTTTCCATTTCATCTCATGCTTACTGATCCGACATAACACGACGAGAAGTGGACAACTCCGTTAACGCAATAAGTAGAGAAAGAAAGGCTGCCACCAAGTTGTTCGATTCGTTTCGAGTGGCAGTAATTTTCCCTGAGAAAAATCTTAGGGAAAAGAGAACTACGCATCGATTAGAGTAGCAGTCACCAGAGTGAACCAACAAACAATGATCTGCCCTTTTCAGGAGAACAGAACAATTTACCATGGGTTCGAATGATTTTCACAATAATGGTTACCAATTTTCTCTTATTAGGACGACAATCTGTACTTTCCCGCCAGAGCGTAGATGGTAGAATGAAGACTGTTGACTTAAAAAACCGAGATAGGGAAGAAAATTTTTTAATCTTCTACGGTCTTCCTCGATTTAAAGCTTTATTAACTTGTTAACATTTGATATAACAAGGAAAAATTTTAAGATGAGTGTCATTGACACAAGTTGAGAATCACCATATCAACATTAGAAATTTTATTAATTACTAAAGAATGTTTGTACAATAGTGATTATATTAATTTCTAAGAAATACTGAGTGTACATAATTGTATTAATCAATGAACTGTTTAATTTCAAGTACATAATGTGAGTACGTATAATGAAAATTATATATAAGGTTAAATAATCAATTCTTACAGCTCAAGAAAAACTATTAGACAAGCAAGCAGTATGACAGCTTACACTTATTGCTTTGAGAAGGCATTCTTGGTTTTATATTCTTTTGCTACTCATGAGTATTATTTAGATCCTACTAGATGGTCTGAAGATAATGACGTAATGAGCGCTATGTTTGTTTATGATTCAAATATTCTAGCGCAGTAGCATTTACAATAGAATGGTATTGCTTTCTTGAATATATCCACCGGCCATCGATAATTTGTTGAAACTAAAAGAATTAAGATTGGTAATTGGTTTAGTGAGAATGGTGTAGCTATTTTGAGAAAAATTATTCTGATGAGATCACTTTTCTCTCGAAAACTCTGACTATGAACGATTTATAGGTGGCTAACCGTCAGCGGTAATGAAATCTAATGAGCCTACTTGAATGCTGTTGTTGGAAAGATGTCATTGGAAATGTCGTATAGTTGTTGCAAATACTGAGATGACTATTAGTAAAAAATTGTTGTACTCGCTATTGAATGAATTGCCATTGTGGAAGTCTAATACAGGAGTTGTTTATAAGCGATAACCTTGATATCCTGAAATACCACTCATTGGTTCGAGCTGTTGCAGGTTTAGAATTACTTCTATTTGAGTGAACAGAGTTATAGGTTCTTCGAATGTAGTAATAACTTTTAGAGCAGCTGGCGAATTGAAATGCCATTAAATGTCGTCTTAAGCGAATACGGTTGAGATATTTTTCTTGAGTGCCTTGAAATATTTTTTAAGTTGAGCATCAGTACCCAAAAGATTGATTCTGCAGTTAAGGTAGAGTATCTGAGACAGCCCTCTTCTTCAGTTATATCAACTATACGAAGCAATAAATCCCTCTGTAGAATAATCAGAAGTGGCTTCTAAGTCTATTTTTGAAATATCTAGACAAACGTGTATGCAAAACCATCTTGAAGGGTGCGGTATAGCTATAATCTGTGATAACCGCACCGTGCGAGTTCAGACTGTAGAGGTGACTCTTTGGGAGTCAACACGAGCCAAGGGAGAGTCTGGAGTTTGCCACCAAGCACCACCGCGCTGATTGAAACGGCATAGTTTCGGCGGGAAGCGTCCTCGCGTCGATCGAGCAGCGTTGCTTGGCGTTGCTTCGTAATAGTGGGATAACGGCCTTCCGCCTATTGAAGCGGCGTATAGCGATGGAGAGTGCTTAGGGGCGATTGGAGCGGTGGCCCAGAGGTTAGTTGTATAGAGAACAGCGAAGGAGAGAGAACAGACCCACCGGAGGTTTATCGACTAGCTGGCTCGCTTCTTTCTTTTAATGTAGAAGTTTTCTTTTTCTTCTGTTTGCGAGACGTCTTCTTTCTCCATACCATCCGTACTTTTGAGGATGACGTAGACGTAGCGAACAAACCAGAAACAATAAGAACGAAAAATATATATAAATATATATACTTATGTATTTATTTATAGATGTACTATAGATATAGACTCACTCTGAAATGTGAAATAAAAAACCTATAAGTATCTGTATATATATATATATATATATATATAAAGAGCGCGTTTAATCGAACTGAATAATGTTCTACCATGATACAACATTACTTAGCCAATACGCATATAATTAACATAAACCATCGGTCTTGAAATTTACCGTATTCTCTATTTCGATATTAAATAATAACATCCACTGTTTTTAATCTTAATCTACTTTGTCCACTCTTCACTTATTCGTAATGAGAAAAATGAAAAGATGGTTTTTATTTGACAATATGAAGCCGCTGCTCCTAATTTCTTCAGCAATATACACTCTCTTAAATAGACTTTAAGAAGTTCCACCAACACGGTTGTTTCTCACATTGACTGTTTGATTTATGTTGCAAGTTGTGATATAACTGTGGAGTTCTAAACGTTTTTCCAGCCACACTCACACCATCCCACGGACATCAAATTCTCACAAAGGATTTCCTATTTCCTTCCTCTATAATGTGCAAGGTTAGTAGCAATTCGCACATAGTTGCCGCGCCTGTGCTCGGCAATGTACAAAGTATAATAACTACATAATGGGGTACTGATAGAAATAAAGTGAAGATAAGATATCGGTTGCATTAGTGTTATCCAGTATTCTTAATTTCTCATACCAAACTAAAAACAACAGCTAACATCTGACGGTGAACCCGAAAAGAAACAGTTTTTTATATTATTATTAAGTCATGCAAATATAACTTCGAATAAACTTAGGTAATTAAATTTCTGTCCGATTCACGCTTTCATCGCCCTTTTCTTTTGTTCTCACTTTCTCTGTTTCCTTCTCTTTAACTAATTACAAATATGCTTTTATTTGTTTGGAACAACGAATAAAAACTATACATAACTACGAAAAAGTTTAACTTAGATACGGAAAATGAAGGGATCCCATTATATAAAACTACAACGTAATTGCTATTTTTAACTCCCAGTTTAGCGAACGAAAATATTAAGTAAATATTCAGTAATGTGGACGATAAAGAAGTACTGAGTAAATTCGCATCTACCAAATAAAGTCTCACCGTCGGTGTATAAAAAGATCTTCTGTAGATTTCACTCCTACATCTTGAACGTACCATCGAATTTTATCAGAGAGAGTATTTTAAATAATTTTGGAAAGAAAAACTATGGATTCGCTTAAAAATAAATACACAAATTGAGAACGCAATAATGGAAATGAATAGATGTGGAATTAATAGAACAAGGGACTATCAGATAAAATGATTTAACTTATAATTTTATTTATTCCATTTTTTATGAGTGCTTATGAATGCAAATTCTTTTTATCAACGTCGACTTTGAAATCTCATTGAATTAAAAGCAATGAGGCCAATAAACGTTTACGTACATTTTAACAGACTTTGAAATTTATTCCAAGTCAATTCTAAGTACTTCACCAATCATATTCTTAATTCAACCCAATACTTATTATTGATTCAATTACTAACGCATTGCAAAAAAATACTAGCTTTAAAAACGACCTTACTTTAATCTACTAATTATTCTTTTTTGTAAAAGTATTGTTTCTTTTTAAAAATTATATACTTTGTAATCAATAACCATTATCTTAAATCGATTGGAACTACTGCGCATTTTATCAATAGTATATGATAATTTAATATTTTTACATTTAAATATAGGATCGAATGTTTTCTGTAGACAACTATTTTTCCTTACAAAATATAAATGCTGTTTGGTTAAAAAGCTTATGTTTACAATTCTATTTACTTATAATTGAGCAAATTCGATAAATACAATCGTAATTAACAAAAGAACTATATTCCTATTATGGTATTTTATAATAGGAATGTAGTTATATTGGGTGTATCTTATAACAACAATCACAATTTATTTTCTTCTTTACGTAATTTTCCATTAAATTTGTTTTGTGCTTATACTCGTAAAATGTACATGAGCATGCGATCAGCTTTTCATAATTTCAAATTCATTGAAAATTCATGTACATAAAGCACAAGGCGTAGAAAATAAATGTAAAAATCTTGTAGATATATATAACAGCATATAAATCAATGACTAAATACTACATTACTGCAATAATTGGCTAAGTAAGCAAAGTATTATATAATATTCGTATAAAAGTTCATATTTTGCTCATATTAAATATATGAAATTATGCTAAATTCAAATGGGGATACAAAAACGTTTTCATGTATTTTTCTCACAATTTGATTTATGAAATTTGCAAAAATTATATTATTTTACAGTAATACCAAATATTTATAAAATTTAATAACTTTTTAATCTAATTTTCAAATGTTATTATCAAAGTATTTATAATTTCTTTAATTATTAATTTTTTCAAAAAGTTACTCTTAAGTTTAAGATTTTTCTCGCAACTCTTGTATAAGGTGATTAAAAATAACAAATTCCCCGCTCAAAATACAGAATAAATAAGTCTTTTGTAGAATGGAACTAAAGAAGACAAACATAAATTAATTTAAAAAATAAATTTTTATCAAAACGTTTTTGTTTAAATATCACTCAAAGAATATTTTAAATAAGTTAAATATTTGTTTTGAAATAAATTAATTAACTAAAAAAATTTTTCGTTTATACTTAAAAATTTTTGAAAAATGTTGTTTTTAATAAATATTTAAAGCAAATAAACCCCAAGCCTAAACATTCTTAATAACTTGTTAAAGAAAATTCTAATAAAAAATTTTACTATATTATTTAAAATATTAACATTTTCGTGAAATTAAAATTGTTTTAATTAAATTGTATTTAAGCTGTATTACGTAGGTTTCAATTTATTAATTTTACAAAAAAAAGTATGGAATTTAATAAAATATTAAATAAAAATGAAATCTAATAGAGTAAAGATGTTTTAATAAATTTTCATAATTTTGATAAATTATTTATTAAGATTATATCAAAATTAAAAAATATATTGAGCTTAATACTACTTCTGTATAAAATTTAATAAATATAAGAAGGATTATTTGATTTTGAAATAAAATAATCGTATAGAGGATTATATTTAACAAAATATCAAATTATTTACCAAATGTTATGTAGTTTGTAATTTTAAATTAGAGTGCATAAGTAAAACAATTGTGTCTCATTCTATAGTTAAAGTTATTTTTAAACGTATGTACCAGTATCGTTCACGTAAAGCAACCGAGTCGAAGTATTAAAAAATGTGAAACAAAAATAGTACTGACGAGTACAATAAGTTCATTTATCAGTTTCAAAGGAAATTATTACGTGAATCCCACGCGTCTAAGAAAAACGTCTAAATAGACAAACAAATATGTTTTTAAAAGACAGAAATTGGCATTTAATTCTCATTACCATACTTTCGCATATACATGATACTATATTGATCCATCCCATTAACACGCTTTGCCATTGCGCAGTTAATAAAAACTAATAGCAATATTATTCATGACTTCAATTTAGTTTAAGTTAGTGTAAAATATGATACAACAAAAATCAATGGAAAATTTGAATTTGTAACAGTACTCATAAATTAAACAAAATTTAAATTGATTAGTAGTCTTTATATTTTTATAAAGTAGTTAAATTTGTAAAAATCATAATTTGATGTACTTTCTTTAGTTGATATCCCAAAAACTTGAAAGTGCTATAGCTGTTTTTAGTTTTGAATATATTATAAAAAATTCAACTTCATTACACGAGATTCCTTTTGTCTATTGGTGTATGGTTCTAAATAAAAATCAGTATTCTTTCCTATTCAGCTAGAATATATTTCTGAACAAAAATGTAGTAAATAATGAGCACTCAAGAACACACATATATATGGCTCCATATATATGTAAATTTGAAATTACATTCCTGCACTGCTATTGCAGATGGATGAGATAATATTTGTGTTCCACATTTACTTTTGTCTTCATTATGACATGTTCGTTGACTGTAAAAACTTGATTTTACCGTTTTTTTATTCAATTTTGAAGTCGAACAGGTAATGCTTCCAAAAAATATTGCCTTTATATTATTCTTTAGTATTAATTGTGTATTATCAATCGTTCAAAAGAATATATTTAGATCTAGATATAGTTACGTCAACTAATTCAATTAAAAAGTCAATTAAAAAGTAATCCTCGTCTCATTTCTTAAAATTATATTTTCCCACGAACATATTAGTTAAAATGTACAAAAATATTCTTGTTTTGTTTACTTTAAAAGCAGTTTAACTTTAAGACAGAGCAATGTGCTCATTTTTCCTCATTCTCTTTCTTTCCATGCGAGATTTTTTTTTACAGCCAGCTGTTTGTAACTCGTGGCTTATTAAGTAGCCGTATACTTTTGACTTCATACGTTTTTACCAATAAGCATTCATCTAAGTCAAGTTATGTGCAGTTCATTGAAATCTTTCACGAGCGAATGTGCTATGTTCGACAAGCACATGTAATTGAAAACGATCAATAACAAAAATTTTTAATTAGAACTTACTTATATATAATAGTTTATATATTGATTCGATTACACTTAATTTGCCTGATTTTATACTCAATCCTTTTAACACCTTTAAGTATGTTTTCATTCAAACGTATGTTTAGAGGCATGAGCAAAACAAGAATATTAATGTTAATATAATGCAGTTAAGATGAAAAAAATAAACCTGTAGTTGTAGATTTAGTCCATTCAATCATTTTTGGCCATGTATTATATTGTAAAAGTTTATATAGACAGAATGCATGTGGCATTATTATTCCAGCAATGTCTTGACAATGTACTCGTTACTTTTTTCATTTGATGAAATTACATTAATATTATAATTATAATGAAATTACATTGATATAACGGAAAACGTTATTTAAAGAGAAATTTTGAAATGAAATGAAATGATATAATTTCATGAAAATTCACTGTTATGCTAAGAAAATTAACATATTCAAATATATCATATGCTTCTACAGTAAATAATTTCTTTAGTCAGCCTCATTGATAGTACTTATACAAGACAATCTTATGACAAATATTCTATAACTTCAAAGTAATCGGTACACGTTTACATCCAATTTTACGTGTATATAAAAAATTTACTGTACAATTACAAGTTATAAAACTTCCAAGTAATTATAGGAATAATATTTTGAAGGTATGTAATAATATTGCACATAGACTCTAGTCAATTATGAAGTCACTAAAAATTCATTAACAAAATAGAGAGGAATAAACTATTGTAAGAACACGTATCAGCAAGCAATTGAATTATAAGAACACGACTGGTTGAAATAGTGAATAGTGTTTGAGGTTATTACCAAAAATTTATAATGAGATTTTAAAATGTATAGAGAATTTAAGAACTTAAAATGCGCTGAAGATTAATAATGATCGTATAGGAAAACATACGTATACATATCATGCACGGAATTTCTATTTACTTATTGTGAAAGTTTTACTCTCAATAGAAATGTTGACCTCGCTGGGATAGATGCCCTTTTGAATCGAAAAGAATATTTATCCTGTTTTGGTGATTGCTTTAGTCGGTCTGTAAGGTTTGTACAAGTTTTATTAGAAGGCAAGTTTTAAAGAAAAGTGCGATGGAGAGAGAAAGATATATTGAAGAAATAACGTTCTTTCTTCGCGTCTTTGTGTAAGAAAAAAAAAATAAAAAGCAAAAGAGGAGAAATAAAAGTGACGTGGATAGAGAGAGGCAGACATAAAGACAAGGCAAAAAACCACTGGAATTTAATAGAGATAAATGGAAAAAGGGTCGTTACAAGAGGGTCTACTCGTGACGTTAAGGAACCTAATTTACAAAGCATAAAAAAATGCATTGTCATTGCAAAATTTTGATAAGAATATGTACGGATGTAAATTTTGATGCTCGCAGAGGATACGGAAAGGAAAAAGGCAACAGAAGGTGGGCAGAAGAGCAATAAAGTAGGTTAAGAGATCGATGGGACATTAAAGGAAGAAGACGAGGATTCTCTTCAAAGAAACACGAGGATGCGAGAATATTTTGAAAAGGGTTGAGAGGCGGTGATTGCTAGAAACGATCAAGAGTCCGTTATCGCGGGCGCGCCTCGGCGTTGCAGATAAGAATACGAGCGCGACCCAGCGAATAAACGAGCAACAGCCAGGTGCGATAAGCGTCAACAGGTACATTATACAATGTAATTACAAAAAGTGCAAATGCATGTACATCACGGCTTATTTTCAATCAGTGCCATGCATTTTTTCCACGTCTCTTTTGATCTTCGATTCTATTAATGTTTCGTGTCACCGGGACACACTAATGTAGCTACACGCATGAACGCCGGCGGGCGTCGCGACTCAGTCGATGTATTGAGAAAATTAATGTCAAGCGTGGGGGTGCAGCAGATAGACAGGGGAAGCGAACTTGGGTATAATTGATTTTACGATTCGAAACTGTCAATTTGCTTCGGTATGAGCGAACGTGCAAAAACCACACTCGTTATCTATTTGTGCCTGTGATAACGAACTGGTAAGAGTGTCAATATGCCTTTACATTACGACTAGTATCCTGATGTTTCTCTTATCCTCGCTCTAGGGCTCGAACTACTTTATTTGAGCGAGAGGCATACACCGAATGATACAGATATGTGCTTGTGACGGTGACTCGATGAAGTGACATTGTAGACTAGTAAGAACCGGAAATCAAAAGTCGTCCATTCTGAGTGAGTACTTTCTGTTTTTAGAGTTTATGTGCCGGATGGAGAGTCTGTTTTTTTACATAATACGTACGTACATGCTCCACTCACCTTTTTTCGTAAATCCCGAGGATTCAATTATATGTATTTTATCCGAGAACTGCTATATGTAATTCAAAACTCCAAAAAAATATCAGGCAATCTTGTTAGTTGAGAGTAAATTAGATACATTTGCAAAACTGAGTTTTTCTATGCGACTTTCGCGTGCATTGTTTCTTTCTCTTTTATTCTAATTAAATCTCTGTACATTCGAGGGAACTTCAACTAGGCTTATCAATAATAAAGTAATTACACAAATGTGAAGTCTTTCTTACGGTGCTCGTATCTCGAACTCGACGAACTGCAACGGAGCATTTAAAGTGCTGAATAGGAATTCAATTCGAAGTTGGCGTAGATACTGCAACTTGAAAAAGACAAAAGGTCGCTTCGTCGGTGTACTACAATCTACAAGGTGAGAAACCAAGAAGAGCGGTCCGAGGTCAAAGAAATTAAAATAATATATCTGTGGTGCTCGATCGATCCCTCTTTTTGATATTATTTGGCCGAAATCCTTCAATGAAACTCGTTTCGTCGCCCGAATTACTTTCCGAATATACTCATCGATACTCATCGTTACTCATCATTTGTAGAACAATACTCGTATCTTTCTCGTTCACTCTCGATTTCTCTTCTTCACTTTAATTTTGTATTCTTCAATATCCTTTTCTTACCAATTCATCAAAATGTCCTTTTGTGATACAGATTTATTTACCTTTAAGTCTTTCTCTTATTTTGATCCTTTATTCAATGCATTTGCTTGAAGCGCTCGTAGTACATGACTAAAGGGAACGGAATATTGGAAAAATTACTTTTCCATGTGCTAATAAAAAGTCGAGCCAAGCTCTCACGTTTTCGCTATTAAACGAATAAAATCGCATAGATTGGATCGGAAACTTCGTTTCAGTCAACCAATTAACTACTTGTTGATTTTCTATTCATATTAAAACGTTATTTATTTTATACGTTTATTTTGTAGAATCATTTATTTTGAAGAGATATCTAAACGAAATAGCCCTAAAAGAGTCAAAATACACGCCTTTTTGCGTCTAAAGACAAAACTTTCCTGCTCCTTAGAAAATTTAAAATGTTATTTCTTGATATATAAAAAACGAAGCTCATTTATATTTTATACATTAATGTAACCTATCGATCGGTAAAGAGTTAATTTCAAAATACTAACGTAGAATTTAAGACAATTATCATTGTCTTAAAATAAGAGCAAACAATAAGAAGCTAACTCTCTAATAAGAAGCAAACAATAGAAGATCAGTTTATCAGAAGGCAGTACATTATCGGACACTTAATTTGTCTCATATGCTTTCAAATCATTGAAATATATTCGTGGATTAATCTTATACTAATTCTAATCTCGCTCATCACTCTAAACGCTTGTATGTTCAAAACTGTAAAACGATCAGACGTGTTCTATTTATCTACGTTGCCGTACGGTTCAAGATTTTTCAAAAGTGCGTAATTTTTAGGAAAATGTACAAAGACGTGTCGAACGTAGGGTAAAAATTGATTGTAAGCGGAAGTTCAAAGCATAGAGGAATAAAAAGAAGGAACAAAAGGTGGAAAGACTGAAGAGCAGTGGAGGATAAAGCATTCGTCTGTATGGCAAAATGGCGTTAACTAAAAGGGCAAGTGGCCCGTGATGATGCTTTTGGCACTTTACAAATGAATCTCTTTTCACTTCTTTTTACACTTACGTATTCCTCCATTCTTTGACATATTTTAAAAGCAATTTAAACTTCTAGTGTGACAGTTCTGCCTGTAGTTCTCACAGATAACTCGCCTAAAGCATGTTATATCAATGTTTTGCACATTTCCTTTTATTTTTCAATGTTTCATATAGATTTAGTGACTTGCAGAATCTTTTTCACCCCTATAAGCGCGTACTTTTAAACGCATTGCATTTGGAAAAAACATTCTAAATGAAATACATTACAAAACAATAGAACCAATGTCAAAACCTCGCGCGAGTTTAAAATATTATTCATACGGTATTTAAGCATTTATGCACAATGACCGTAAATAAAACAACCAAGAAATAGATTGATAAAAAAGATAAAAATTTGATCCAAATGATAACTATAGCGATATACATTATCGAGAAATAATATTTTGAACAATATTAATGAGTGTTAAGCAAAAGAAAAAACGAGCTTCTCAATTTCCATTGTTCACTATTTTTGTAATTAAATTTTTTTTACATTGGCTCTAACTTCTTTTACAAACTCGTACGGAAATCTGTTTCTTCGAATTTTTTTGTAATATAATAACTAATACTTTTTTAAAGAAAACTGAAAAGGTTTTCTGTAACAATTTGCTGTATGATTTATAACTTATCATTAAAAAATTTAAATATTTCAATTTTTAATTTAAATGTAAGAATGATGAATATTTTAATGTAAGTATAATAACGAACTGAATATCATAACAGAAATAATGGCAATTAAGTAGAAAATCTAGTCAAATAAATCATGCGTTCTTTTTTAAAAGTAACACATACCAAATATATAAAAACTATCGGTCATCATCTTCATAAGATACTGCCTCAAATTTTTTTATAAAAAATTTCATACTTCATCCTTTAAAATAATATTCAACTTTTTTAAAAGTGCGATTATTACCTTATTAAGTTAAATTGTAATAATACTTATAATTTCAGATTCAATGAAAAATATTGAAAAATAAATTCGAAATATAATGTATCCTTTTCATAGAGATGTAGCGCAATGTCGTTCAAAACTTATACGCTTAATTTTTGTCTTTTACAACAAAATGAAATTTTATGAAAAAGTCAAGGTAAATACATGTAATTGTAACCGATTAAATACAAAGCAAAATCTACATAAGAAAATGTATAAGAAATAAAAAGCAATAATATCATTTTTATTTACGAAATCCAAATGCAAGTATGGAGTAAAAAGTTACAGATAGATTGATGAAGAACATTCTTTGAAAAAATATTACTCATATTATATATAACTACTTTGAATAAAAAAACACAGTCAAAATGATAACAAAATGTAAGATCTCGCTTAGCTCTAACCAGCAGTTTATAAGCTACGACTGTCTAAATAATTAACTCAGAAATGCAACCGACGATACGAGCGCAACCACTTTGATATCACGTTAAACGCTCTCTTCTTGAATATTGACCCAATAATAATCTCGGGAAAAATGGTGGTATTTTATGAATAAAGGCGAGAATGTAATTAAAGGCTTTTAGAAAATTCAAACATACCTTTGGACCATACTTTAGTTATGTTTACGCATACTCCTACGCCCTCTCATATACTCGTACGAGTCTATGTTGATACATAGAAAAACTTGAAAAAAATAGCCTTTTCAAATTTTGAGTGCGCCCATGTCAAATACATTCCTAAATAGCTTAGTTATTTCGAAATATTTTTCCTTTTTTTATTACCTGCCTACCACAATTGTTCCTCTTTAACAAATCAATATCGTTGAAGTTGTTTAATGCTAATTTTAATTCATACTATAATTATTCCAACTGCCATGAAAATTATAATTGAATTGTTGAGTAGTTACTTTTAATTATACGTATCGTTACAGACTGTATTTCGTAATTTAAAAAATTGTTTTAGTACTGAAAGAAATGAAGAAGTTACAGTTGTTTAAAACGTGGATAATAAACCGCGTTTAACTTTAGAAATCAAGTTTCACACATTTCAAAGCCATAGTGTGACATCTGCATTTTCAACAAAAAAACATACATACCATCGTTTAAAAATTATAAGCACACAATTGCTTTATAGAAAATAATAAAAACATTTCCAACATTCCAAATTAAATTTATATAAGTATATGCGTATATATATAATATTTTAGAATTGAAAATGATTTTTTAACATGTTAAGCATATGAATTTTTTTGCAAATTTTTGTATTTTTAAGTGTTGTTATAAGTTTTGGAAGAAACAGTTACATCTATCTAACAAATACACTGCCAGGTAGCTCCATTGAATCGAAACCTATTCTCTTTTCACTAAGGCATTCAATTCCGAATTTCTAACTACTTAACTCGGTCATTACGTTTTCATTACTACATAACGTCTAAAACACTCGAGGAGTTATCCAAACGATATTTCTTTGTCTATATTTATTCGACGCTTCCTTTGATGCTCGACGCAAGGAAGAAGTAGCAATGCAGTATTGGTTTTGGTTATACGAGTGAACATAAGAATGCAGATAGTAAAGCCAGGGAGAAAACCGCACTGGCTTTCTCTGTCTCGCGTCGTTCCCCGGGCTGTTTGGCAATCTTCCATAATAATAAATCCCGTTAGTGAACGGTGGCGCTGAGTCGTCTCGAGTCCCAATGAGCACCCCTCAGCCACTACACAGCAACAGATCGCTTATCCCTGATAAGGATTAAGGTCTTCCGCTGGCTTGTGCAAGGAATATATTGCTGCTTCAGAGGATATCGACGGGATGGCTATCATTTCTACCGCTGCTGCTGATGCTGATTTGCAAATTATTGTTTAACCTATTACATCAGATACACAGGCACTAAAATAAGGATAATAGAGATCGAGGTGGTAAGCTAAAATGAGTGCCGTTGAGCTTGTGTTATGGAATAGAATAATTGAGGGATAAGGAATTGAGACAATGTGGTTGTCCATATCACTCTCGTTTCTCATCAATTTCGCTGTAAGGCAATACTTTTCATTCTTTCAAAGTAATAATTTCCATTTTTTGATCATACTGATTGCTTAGAGTATGACAAGAGCTTTCAAAAAGAAGACTACGAGATCGTTCACAATAAATCTGAAGTGAATCACTAGTCTTGTTGACAGATAGCATTAGTATTAGTAACCATTAGTAACTTACCATTAATTTAAAAAATTAATCATTTTATGAAACATTTGTCTTTGATGATGATTTCTGAATGATTAAAAAAAATTATTGAAATAAAATGTAACCGTTCTTGCGTATTTTACAAATCTTCTATTTAATATTTTGAACTTATGTTATTACATTGTTAAAATAATTTATTTCTTTTTTAATAACAAAATAATTTTTACATATTGCTTAAATTTCATTGTGCACAAAACATATGCTAAGAATTAAATCAACGTGAAATCAAATATAAATTTGCATAAGCATTATTTTAATGTAAGAATTAGTTTTAATATGAGATGGGGTAGTTGTTTTGCTTTTTATTTTAATTGAAACAACTTATATCAATTTACATCTCCATAACTTATGAATATTTACCATGAACATGAGCACCATTAAACGATATTAATGCTTGCTGTGTTATATTGAAACTGATACAACAAACTGCTAATTATCCTTTTCTGTATGATAATAAGAAAATCACGAATATTTGTTCGATTTTCGAAAGAGTATATCGTTAACATATATAAATTAAATTGCTTTAATATTTCATAAGTATTAGAGTAGAGCATGTTTTTTAATAAATTGCTTTGGTAAGTTTTAAATAACTTTGATTTGCAAACTTACATTTAACAAAGTTTTGTTACTTAAGTAATTGGAGACCACAGAAATTGCAAGTTTAGCTATAAAACTGTAATATTGAAGATGGGATAATAGATATAATTTTAGAAATTCGAAATTAAATTTGTAAAATTACATTAAAAAGTGAACATATCCGTAATATTAAAACAATCTATTGATTCTTCAATTTATAGGCTAAATAAATGTTATAATTGATTTAGTATTAAAAAAAATTCAACTTTTAGAGTGAAATTATATTTTAATTGTGAAAATTAACAGTAGAGTAATTAATATTGATTAAAATATTATTTGTTTATTATTGAATATACATATTAATCATTTAGTTTAGATAATGGAAAATGTATGATATTTATTTGTAAATATTTGCTAATAAAGTAAATTGAGAAATATTGTCTATAGATTTTTATTCTCTTTATAAAGTAAAGTATATTTTACTCTAAAAATTTTAAAGAGCTTATGAGAAACTTAGTACAGATTAGTAACGCAAGCAGTGCAGTAAATATCCAAGGATATAATAAAGATCTATTGTCTTGAATAATACATTTAAGTCGTATAGCATTATGAGGAGAATGCTTAGATTAGAATAAAGAACTTTGATTTTTGGATAAAATTGAATAAATTTTATTAAATTGATGAAAGTTATGTGGAACTTTATTGAATATGCATGGATTATCAACATATATTTTAGCATCTTCCGTTATTTTTTTTATTTTTAGATAAACGAATCTTAACAATTATGACAATTGTTTAATGCAGTCGAAAAATTCAGTGTAATTATAAATTATTATAAAATCAACAAAAAATTATTTCCTGTATATACGACACGTTTGTGAAAATTACTTACAAAAATCATTTTTCATTTATTTGCTGAAGCTGCTTTATTTTCTTCTTTCATTAATTTTTCAATAAAAAGTTGCTTGTTCTCATTGCTAGTAAGTCGTGATCATTAAAGTAAATGATCTTATTTTAATTCTTTTATTTGATTACCAAAATGTAGCTCTGGAATACTACTAATGAAACTAGTAGCTTTAATATTTTACATAAGAAGCTCGTATCACAAATTCTGTGTCTCAGCATTTTTCAATACCTTTCGTATGCTTTGTAAAAAAAGACAAATACGCAAACTTGATTTACGAAGGCACAACTCGCAGAAGAATCAATTTTTGCTTCTTCAAACAACCGTTTAGCCCAAATGCAATAAGAACGGTCACAAAAGAGCGATGCAGGTACACCGAATGCTATAATAAAGTTAAAAAAGATAAATGAAAGCATCGCGAGCAGCGATTTGATTGAAATCTCTAAGGCCGTTACATCGGACAATATTTAGTTCGTCATCTTCACAACCCTTCTTCTGTCTCATTTCATCGCACAACGTATATTCAATTACTGTGAAAGCGTGCGCAACTAATTTGGAATTCTATGTTCGGTTCGCGAATCTGGGATCGCGCCTTGGGCTGTTTACACGCGCAAATAGCTGCGGGCTGATGGGGGTGGGCGGCTTGTCAAGTCGTTATGCGCTATTAAAGTGAAGAGATACGATGAGACTGGGGATAAAGGGGTGTCGCACGTGCTTAGTCAAAAGATTCGTGGCTTAAAATAGCATTGGCCAATCGAAGCTCACTTGCAATTCGATGACACGTATGTATTTTACGCATGTACGAGATCGAGGGTCAATCGCACCATTCACCCGCAGCTTGCTCCATCGGAATGTCCTCGTCTCGACGTCTCGATGCTCTCTGGGAGGTATAGCTTTCTGTCTTCTGTTTACCGTCATATATTTGTGCTGAGCGACTAAGAAAAATTGTGTTCCGATGATGAATCCGTTGGAAACGACGTTTCCACGAATCTGCTTACTCGCATCTGTTTACTCGCTCGACCGAGGTATTGAGTGATTAATTCGTCACTGAACGCGATGGTAAAAATTCTATTTACGTGCATCCAAGTAAATATCCTTTCCTTTTCTATTTTACTCCTTACTTTTACTTCTTTTGCAATCGTTACTATTTATTAATGAATACTTCCATCCGCAGAATATTACTTGTTGCATGTGGCACATTCCTTAAGTGTAAACTTTGGATGCAGATTGCAGTGCTAATTAACTACACGAATATGTACAAGAATGTATATATTCGTGAATATATACATAAAGAATTATTAGAAATTGGAGGGATTTTTAAATAAAAGTCGATTATTTATACAGAGTATGATGTGAAAAATTCTTACGAATAAGTAAAGATATTACATGTTTTATCATTTAAATTTACTCAATTGACATTAATGCCTGAAACTGAAGTCATCCAAACTTGTACGAAATTTGTAAACAAGTCTGTCACATATTTTATGTATAGTTCGTAAATGGTTTTACGAATTACTAATGACTTCAAACCTCAGTTCAAGAACTTTCACCACATTTGCCCAAGCTTTTCCCTAATCCCTTGGCCAACAAGCAGTTGTCCCGAAATAATATGGTAAAAAGGTATTTCATGGAACTTCTGAAAAAATAGTTGTCTATTAATTGTAATGAAGCCTTCAACTCTATATCCTTTCTAACTCCACATTTTAAAGAAGATATAATTATTCCGCGATTCTCATCGTAACTATTGCTGATCAATTTTCTAATTCAATTTTCTTTGAATAAAGTTAATATAAAAATTAATTAATTTTATTGAAAAGTTATATTTCTGTTATAAAGAGATTTCATTTTATAAAAATCATTATCTTCATGATAAAGAAGTCATGTATCCCTATATAATCTAAAATAGGTAATCCTTTCAAGATTAAGATATTCTTAGAAATATATTATTCTTCAATTATGTTGTTTTTAGCAATATCAATATTAAAACTAAATTGCTATTCACATTCATTTAAATTACTTACTAAGAAAAAGTAATTACTATTTATTTATATTCGATACATAATTAGTTCAAAATTTTATAAATTCTACTTTATCTTTTACAATAAAATAAAAATATTATTGGCTGTCAATATCATAAAATAATTTAAAATATTAGTCAAATTGCTACCGAGACTCTATCATTATACGCTAGGGTGTTCGTAGAGTTAAATGGTTGATATGTCGGCCTTTCCATTTAATTAAGTCACCTGTCAAGTCCAATCGTGCGTGTCATGAAATATAAATTAAAGACATTATAAATAAATGTGTTTATTCAAATATAGTTTTGCGAATATTATTAAATTTCCATAAATTAATTCTCGTCTACTTAATTCTAAACATTTTAGGGAATTACTTAGTAATAAAGTTTTTTTTCAAACATCGAACAACGAATCAATAGATTTCAATGCAATTAATTACAATTAAATTTTAAAAATTAAATTTTATTTATCATACATTTATAAATTAATTAATCTCTAAGAGCAACATCATAGTTCATACAATTAAAGAAAATAAATTGTGTTATTAATTTCATGTTAAAAAAATTAAACAAAATGAAAAATTCTAGTAAACATTTAATTTCTAGAATAAAAAATTTTATAACTTAAGACTCAAAAAAGATGTTTAAATTTTCAAAAGATTTTTATATTTCTACTTCTATATTTCTACTAAAATAAATACTAATATGATAAATTTAGGTTTACCAAATGTTTTAGTATTCATAATAGTACTTCTTATAAATTATAATAATTATAAATTATTAACATTTTATAAATTATAAAATAATGAGGAATAATGGAAATGTGCTCTAATAAAAATGAAATTTTGAAAAATAGAAAATTGCAATCAAATGTAGGTAAAATCTTGTAAATATTTACATAATTTTTCTTACACTAATATAACATGTTATTTTAATGAAATAATACTGCGTACAAATTTAATCTATGTATACTCTTGGAATTTTGCGATAAACAATTAAAACCGAATATTTTAAGAGAATAATTATAATGTGTACTATTTTATGTAACTATGATAAAAATATTTAAATTTATTCCTTTTTAACATTACACTTTATAATTTTTTGGTATAAGATTAAACTGACATTACATTCATTTTATCCACAAAATTTAAAATAATAACGATAATTCTACTTAACATTATTTACAAAAATTAAAATTATTTTTTTAACTTTGTTTTAGTTAAGATCATCTATTAAAAATATCAAGCTATACTTTATTGATACTAAAATTTTAACTTTAGCATTTAATTTAATAATATAAAAATGATGTTGCAGCAATGTAATAAAACAAAGTTATTAATATAATTAAAATTACGGAGGAAGTTAAAATTCAATATGGATAGTTAAGTAGTATGTTATATATCTCTAACAAGCTTAATAAATATTAATTTTTGTTTAAATAGTGATTTCATAATGTTGACTACAATCTTCGAATTGTACGTTTTGCTTGAGCAATATGAAGAATGATATATAAGTAGAGATATAAGGAGAGATAAAGTGAAATTATGGATTGACATTTTACATTCTTTAAACATGCGTAAAGATATAAATAAATAAAATCATACTAACACTCTTATTACTACAACTATCCGCAAAAATGATGATACACCTTTTATCGTTTTACTAAAAATACTTGTCCCGAATAGTTGATAATATTTTAGTCTTTACAAGCATAACACCATCAGGGTTAATCTGTAGTTTTTTAAGTTCAACTCAAGTATAAATTATAAAGTTGAATTAAGCTTAATTTTCAGTTGACACTTTTAATTCACTCATCAATAAAACTATTTTATTATTCCAAATGAACTGAGATCTCTCGTAATTGCTTGTAAAGGCCCTTACAAAGAAGAAATTAAAGTAATGTTTGCTTTAGCTTTTAGCACCAAAGATAAATAATATAATTCAAGTTAGGGCATTTCTAATTATGTTAATATGTACAAATAATTTTTCTTCGTTTTCTTGTGCTAAATAAAATTTATTTAAGTCCATGGAATTTATTGTGCAGTATGACAAAAGTTAGAGTAAGAGATAAAGTTTTAGTATACGAGATGTATAAGTTCCTCATTCTCTTTCTTCATTTCCATCTTGTTCTGCATTAAATAGAATTTAATACAACTCTGTTAAAAGCTTAAATCAATATTCAGAAAAGCATCAAGAAATATACACTATTTAATAAATAAAATTATATTATTTCATATTCCATAAAAAAATGACATGCCTTTATTTACAGAAAGAATTATCGCTTTATTCATATGAATAACATATCTTTTTCAATTAAATAAATAATCAAATTAATAATTCGTTAGTTCACGAGAAATGACTGAATATATTAATAACTTATAATGAAGCTTTCATAAAATTTTTAACAGAAAATTTACATTTGCAATTAAAACATTATTAGCAATTACTAAAAATTCGTAAAATATATTTTACACGTAATAATAATAAAAGTTTAAAATATCGTGAAATCATCATAATAACTATGTAATATGTCAATAAGTTTTATGCACTACAAACTATATTTATATAAATTATATAAAGTTTTGGTAAATTGTTTCACATATTATCCTTAAAAATTTAAGAATTTTATTGACAAATACAGATTGTTGCTTAAAGGTCTTAGGAATAAATAAATCAATCAATAATTAATCTAAGATGTTTATTATAATTCTCTTTAATCAACGCATCTCATCGACGTTCAATAAATATAGTAAAAGTTAATGTTAGAATTTTAGTCTACATGTTGTTAAGATCAAGAAATAGAAAAAGTGCGAATCTCGAAGTGTAATCTCTAATATGACGCAAGAAATCATAACATGGAACATCCTAAACAAGTGGAAACTCATAAAAAGCGGACTAATGCCTTGAAATCGAAATCGATGGAAGAGATATGATGATCACGCATGAGAAGAAATTTCGCCATCCTCGAAGTTCGCCTTCTCCGAGTATAAAAAAGACACGAAATCAAACGCTATTAATGTCTCATGTCGTATTGCGTGTAGTCAACGCGATCCAATTTGGCAGCGTTCGTGACCTGGTACTAGACTAGTACGAGGTACTAGACCTAGTACGAGAACCCGAGAAATAATCCACACAGATTAGTCTTTTAGTAATTCACGTATTTCGACGTCGGTATGTGCGAACACGACTAACAAGTTTCCTTCTGTACTTTGCTGACACGGATGTTCATATATCCTCCTGCGATCTGTCGATCTTGTACGAGTTTGGAAAATTTCTGGTAACGCGACTTGTTTTACCAAAAGATTCTATTTAGAATTTTAGGTACGGAACTAAAGAGGTATGCTTTTACGAAACGCCCTTTTCACATTTGTCGTGCGTTTCATCTATTATCCATTTGTTTATTCTCGAACATCCGAATCAGACTGGAACTCCAAAAATGCAGTTTCAAACGCACTGATGCACCCGCGTCGAAAGTGGTCTTTTCGATTCCAAACTAAATGCCTGAAGTATTTGCACTCGATCTAGCTAACTTACTTTCTGTCCTTTATTGTCTCTCTTTCTCTCTCTTCCTCTCCGCCTCGTGCATGCATTCCTTGAGCAAACACTCACTAGTGTATTGGCAAATTTATGAGGCAACTTGTAAACACGCTCGGACTTCCTTCATACCTTCCTTCCTCTCTCTCTCTCTCTCTCTCTCTCTCTCTCTCTCTCTCTTATTCTCTCTTTCTCTTACTGACACTCTTTAATGTATTTCTCAATGTACCGAGTAGAAGCTTAGTGCGAAGTACGTCCTCTACAAAATGGGCAACTTCCTATTTCACCAAGTCGTTTGTCTTTTCTCTATTAGCCTAGATTTCTCCATTGCAGGCTTCACGCCTACGAGATCTTTGAATTATATGCGTGTCAATTGTACCGTATATATGTGGTTGTACATAAATATATTAGAAGAGAGTCATTTCTATGAACGCATGCATGTAGGAAGTATAGGTCCGTGGTTCAGAACTTGTATTAACTGCAGACGAATTTCGAAAAATTATTATGAATAATTTTTCACCGAATTGTTATCATGAACAATAAAGCTTTTTAACAATTATGAATATTTCTTAATGCGTATTCTAAAAATATTAGTACTTCTAGGCTTACAATAAATTTTTACAGCGAAAAAAATTTTAATTAAATTTTCTTTTTCCAGAATAAAGTAGCTTCTGAAACCGATATTAAATACGCGTAAGAAGCTTTTCTAATAATAATTTTTTTACGATTTCCATGTTTCCTTGGCGAAATTTTAGACAATTATCAGCCGAAGAAATAACAAAAAATTATGAGCAACAAAAACCAGAAGCACTAAAAATGACATCTTCAGAAAATCATAGATAAAATTGGCCACGTCATAAACGACAGGTTTTCATAAATAAAAATGATTTCTAAAACGTAAAAGAACGATGTCAGTTATATCTGTATTACGAATAAAAAATGTCATGAAAAATGAACACTCGAAACATTTTTTTTTTGGGGGGGGGGACTTCACGACGTTCCGTGGTGAAGACACCCACAAGTTAGGGGTGTCAAAGAATACGAATTGTCATGATAATTCAACTGAAAGACTACGTCCATATATATCGTTCTGCACAGGTATACTTTACTCTCTTAAGTGTGCGAGCCGAGAATCTATTCCAGAATTAAAGCTTTCACTTCAGTGAAGTAGCTGGTTATTTAGGTAAAAGAATTGAAAGTGATCATAAATAAGCTCAAATGTTGATTCGTATTCTATAGACAGCTAAGACTTATAGCAAGTGCTCACCCGAGATCACGCAGCAAGATTTATTTTTGATAAATTACACGGATTCAAATAAATCAAAGCATTCCTTTTGTACTATAGACATAAAGGCAAGCTGGAGTATTCGCGTATGCATAGTCTCAATCTAATCACCTCTCACTGATAAGGAGCTTGAAAATGTTTTTCTTCTTCTCACGCACCGAAGCGATCCGTGGGAACCCACTCGTCACGGCGTAGGTAAATATTGCAGGCACGGCAGCTGAAAACTACTTAGGCTAACAGCCTATGGGTTCAGGATTTGGAAATCGATTCGTACAAAGATGTCAATCTCCAGAAGTGCTCACGGGAGTAATTGATTGGTTAAGCGGACAACAAGGTAATGGATGTCCGGAACAGAGCATATTCAGAGCAGAACGGCTGGACTTTTGTTATCGTGCCTGAAATCGTAGTTTTATGATCATCCATATCATAGATTTTACGAGGTGGAGGTTAAACGGTAACAATTTCAGTGTGGGATATACGCGCAGCCTTGCCATAAATCGTATCGTATATCTTATGCGTTAAACAAGAAATCAATTTGATCGGTTTCCAAGTGAATCAATGAGTGTTTAATTGATTGGTATATAGATAATCGGGACTTCGGTATATATAAACGAGGCGTTCCGTAAAAGCATACGCGATTGCTAAACCGAACTGAAAAAAGAAGCTACACACGTGCACGTATAAAAGAGGAGAGCGGAACATGCACCTGGACACGTGCAGTGCATGGCCGGGATGATAGCAGACATACATGCCGGGACTGAACGTGCGAAACGTACGTTCGCTTCTGGTGTCCGGTGACTCTGCGCTCTCGTTGCCGGGCAGCAGCAGCAGCAGTACCGATCGAAGACGACTTCCTTGTTCACACTCGCCTCGCCGCCGCCGCCGCCGCCGCCGCCGCCGCCGTCTTTCTCCGTACGCCTAGGAATCTACAGCGTCGTTGCCATCGCACCGCCGTCGTCGCGCGCTTCAGCCTCCCTCAACGAAAGTGCAAGTAGCCCAGTAACAGCAACGACAGTAGCAGTAACAGCAGCGATAAGAAACCGTGACTTATCCACGGGCAGCCAGCGGCAGACTGGAGTGGCCCTCAGAGCGGTGACTAGACCAACCGGTGGCGCGCTGAGCAGAGGCGCCGCGCCGGCGCGCCACTGTTGTTGACTCGTGCGCCTTCTCCGAGGAGAGGAGCAGCCACGAGGATGGAACGCGGACGCCGATCGATATGGTTGGGCGACCGCCGAGCTTCAATTGTCATCGTCCACGGACACCCTGCGTTAACGTTCTATTTTCATCCGCCTCTGCGGGAGGGTAATTAGCCCTGTGGAGTGGAATAAAGGAGGGGCCACGAGGGAAAGAAATTGTTGCACGCATTCGCGATAGTGAGCTAGTGTCCGTCAACTGCCGCGCATGATTTATGTCCCTTTTTACGCCCCACCCCTCAGTTTGCGCACTCGGAACTACGTGAGTTAATTCGACGGAAGTCTTGCACTTTTACCAGCCTCTTCTTTGACGACTTTTGGCGCGCGCGCTCTCGGAGTTATCGACTGTTTTGCTTTTCGCGCGCAACGACTCGAGACAGCTTTAACGATCGCCGTTGATTGGATAATTGGAGACGGTGAATACCGGCGATGCACACTTCACAGCCATTGATAAGGCCGTGCGTCAGGCTTCAAAAGCTTTATCATAGCTGAGTATGGTAGGTTCAACGCGACATTTCAATCATGTCCACGACACGCTTCCTTTGTCGAACAATGTCTGAATTTTCGTTTTATTGGCTCTAGATGTAATTTACTTATGTGCAAATCGACTACTCTGTGTCAATTACTTTATTGAATCACTCTTGTTGTACTTGTCATTTTTTTTAAGGTATAATTATTATGGAAGTTTTAAGCCATTTATTAAATTTACGTAATTCTCTATACCTAATTCCTTCAAACAAGTTTACAGTATATGCTAAAAAACTTAAAATTAGACAGTTTTATAATATAATAATTTTTTTATGTTTTTTTTTATATCTTTGTATATCTTTTTATATCTTTTTTATATCTTATTAACATACCTGGTACGAATATAAATTTCAGATTAAATCATGTTTCATTGTCCTTGTCTATTTACTACTTCTATATATTCAGATATAATAGTATGCTTTTATAATTTTATTTGGCAAACTTTCAATATTCGTAAAATTTAAATACCATTAAATAACAGATATTTTACTTTCACAATTCATTATCACACTTAGAAGATAACAAACAATAATAAACTACCTATGCAGATATAAATACAATATATATTATTCATTTATTGATACATCTACTTAATCTAAGAAATTTATTTTTTATTTTGTCGAACAATAAATATGAATTGATCACTATGTAATTAACAGATATTTTATTAATTTTCGGAGATATTATCTCAACTATGTTCGTATACATTTTAAAAAATATTTGACGGATAAACTTAAATATTTATTGTGAATATTTATTACTTTCTTACACTATTTATTAATGAATAAGTTTCCATAAAGTTAAAGTTAAAAAGTGTCCTTAATGAATTCGCAATAAATAATATGAAATATATAAAAGTGAGAATTTTATTGCCTAATAAGCATACCAACCATATTATGGGACACAAATTTGAATTATATTCTACAGGTTGTTTTATATCACTAGATAATGTAGCTTGTGAGCTCTAACGATAACTCATACTAATAGCCTCGAAGTTTCTTCAGAAATAGTTGTTACGTAGGAAAACAAAATACATTGTATAGTAATATAAGACTTGATAAATCAACGGATTAACATACAGAATGAAGAAATATTCAGTCAAAGCCTTTAATTAGAGAGGTAATAAACAAGAAAGGTTTTATTTTTTACAAATTTTGTGTTGTAATGTTATATATAATTCTTATATTTCTTTAGAACTAATATTTTCTAATTGAATGTAGATTACGACAAATCTCGTATTTAATTAATTTGAATCAATTTGAGTCACACCTATTTTTAAAATTGTATTGTCTATTAAAAAACAATATTTATTAATTTTAGTAGAATAAATTATATTTAATGAAATTGATTTTCAATAATTACATAACTTTTAATATTTAAGGTGTTATTAGATAACATATAATCTGTAATTCATTTAAATAAATATTGTACCATATTATTTTACTTTACATTTCAAGTATGATATTCGAATTCAAGACAAACCAAGGAATACTATATTGTTGGATAATACTATATTTGGTAAAGAATAAAATTTAGCTAAACATCCAATCGTGCATTACAACAAGGGTTCATATTCATATTAAGGTTCTTATCTTTGTACTCCCAATCTCTCATTTTTCTTTAAAACTTCAAGAGTCGAGCAAATTTTTTCTTAGAATAACATTTTAAATTTGCCCATTATGCATGGGTATAGCATCCCTTATCTTTCCCTTATTTTTATCTCATTCGGTCTCTCCCTTACAAACCTCTCAATCTCTTTCTCGATCTCATTTCAGACACTTAATCCGAAAGTTTTTTAAATTTTTTGAAAATCAGATTTTATAAAAAAAAATGTATTTTTATTTTTATTGTAGCATATGTAGAATAACTTGAAATACGTTTAGAAATCTAAATTTTCTTAAATACAACGCATTGTAGTTTTTATTCTAATACCGAAAAAATTATGTTTTTACTGGATTTTACTTTATCATTTTCTATTATGAATCATAAAATAAATTCTTTGATTTACTCTTTATATTATTAATTATGTAAAAATATAATAAAAATAAAAACTGTTGAAGAACAAATTTAATGAAAAAATATATACAAGTAATAATATATTCTTGCAGTAACAGCTTTTTCTGATTATCTATTTCATAGATTTTTTCCTATCTATTGAAAAGAATTGTACAGAAATATACACACATAGTTTAAGAAGAATAAATAGTTATATAAAATGGACACCATTTAGATAAAATATAAATGTTAGTTGTGAAATCACTCGTGATATCAAACTGTATAAGTCTTTTTTCATCCTTATATTTTATCGATTTATCGTGATATATTATATCACATATTTTGTGATTTTTAATTTCAAAATAAATAAATATTTTGTGAAGTATGCTCAGCTCAATATATATGCATTAATATTGCATAGCACAAAAATATACAATAAAACTAGATGCATAACATAATTGCAAAATATTTAAATTTTAGGCACTTCTCTAATTGTGTCTTAAAAATAGATTTGCGTATACTTAGCGACTGTATATTCAATATAAATAATTTAACTATTTGGCTATAATTTATATTCAACAACTAATTTTGAAATTGACAGAGAATATAAATAACATTGAAACATACTGATCTAAAAGTTTCTTTAAAATTAAGTTGTATCAAAACTGTTAAAAATACATCAAAAGATCAGAAACATTATTGTACACATTTTCACTCTCACATATAGTTTGATAATTAATTTATATGATGATGATATCATAATTAAGATAAACAAACGAAGAAAATATATAATGTTTTTAATGTGCTCATATTCTAGAGATACTGTAGTTTGTACAATTTTATAAATAAGAATTTTAACCTTTGGCTTGAACTATCATAGCAATGTCTAATTGTGTTTTTTACAGTTATGACATTTAAGTATGGTATATTACTATAAAAATTGATATTGACTATTTAAAACAGATTATTATTAAAACAATTATGTAATATTTATGTCTTATAATTATATTTAAAGAATGCTATAAAAAACTCTAAAAAACAATCCTCGACAAAACTTATACTATGCTGGATCAACCTCGCGGTTCCGTATTTAATTGTAAATTTACGTACTTTTAAGACGAGAGATCGCGCCCATATCGTCATCACTGTCATTGTGACAACGCCAGAATATAAGAAATGACCGTCGCTAAGATTCAATTATTAAACCATGCTAAACCTTCCTACCCCTACAAACGAACCTTAGCCGACTGTAGACCTCGTGGCTAAAAAGCAGAAAGAAACAAGCAGCGCCGCAAAAAAAAATCAAAGGATATCGATTATTTAATTCAAATGATTCATCTCGTCATCGTTTTCGTTGTTATAAGACGACTACGTCACATTTATTTCGTTACAATTTTATTTTATTTTATTTTATATTATACGAATTTATTAATTTTAGTTTAGTTCATTTAATTTAATTTAATTTAATTTTATTTTGTTTTACTTTATTTTATTACTTTTTTTATTTTTATGTTATTGTTATATATATTTTTTAATTTTATTATTTGTTTTGTTTTGATTTTGTTTTAATTTTAATATATTTTTTATTTTTTTCTCTAATTGTAATTCTCGTTTTCTTTTTATTTAATAAATTAAAAATTAATTTAATTAATTAATTAATTTTTATTTATTTATTTATTTTTAATTAAATTAATCATTAATAAAAGCGGGTTTTCTCGAGAAGAGACGAGAGGAGAGAAAAATATCCTCTTACCTTCTCCGGCGTTTTTATGCGGACCGGAAGATGACATCCCTTTCGCTGCCCAGCTGTTGCTCGTGTCCAGTATCCTTTCCCTAGGTACAGGGATAGCTGGACGCTGGAGTAAAGCTCTTTATAGATAAGGGAGGTGGGTAGGGAGAAATGAAAAACGCTGTTTTCGATATTTATTTGAACTCTTTATTAATTTCCAATGAATTCTATTGAAATTACTTGTTGCCTTTTCTGGCTTCTTGTGGCGGTGATACGGCGGTTCCCTTTTGAGACGGAAGGGCTTGTAGGTGTCTGGATGGTCCCAACCATATTGCCTCCGGTTTCATCTGTCGTGAATGTTGTTGGCTAGCTCTGGAGAGATGAAACTCCGTGAGCACTTTTGCCTTTTCGGTCGATTGCAGGGAGAGGTGAGAAAGAAAATGCACGTTAAATAACGAGCAAACGGTACAAGATTAGACTCGATCGCTATCGCTTATATCTTGCAGTATATTTTTACTTGCGGTATCGTTGATATGTATACAACGCAAATAAATTAAAATTACTTTCGAACTTGGTCTTGTTTTTTTCCTTTTATTCTTTTGGCTAAGCAGAAAGCTCAACGATGAAACAATGGTGGCAAGAAGAGAGCAGGGGTACCGAAAGAGGAACGAAACTGTTGCTAGGTTTCAATAACACAAGGTGAGCCTTTCTATTTATAATTTCACGTTTTCATAATTCGTATTTGACGCGATTCAAAAGCACGACCGCGAGCATCCTCTGGCGAACAACGTGCGTGGTACATCAGGACGATCTACATGAATTTTGTATACGTCGGTACATGCAGTTTTTTTATCGATAAATACCTTTTCTACTTTTATTCACGATATCAACATGCTATGCGATATAGTTACACTTATAGCTTATAAGTTCGGGGCATTTAGGAACAGAATCGAAGTAATGACAGATTACTCTCCTTTATTTTTAATAGCGTATATTTACATCATTTCTTTAGATTGATTTTTAATAAAATTTATGTAGAAAGTAACTAAATAATTAATACTGTACATTGATTTAAAATTGGTCATTTTTCTTTTTTATGTATGATATAAAAAGGAAGCTGTAAGATACTTAAAAATGAATTGGGAAATTAGTTGGGCTGACATGTGTCGTGCATGTATGGAAGTAGAAGGTGTTTTACTTCCATTATATGATGATAGTGAAATAAGTGAAAATGATTTATCGAATAAACTCGCTGATATCACTTCAATACAGGTTAGTTTTTGTTGTTTTTATAATCAATGATATTTTAGATCAGCAATATGTTCGAATAAAGATGTTTATTCCATTCTTCTTAGGTAAATAAATGTGATGGCTTACCAACAAAGCTTTGTGCTAAATGTGCTTATAGGACTAAAACATTCTTCGAATTTAAATGCTTAGTTCAAGAATCAGATAAAAAACTAAGGCATATGTTTAATGAACAAGTAATTTATGATCAAAAAGTGTTGAATATATATATTTTATTTAAGAATTTTAACAAGTAAAATATGTCTTAAAATACTTTACATTTTTATTTTTTAGGATGATCCAAAAGATGAAAAAGTACAAAATGATTATGTTGAAACTAAAATGTTGTTAGAAGATTGCAACTATAGTACAGAACAGGAAAATAATGTACGTAATGATAATCACATTAATAGTGTTTTAGATGTACATTTAAAAGAGAAGAAAGATAACATTGTAGTTATTAAAGATTTGGAAAAAATTTGTGATACAGTTATTGTAAAAATAGAAGAAAACTTAAATGGTATATCAAGTGTGAACAATGAAATAGAAGATATGCATGTTGTACATCACTCGGATGAATTTAATATAGTTAATAATATTAATGGATCTCAGTTAATGGAAGAAGACAACAATTATGAAATACAAGATTCAGTTTCTTTATCTTCTAATTTAAAACAAAAAGAAAATGAAAAAAAATTACAAGTTAAAAATTGTAGTCTTAATACAACTCCTAAAGTTTTCCGTAAATTTGTAGTAAAAAATCCAGTTTATAATTATTTTAATGCAGATATTATTGAACAAGAACACAATGACAGTGACTCTGATTATTATTTAGATTCCAAAGAATATATTGTAGGCAGTATTAATGACACAATAACAAAAGTTAAAGAAATTAAAGATGATGGTAAAGTTGTACAATATCAGTGCACACTTTGTTTGCAAGATTACTCAATACTTTCACAAGCTTTGAATCATATAGTTGATTTGCACGTACCAAGTACTGGGCCATTTTATTGTGTAATATGTGAAATGGATTGTGACAGTATTAAACATTTAAAGGCACATGTGAAAACTCATAAAGGTCCAAGTCCTTATACATGCTTTCTATGTAATAAATCCTATGTAATGAAAAGGTATCTTAAAAGACACATGGCTTGTCATACGGATTTTCCTCGACATCGCTGTGCTAAGTGTGGTGTACGTTTTAAAATTAAAAGTGAATTGGAAGCACATTTTTCATCGCATAGTGAAGGAGCACCTTTTAGATGTAGCCAATGTCCTCGAGTATTTAATCACAAAGGAAATTATAAACGTCATTTAATTTCACATCTGGATCCCCAAGGTCTACATTTACCCAAATATCCATGTAATATATGTAATAGAAGGTTTTTAAACAATCGTACATTAACAACTCATATGAGGGTTCACACTGGAGAAAAGCCTTATAAATGTGAAGTGTGCAATAAGACATTCTCGCAACAAGGCAACCTTTTGAATCACAAAAAAATTCATACAAATCCACGAAGTTTTACTTGCGAAGTTTGTGGAAAAAGTTTTAATCAGAAAGCAACTCTAAGAGACCATAGCTTATTACACTCTGGAGAAAAACCTTATGTATGTACTGTGTGTGGTATAGCATTTACATTTAGTGCAGCCCTGCGTCGTCATATGTGGTCTCACAGTGATGGAAAGCCTTTTGAATGTGATGTTTGCAATGCGAAATTTATTGGAAGGTACGACCTTCGGCGCCATATGAAAATACACAGTGGAACACCAAAATTAAAACATAGTAAATATAATAAAACAAAAGAAGCAAATGTCACTGAAGTTCCTGAAGAAAATATTAATGTTGCTCAGGATCCAATAAATCCAGAAACTATTTTTGTTGAACAAATTTTTTTATGCGAAGATTCTATACAAATTATTTCACGAGAAGATTCTGAGAAAGAAAATGTTGATTCTTTGCTTAGCCTCATTCAGTATACATAAATAATTTAAATAAATTTTCTTATATTAAATATGTAAATATATTATAATTTTTATAATATAATATTTATAATTTGATTCTTTATCTACATGTATGCATTAATATAAGTGCATTTATTGCGTCACTCAATAGATGGAGTTACCCAAATAATTTTTCATTTTTGATAATTCTGTTTAAGCTTTTGATACGTGCAAGATGCAACGATATGAAAACAAAAAAAAAAAATAATGCCTAGAGTAACTTATGAAAAGGAGAATTTCCAGAAAAATAAAAATATTATGATATTATACAATTTTATTTCATGAATTCCTAACTCAATTTCCTTATTTACACATTATAGTAAAAAAAATATTTACAAACAACAAATATTATATTATAACATAATTTTTCAAGAAATATATATGTGAAGAAATTATAATGAACAATTAGCATACAATGCATTTTAATGTATTATAATACAATGACCCGTAAAAAATAAAAAAATTACATTTATTATTCCACTTTATTACGTTTTTATATATTTTCTGTGAAAAATATATAAATTAATATGAATGAATTATAACTTCCTTATTTTAATTTAACGTTCATAATTTTAGAAAGCTATCATTAATTGTATAATACAAATTGATCATATAAAATTTGTATTATACAGTCAATGAAATTAACAATTTTGTTCCGAATAGATTTACAAATATGTAACATAACGTCACAAGTAACAACACTACTCAAATATTAAGATTAAGTAACAATAGTTGTCGATGTTTGCATCCCCTATTTTTTTCCGAAAGTGATAATAAATAGTCCGTTATTAAAACGGCACTAGGTTGGGCGAAGAGCTTGGAACAATATTACAGATGGTTTAAAGCCAACCACACAACACGCGTGCGCACCTAGCGTAAAGAGACAAGAAAGGTGATCATCTCCCATAGTCACCTTTCTTTCCCTCTCCGGATTATTCACGACACAAATACGACTCGCACTGAACCGCGCACGATTATGCTCAAGAGGCTAATCGGGCGTGCGCGCTGACGCCGCCAACGCTGCAGAGCAACAGAGATAGCGAAAGTTCCGGAGGTGGCGCCACTCCGGCGCAATTCGGAATCCAAGCCGCGCCGACAGCAGGCTGCAAGCAGGGCAGGGGCAGGAGCCAGCCACGGGCATCCGTCCGCCACCACCTCCACCACCTTCTCTTCGGACCGTTTGCCGCTCAACCGACGAGTAAGTATCCTCACTCCTCTCGCTGCTTTCAGTCTGCACTCGCATGTTCCCGAGGTAGCTCGGGCGGGCTGCCGGCTTCCTCTCGCCAATCTCCACACGCGCGAGAACCCACGGGCACCCGGACTTCGCATTTAATAACGCGGAGGCTCCTCCGGAGCGCGACGCGTACAGCTAGGGAGATTAGAGGTTAGGTCAGCTCTCGCGACGCGTCCACTCGACACTTTCGAAGCGCCGTCAGCCACAATGCCGTCACCGCCGCCACCGACGATGACGACGACGTGGTCGAGGACCAAGCTCCTCCAAACCTGACCGAGTTCCCTGCATGTCTGCCGCCTCTTACTCGTCGTGCGTGTGCACGCGACGTCCATCCGCCTAGTGGCTGGATAAATAGGTTAGGTGCGCCGGTCGACGCGCCAACCATTTAAATATTGCTGTCTCGCGCGCGCTCCGCCAAAACAAAACTGTCGACACGCTCCCGCCGGCGGACTTTACGAAAGCGCACATACGCGCATCGCACGCAGAAGACGTTCCAGGAGGACAGAAGAGATTAGAGACAACTGCCCTGCCCATCTAATAAATGGATAACTCTGCGTATGTGCCGAATCAGCTGCCGCCGCCCCTGGTCGTGTTCTCGCAGGCCGGGGGCTTCTCCGAGGCGGCCCTCAGAATGCAAAGGCCCTTCAATCCGCAAGTTAGTATTTGCCCGTGGATGTACCGGTCCGCGACTTTGCGCTCGTTTCCTATGCAAGTGCCTGTGGCAAGTGCGAGCGCTGTTGTGTGTCATGAAAAAGGAAACGAGCGCTCGTCAACCCAACCGACTTTCCGATATGTGATACACTTACGATGGATCGGACTTCACTTACTGCTGTTTGCGGACGAGCGGCTCGAGTTGTGCGACTTGCCAAGTCGTCGGAGTCTCGTGTTTACCTTCCACCTACGAAATGCGAATCCTAATCCCGCATTGCAAAATTTTTACTCCCTTTGCTTATAAACGCATGTGCATCGTCCTGTAGCACTTTTTACTTCGATGCTTCTTTCGAAGAGAGCTTTATTGCGGGAGTTTGTATGCTTGCGCGTTTGTTCGGAAATCTATTTTCGGTACGATCTTACCTTCTTTTTAATGTCGTTCCTTAGATGCATGGGCTTGTTTATCGATTTTGGTTTATCACGATGTATTTTACTGTCTGCAAAATGTTCATCGGCAGTAGCTCGAAATGTCGTATGCATGTTTTTCTGGAATTCTTGTCGAACTCGGTTTTAAGATTTACAATTAAAATATATATTGATTTTTTATCAAGTACAATAATTCGTGCTAAAGCTTTGGTTTCATCCTCTTGCTTGTCTCTTGCCTTTACTGTTAAAATAAAAAATATTTTTTATTCTTGATGATTTACTACAGAACTAATAATATTTGAGGCTTTATTTGCTTAAATTTCTTTATGTACGTGTGTTCTAGAGTAAACGTTTGAAGAGTTCTATGTATCTAAAAGTACTTATAAATATTGTATTTAAGAGAATACAATCTGATCTGACAATACAATACATCTGATATAATATCAGATAAAGTCATTTGCTTATATTTTTTTAAGTAATCGAAAATTGGTTTTACCAATTTAAACCAAAATTTATTTATTATATTAGATTTAAATTATATTGTGAAAATCAAGTTACGACTAGATTTTAAAAAACTCAAACATCGGCTAACTATTTACGTCTTTGTAATTTCTTTCGGATATTTATGAAATTTCGTCCGAAAGACACGATTTTTTTTTACATTTAATACTTTTTTTTTGGATCTGAAAGTATAATCCATTTTTGGTGAAGCAAGGATGCGTACGGTCTCACTTTGTAGTCCCGATTGCACCTACTTGTGAAATATGCCTCGTAAAATATTTATCACATCTGAACATTATTTATGTATATTCTTTAAATTTTAAAATAGTTATAAAACATGGTATTTTTTAAAACAAAAGCTTAACTTTTTAATCGCTTTATGAGTCGTTCCTCAAGGTCTAATAATTTATGAGCTACAAAATATGTATATTACATGACGAATGAACATTTGTTTCGCGTAACACGTAATAAGTATTCTCTGTTTAAAAATTAAGTACGAAAAATAAAGATTTAATTCACATGGGCAAACATCTCAACGACTAAGGATATCCAAGAATAAATACATGAATAAACTTCGAATTTAGTGAGAATTTATTCATAAATAAAATATAAATGCCTTTAATCGTATGGAGTCTACTAATAGTATTAAAGTATTGCTAGCTTATATAATATTTTAATAATAAATAAAGTTCTTAAATCAGGGTTTAAATCTGAATGTTTTGAGAATTAATAATGATGTTTAGTAATGTATCAATAAACAAAATATGTGCTAATTATTTTATAACGTGTATAATTTGATTTTAAAGCATTGTTAATTTCACACTATTATTTCGTGTTTTTTTAATTTTGAAAGTATGTTTACGCAAAATAATTACATGATGATAAATTGCTTTTTTCCGATTACCATCTAGAGATATCTCTTAATTTTCGTACCTCTTAGCTTTTTACAAATGTACTCAATTTGTTATCAAAAGTTTAGATCCATTTAATATTGCCAATCTTCTAATGGTCGTTTAACATAATTTTCGTTGATGAAATTTTTTCATTTATTTTAAAAAGTAAAATATGAATGCTAATAAAAACTTCTATTTCGTAAGAGTTCATTTAAGTTATAGTTTACAAAGAAACCTAGAGTATCATAGATATGTATATGTAATACATGTATCTATGCATGCAAGTGTAAATTATATCGAAGCAGAACATCTTTGATGTATTATTAGAAATTTTACAACAAATTTTCTTAAGCAAGACGTTGAAATCTATTAAAAACTTTAAAGTTTTTAGAGTGACGAAAGTTAATGCATTAATCTTAGTAAAGTATGAAGTGAAAAATTATTTTTATGTATGTTTATACGTAGAAAATGAAGCAAATATACGAAATAGTCAATGTCTGAAAATCGTATAATATGCAAGTTTATAGTAAGCCGGATAAAATAAAATTTTTATAAAAAAATCTTTTTTATTGGAATATAACATACAATCATTTAATTTAATATTACGATATTATGAATTTTTTATCATGCTTTGAAATATTTTTAAAAGTGTTCTTTGCACAGTTACCTTTTTATGAAACACTTTCTATATTACGGTTTTACATTATTTTATTACAGTTGCTCAATTTAGAGGGCTATAGAAAAAGGTCACAGTTCACATTCTCTTATTGGCTGATTTAATGAGTGACCGATAAATTTTTTCTGGATAAAAAAAAGATCGTAGAATAAAGTAAACAATCGATATTCGCGTCATTTTTTCTCGCAAGCAATGGAACTATGAAGAATTTTTAACTATATGCGTATATAACCTAGCGATTACTGCAAAATGAGTATTTAAATAAGATTTGTGTACACTAAGTAGAAGCAAATTCATTAAAAATGCGTACGTAGAAAGACATGTGGTTTGGTGCATCCGTTGAACAGAAAAATTAAATTTACAGTACTAATTACATTTACATTAGCCTTTTTTATTGGATTGTTTGCTATTAAACTTTTGGTTTGTTGAAGATAATCGTTATAAATATAAAATATAAAATATAAAATGTATTGGCCAATTGAACTTTACGCTATTTTTATATTTTTAAAACAGTCACTTTTAATTTACCTCAATTTCTTTTATTTATTTCTTTTATTAATCTTAGAAAAAAATTTCTAAAATTTATTTAAAATAATATAAATAATATTTTTACAATAGTCATTACTTATGAAAATATTTTTCTCTTCAAAGCAAAATTTTTCTGAAAAATGATTATTTCATTTGATGTCAAATATTACATATTTTAAAATATTTGTTAAATAGGTATAATGAATCTTTTATGAAAATTTTAAGAATGGTATACATTCCTATATTTTAGTTTTTATCTCGTTTCAAGATGTCAAACATATTCCGTAAATATTTATTTTGAAAAATGTCTTTTGGATTCATATACGTAAATATTTTAAAAATAACTATAAATATTCCAAAAATTCATCAGTTTTTAGCTTTGAAAATATGAAACTATAAATCCTAAAAATTCCTTCAAATTTATTATAATAAACAGAACTGTAGGGAAACTGTAGGGATTTTAATTAAAATTAATTAAATTGAAACGTGAACGCTGAGATTTCGTTTTATTGTTTAAGATTATGAATTAAAAATAATAAGTTCATCTTATTTATTTATAAATGTATTTTCATACAATTTTTTTTAATTAACAAGCACGGTGATTTCAAGAAAATTTTATTTAATTATAAGAGATATTTATTTATTTAATTATATATATGCATTTATGGATAAATGGAAATATGCATAAATGGAAAGTGGGTCTGACTAGAGTTCATTTTAAGTATGCATCATTAGTTTCATTAACTCGATTGTTTTGATATTATTCATAAATCATATTAAAAGTAACAACGTTGTTCATTTTACAAAATCTAATTGCAATTATCTTATCGACTTTCAAAATCGCCCGGATCATTTACAATTCCATTTATCTGTAGGATGAAAACTGACTATTAAACTCGTGTAGGTTCCGAGGCGACCACTACATTCAAGATGAATAAAAGGTAAAAAAATATCTCTTGACATGTCCTGTTGTAGATCGGTGACACGAAGGAGTTACAAAACCCATTCGGCCAGGCTGCAGCGTCTCTCGACTATCGGCTCCATCATATGTTGCACTTGCAGCATCAGTTCCTGCATCCCCTGGAACACCGGCTGCCGTTCAGCAGCGCCTTTCGTCCGCTGGCCCCATCGGCGTTCGCGCCTCCTCAAAAGCGCCTCAAGATCGAGACCGAGGGTGCGGGAGTCTCGTCAACGGGTGTACCCTCGGGGCTCTCAAGCCTCGGTTCCCTGTCTAGCATGTCGAGCATGTTTTCGCCGTCGGTGGCTTCCGCTGTAGACCTTGCGCCTCAGAGCCCGGCCAACTCGACCAGCAGGTCACCACCCGGGAGTGGCGGTCCGAATCAACCTGCTGCCGCGGGTAGCCAGGCTGGGGAAGAAGAGCGCGAGACTAGCGCGACCCCTTGCTCCGAAAACACCGAAAGATCCACACCGGAGGAGGGACGACCTTATCGAAGTGAGTACAGTTTTTTCTTATCCTGGTGACATCGATTTTAATTCTGCAGACGCGTAGGAATTGAAAGCGAAGGATCTCTTGCAATACTGATATTGTTCTAGCTAGGAATTTTCAGAGTCGGTTTTTGGATCTGACAAATGACTTTGGTTTTCCTTTATTATGTTGCAAGATATGAATTATGATGACACAGATTATACGTCGTTTTTTTTTAAAGCACTATATAAGTCGATACAGAAAGTGTTTCTTTGAAAGGGTATTACTATTTTCTTTAAAACTATTTTTATTCAATGATGTATACAATAGAAGTCTTAGTTGCAGCTCAACGATATTCCAACGAAAGATAAGGTTTTATGAAAATGAATATCTTTCAGATAATACTAATTTATTATTAATGTACATAAACACCAGAATATTCTACATTTTTTGTCGAAATCAGTCTTTAAGAATCTAGGGGAAAATATTAGTTTTTATAGGTGTAATTTTCATTTTTTGAGAAGATATTTTGTGTACATCTGAATGGCTCTTTATTTATTTTAAATTAATAAGTTGTTCGATCAAATAACTTTAAAAATCAATTTGTTATTTATTAAGATTTATAAAATTGTGCATATGATTTATTTATATCAAACCATAATACTACGAAAGTGTTGTATTTCGTTGTTTCTTATATAGTTTACATTATACTCGTCACGCGATTGGATTCGGGGGAAAAAACAAAAAAGTTTATTGTTTATATTTTAAGAATTTAAAAAATATATATTTGATTTTAAACAATATTATGATTTTTTTAAAAAATAAATATTTACATAACAATGTCGTTTTTGTTTTAAAAGTTTTGTTATTTTTCAAAATATGAAATATATAGAGTACTAATATGAAATATTTAAGGATGAGAAAATAAAGAATAACATCGTAAAACTTTAAATGGAATTACAAATAAAACGTTAAAAAATTACTCTATACATTTATTTCAAAAATATTGTTTAAAAAAATTTTTAACATTTTTAAGGTTGGATGTTATAAATAACAAATTACTTGTAACTTATAAATGTATATATACTCGACAAATTAATGCTTGAATTTTAGTAATATTTTATAAATGCTTAATTGAATGTATTCGAATATAAAACAAATAATTTTAGTATATAACAAAACTACCAATATATGTCCAAGTTGGACTTTTCCAAGCGACGAAATAAACAAATTTTCTGAAATATCTGTTTCATGATAAATGGAATAAAGATATTGAATTATAGCAATTGTTTCAGCTTCACGATTACTAGTACCTCAATACAAATGTTTTAGTAAACTTGACTGAAATCAAGTGGAAATGAAACATGGTTAATATGATATGAAAGCATTCAATTATTAAAAAAATATCGATTGGAATACTCTTAAATAAAAATTTAAAGGAATTAGGATGGAAAAGTAGTTGATAGTTACAATAACTTAACTTAAGTGCCTTAATAAATTTTATATAACTTTAACTTGTAAATGCCTCGTATATTATTATACTAATACAAATAATGTTATTATTATAAAATTTCTTTTCTATTATATTAATATTATTGAATTTTTAGAGGATCTACATTATTACGATGTTTTAATATTTATGTTTTGTATGTTTTAGTTAATGCATAACGAAACTTAATTTTATTAATTTCTATTAAATATCTTTTATTCATTTATTTTTAAACAAAATTACTTGCTTATTCTCGTATTAAAATTGAGTATTAATCATATAATCATTAAAATTACTACACTGAGAATTCTTTGTATTCGTAATACGTTAATTTCATGAATACCATAAATGAAATATCTCTATACGAAGCTTTTTGATTTGATCTGCATATAATATAAACGAAAACTTATTTCTACGCATGTATCTTGTTATAACTAGATTTTGATGAAATTGACGCAATTCTAGCTTATTGCTTATACTTTAAACGGAATGACTGTACAGAGTTGAATGCGGTTATTAGTGATTGCAAAAGTTAATGGTGCATGCAAAAAAAAATGTAAGCTTTCAGCACAGATATTAAAATATTAAATACTTAACATATTTTCTAGTTGAAAAAATTAATTGTTATTAGTAATATGCAGAGCTATTAATTTCATTATAATACTTAAAGATTATGATAGATTTCAATATATATTAATTAAAAATAAGTAACCTAGATTCCTTGATTGTACCTTTTGGTTGTACAGGTTGTTATTTCGAAATTTATATTTTTATACCCTCCAGATTGAGATGATAAAAGTTGTTCAATATAGCATGATACAAGCAGTTATACTAGTAAACGTAATCAACATTTAATACTTAATGACGAGAGTTCTTCAGCATATTAATTGATTACAGTTTTATAGTTATTGGAGAATTTAATTATTCATTGGTTCATTTTTTTTAACTTAGCATAAAAAAATATATACTCATACTTGTGATTTCTTTTCGAAAAAATTCAATTAAAAGAATTTTAAATCGATTACTAGAATAACACTCCAGAAACTTGCCAATCTTTTGTAAAGTTAAAAAATTTCTATTATACATCAGATATTGAAGTAATGTACAACATACGTGAGGATCTTTGTAACGAGTGTCAAATGTCTCAGATGTAATATTTAATTTAATAAATTGTTTGTACGCATTGCACCTGGGCAATGTTGTTTTCGTTTGTTTATTGAGCTCCGAATATTTTATCGTGCGCTGAGCAAATCATCGCATCATTTTAGCGGTACGGCTCGTTGGAAAACCGCGAATGCAAATAACTATTTTCAGTGACGCATTTACATTGCATTGAGCAATCTATTTACTCCGCGGCCGCACGATGGTCCGTTGTCATAACGCGCGGGCATGACAGGTAGGCATTCCATAAATTTGCCAGGTCAGTATCGACTGCGAAGCTCAGGATCAATGACAGCTGTGGCCAGGTACCCGACTTTTCCCAACCGACTCCAGCAATCATACGATTGACCATCGTAAACGCGCGGGAGATTTTAACGCCACGAATGCTGTCCCCGTCCTCGACGTCGCACTCCCGTTGTCAATTTACTTTTCGTCCCAGCCTCCACTACGTGATCCGTAAAACTCGAGTTAGAAAATATAACGCCGACCGTTTAGTGGGTTGTAAAGGGCCTCGGCTCGAGAGAAAGAGCCTCCGCTACTTGACATTCCAAAATGAGGTATAATAAAAGGCTGATGCCAGGGAAGTTACGGGTTGCGGCATTGGCTATTTCTCTTCCTGGCCCCCCGTCACTTTGCCCTTGTTTCTCCGCTCGTCCTCCGTTGTGCTTGCGAGCACAATAATCCAATATAATGCACATAATGGATCGTTATCAACGAAAAATTTCTCCTTTAATCGTTCCGCGCCTACACTGCGAGATTTGTACCCACTCATAAGAAAACTCAATAGTGGTCTCGTGTGGCAATATTATGGCTTTGCCATGGGCCGAGGATCACTCCGGTTTAAAAGAAAGGAAGCCTTTAATTAATTTGTTGTTGGGTGCGGAGCTTGTTTTTGAAGTTCCGTTGCATTTTATCGTATGTATAAAACGAGTGGTATATATAAAACTTAGTGGTCTGTAGTTTAAGGAAGCAGTGGTAAGCAATTGTAATGGGTCTTTTATTGTAATATACTTTAGCTACTACTCGGATACATTAAACATCTTTCCTGTATCGTTTTACTCTTAATTGAATATTTTGCTTTGAAAAACTGTCATAGGCATGCAGTCCTTACATTTGATAATATAAAAAATTGGTTCGTCTAACTGCTTTATGTTTTTAAGATATTTTGAAATAACTTCAATAAAACACACTAAACGTGAATTTTTAAATTATTTCCAATGATTTTAAATCTTATGTATAATTTGAGTATTAATATTAATTAACAAACAAACAATTTTGACCAGAAATGAAAGGTTCAATACTTATGTAATCAGTTAAGTATTCATCCATGAAACCCAATTCAATTTACGAAAAAGAGCGGGATTACAACATTATAATTAAATTAAAATGTAAAAAATCCAATGAAATTCTTTAAAAACGTTAAATTTTTTCAAAGAAGTTTAGCGAGTTTTAATTAGTATTCAAACCTACGTTATTGAATAAGATAATAGCAATTAAAATTTACTATAAAGTCGGTGTAAGAGCACACTAAAATTACTTATATTAAGCGACAATACAAGGTATTTATTTAGTTATTATAATTTCAGTTACTAATATTATGAAATATTTTTTCAAATTTACTGAAAAGATAATGCCAAAGAGATAGAGGAGACATTGAGTTAAACATATACTATTTTAAAATACATTACGTGTTTAAATGCGAATGTCACAGAATTACAACGCGAACAACTTATTTTAAGTTTACCTTTTCCATTTCAAAGCAAACGCGTTGAATCCTTTAAATATTACAGCAGAACGCTTAGATTTGAATATCTGCTTTCTTTAAGCATTAAAATGTTTTTATTTTTACGTACCCACTCACATTTTCCCTCCATCACGGCTATTTCTATAAATGGACGCGTTTAATACACGTACAGCGTTTTAAAATTTTTACGGTGAGTATAGTACAGCTAACACCACGACACCATCGGTCTGTTGGTCGAAAATTTGTCACGACATAAAATGTCGCATCGTTTCAACGATATTTCTGGTGTAACGCGATGTCAACGTGCTGTGCCATTGCCATGTAATGTGCTGTGGATTCAGTCAATACCTCGCGGGAAAGAGGACATGACTGTACGTACATAAGAGCGCATTTATATCTATTTATACGCGACACTATACTCGCACGCACGCGCCTGAGCGCATGTATGCATTCGGGCTGCGTTGATGCAGATATTTGTCAGAAAATTGATAACTGGAATAAACTCATTGCAAAACAGGTAGAAAGCGACTGAGCGCTTATCGGTATCACACAAATAGCCCCGCAAACATAGCCTGGCTATTCATTGTTGAAGGTGAGCCAGGGAGTGGTTCCGAAACAACGCGATAGGGCGGTAAGGGTGGCGTGAGCAAGAGGGAGTAGTAGCCTCCCCAACGATAGTGTCCTGGTTATGATTCTGTCACATTCTGTTTACGTAATGTAGCTTTGACGAGCTTTTGCGTAAAATGTTTTTACCTGCACTGCTCTTCGTTTTTCGATCTGTCAGTACTAACATTATAGCCTTTTTCGTCTTTCATCTTTGTCCTTCATATCTCTCTCTCTCTCTCTCTCTCTACATTTTCGTTTTTCACCATTTTCCCTCTTTTTTATTACTTCTCTGAGCGCGCGCTAACTCTCACTGGAACATTTGTCGAACTCGCTTTCCCACTGATAGAGGTCATGCGCGCGGGTGCGATATTAAAATACGCTAAAGGACAAAACGGCTTTTGTGCATTTTTGTTTTTAATTCTGGTTAGTTTGGAGCTGCGTATATATTGACCTGAGGTCGTGTACGGATCGCTTGCGCGCATTTACGTATCCATAAAAAAGTAGATACACCGCTGGCGGCAATATCAAAAACCTGCAGATGTCCCGGCTACCGAAAACTGGTGCATACGGCGAGGCTTCACTTCAACCTTTTGCATTTTTTCATCCTTACAACCCCATTGCATCCATTGTTTCATCCACATGAAAAATTACAATCCGAACCATGAAGTCTCGGTAAGAACAGCGGCTTCTGATCTTATTTTTTAATTAGTAATTAACACCTTGAAAGAGCCTTTCGCTGAAGTATTGATTCAAAATAATCTGCTCTCTTATAAGAAACTATTGTTTTTGAATATTGCAAATACTGTGCTTAAGGTATTTAATTGAATCAAATTATTTTGTCCGTAGTTTTTTCTTTAAGTTACGGAATTAACTATTTCTCTCGAAATTTTTTAGTGTCCTAATACATGATCCATAATGCTTTTAATACTAAGTTACGATTACTTTTTCGAAATTATTCTTGTTTAATCAGTATACGAAATAAGCAACGATGGTAGTTGAAAGAATCTTTTTCTAGTACTTAACACGTTAACCACACGATTTTGATGTACGTAATTATATAGAGAGATCAAATGATACAAGCATGTTTCACAGTCTTATGTACTGTCTTTAAAAATTTCAGTGTCACCGATTAAAGTTTAATATTAATATTTTAAATTTTAAATAACATCTGTAATATGAATATCAGTCGGAAATAAATAATAGACTTTTAAATTGTAAAGATTATAACATAAAATATTATAACATAGAATAATGTTATTCGAAATTTTTATACATAAAATGTTTAATTGTATATGACAACTTAAATAATTCAATCTTCACTGCTCTCATGAAGAAACACAGAAAAGGCATCGAGTAAAAGCGCACACGTATATACTTTAAATCAAGGACGAGAAACCTTATTAAAATCTAATAGAAGAACATTGAAATTCTCATCGTACGTGCTAGTGACTGCCAATTAATAAGAGGGAAACGAAATTGCGGTGGAATTAAAAGGAATGATCACTGCGCGTGCGCATTACATAAAAAGAACATTGCATTTGGATTTAAAGCTTGCGGCTCACGGTCGGGTCGTAAAATAGAGAAATCATCCATAAGAGCCAGCGCGAGGGTGCGTAGTGTGGACGGCATTTGGTCTCTCTCTTTCGTTCGCTCTCTATTTCTCTTTTCTGTCTCGTATATGCGGACACTAGAGACAGAAACAGGACGGCAAAGAGAAGCCGGGGCAAGCGATTTGATTACGAAATAATTTGCGCGACGTGATACTAAATCGAGGACGACTGGGCGCAACGCGTAATGTTCGTTCTCTCTCGCTCACTCTATCCCACTCTTACTCTTCGCCCTAAGAATACAAATGAGGGTAACTGCTTTTCCGCCCTCTGAATTACACGGTGCACAGTGGTATGACGTATGTAGCAAATATGCCAAAACGCGTTCTTGTTCTATTTCTCTCTTCTTTCTTTTTTTTTCAATCGTGTCTTTAATTGCATCAAATTAAGCACAGAACTTGTAAAATTCTAATTGATGTTAAATAATATTACTCATTATAGACGCATAGTTCTTAAAAGCTAAAACAGAATTCGCCAAGTTTATTATTTCTCTTTACAATGAATTTTTCTTAATGTGAGCTCCTAAATTGACAAACAAAATGTTACAATTGGAGAAGGAAACATAATTCAATTTATTTTTCTATTAAAACAATATAAAAATGATTGTCGTTTATATTATTCTTCATACTTAGCCAGTTATAATTGTAGGATAATTAAACGTTCTATTCAATTGAAGTATAGAAGTCATTGTTTAATAATCAAAAAAAGAAAATTAACAAATGTTAGTTATTAGCTACCACTTGTATTTTGGTTTGTTCTACTTTAATTTTCGATAATAATTTTCACTATTAATTTACAAATACATATTTTTTGAATCCTATAAAATTTTAAATAATTTTGAATGGAAATATTAGTAAGTAGATATTTATAAAAAGAAATTTTAATTCATTGAAGGAATGAATATTTTAGATTGTTTTAAACATTTTATTATATTAATTTCTACAGTATTTCTAATGTTTAAAAGATGTTTCGGAATAAGTAAATATTTGATAATTTAGTATTAATCCAAATTACGTTATATAATTAAAAAAAGTTTGTTGATTTGAGAAAGGTATTGGAAATGAAAAACTTTATAAAACTGTAATTACTGCATGAAGGTAACCGAAATAAATGTTTACATACCATAATATGAATTAAAATATAAATTTAAAACAATTCTTTTTAACTTTAAAAAAATAAATATTTGTTGTATTGAATTCTAACTTTCATAAAAAAATTTTATGGATTTTATAAAGAATTTAAATTTCTTAATGTCAAAACAATTTTAACATAAATTTGATTAATATTAAATATTAAAATATGTCATTATCAAAATATTTCTTTTATAAAATGTTACTTAAAAATTACTTCCCAATCAAATGTATTAAAAATTATTCACTAAAAATTTAATGTGTATATTTAAAAGATGTTTTAGTAAGGTTATATGAAAGTAGAATACGTACCAATTTGTTGAATTCAAAATTTGTTCAACTCTTTCGGAACTTATATTTAAGCATCAAGTAAAATTAAATAAGACAACAAATTAGTTTGGACATTTTACTTCTAATAGCTTAACATTTTATTTAACTGCATTACAGCATTTTACTAAATAATTAAAAAAGTAAATTTTATTTCCTTTTGAATAAAATTATTTTAATGCAAATAAAATTCTACTAGTTTATTAAATTTAGACATATTTACTCTTTAATATAAGTAATCGTCATTAATCTATTTACTATTGGATATGAGTAATTGCAGTTATTAGTGGCTTATAATTTTGATTACTCTTTTGGGAATACAAGAAATCAATTTAAACGTATGTTTTTAGATGAAATTTAAATGCTTAAAATAATTTGTAAATTTGTAGAAAGGAATAGATTTTTACATATCTTGTATAAGAATAATCATTTTTTAAGTTCATCATATTTTCTGATATCATTGCGAAACATCCGACTCCTCCAACTCTCCACAGGCAGCCTTTCCATATTTTTGTGTAATTTCTCGTTATTTTCTCGCTTACTGGGTTTCGAAGGGTGAAAAAGCAGATCACGAAATGCGAAACTCATTACAATGAGTGTAGCGAGCCTTAGCTTACTGAATTACAAACGAAATAAAATTATTGTATTACAGAGAGATAACAGCTGCAACCATGCAATGACGCGCCGTGATTACGTATGCTTGATTTGGGCGCGCGTTATTTTTTCCCGATGTTACAATGAAAACACGCCAATATTTTTGTGTTTTACACACGCGTACGCAGTACGTTTAAAGCAATACAGCAAGCGCAAACGATGTAAAAGAAACCGTAGAGGAAGTGCAGTGAAATCATGATTGTTCACGATTTACAAGGTTTGCTTTATGCATCTAACGGATAAATAAAGGGGGCACGGCCATTTTTTGCACTAATGTGGCAATGCTAGTGGCAGTGTCAGAATTTTTTCATTAGTGGCGATAAATTTAATCGAAAATGCGATAGAACATATTTTTATGTGATACCTCGAAAGGTAATACAAATGTAGACGTTCTCACATACGAAAAAGGAAAGTATAGAAAGAGGTGGCAAAGGATCGTTTCGAGTTGCAATTCGAACTTATTTTCGGATGTTTCAGATGCCAGGCTCTAGAAATGTGAAGCCTGGCTTTGGTTTATTATTTCACGATGCTGATTAATAATTGGTCGCGCACGACATATATACATTGGAGTGAATGTAGCCTGAATATTCGCGAGTGTCGAAAGGATGAGGGATTCCTACAAGGGTAAACAAGAGCATTCGGTTATAACCAACGTATGCATAACTACAGTGATATTTCTACGCGTGCCTTCAATATCCTTCTTTCTCATCTTCTTGTCCTACTCAGTGAATTTTAGCTGTTGCGATTAACTTATTTAATATTAGAATATCTTTCCTCTCTTCTTTTTGACATAAACTTTTTATGGTTTATATAATGCACTTAATATAAACCGGCAAAACAGCTGAAAATCAGTGAAAATTTCTAAAAAGTCGTGAATTAAACTTGACTGCTCCGCAGCACTTCATTTGTTCGATTTCAAGGATATGTGATCCTGTAGAATTATGTTTCAGTTCAGACAATTTCATTAGGTATCATTACATTAGAAGATTTTGTTTGTGCTTAATTTTTAACTATGGTCAAATCAATTCTGCTAAAAAAATATTTTTCTATATTTAATCTAAATCAGAATTTTATTTATATATTTATATATAAGTAATTTATATATATAAATTTATTTATATACAAATCGTTATTATAGGCTTTGATTAAATATTTCATCCAGAGACTGATGTGATTTAAAACTTTAACTTTGAAAATTTAATTGAGATATTTTCGAAAATTAAATATGTATCTTTTATTGAAACTTAATTTTTTATTCAATTCCATAAGTTTAACTTATTATGTACTGTTTTCATAGTTCATAATATTTAAAGATTCTGATAAAATATATTAAGTATTTTTATAATAATATAAATTAGAGTATTTTTTAAGTAATTCAATAAAGCTTTTATAATTTTTAAACAATTCTGCTTATGAAACGCAAGTATTAGGAAATTATATATTATTTAATAAATAAAATTTGTGACTTTATCTTGGCCTAATCATTTTGTAAAAATTATAGTAATATTATAGTAAATATACCCTGGCTTTTTTTAGTTTACATTATACGCATTTTGATTTGTGATGATACACACACTGATCTTTACACATTCATCGTTTCAAAGCGATTATGTTATTATATTAAGTTGTTTTAATCTCCGGAAATCTTTATGCAGATGTCTTTTATATGATTTTTTAACTTTCGGTCAATATTTAAAATATAGCTGTATACAGCGAATGAGCAGTATAAGAGTTATATTTTTTGCACCAATTTTAAAGTTTTTTTTTCCTTTTTTGTAGATCATGGTTTTTATAATTGGTTTTTATCCGTTTCATTAATCGACTGTAACTTAATGGTCTAATTATTATACGGAAAATTATGTATAGTTTTTAAAATCTCATTTAAATATAGTTTTGTCACTTTTTCACTGAGACGAGAAATATATTCATTTCCTTTTTCTTTCGGTTCTCAAACAGAAAACTTAACAATTGTGAGTTTTACGAATATCAAAATAAGTTTTCTAAATCACTACATACGGATTTTTTCAAAAGTTTGAAACTCTTGATAAATATAAATTAAGCTAATTGTATACGAGTATACCGATATTGAATATTTTTGTACAGTAAATGATGAAATGCAAATTTCAATAAATATAAAAATTTAATTCAGTAACTATAATATATTTATATTATATTATTAATTGTATTAAAAAATAATTTATCATTACTAAAAAAGTAACATCAGGAATGTGGCAATAAATTATTAATTTTTTTTTTAATAAAAAATGGTACAATGCGGATAACAAACTAGGAGAAATATATAGTTATTACGTGCTTAGACAATTAAAATTAATATTTCAAGAATATGTAACAAAAGATTATTGTATTTATTATTATTATTTGTATTATTTTTATGTATAAATATATTTGGTAAAATATGAATTAAGTTTAACAATTCATCATCAAATAAAGTTTTCTGATTCAAAATTGTTCTATAGGGCATATTTTTGTTTTTGATTGATTTATAGTAATATAATATGTATATTATAGAAATTATATATTATACATATAATACAAATTAGAAATTGCTCGTATTTCTACATATATCATGATGTTTTTTTATGTAGCATTTACGTCATATGGATTTTTATGACAAAATAAAATGGATATTATTTTCTAAAATATTTCTGTAAATTTCATTATTTTAAAAATTCATAATGAAGTTGAATTTTTTTTAAGATATGTATGTAAAAAATTATATAAACATATTTGTAATCTTTATTTTACCATACTATAATAAGAACTATAAATTTTGTAATATGTTTAACACTTTAAAAGAAATTTATTTGCTTTTAATAAACATATATTTCATTGCTTTTGAATTATTGTTTAGCTTCAAAAAATATGTGTTTATTAACTTATATTATAGCTATGTAAAACTGCAGTTAACAAAAAAATTAATGTAAATGTGTAGATGAAAAATAAATTTATCTATATTATATTTGATATTTTGTAAATTGCTTATTAATTAATAATAAATATATATTTTTTTATGTAACTAATTGATTATGTTGCTGAAAACGTATTTAAAAACCTTTAAATTCCATTATTATTATTATTATTATTATTATTATTATTATTGTCTTACTAATAATTGTTAAATATAATATATCATTTAGTCTAGAGTAATTTGTCTCTAAAATGTTTTGAGAAAATGAATTTATGTATAATAATATGTTTTATTAAAAGCAAATGAATATTTATGTAACAATAATATATTTATTTTCGTTCTAATTTCCTTGATTAAATTAAATGATAGAAACCATTATAAAAGCAGAATAAGTAACTATACAATACGAAAGATTAATTTGATTTCCTTTAATTTCATCATTATCTCTCAATAATTACTATGCATTAACAGGTTTTCCCCAAATCAATCGATTGATTTATTTCATCAAATATCTATTTTTCAATGTCATTTAAAATTTTTATTTTTCACATTTATTGAAACTTTTTATTACATATTCTATTGTAGAATTGAGATTTAATTTAAAAATTAGTGTTTATGATAGTATTAAATTTGAATTTACAATAATAATAGAAAACACAAATAACAATGTCTATGAATCAAGTAATATAAGGTATACCCTTATAAGAATTGTTATATGAATAATAATTATAAGTAATTGTATTAATAATAGTGTGAATAAATGTATTAATAATATTAATATAATAATGTTTGTATGTATCTTTCCATTTACTATTATGTATAAGGTTATATAGAGCAAACTTTAAATGTTTAATCGGATATGTTAGAGTTTTAACATCGTTTCAGAACTTTGTAAAACATAGCTTTTATTAAAGAATGTTTAATGATTTAATAAAATTTACTTTACACTTTCAACATTCTTTGTTTCAGTTTTCATTTTCTGTTCATTTTTCAGTTATACGTGGTACGATATTCACTTTCATAGTTGGCTTATAAAAACAGTACTCACAGTAAAATAAGCTTAAGTTATAAGTACACTATTACTTCGGAAATATGTTGAAAAAATATTTTACATAGCATTTGCTTTAATCATATTGAAGTTATGTTAAGAGCGTAATTTACCCTGAATAAATGGAATTTCAGTCTAAAAGAATAATCGCGTGTAATCTACCCGAGTAATGGAGATAACGATAAAAACGATTGAAACAGCCAATTTACTTGGTCACAAACGACGATAAAGCTGATCGTTTAGTTCAAGTCTGGTAGAGATCGCGCGCTAGAGTTTAGTACCAGTTCCACTAGTAGCAATAGTAGTGGTATTATCTAGCACAGGTGCATGAGCGGTCGCGAGAGTAACCACTCCACGTCGTTGCGGACGTAAGTTAAGAGTGAGTGAGTAAGCAGTCGTGGCGTCTGGGAGGAAGGGAGGTCTAGAAGGATAGCGAGAGGGGGTAATTGACGGAGGCCGGCGTAAGGAATGGTCTGTATGTATAAAGCTGCTGCACCTTCCGGCTGAAATAAAAGAGCGAGAGAGAGAAAGGAACCTCCTAGGCGGAGCTGTCGTTGCACACGCTATCACACCACTACCCAGGGCAATTGGTTGCGCTTGCGCATCTCTTGCTTTCTCTCTCAGAAGTTCTCTGTCTAACGTATTTCCACACAGTCGGAAGAAAGCCTGTCGTACATGTTTTTACGCGTGGTTCGCTTGCCACGCATAGCTCCGATAGAAATAGAACTTGAAGCTCCGCCTCCTAGAATACAGCAAAGCGCTGGGCGAGTCTCCGGTTTCTCGTTTGGCTGAGAAGTGGTGACGCGCCGTTAGTACCTCTCGGGCGTGGTGCATACAAATGCGTGCCAACTGGGGGAGGAGTCGCCGTCCTCTTTGGGGTTAATCGAGAAAAGCGAGCCCGGGCGAGCTGAGATCATTTTACGAAGGCGTGAAGAACCTCTTTCTACTTCTCTTTGCCTCTTACTTCCTTCCCGCTTTTTATCTCTCACTTTATGTAGAGCGCTTAAAATGAAATTCACGCCTTCGATCAAATCTGTCATCGAAGAGCAGCTTTATCGCTCCTATCATAGCGCATTTCTTATTTTACAAGCAAAATTATGTATATGCATGCATCTGTGAAATTTTGAGAAAAATAAAATTGCTAAAGCCTTGGTCCAGCTTTTACGGTAAATCTTTTGGTTAAGTATCTAATTCTACTCGTATTTAATCACGTTCAGTTACATAAAAATTACAGATTTATCTTATGCACATTGATAACTTATAAATAAATGAAACTTCTTTGTGAAACAGATCATTGTATTTGGCTTATTACGAAAGTTTAGAAATTACATTCATACGAAAATTATAAGTCGTGAATGCGAAACTTTCGAAATAAGTTTTTTCCTTATATTTTGATTCAAGGTTTTAAATACATAGTTATTTAACTAGAATTTATGAGATTTCAATCTAACAATTTTGATACATTATTTACTCTATTTTAAAACAATTTGATACACGAAAAGTTTTTGTATTTCATTATCATTGATCACTTATTGAAACTCAACTGGAACTGACTTAAACAATGTTTATAGGTTAAAATTAACATTAAGAATTAATAAAATAAAAAAATTACAATCATGTCATCTATAATTTTTAAAGCACATAATTATATGTCAATATTAATGACTCGTGATGTATGTTGTAATGGCTTTGTGTCGCTCCCTTCTGTATAATAAAACTCGTTCATATTTGTAAAGCTTTATTACGATATACTCAATAATATAATGACGTATAAAAATAAACCAACGTACTCTATATATTTTCATCAAAATAACTTTACCTTTTAATTTGAAAACATTAGAAAGTAAAAAGTGAAAATTTCAACCTTTCGTGTGAATATTTGACTATTATTTTTTATAAATAAAATTTAGCTTGATATTAATGTTAATTAATGGTAAAATTAATAACATTAATTTTTTATGAGTTTTCAATTTATTATAAAAGATTAATCTTATTTTTTAATTTTCAAATTGTTTATATTACCTTATTAGATTACATTTAAGTAAAATTAATGCACGTAATTATCAGAATAAGTTAAGTAAAATAAGCCGACAATGATAATTTGAATATTTTATGCAAATACAAGTATTATGTCTTATAATCTCATTATTTCCATTATTAAAACAGCTTTATCTCGTTCGTCATTAGTAGATTTACTTTATAAATCTTCTTTTATGTTTAATGCAATCCACATTGAATTTTTAAAAATGTTCAAAATTTAATACATTTTCAGTTTTTAGCTTTTGGAATTATGAAAGTATTAGAAACTTTGTCTTTCTTATTTTTACACTTTTGACTCTGAATTTTAAAATTTAGCATATTCATTAATTAAAACAGACTTTCTGAAAGTGTCTGTACAAAATTAACAATATTCATTGAAATACGTCTACTCTTTAAATAAGATATTTGGGAAAGAAATCTAGTAGGAGTAATTATTTTAATAAGTGCCAACTAATATTATGCAGATCAGTTGAGGTAATTATAAGGAAAATTGCTGGATTTATAAAATACAACTAATATGATGAAACCTATATTTGGAACATCGCTAACTCGGTGTAATCGACTTTTTCTGTATCGAAAACGAATAAGAAAAAATAAAATAGCATGATCAGACAATAGCAAATTTGAATAATACTATTTATGGCAACAATTTGCCAATATTTTCTCAGCTTGAAATGAGTAGTTTTTGAATACTTGCATAATGTATTAGGTGATTTTATTTTATTTTAAGATAACGATACGAGAACTTTCGGTCTGGTTTCGATGATCTCAACTGTAAAGAAAAGCGCGTGATACAATGTTCCAACGAACAAGAAAATCATTTGTCTATATATCTATATTTCATAGAAAATAATTTTTCTAAGACGCAAAGAATACTTCCTCTTTATAGACTTTCCTCCATTTCGAGAGTGGGGGTGAAAAGAAGGCTTAAAGAGTTCGCTGGTCTGGTTGGCGCCCATGAGCTTCCGGGTCAGGGTCCCAGCCCTCACGTAGGTCCAGGGCGTACGTGAACGCTGCCTCGTGACAGAAATTACTAAGCGTACTTGTTCCCGACCCCTCACCCTATCGCTTCTGTTATGGGGTCGCGCTCGTGAGTCGGCCGTGGGTGACGCTGCATATTAATCTCCCGGACCGCACATCAGCAACTCGACAGCAGCCCCCGAAGCTCTTGCACCTGCGCGCTTCTTTATCTAGGCCGGAACCGCAGCTGAGAAAGAGAGAATCACGGGTGCGGTTTTGCGGGCGAAATTCGTCGACCACCAAAACGCCAAAGTTCGAATTGACCTGTCACTGTCAGCTATGCGCGCCTACATGACGTCATACATTTCACCTCTCCGACCTTCCACCTCGACTTGCACGCCTCCCTATTTCTCTGATGTGTTCCTACTGTAAATCTCGTCCCCGACTTCCTATTATGCTGATTTACGCAGGCGTTTTGCTGCTAGAGCCTTAATGAGCCCGGACGCGACTCCCGTATACCAACCGCCCATGGCTTCGACGTGTCCTTGTCCTGGCGATCGTAAAAAGGCCAGACATTTATGTTCATCCACATGCGTACCGCAACGGAGAATGCTTCCGCTCGTTCCAATCGGCTCCGAAGGCTCTTAACTTTGACGAGTTGCTATGTCTTATTTCGGATGGAAATCCTCCAGAGTTCACGCGCTACGTGTGTTATTTCATGTCAGTGGGAAAAATGATGGTCAGCAAAATTTTGTCTACTAAATCAGCTCCCAGCGAACGTATCTATACTCGCTCCTTAATCGAGCGCGCTTTAAATTTTTAACCGTGAGGTCGCTTCTGGAATTCGGAGTGTACTTTTTTTCTCCGATGCTTTGAAGCCTGGCAAAACTAATCACGTCTCTAAATGGGTATAATTCTTGTCAATTGCGAGAAAAAAGTTTAGCAGCTTTCTCAAAGACGCTGTACAAAAGTAATAAAAATGCCTTATTTCACGTTTTTTAGATATCGTTGTTATGTACGTATGAGATATGCACGATAGTAAATACTTTTAAAACTAAAATACATTTATATATTTTACGCTTTATTTAAGTACTTTATAATTTGAAGGGTTCAATAACTTTTTATTTAGAAAATTCTTAACTACCTAATCAAAATAAAAGTTGAAAAAAAATCTTCACACTAATTTTAAAGCATATAAAGAAATCGTGTTGTACATAATTAGATCAGTAGAAAAAGTACACTTATATAAAACGACAGCGTATCTCTTTTTAGCTACAACTCTTTTTACTCTTTTTAAATACATTTGCTTTTTAAACCCACTACATATTCTCGCAAATCGTTTGCTTCAATCTTTCTCGTCGATACTCTAATTCGAATATAAATGAATATATTTCTAAAAAAATTTCAGCGAGTACCCATAATAATTTTTGTTATAGTTTTAAACTAAATATTACACAATTTTTATTGTAAAAACATTTTCATATCAAAATATTGCAAAAATAGAGTGGTGTTAAAATCAATGCATTAACTGTAAATGATAAGCCAAAGTTAGAATGAACGAGTCCATTGAACAAAAATTCAAGAGTATAATCCGTTTTTCATTAAAAATTAAAATCATGAGCTTGTAGGATTGTTTCACGTTTCAAATCTGTTGTCTAAATGATCTTGCGTATTATATAAAGTAGAAAAGAGTTGCAAGGGGTTAGTTTTTTACAAGATCTGTGTTTATATAAACTCAAAACTTTAGATTTATATCCATTTACTTTAAGTGAAAATTCAAAATTATGGAGAAGAATTTACTAAGAAGTAGATATAATTTTAAACAACTGTCTATAGCTTAGCTAAAAATGATCAAATTTAGATTATTTATATTTTAACATAAATTTTGACGTGAATAAAATACGTACTCTACTTTTAGAAGTCCGCCTTTCGCTACTGAAAACTCACAAAATTTTTAGCTTTTACTCCAATTTTCGCTCTTAAAGTTAATATAAGTGAGTTAGTCCGGTATAGTTTTTCTCAACATTTTAAGTACTATGCAACTTCTTACACAGAGTCTTGTATACGTCCCCGATTAACCGAAATCACCGCAGCCCTTGAAGCTTTGTCACTGTCCAAGTCGTGCGCGCTTCACCACAACCGTTACCGTTACATTTATTCCCTGCACTATCACGAAGAAACTTTTTCGTCTTTCTCGTGTCGCCTGATCGCCGTTAGACCTAAAAGCACCTAAAGGCACCTTCTCGTTCTTCTCTTCTCAATCAATAGTAGATGATGAAATGTCATCACTTTCTGTAGCGGCGGTAAAGGAAGAGAGAAAAAGGGGAAAAGCGGGCGGAAAAACTCGTCGATGAAAGCTAGCAGGCATCTCTTTGACGTGAAAAGTGCGAAAGAGGTGGGGCGTGTAATGCGATTAAGAAATTAGAGGATTTTTAATCTTTGACTCCAAGAGTTTACACTAGGTGTTGGCCCATTGATGGTCACGAAGCAGCGCAAAAATAAATAAACTGCGAAATTAAATCACTGATTAGGAGTTTAGTTCGTTTACGAGCGGCTTCTCTCTCCCTAAAAACCTTCACGCTCTCCCTAACGACACGTCGCTGTACCTCTAGTTTTAATAAATTACACGTCAATCAACGAGCGCCTCTCTTAGCCATCGTTCGTCTTCGTACTAAGGGAGATGGCGAATGTGCGCTAAATGTTTCTCGCAATTCGACAAATGCGCGGCATTTACGTGAGATCAGTTCCCACAGTTTCTATCGATTGTAGTATTGAGTAGTACAAGAGAACTTGAGAGAGAGAGAGAGAGAGAGTGAATGCGCGTCCTCATGAGAGCATCGCCACGCTAAAAGAGCGAACGCATGCATAAATGTCTCGTTGCGTGTAACCCAAAATGCTCTCCTTCTCTCTCGCTTGTGGTCACGCGCTCGCGGCAAATAAAGTCGACTGAATTTTTATTCAGCCATTGGTGTGCTCGTTTATTTACCAGCTGAAGGGTCTCCACTACCACATCGTACTTCGTGTTCGTAGCTTGTAAAAAGTCACCGCCTCGCGACCGATACCCTTTGTCTTGCGTGCATTTCGTGCATTGTGTAAGCGTTCTACATTCTTGCCTCACTCACTCACTCTCTCTCTCTCTCTCTCTTTCTTCTCGGTCCCCTCACCTCTTTTCTTTTTTCGCATTTGACAATTATTCGGTAATTTATCAAAGCGTCCGTACACAATGGAGTGCTCTGAGCGCACGCCTCCGCGTATTGCAAGATATCGCGCGCGGCTTTATCCTTTGGTTGCAAGGTCTATGTTGCCGCGGCTGCTCAAACGCCTCCACCAAACCCAGTGTCCTCCGAAAAATTAATCTCTATTTTCTTCTACAGAATTTATTGTTGAACTTTTTTCTCCTGTTTGCCCACAATTCATCCAAACTTTTAAAATGTAAATATTTTTCGAAGAAATGTACCTTTTTTTTAATGTTTAATATCATAAAACACTTTATTGCGCGCATTTTTTTTTTAATTTTGATCTAATTGAAAAAAGTGCAGATAGAAAATATGAAATAAACTAGGATAATTTGTTTACTCGATTAGCACTAATCAGCACCGACTTCAATACTGATTCTGCATAACGATTACTATAAACCAATTCCTGTATACCTTGGCTTATTAAGTTGCTGCTTACGTGCATATTATAGAGAAATAATAGAAACTCCATTTGTAACATTAGTATATCCGCGTTAATTATGTCGAAAAGTTCAAATGAAAGGGGAGAAACGTAAAAAGGTAGAGATCCATAATAAGAAACACAGGCCAGAGCACCCGGTATATCGGCATCTAAACTATGAAAAGAGAATTCTGCGGTCCATTGGTTCAAGATAGTGAGAGAGATGCACTGTGAGGGTAAAAGAGTGAGAGGAAGAAAAGCAGACAGACAGCAAAGAATCAAGCAACAAACAAAACTATCTCATTGTGTGTTAATACGTTTCGGTCGGCTTGCATTTACCGGCGCGGTCACCTGAATAAAGCGACACAGTGCTCTTCCCTTCTCCCAGCTTCTTAATACGCTCACTACTGCGCGTATATGTTTACTCTTATCACCCTGGCAGGCTCGTCTGTCTGTCTCACTCTCTCTCTCTCTCTCTCTCTCTCTCTCTTACTGCCTTTCTTTCTGAACGGCGTGCAAATAAATTTCGAAAGTGCTCTTTTGCTCGACTTTTGAGATTCGAACAACGTGTGTGTCTTTTGTGATCGCGTGCGCGCAGTGGCTCGTAAAACCGGCTTCTAACCGATTTTCTTCCCTCTTTCGCTACGATATCTCTACCTCCTTCTCCGCCGAAGAACATTTTATAATCGCATTTAAACGGGCGACGCATTTGTGCTGCTTTATACTACTGCTTCACTTTCTGCATATATTACTAAATTTGAATTTCCTTTTTCTTTCTTTGATTTATTATAAATAAAATATATACTTGCTATTGTACAATTTAAGCAAATATACTTTTATCTGATATATATAATTTAAAAGGAAAATCATTAATTTGTACAAAAAAATTGTTATATTTTAATTATAAGAATTTCGATTAATAATTGTTGATCCTTACAAGTAATGTAAATAAGTTGCATATTAATTATTTATATAACAAGATCTTTTTCTAATTTCCTTTTTTTTATTTATAGACTACGAATTAAAAATCCATCAAATTTCTTATACACGATCGCTGTCCGAAGGAAACAAGATCTTGCCTATCCGTAAATTACGTGAAAATTTGAACAGCAATTTTCAGCAGCTTAGCAGGAGCTTTAGTCTCTATGTAGGTACTCGAAAACCAGAAAGAGAGAGGAAGAGAGGGCCACATATTGGATCATATCGTATTTTCTCCTACAGCATGAATAATGCATCTCCTGAGAAAAGCTACTGTATTCTCTAGCTTTATTTCTCTTTTTCTTTGGTATCTTCTTTTCCAGTTTCAGTACAAGCATCAGTTGAACCGTCGCTTCTTCTTTATGCTATTATTGCTTTTCATCTTCATCTTTATCTTTATCTTTATCTATTACCCACATAGTAATGAAATGATTATTTGTATTTTGAATAATATAATATGGCTTACTACAGAATTAACATAAAATATTTTCATTTTATCCAGAAATTAAAAGTATAATAATTTTTTTCATCAAGTATAGCTTTGGAAAGTATTTATTATAGGTTCATTGTAGGTGAGCATTTTGCTCTAATCATAAAAAAGATGATTTTAATTTTCATCTAATACGACTTCTATTTCATGAATAAAATGGTAAAATTGAAAAATAATTATAACAATCAATTATGGTAATTACTCACGAATGACTATAATTTAAACTATAGCCAGATTAACTTTCGAAAAGACCAGTTTGCCGAGACAATATTAATTATGTTTTACTTTTTAGTGTGTAAATTTTTATTAAATATTATTAAATACGTAATAAGAAGTCCTGTTCTAAAAATTTAATTTGCTTCTTTAACGAGATAATTCAAATCTACATGAAGAATAGATAAAAGTAAAGAAAGAAAAAAAGGTAGAGAGAGAGAGAGAGAGAGAGAGAGAGAGAGAGAGAAAGAGAAGTGAAAAAGCATAACGATAGATAGGCAATAGAACAATGCGAGTTAGCAATGAGAAAGTTGGGTTAAATCGTCGCATGGATTTGGTTTTCTCGGAAAGAATAAGCGAGTACAAGATAAATCTTGGATTAGCAGACGCTCAAGCGTTCCTCCACTGCTTCTTCGTTCGACCCTTCTCTTTTTCTCGATCTCTTTCTCACTCTCTCTTTCTCTCTTCCTCTCTCTCTCTCTCTTTCTCACGCACACTTTTTATCTCATTCTCTTCTCTGACAACGTAGGCTTAACAAAGTCTTACAAGCTACAACAACTCCAGACTATTGTGACTGCCGTGTCGACCCCAAACGCTTAAAGCAACTCGCGAATTTGTACAAAAACTAAGCATATGCGAATCCAATCGAATTTCACGATCCTAACATTTTTTTACCCACTTATATAATTGTGTTGCTTTAATTAGACCCTTAGATGAGATTATTGCTCGGTTTATATGCACAACGTATCCTACAGTGATTTCATATTCATTCAAAAATAGTTTGACATAACTTTTTGACAATTTCATATTTAATAAAAAAGATAGCGTTGTACACTTTTTTACGATCTAGAATCATTTTCTACTAGTATTTAATACTAGAATTGATTATATAACATGATATATTTTCATTGCATATTATTCTTACTTTTCACACGAGTGAATAGTCATGTAATGTTTGTTGCAAAAGGTATATTATTTTTGCTGCTTCTTTGTACTTTTACGTGTTATAATTAACATATACGGTAAGTATCACTTATTTAATAACTTAAATTTTTTACCATTAATTAATAATATTGTTCTAAAAGATTTTATCTTTAGATGCACTCGTGGTTTAATTATTTCTAATGTTACAATTATTACAAGAATTAAGCAAATTTTTATGAAAACTTTAAATAGAAAATAGTTTATGAACATGTATACAACACTTATATAAAAGCAAGAAAGACTAGATACATGAACAATTTACGATTTTCAAAATAAACAAAAAAATTGTTCACTCGATTGATAAGATAAATTATGAAAATCCCTGTTAGAATATAATTTTACTAGAATTTTATTAGACCAATTGCATGAGAAAGCTATATATCTCCAATGCTTTCAAAATGCTTCAATGCTTTTACTATAGCTTACTGGCTTAATAGACAATAAAGGATAAAGAATAAGAAATGGACGGAATCATTAAGTCAGTTCCATGACATCTTAATCTTATACGCTTCGCAACTCATATTTGCAGATAATCCATTTATTTTTTATCACCTTATAGATTATTATACTGAATAGAACAAAAAAATAGTTTCGTTTGTTCGGTATAATTCATTTATATTGTAAGTTCATAAATCTTAAAATGATTAAAAGTATTAATGGTTTTGGTTCGATAAGTGACATTAATTCTTCCCTCGTCGCCGGTTTACTTTTCGTTCAACCACACTTTATATAACGAATATACCATTCGTATATTATACCTTTCTTCAAATCTCGACATACTCATCGTCTTTATATTAATTTCCGTCAGTGGATCGAATAACACGCTATTTACTCTTCTATTTGTTCGCTCGAAGGGATCGTCTCTCTTCTGTCGAGTTTCTCTAGGAAAAGAAAAATATATGCCGAAGCACAGTTTAAAGGAACGCCAGAATTTTTCCCTCTTACCCTACGTATTTAACGGACGGAAAATATTCTCATTAAAGGCAAGCAGTATGAAAGAAAGGATAAAAGTTAGGAAGGGAAAAGCGGTTTCGTGCGTGGAAGCATTTAGTTTAACGAGTCTCAGTGATCTAAGTGGCGAAAGAACGCGCCATCCTTAGCTTCTTCATGTGCTTACAAATCGCAAGCGCATCGCTATCCTCTTGCATCCCCGTAAAACTAAACCTTAACAACGACGACCTCTTCTTCCGATCTTGAGTTCTTAAAAAGTTAACAGCAACTACCCTCTGCTGATATTGCAGAGGTAATTCGTAGCGACTCTCAAAAATTGCAGATCAAAAAGATATAAACGATCCTTCACTCATACTTATTTTCTTCTTTTCTACTTTTTACTTATCTTGTTTCGAACTTGTAGATATAAATAGTAAATATATCATTATGAACATTAGCAGAATAAGTTCAATTTTCATAAAATTATATTGTACATAATACAATACACTTCATTACGAATTATCTTATTAATGTGTAAATTGTATTTATTAAAAAAGCTTCTGATTAATTTACTTAACTGTCAAATATAATAAAATCTTTTATTCCACGTAATACTTTTTGACAACGAATAATAATATTAATTTCATTTAAATGTCGCGAAACGAGATTTACACAACGATTACTTTCAGCGACTCACATCTGTCTTACGTATACATGGTGTAAAGTGTTTCTGTGTAGAAACATCTTAAAACAGTGTAATTTAAATATATATATATATATATATATATATATATATATATATTAAAAGCGTGTTGCAGAAAGTGGAAAATTATCAAATACCTGAAAAGGATGAAGCTTATCAAGGATTTCAAACGTTGTAGAAGTGAACGAGGGGAACAAGCTTTAGTCTGCTAATACCTAATGTAATCCTATAAGCGGCCCTTGTGCTCCATTCTCTTCTTTACTCTCCACGTATTTCGCCGGATGCGTGGAATAATTGTTCGCGAAAGGCTTCGATCGGGTGTTGTTGTTATAGCATCTCGAGTGATTCGATCGTATTACTTTACAATGAAGTCGAATGGAAATTTATGGAAAAAAGAATTTTTATATGTCGTATTATTTGTACGTGATTATTTAAATGCAATTTGATACTTGAAAAATTGTTCCGAGATAATTATTGGATATGAATGTTTTGTATTTAACAACATGTAATAATATTTATATTTTGTATCAAGTAAGTAGGACAAATATTACTATATATTTCAAATAGACTCCGTATCTTATAATATAAAACTCTTCACTTTGTTTTGATCACCTAATTAATTCAGATATAAATTGATTATCATACCAATTTATGAACCAGTAATATTTTTAAACATTTATATACTTGCCGTTATAAATAAATATTTTTAAGGAAATAATCCATACTATTAATGCATGCATTTAATTTTATGAATACATGTATATCTATTTATATTTATACATATAAATATATTATTACGACTGTTTACTCCTCTCTTATCGATAATACTCCTATAAAGAAGAGGTAAAATGTATTTTGATTTAGCTTCCTTTTCACTAGAACCTTGAGAAACGAATAAATTCGAATAAAAATGCAACATAATACTAAAAATGCATCAATTTATTTATGTTTCTCGGCTGAGAATAAGGTCGCCGTGTTAACGCTCCAAGGCTTACAATTATGAACAGAGTACGCCGCGAAGAATTCTCACGCTCTTGGACAATGAAGACATTGACGGCACTCTGTAGCTCGCTGATGTTGCTGCGTGCACAGAGACATATTGAGGGCGTAGACGAGCTGCTTACAGACACGATAACGCGAAAGGAGAGAGAAGCGTGCATGCGAATATGTATCGACAACGATCGGTGAAGCCCTGGAGTAGCCGGACGCTAAACCGCACTTTTTTCGCAAGGCATCGCTCGTTGTCTTCTGTGCTGTATAACAATATTGCTGACACTGGAAGGGCTATCTATCTGCTCTCTCTCTCTCTCTCTCTCTCTCTCCTTCTTTTTTCCATACCTCTTGTATCCCACTTTCTGTATGAAATATCAACCTGTCTGAAATATGAAGATCCTGAGAATCTTCGGCTATACTTTGACGCAAGGCGACTCTTCTCTTTCTCTTCGTCGCCATACTAGTATTTTTCAACTTCATGTAGGTAACGTACCTTTTTATATGAATTTTTCATTACCGCTTGGCAAATCATCAGGAGTATTATGCTTTATTATTTCGTTAATTTTTGTATACTGCAAAATTTCTATCAAAACAAAGATACGATTCAGTTTTTGTTATTGCAGTAATAGTAAATATTATGCCGATAAAATGCAATCGAAGTCAGAATTATTTGAATAGAGTTTTCTAAGTGAGTAAATCTTTTCAATATAAAAAATCTAATAATATGTAACTTTAGCATCTAATCAAATTACTGGTAATTAATATGTTATATTAATTATTAATAAGGTAATAAAATATGTTTCTAAGAATATCATGAATTCTTAAAGATCGTTGTATTGACATTATAGAATAAATTAATTCTATATGTTTTATTCTTAAAATTTACCAGTTTTACATATACGAGTTTTAGGAATATTAAGAAGAAATTTTTTTTTAAATTAAAAAAAAGACAGATAAAATGATTACTAAATGGTGTATAAATGACTCCTGTTGTAATTCGTTAAAAGTATCAAAATCAGCTTGTAATCACAGTTAAAAAAAAGTACATAAAAACAATGAAGAATTACATGATTGCTATTAACCAAAACTTTTTGAAAACTTTAAATAATCGAAAATAATATCCTATGTTTTTATTATGAAGGAATTAAAATGTCATCAAAGGCTAAATTTTTAGAAATTACATAGCGCTATAAATATTTAATAACTCAAAATGATATTGGTAGTTTATCTTTATTTTAATACAATTTGATATTTGTATAATTGAAATTTTAATTTATGCAAAAAAATACAATTGTTTCATAGAATAATTTGATGTTGATGGATACATCAATTGTGATTTAAATGAAACGTCAGGCGCAAAACCGCAATGTCAGGTTTAGTTCGAACAAATTTAATAAACATTTAGAGCTGAGAAACGTTATTATGTCTATATTATTTGTGCAATTTCCTTGCACTCATCGATTATAACGTTAAACTAGAGTCCATCAGTTAGCCTATGAAAGTATGGGCTAACTGTGGCTTATATGCCGTTACACGTGCACCAATGATTTCGATTGGCCTGCAAATTGCACGGCATCCTCATTTCCGAACTAGTGCAACGAGAAAAGCGGGGGGGTGGGTGCGTTAACCGACATCGCCACACGTAGCAATTGAATTAACTATAAAATGGATTTGCGATCCCTGGCAGCCTCTTATGGCTGCTTATGTCCTGTGAATCTGTGCCTCATTTTTGCACGCGTACCGATTACCACATGTATATCGGCGGTGGCGGCAACGGCACATTTTCCGTCGCGCATAATAACACACTGATTGAATCGCGCGCCGTTGTGGCGAACGGAGTTGGTTAACTTCGCCGCAATCCAAGCCAGTGTCTCGTGTTCCTCCCAGCCAACTCGGATATCATCTTCTTCATCCTTTTCCTTCTATACTTCGGCTTCCGTCACGCGTTTTTGCATTCTTACCTTTTACCACTCACATTGCGCACGAACAAAACGAGGTAAATACACTTGACTTTTAAAGCGGCCTCCGTTTTACATCGACTTCGACTTTTGCCGCGAGACACAGTGTTATGTTGTATGTAAAAAAGTTTCTTATAATACGAATGTATGTAAATTATTCTGGGTTAGGGGGAAGTCGCTACAGAGAAAAGGATGAAAATCTTTTTTAATTTATTTTTTATTCGTTTTGAACTTTCTTGAAATCCTTGGACTCTGCTGTTAAAATATATATATTTAACTAACTTTATAATTTATCGAAAAGTTATTAAATAGATCTCGTGAATAATAAAAGTCGCATAAAACATGATAAAATATGACGTGTTATTAAAAAAATAAACTCAATTAGTCCTCTATTCGTTTTCAAATGATTTTACTCTTTGTGTACTTCTTAATCTCTCAATCGACAATTAATTAGCATTTTGCTAAGCAAATGTTCCTTTGACTTTCAAGTAGAAAACGTTCATTATCAAATTGTACCAAATACGCAAAAATCCTTGTTATCAATACCATCATATCAGTTCAGTTGATTAACACAACCATTTACTGTATTCCTTTTTAGTGCATTTATTAGTCGATTTGATTATTTTGTTTCATATTTTATTGTCTCCATCAGCATAAATTTATATAAATATATCTATATTTAACATCTTTCTTTTACAATTTACATCTGACATGAGCTCTGTTTACTTCTATTTTAGGAGAGTTTATATTGAGTTTCTTTTGCTTTTACTATCCTTTAAATAATTTAACTATTGTTGGCTATCGCTATTATTTTCTTTAAAAATATGACCATTATACAAAGAAGATTAAGTTAGACTTAAAATTTTATCTGCAAGTAAATCAATAAAACAAAGTATCTCATATGTCTAATCAGAAAACATGTAATTCTCAATAGTGAAATAATTCCTTTGCGTTTTAATTTGTATCATATTTTTTACAATAAGGTGAATCCATTAAAATAAAACTTTTCAATTTCATCACAATCAAATTCCTATGAATACTCACATTTGAATACAAATTTACCTTTAATTATTTTATATGTAATAGTTGATTTGAATATGAAGCAAAATTTTGTATTTTTACCTTTACGATTAAAAAATAATTCATTTCTCAAGTGCTTCAAAACTTCTTTATCATAAAACAGGTTTTAGGTGTTTTTATTTTTGTTAAATGTGTTTTCGAAATGTTGAATATTGAAAAATAAAAATTCAATTATTTAATGTTTTGATAGTGTTTTTATTATTTAAATTATATGTAAATTCAAAATAATCTATGCTATATGTCATGTTTTATTACTTATTAAGTTATTGCTTTTTATTTTTCAAACAATTTTAAAAATGAATTAAGAATTTATACGCAAAAGATAAATCCCTTTTTAGTAATTGTAGATTTTGGCTTCTAATATTTTGAAAATTTTTAATTATAAAGAATGAATATAACACATTTAATTTGAATAATTGAATTTAAATTTAATATTAAAATTGGTTTTTATTCTATGTAAACACATGTTTGATCATTTTTGATATTATCGTTAAATAAAAAAATTGTTTCGTCAAATGTGGATATAAAAAGTTACTGCTCTATCCTAAAATTCATTTTTATTTTAAATGTATTAGGAAATTTCCAACGTCCATTTTTCGTATGTAAATAAAAATAGCTTCAATTAATCACTGATACTCAAAAGAATATAAATTCAAATACTTATATTATGTGACATCATGCATGAAATACAAAGTTATTAGATTTTAGTTTCATTTATTTAAAATACGCAAAAATACATTCAATTTTGAACGAACTTTTATGTGTAATTTAGTAATCTGAATACCAACTAATGATTGCCTAATTACAAGTTTAATTTATGATAACACTATATATTCCGTTAACGCGATTATGGACTAAAATAAATTTCTGAACATTATAATAAAATTTCAATTTCTAATCAGAATTTCCTTAAATTAAAAAGAAATCAGTTACATCTTAAATGATTTTATTGAGTAATTTTGAAAAGACTGATATTTTACACGGCATATTTCAATTATAAACGTATATAAGAGCATTCAATTAATAGAGATTCTATAGAAATTTAATCGACATATATTTTTTAAAAACAATTTGTTCTAGAGTAATTTTTAATGTGTGCACTTGAACTCATATCTATAAACGGTGAAACATTTCAACATTTTTTCTCGAAATTACTAAGTGCAATCGCATTTCATCTACGCATTTTATTAATATCACTGTTCTATAAAAGCCTGCATATTAAAATTTATATCGTAATAGGACTCGCCGATATATATGTATTAATGATGAATGTTGCTTAGCTCGTTTGACTTTCTTTCTGAAGTATTATTACCTAAAAACTCTTTCTGTGCATTAAGAGCTTCTAAATACGTAGCAAATTCATATTTGAACGATGTGTGTAATCATTGCTCGTGAAATGCAAGTCGGCCCTAAGTAGGAGTGTCCGATCAAGCAAGCTGTCTAAACTGGAACCTCAAAAGTAACGGAAGGACAAGAAAGGGATCGTGCCGGAGTAGGAGGGCGCCGACAAAGAGTAGAAAAAGACAATCAGAATCGAGCTTAGTAAGCAAAGCGATAAATAAGGCTCGATATATGAGGCTTGCGAAGATCACCCTCTGACATATTTTTTATTCGCGCATAATGATTTTAAGTAGACTGGGGCGGATGAAAAAGCCACACGAGTCGCGGGCACTGTTTACAGCCCCTGAGCTACTCTAAGTCGCGCGGGGTGCGTGCGGCGCGCGCAACTACAGCTGGACCCAGACGCGCTTTCGTCTCGGCCTTAGATGGTTGCACCTGTGCGCAGTGCGTGACAAGTTCTGCGATCTTAATCTCGGTAGTAGCCGATAAAAAGGAAGTGAAATACGAAGCGGCTGACTCGGCGGCAGGTTAAAAGAAGAAAAAGAACGGGCGAGAGTAGGAGGAGAAACATCCATCTAAGAAGAGCCGAGAATCTTCGGCGTATCGAGACATTTTGAATAATTCATCAATTCCTTTTTACCACCCGTCTTCCTCGCTTTTTACATACTCGTAGTAAAAGTTCGGATGCCGGTCATTGCGCACGGAGAGATCGAGCAGTCAAGTGAGCAATTAACGTCTACTCCGCACCCGTGTAATTCTCGATTATCTCGAAAATCACGATTTCGGCGCTTCACGAATAGCACAAGTTGCTGCTAATTAGCGTAAAGTGCTTTAGTGACAGCGCCTATGGCTCGCTTCGGCTCCCGTGGATGAGTGGACGTTGTTTGAGGTCTCGTACAGGAATTAGAATTGACAAAGTCAGAGTCGGTTGATGTTTAGATGCAAGCGTTCGATGTTTGCCTTTAATCTTGCTATGGACGTGTCAATCAATCAATCCATCGTATATTATTTTTCTCATTTTCAGTGATCTTATATGCGATCGATGTAATTATTACGTGTCTCGGCTCGGTTTCCGTATTGATCAAGTTATATTTACCAATTTATACGAGCATTTTCGTACTCGTGTCGAAAGTTTCCTCCCGATGAACGTGTGAAATTAGAGGTTATTTTCTTTTTCATTTCTAATCTTATCAATATCAGTCATACGAACGTTGCAATTTTTTTTTTTTTTTTCCTTTAATTTTCTTCCCATGCCTAATACTTATATACCAGAGTTCATAAAGTTTTTACCCCGGCATATCTGAATTATTATTTATTATGAATATACTTAAATAAATAATAAGATGAAGTTTCGACATTTTTTACTTATTTTTGTTTGGTTTCTAAATTTAATTATATACTGCCTGTAAAGAAATGTTAAATATTAAGAAATCTTGTTTTTTGAATTCTGGCCCTACACTTATTTAACGAGGCATTCGGAACACCTATACTATGATATTGTTACGAGTTTAAAGGTGAAATTAAATTAAATTAATTCCTTAAACAAAATTTCTTTTTAGCAATTATTTATTTTTCATAATCATAACTGATTCTAGTTGAAATTTATATTCAATTTATAAAGACATAATGATATGCAATCATTAAAAGAGATCGGCATACTAAGAACTTAAATGAATATTAAAAGTTAATCTATTTATAATTCAAACTTTAGTATCTGTAAATTGAAATATTCTCTCTGTGGATTTAATGTAAAAGATTGTTTTGATTCTCATTTATGGATGTTCTAATATCGACTTAAAATCTCATTTCAATAATAAACTCTTTGTTATATTTTGCAGATTATTTATATACAACTTACACACACATACACAATTAAAATAATCATGTCTTTACTTTAAATGTACAAATAAAATATCTAATAAAATTAATTATATTATAAATACAAAAATACAAAAATTATGAGAATAGAAGCATTACCTTGATAAAGCTATAATATTTTGTAAATGCCTCAAAACATCTTTAATAAAAGAAGACTTCTTCCATTTAAATAATGTATGTCAGGATACAAATATTACTCATATTTTATGACATTTTGGAATGGAAACTTGTTTCCATTGAATAGAAAATTGTTTCTAAGAAATCTAACATAATACTCGCTTAATCCTTCGGTACGAACTTCATTAGATAATCTTCAAACCTTATCCTACGTAATTAAAAAATCAAATAAATTTTTCTTAATAATGCGCAAAAAAATGTGTACGTGCATACGTATGGAAAACTTATGGAAAACTCAAGCTACATGTACACTAATATATCTGAAGACAAAATAGAAGAGGAGAAAGTAGGAAAGATACAGCGTCGCAGTTGCGCGTTCGGCACGTGCACAGTACGTTCGCTAAAAAGCAATAAAGTCAGTTGCTGACGGAAAGTTAGCTCGTGTAATGACAGTGGAACGATATCTATATGGGATCCTGATAAAGCCCAGTATCTGAGTGGCAGCAAAGCGGTTTCATGAAAAAGAAACTTCGATAACATGCGAAATAAACGCTGTCACGTGAACAGTTGATCCCTGTCGTAATCTTGTACGCATGTGTGTATTGGCAGCTCGACAACTCTTCTCATTCTCTCACTATCTTTTCTTTCCTGCCTTTCTATGTCTTTCTTTCAACCTCTATTTGGTCCCGCCATCTCTTTTAAACGAGATTAGAATTAATAATAAGCTCGATAATTCAAGCTCTTGTAAATATATTGTCGCTGAGCGTATTGATCATTACGAAATTACCGTTTCTTAGATTTGTGCACCCATAGATATTATTCCAGTTTCTTACCTTTTCATCATCTTATAAATGTACATGTTTTTATGTTGCAGAGCCAATCCGTTAATTTGGCACAAATTTATTTCTCTACACTCGTCATAAATATATAGAAGAAAGTTAGCGAAGTCGATATAATGTGCGACTTAATGAATTTCCAAATTTTACGTAAAGAAAGTTCTTTTTTCTGAATGTTTATTACTTAATGATTTAGTGATCTTACTCCTGTGATTTTGTAAGTATTTCTTGCAATGTCAACCAAATCATTTCCTTTGTAGCCTATAAAAATATCTTTCATTATATTTCAGCTTCTTATTTTGTTTATAAAAAGTCTTATCTAATCACTTTTATTTTAAAGCTTAGTAAGATTTATCTGTTTGAAAAACTCGAACGTTAGAATTTCATAATAAGTATTGCTGCTTCTCGAACAATTTTTTTAACTACCTATTGACTTTTTATGTATGTAGAAAAATAGTTGACAGCATGCATATATTGCGTACGACTTCGCTGACTATTTCTTAGACGTAGCCTAGTATAATTGTAAGAAAATAATAAATAAATGATAAAATAAAAAGAAGTATATAATAAAGGTGACGATGACTGATCAGCTGTGTTATGTGGGTGATTTTAGTGGGGAATGTGTTCGGGGGCCGATGCGGCGCGGAGGCGTTGGGTCTTGGGCTGATGTCGCTTAACCCGGCCTACAGGTTCGCTCTGCCCCCGGGGCTCGCTGCCAAGACCACCCGCTGCCTTGTATTCGACCAAGGTAGGCTACCAGCCATCTGCATTATCGTTGCAGGGCACAGTATTTACTGTTCGGCTATTTTCTTTTGCTCTTCATTTTATTATCTGCTTCACGCAATAATACGCATTAATTAGCAATAATTGCATAATAAACGACGCTTCGCCTTCGCACACGCCTCTTTTACTCCTTCCAAATCACATACTCATACGCATACGCACGTACTTGATATTCCTCTTATCTCTCACTTATCTCTTCCTTTGCGAATGTCCGTAATCCAATTAACCTTGTAATTTTCGCTAAAATTTGCTAACTTTCTCTGTGCTACTAATTTATTACATTTCTCTTTATTCGGTTTTTCAATGCAAACCTTTGTAATGTTTAAAATGTATCTTCTAATGCCTAACGTATCGCATGAAATCTTACTCCAATGTATTTGTAATTTAATCCGTTTTACATAGTTGCATACTGCATTATAATATTCACTGTGAATAATCTTGTGTACATTAACACTGTTATTTTTGATAAGATCTTTATTTGGTAAAACATTCAATTTTAATTTTGTATATAATCAATCTATTAGCAAATTAAATTTATCTAACTATACAGAAGAATAAAAAAGAATTTAAAGAGATACATTTTATTTTTATATTTTAGATTAAATACAATTTCGGGCAAATAAAAGTTTATGACAATTATAATGATAACGTCTCAGAAGAACACTGTTAATTAGCTTAGGATTAGAGAATTAGATTTTACTAATTCATAAATATTGATCATGAGTAATGCATTATAATTTATTTTTTTAAGATTGTCATTAACGGTGATCGTTACAAAATTAAACATTTATGAGTTATAGAATTTATGTTAAATCGAATTTACAATTATTATTCTAAAATACATTGTAATTAGAAAGAGTCTAGTTTAGACTTCGAAAAGGTCATATAATGTTAAATTTAATTGTGGAAAACCCTTAGAAAAGTAATTTAGAATAATTATAAAGGAGGAATTAGGAATGAGTGATTTTCAAGGAAATCTTACTATTAGATAAAACACTCTTTCTAATAGTTTCTGTAATAAAATTAATTAACTCGCTAGATTTTCGTTTTTTCATTTCTCACAAAACTTTGAAACAATCCTAATTTTTACTCACGTTGTTATCATTAATCCATATCTTTTGGTTGAAGATATAGATGTTGAATTTATCTTATAATGTGTTACTCGATGAAAGTATAGATTTACTTTTTGAATATAATCATTTATGATTTATATAAATTAAACTGTTTTGAACTTGAAAATTTATGGAAATTATCCAACGGTTATTGATTGTCAATTTATGTCAAATTTTATTCACTTTAAATTAATTAAAATTAAGATTCTTTTAGTATTTTTGTTTAAATATTTAATAAATAGAAAACGTAACTAAACAATTTAACTTTTTAAATAATAATACATAATAATGATTATATTAAAAAAATTGTTTATTTTCGTATTAAATTCGTAAAAAATCCGTATATTTTCAAATTAAGAAAGTTTCTTCACTAATTTTTAATAATGTTTCATCTAAATGTTACTATAATTTTTAAATAGTTTAATACAAATAAATTTTGATACAATAAGATTATATAAGGAATTAAGTGTTTTGAAATTTTTAACTTTACATATTACACACTATAAATTTAAAAACTTGTTTTGAATGATTATATGTTTGTAATATTTTATACCTTTACATTTGTAAATAAGGAACTTTCTAAAAGTTACAAGTATTTTGTAAATATGCGGTATAATATGATTGATGTTTATGAAAAAGCCATTTGTATTTACTAATATACTTACTAATAATTCAAGTAAAATATAATTTTTTAAAAATTTACATTAATTCTATCATATAATTGATTTTATCTTATTAATGAAAAATATGTGACTAAGTTTCTCTATATTATTATACGTCAAAGTACATCAAATTTTTCAAATGATTCAGTTAATTATTACTTTTGACTGAAAGGAAACCTGAAAAATCGATATTTTACCACTCGACATATTAATTAATATCTCGAGTCACGTGTACACAAAGGAATATTTTTTCTATCATTGTTACATAAACACCTGTATATGTATATTGTATTTATGCGCTTATGTACATATCAATATAGGATATAAAGAAAGCGATAGTGCATTTGTTTGCGTATGCGCATGAGTACGTATACAGTTTCTGCAGTTCGAGTATTGCTCGACTCTATGAGCGACGTCGAAAACATATTTCAATATCCGCTCCACTTTGTTCTGGTCTGGATGAACACGCGATTCCAATTTTCATTCCGTTGGTCGCGGCCTGCGTTGGACGGTCTCTAGTTCGTTCGCGCACCATATTCTTTAGTTTTTTTCAAACTCGCACCCAGAGTTCAGAAAAAAGTGGCAGGGCTGGAGAGCCACGGTGGCAGTAACAGGAATCGCGTATTTATATAGTCACACAGCGGATTTGGACAATAGCACCTGCGGATTATTCGCGAGAGCTTTCGTCCCCCTCCTATGACTCTTTTACGCGATCCCATTGTATCTTTCCATCTACTCTCTTTCTCGACCGCTTTTCAATAACTGCTTTTTCTGAAAATATTTTAATGAAAATCTCCGTGAAAAAGATCGACAAGGCTGTCTTAATGGCGAGTATTGTTATTTACATTGGCACAGACTTGAAACAGTTTAACATTCACGATTTAGTGTAACAGAAATTAATCTTTTTATTATTAGGATTTTTATTTAATTTCTTCGGGTTTTCAATACGAATAAACGTGCGATTGGATAATTGTAACAATTACAAAGTTAGAATCCCCCGAAATTCATTAGTAATTTTTCATGGAAATTCCGGCAAAAAAATAACAAATAATTTGACATTTACTGTCAATGTGCATATAAAATATTTCGAAAACATTTTCTCATAGCTTTTTCAATAGAATTTTGATTTTTTCTTTCTAATTTTGTGATTTATCGGGTGTGTACCTAATTAGTTAAAAATTTACATGCAGATGTTACAACGCAGATGGAATTAGTGAGATTTTAAAATAAAGAAAAATATAACCATTTGTTAACCATTTATTTGAAATATGATTTATGCTTTAGTTTATCATGATTTCCCTTCTATTTAATATCTTTAAAAATTACATGCAATGTCGTCACTTACTCTACTTTTATCTTTTACGATAAACTTTTGATACAAAATATGTTACGTGACTCGTTTCTTCTATACAGAAAACTTATATGGCAATTTTAATAAGCATACATTTCCTTTTTACAAACTTTCATAATGGATATGCGTAAGTAGTGCGCAAACCTTGAAACAAATATGTTCCTATTTTTGTTAATATCAGAAAATGAACTTGCTGAGAAGCGTCTGTTATATATTATTAAAATTAACATCGTTAAATTAATTTTATTAAAGATTTCAAATTTAGCGTGACTATTATTTTATCAATATAAAAAAGCTATTTTGTTTATTTATCATTAAATTTATTCGAAATATTTTATCAAATTTAATTCTAACGAGACTGATGTTATGGTACACTATTTTCCATTGACTTTGTTACTGACATTTTATTTGATACTATTTAATTAGAATAATTACATTTTTATATTTCAAAACTGACGTTAAATTGGCTTTCTTTTATCATTTACAATAAATGGTCAGATATTAATATGATTCCTTTTATTTAATTTTTACAAACAAATAAATTTTTCATCTTAATCTAGAAAATTCAGATAATTGAAAAGTACCATCGCCTAATTCAAACAATTAAATGTTACGATAAAAACACTTGTCTGCCAGAGTGTAATATATCTACTGAAAGTTTTTGATCTTGCAAAATACACGCAAATTATAAACGTGTTAAAACATAAAGGATTGAATATTATATGCCTTAGGATGAAGCGGACGCTTGTAAATAACCGAGTGTCTAGGCCTCGTAACTTCCCTTACCCAGGCATCATAGTGCTCCTCTCTTCCTCTTTTCTGTTTTTTTTATGTTTAAATTAATGTTCAGTTCCAATAAAATCGAGTTCCTGATGCGATTTCAGCGTAGTGCCATGCGTACACACGCGTCAAATCTCAAAGTCGAACAAGACTTTACGGCTCTTTTATCGTCCCTTCGTAAATACTTGTCATCTCGACATATTATACCCATGAAGAAAAGAAAAAAAAATCTGCATTTATATACATACATATACTATTCGAATTATTTGACATTGATCGTCAAAACGTACGACTGTAAGTGTAGAAAATTGAGTCGGCAAAATATATGTGTTTTACGGAATATTATCTATTCTCTTATTCTACAACAATAACATTTTTAGATATCTTTTCAAAATATTCTAACTGTTCTTATATAAAATAAACTGAAAAGTTTTCACCTCTCACGCATTACACAAGAGAAATTATGCGAGAAGCGCATAATTTATTTTACGTAATTTTGCAATTTTTTAAATTGTAACTAAGAACATAGACAAATTTCGTTTTTTCCAAGAAAGTCCATTATCATACTTTATTGCAATTTTTTAACTCTCAAAGCATGGTAAAGAAATTCATTTAACATTCGAATACTGTTAAGTTACCTTCTATTCCAAAGATAATCTTTATTGATCTAATAATTCGACAACTATAACGCGATATCATTAGACTCTTCTTTTCTTCCGCATATATATGTACGAGTACCGACTGTGAAGAAAAAGAATCTCCGAGTAACTGCTGGACTTATCGAGCCTTGTATTCAAATTGCTTAGGCAGACCCTCACAATGATTTCCGAAGGATTGCTACCATTCCAATGGTATTCCAACGATGGTATTCCCTTGCATCACACGTCGGAGCATCACTTCTGTGCTAGGTAAAACATTAATCCAGTGTTCAAATTGATCTTGCGGTTATAAAGGAATTACGGTTGTAAAGGAAAAGTGTCGAAAAAGCCGTTTGTCATCGTTAAAAATTTTATATACAGATATATTTCGGCTTTAATTGTATTGTAAGATGCAGGAATAAGCTATCATATCAGATGTCGTCTCTGCTACTTGTCAAATGCTCGCTTTCTTTAAGTTATCATCGTATTGCTCGCGTTCGTTCTAAGAATCAAAGTGAAAAGGGTAAGGGAAGAGGTGCAGTCGACTAGATTCAACGAGAAGTTTGACGAAGAACTATTTAATTAAAGGTGTACATAGTTCGTTCGTTGGCTCGATTTCGCTCGAACATTTGGATGAGAATGACTACGGACTAGGGAAGATTGGGGGTGGAGACTTTCTCTTCTCCGTCTTTTCTGTTCGCGGTTTTCTTCCTCGGAATATTTAATTAGTTTTTCCATAAGTCTGCAAAGTTGTGAGCGGTTATAAATGTTAATCGCAGATGAAGTGGTAATAAGTAGTCTTAGCAACGACGTCGCATCCCTAACATAACTTCGAACGTATTAATTTTCGGGACATTTGAGCATAGCGTTACAGCGACTGTTTCTACTTAAAGCTCAGGAAAAAATGAGCGCTTGTTTTTACAGATACGTCAAAGGCCGAACACATGAATTTTTAAAAAATAATTTAAAAATAGTTGGCGTCGTGTTGTAACAGCAGCTGAGACAGGGAAACAACTCGAGAATAAGAAGGGACAAGACATCGAGGGAAAAATCAGTGACAGATCCTTTTTTCTTGAATGAGAAAGAAAGAGAGACAAAGGGCGGGGAGAACGGAATTTAATTAAGTAAAATTATTGTCGCTAGCGGGTGAAGGCGCACTAGAAGAAAAAGAGAATCAGAAGACGAAGTTGGCGACCAAAAGGTGCCAACGTGCGAGTGTCTTGCTCGGTCGTGTATACGAGAAGGCAGTTTTAGCATCACCGTCTCAGCAAGTAAGGGTGTAATGATCTCATTCCCCGATAAAACAAAGTAATAGAAAGTAAACGAATTCAGAGAACATTCACAGTAGCATTATGTCTTCTCTCTCTCCCTCTTTCTCTCTCACTCTATCTCTATCTTTCATTTTATCTACCTAACATTTTCCTTTGAAGGGTGACCTCACGAATAGTTGGACCTTTTGCCTTCTTTAATTACCTTATACTGTACTAACGCCAGCTTCCTTTACTTTAATTAAGAAATACGGAAATCGCAAAGCTACACTAGACTGCTCTCGAGAAGTGTGCATAACGAGTTAACGAGATATTATGCGCCTTTACTTTCTCCTCCGTCAGACGCTACAGTTCAATTTTTTCTTGTTACACTGAGCTTTTTGTCGAGAATGAAAGTCTTTTCGATAAGGGTGTCGCTGGTCTGATCCTTGTGAATTTCACATTTGCTCGAGACACATGCAATCACGTAGAATGAGCCACTCATTTTCAAGTTATCGGCCAAAAAAAAAAATAACTCCGTCTAACCTTGTCAAACGACGTATTACCTTTTTTTGAATAAATAGTGTAAGAAAAAACTTACTCATTTACTTAATAAGATAAGAATTTTCGGAGTCAAACTAATTCATTAACAACGAGAACAAATTTTCAAATTTATATGAGATATTCACGGATATTGTATTATGCTTTGAAAAATGTTTTTTCTTTCAAATGTTTATCATATTTGAAATATTAAGGTAACCTCATAATATATTTACTTGTATTTATTTTGACATAATTCGTATCTTCGTATGTATTCGTGTCTTCATATTATATTCTTTCAAAAATATTATATTTTAAAGTTTTAGATTATGGTTTAAATCAAGAAAAATAATTTTGTACTTTTTCCTTGCTGTTACTGTCATAATAAATACATCGAATCGATTTACTTATTTAGTAATGCACGCAAATACTATCTCCTTTTGAACAAAACTTATGCACTGATTAAATAAATGTTCTATCGCTTGCGCATAATCTCTCGATAAAATCCACACGTGCTCTTTTCATACATAGAAAATATTTTCTTTAAGGCTCTTTTAAAAATCCCACTTCTTGTTCTCCATCTCACGTTAAGCTTGTACACATATATAACGATATAAGGAACGACTAAGATGCACGTATACGTTAGACACCCTCTAATTTTAGGAAAACGGCTATTATCCGACGATGTTGCTCAGGATTTACCGATTTTTCTGCAGCTGGGAGGATCTGACGACACATATAATCACGAGAAATTATTACCTATTTGTCGCGGTCTCTAAAACGCCGAAGCGGAAAATGTAATTGTGCATGTGAGCGTGTGTGCAGAACTACTGTGGTCGGATAGGCGCTCATCACCAATCCACATAAGCTCACCCTCCCCCTCCGCCAGGAGTGCGATAAGCGGCCGCGATAACATACCTACATCCCGACACACCAATCTTTCCCCCTTTCCGCTTTAAATTTTCAGCGATTTTCTTCAAAATGTCGAGGGTCCTTTGCAAAAATACGCACACGCCGCATACATAACGGTCCAGAGAGATGTCCGATAGCGCTGACGAATAGTCCGCTGGAAAAAAGGAATATAAAGGGAAAGTAGAGCGGAGTGGATTGGGAGAATCACGCCGCTGTTTCGAGATTTTTTCGGTCGATCGAATTAGCATTTTAAAGCGACTAGCGGGAGTGCGAAGAGAAGAGGTTAAGCCGCGAGATCGATCGGCGAGGACAGAGAAAAGCGGACTCAAAATAAATAGGCAACGCACACGGATAAGCACGTTTACCGCGCGGCAAACCTTGAGGGTCCCTCCTCCCTTCGCCCCCTATCCTATAAGCCGATAGTCGCTTTTAATAAACACGATTTAATAAGCACGACAGACGCCCCTTTTCCTTCCTTCTTTCTTTTCTTTTTTTCCCGCTATTTTTTCTTCCTCCGTCTTCCTTTATTAAAGCATCCGAAAGCTTTCTCTAATTCAACATAACTCTGAGATATTACGAAAACGGACGCGTGGCTGACGTTGGAGCGGGCGCCCGGGCAATATGGAAGATCATATGTCATGCAGAGGAATTCGCGCGGCCGGTTGCGGGTTGTAGATTGAATTCCAGGATTTTCAGCGCGGCGCACCGGGAAACGAATAGCGAGCGCAAGCAGAACACAAGCCGAGCGAAACGAACGCGACGACAATTGGGTGGCTCGCGACCGGTGCGACGATAATCCGACGCACGTGAGCGCACGTTAATCGATTCTACTGATACTTCTTCGTTTCTTCCGCAGACCGGTAGGGGCGTAAGAAATGCTAGATACGCGTATTACCAGTCGACGGCTACGACTCTTTTCCAGGCGAGGATGTATTATGGCGTGTTGGAATTTATCCCGTTAGCATTTTTGATGTGCGATACTTGTTTTAAAAGCTCGCCCCGCACATTCATATGGAATGTATGAAATAGAAGACGGAAATCGGGAGAGTTATGAGCGTGAGGGTATTAGCCCTGTCGGCCGACCTGACATGGCCTCGTTCTACTGCTGTACGACGAGCCTGGAAGCTTTAACGTATTGATTAGTTTTGCAGCGAAAATGAACGCGTCGATATTTTGTAAGCCGTCAGCTACCCATTAAGGACGCCCAATTCTGTCGCGGTCGTTTTGTTTCCATTTATTACTATTTCGGAGACTACAGCGAGGAGTAGGTGAAGCGTGACGGACACCGACACGTGTGCTCGAGTGCAGTGTAATAGAATGTTGTGAAAGAAACCGAGAATTTTGGTAAAACTTTAACGACTTCGATTGGTTCTACGACACTTTAAATGTAAAATATATGTGCTCGAATTTAGCTGGTATTTATGAACACATGCAATCTTACCGATTCAGATTACCTTTCATGATTTCTAAAAAAGATGTCCATAATTCATCAAAAAATTAGATTCTTGTCTACTGCGTAAGTAGATAAAATATTTTTCAGTTTATTTTCATATGTCGAGAAATTTCTACCTTTGATGCTAAGAATAATTTTCAACAAAATGTATTTTGAAGCGTTATTACAAATCATTAAGAAGAAAGGTATAATATAATAGATGATTATATTATGATTATCATGAGCAACTACTAATTTTGCGAAAAAATTGATCTCTCTTACTATGGATATTAATAATATGTTAGTGTAAAATATAAATTTTCAGTATGACTGTTTTCAAAAGTCTGCCGTAAAACTGTAATGAATTTTCTAAGACTAATATTAAAGATCTGTCAAATAGTTGTTAAAGTTAATACATTACATCAACTATTTTATTTTGTACTTCAAATTTCTTGAGGTTCAAATATATTCTTTGAGAAGTAATTCTTGTAAGTTAATCTTTTCTTTCTCAAAACACAACATGAATTTTTAATATAAAAATAATAATTTTTTTTAACAATTTCATTATTATGTAAAAAGCAATTATTAATTTTAAACGTAATTTCCTTTATTAACGTGAAAGAAAACGATGACGTAATACAAGCGTATCGTGTCAACCTGTAAATAAAATATTATTTTGTTCAAAAGGTAATGTATTTTGTTACGCGTATGAACTCTCACTTGACAGCATTCTTTTATACACATTTTCGTAATTTTGTAAAATATTAATTGATATACACCCATTAAAACTGATTGTAGAAAACTCAAAATTAATTATATAATACATTCATATTGCAATATAAATACGGTAGAGTTGTAAATGAGTTTAATTAATGAGAAAATGTGCAGTTTAGAGTTTATTTGACATTACATGAAAGAAAGTATTTTAAACATGATTTAAAAAAAATTATGCAAGAAATATTTTTAATTGTTATTTTAAACATCTTCATAAAATTTATTGTCTAAATCATTTCATTTTTAATGAATTAATGTACGAAAATTTACATGTAAACGTTTATGCCATTATTACATCGATATATTATAATTGAACGAAAACTCTTTTTGAGCATATTTAATTTTAATAACTCAGTCGAAAAAAGTCATTAAATAATAATACAAAACAAAGTTTCGATCAGATAATAAACTACAAATTATTTTCATCTAATCATGTAACATTTGTAATCGACCTTGAATATACGTAAATTTTTAAAGGCTATACATTCCTGATTTTGAGGATTTTTATCTTTAACTGCAAAAATTTTATAAATTTTATAAATATGATTCAAAATACATTTGAAACTGTTATTTAAAATTTTCTATAAATATTTTCTCATTTAACCATTCGAAATTAACATTGTATTAAAAATATAACTAAAATATGCCTATACTATTTTGAAAGATTCAAAGCATATTTTTACGGTCAGAATAATTAATCCAATATGGTGCGTACGAGCTTTAACAAAACAATAGAATTATGAAGTTTTTATAAAATTATAATCATGTATTATAATAATTAATCACGTACTTTCGAACACCTTACTGATTTAAACTTTGAAAAATATACGCAAGCCAATAATTTTCTATATCAGCTGAACAAGATATTGTTTAAAATAAAAAGACCAATTTTATGTGGCACTTAAAAGAAATATAGTTTAAATACATTCATACTATTTTTACATTAAATGAGTCAAGTTAGTTGCTACTTATCGTATTTTGACAGTCTAAAATAATTATTTCATAATAAAAACTAAAGATAAGAAATATAATATAAAACGGTATTATTACCTTACTCACTATATTAGATTAATTATTGTAAATTGAAGATTGGATTATCAATTAAAAGCCTATATTCATATTTATGTTTTTAATCTTAATCCAATTATTTCATTACAAAGGTTTAAATAGGTGAATAATCAATACATGTTGTAATGACAGATAGATAATATATCTATTATTCTACTTGTGTGCACAGTACATCAAAATGATATTTGATTTATAAGGGAACCAAACAAATTTAACACAATGTTTAATGTCTCATTTCATTAACTACGTTAATACAAATAAAACAATATCTCGTGATAAACTCCTTTATTATTACTTATTAATTTTCCTCTCTAAAAAGATCCAATTAATAGCAATGATTTTATCTTTCATTTTCAGTGGAATAAGCCATATTTTCCGACACTTCTACAGTTACAATTACTATTTTTTTCCTCAATGTGAGATTGTATTTTGGTTGTGTGCAGGGTTGGAAAGAATTGGTGAGGGGGTAAAACGGTGCACGGTACACACATCAATCACCGCTATTTTAATATTGGCTAGCTACACAATAGCGCGACGACTTGTGTGGCGGCGGTGGTTATTCCCCCTGCCCTCCAACATTCTATACACAATCACTTTCCTTCTCTGGAGGACCGACCGCACGCACCCGCGCGTTTTTATGGCGCATTCCTCTAACTCATTCGCGCTTTCTTCCGTGCCTTCTACGTAGTGGTGCGGTATTATAACTGGGAGTCGCCAACCGCGAAAGGGAAAGAACGTTGTAAAAAAGGAAATACCGACAAAAGATTTCATTCTTACGTTACACGATTGTCACAGTTTAAGTTAACGATGTCAGCTTTTCCATTTTGCGTGCAATTAAAACGGCTTATCGATCAGTTTCTTTTACAATACTACTTGTACTTCTTGTCATAGTAAAAATAAATTCTAAGGCACGCGTTGACATTTACAGTCGGCAAATAGCACTCGTAACTCTAATCGATGACACTGTACTTATAACGTTGTAGCAGCATAAGAAAACTTTCTGTGCTTACGTTGAGCGAAAAGTGGAAGAAATAAAATGGAAGATGAAAAAATAGGGGTTGAGGGGGAGATGAGAGCTGAAGAGCCCTCGAGTATCGACTCGTGATCGCGTCAAGGAGTTTACAGGCGCTGCGTCGCGTTGCTCATTCGCGTTGCAGTGGCGTCGGTAACCCCGAAGGGTGAATATATGGATGTATCTCGTAAAGCGAGTGAGCCGACAAATACAAATTCCTCTACCCAAACCTACTCATTCTTACTATTGTCTCTTTTTCCGCGCAAAGGCTCACTCAGCGGGTTACGAGGGTGTTAAGCATGGCTCCTTGTTCACTCTCTCTCTCTCTCTCTCTCTCTCTCTCTCTCTCTCTCTCTCTCTCTCTCTCTTCTATGGCTCTCTATTCATCTACATATTTTCAGAAGAATAGTTCACCTGCTTCCGTAAACAAAAAACGCGACGTTCTTAACACGCAGCCGACCTATGTCAATTATTAGCTCTTTTCAACATGTAATCTCTGCTAAATGATTTACGGGAGCGAGGGCAACGCGATGCAGTTGAGCGAGTCGCTTGAATTATCAGTAGCTGATTCGACAAGAATATATATATATATATATATTATCTGCTTTTTGTTTTTATTTCTATTGCGCGAACAGTTTTTTTTACCTATTCACGTGATTCAAGCAATCAAAGGTTGTTACGCAGTCGGCAGTCGTAATAATTTATCGACCAGAGGGGACAAAATGAAGGTCCATGTTATGCATCACGACAAAAAAGTAAATCTCGTGAATAAATAGTCGCATCCTCGATATAATGCGTTCTGAATAAATGACTACAGAGAGATTTGTGTTCGTATGTGATTAGTGATAACGAGTCGGACGAAAAGAAAATAATAATAAAAATCAGGTGTATTAACGCTCTTTGATATTATTATCATTATTATATCATGGCTATAAGGGGATAATCACTCAGATACCGATAAGTATGGGTGTCTAAAGGTATACGTTCACTAAAATTTTCCAAAACGCCATTCAGCCAAGGCATCGATTTGCGCCTGGAAAATAGCAATCGACGAACTCGAGGATGCGTCTACAAAATCCATCCTTACGTAAGTGCGACAATGTCCGTGGAAATACAGTTACCACTGGTTTTGGGATTTTTTATAATTTTGTATAGTATAAATTCCTTTGCGGTTGAGTGTAAGCGCTACTACACGAGTCATCACGCATTTTAAATATATAACCATCGTAGAACCAATATTTTAGTTTGATATTGTACTTTTTGATATTAAACTTAAAATTTATTTGATATCAATTAATAAAATATATTAATTGTGTCATCGTTTCGACCAACAGGATGAACTGCTGTCGAGTTTAAAGGAATGTCAATTTGCCTGTGTTAACACTGATTGACATCTCCTTCAATTCGGTCAGCAAGTTTCCCTATATGAATTTTTCTTAACAATTCAATATCAAGTGTGCCCCATTTTTCACCGATTCCGTATCTTGCATACATTCGTTCCTTGAACACAAAGTCGATTTCAGGCATTTCAAATAATTCTGAAGCTTTTTACATCACGAGGCACGCGGACCTACAATCGCTCTTTCACTTTCTGACATTTCACGTTTTTTTCCGAATATAAATGTCCTAGTTAGATGGAAGATCCAAAGCGATTACCATTGCAAAGACTCTGCGGATTTTTTGTTTCTTGCTGTTCTCCCGGAGCCGACGACACAACGAGAGAAAGCGAAGTGCGAAAAGCGAAGCTCCGGAAGAAAGTAATCAGATCCGTACGAATATTCTCCGAGTCAACCTGTTCTCTTTTTCGTTAATTACTAATAATATTCAGACAGCTACGGGCGAGAGCAGCGAAAAATATACACGAGGGTACGGAAGAAAGTGTTTTCTTTCTCTCTTTCTCTTTCACTATCACTGTCTATGTCGAATTTCCATAGGCAAACAGAGAAAAGCCCCACAGTAGCGAGATCGCCGCGTCGGAGCGGCAAGAAAAATGAATAAAATTACGAAAAGAGAGCGGCAAAATTTTCGACTTGTCAGCTAAACGGAGCTAGCGAACGACTGAGTATAGGAAAGAGGGAGAAGAAGACGGTGAATCAACGCGTTAGTGTTGGTTTCATGTTGGCAAAAGCATGGAGGGATGAATCAACCTCCCAACGACTACGGTTCGGCTGCCTTTACAAAGAAAAAGAGCAAAAAAAGGAAAACTACGTTTGAAAGAGCTCTAGAGAGAGAAAGTATCGAGAGCATCAGCATAAGCTATTTAAACTGTCAGCGCGTCGGAACTTCAAAATCGCGAAAGCACATGATATGAGCGTGGCGTGAAACGCTTGTACAGTTGACTGAATGTGTGTGTAGGAGCAAAAGCAAGAGCAAGAGTAGGAGTGCAAAGGGTCGGCGACGGGTTGAATGATGCCTGGTATAAGTCAGAATGCGGACAGGCGCGCGGTTTCAAGGGACGAGAAGTTTAAATGGTTCGTCCGTATGGTGCCTCGTTGCATCTCTCTTACTCAAACATCCCTATATTGTACATCCCTTACCTCGCTAGTAGCTCTCTACATTTTTCTCACTCTAGCTTCCAACTCGGTAGTCTTCGGTACCTCTATTTCAGTTGCTCTGGCGATTATGTCTCACGCGAAAATAAACTATTCCTTTTTCTTTATCTGTTTGCCTTCTTGTGCATGGACTGTACCTGCTGGAGTTGCTCTTTTACACTAATACTCGGTTGTGCCATAGTTGGGCGGCTTATCTCGAGATGTGAAGCGGGATCATCGAATAGACCAGAGAATATCTCTGAAGACTGAAATCCGGAATTGATTCGTATAGAGACTAATACGTCATTTTCACAAGAATAACCTAAAAAATCTGTGGCTAAACATTAAAGTCTAGATAATGAATCAGAATCTTAAATAAATGTAGGCGTTGAGTCTGTGAGAACACTGACATAAAACTATGTTTCTCTATTTATTATTAAAATTAAAGATTACATATTCTAATTCACAAAATAAATTATCACAATTAATTTCTGGCAAGTCTTACACAAAAATTAATCCGGTACATGTTTTAGAAATTGTAGTACAAAAATATTGTTAAGTGAAAATAATGATTATTTTTTAAAGTCTCAATTTGAAATTTTATTGTGAATTTTCAATCGTATTGAGAGATGTAACAGAGATACACCTCATTACGACTATTATTTCTAAAACAGTCTCAACAAAACGCCAGAATATTGGAAGTCTCAGTAACTGCACCTTAACGGTAGTCAGCTATTTGTTCATTCTATCGCAACAAGCTTCTTGCTACTCTCAATAATTCTGTTTCAGTATTGCGGGATGGGGGTGAAATCGTGGCGCCTTATCATTCTTGCAAGTTCTGTCGATTTCTCACATCTGCGCAGGAAAGTCAGGGCGTCGGCAACTTTAACGCGTTAGCTGGAATCACTCTCTTCGAGGAATCATCAGTGGGGTGGTGTGGAACGCTATCACGCGGTGATCGGCGATATGGACTATTCAGCACACAAAATTTCATAATATGCTGCTTGTACGCGAGGAGCGCTTATTGCCTTCGCCGAACTTTCTTCAGTTCACCAGCTGACACTCGTCCGCGCAAAATGTCTCGTGCACTAGGCGTTCGTGAGAGTTTACTTTGAAACGGAAACAAATTGCCCGTCCGTCGGAGAGTTTCTTGTTCGTTAATAAAAATAGAGAAGCTGAGCCACGCGGCATCCAAAATGACGAATGGAGGCCTGCCGCAAGGAAAATCTCGGTTCTTATGAATGACACGGCAAAAAGTTGAAAGTCCAGTTACGCCGGGACGATTAGTGCGGTCAAGCCGAACCAAGTGACAACCGTTCACCCCACGATCACGCGCTTTAACATAACTTTGTGTGCCTACAGCTGGCCGATGTCTAATCTTTCCTCGATTATCGTCGTTAACGAAAATCGGAACTGTCGATTTCGCTCTCCGAGTGTGTAGTTCGACTACACGTACTCGTACGAGCTCTTTTTTACAAGTCGTAATTTTGCAAACTCATTAACAAAGTCCTCTGCAGTCAATACGATAAGGGATATTAAAAGAAATATTTGAACTTTTTCAAAGTTAAAATTCTATAATCTGATGCTTTTTATATAATGCATGAGACTGCACTAATTAAGTAACATCTATCGGTATTTTCATTCAGTATCTAAATGTTACGATACTATATCGTAATGACAATTTGTGCCTATTTCTTATATGATATTAGTTCTACATATTTTAAGGGTTGCAATGTAGTTTCTCTATTTAATAAGTTTTAATTTTCTTCATCTACCCGCAACCAGCAACTACTCAATAGTTTTAAAACGAAAAATATTAAAAAATTTTTTATTCGGATTTACATATTTTATAGTACCGTGCTTCAATACCATAAATGTATATCTAATGATCAAAATATAACACTACCACAAAGATGAGAAAAAAAGAATCCAATCCCAATTATTCCTTGCCACGAAAATATTATTTTCTTTCCAGGCATTATGACTATATATGATTTTTTAAGTATTAATATTATTATTCGATAACTACTAAAAAGCAAAACAACGTTCTACGCTTTTCAACTTAACAAATCTTAGTTTTATAATACACTGTAAAAACAAGTGAAAGCATGTTTTATGCTCGACCCTTACACAACTGTAGTTCACTGATGGACACGTATTTTAGCCATTCTAAATAAGAACGCCATAAATTTTCCTTACGGTCATTTAGTTCTTGTGCTCACTTAATTACGATACGTTGCAGTCACAAAACGAAAAGCTATGAGTCTACGAGACAATGTTAACTCTAATCCCATTATCTAATCGATAGATCGATCGTCTTTATAAATGCCATTCTCTTAATTAACCTATTTCTATGTAGTTACATTCTTGAAATTCTATTTTTTTTTATTGCTCTTTGTTCTCTTTTCATGGCATAATAATACAACTTTCGAAAAAATGATCATTATGATAGAATCATAATGATAGTCATTGTAGATTACACCCATGGTAGCTTAAATGGTATTTGCCGTAGTTTTTCCTTTATTAATGAACGACAAATTTGTTGTAGGTTTCATAAAAATGGAATCAATTGTTTAATTACAAAACTTTAGTACTGTTTAATTGAAATGTATTAAAAGAAATTAGGTTGAGAAAATATTAATTTATCATTCTTCCTTTCACGTTTGATATTCTTTATTGTATCATTAAAAAAATGTGCTGATATACGACATATATAATATAAAACAGAAGATTGTCACGATTGTGTATTATCAACCATTAAATCGTTATTGTAGACTTACAATAAGATTGGCAAGCATTTAAAATTATCCGACGAAAAACAGCCATGAAAAAAATTGTCAAACGCAAAGTTCGAGGAAAGAAGACACAAAGATACAAAATCGTGCCAGCAAAAGTGTGACAACGTGAGAAAGTAGCGTAAAAGAGGTGAAGAGCAATTGAAAATGGAAGGGGGAGAAACGAGAAATGGTAGAAGTGGCTTCTACGGAGGCTCGTTCGCTCGTTCGTTCGTTCGTTCGCGCTGTAGCAAAACACTCATACTCTATGGCGCGAGCGAATCGTCTCGGCATGAAACGAAACGTAAATGCCTGCGGGATCTCAGGCGAGTTGAGCGTCAGCAGCTCGAAATATTCAGGAAGAACCCGAGCGAAGCTTAAAAATACGCAATCTTGGTACCCCTTCATGCCGAAGAATTGAAATACATGTTAGCCTCGCTAGTCGTCGTCCCCTTTGATATCGTTTACCCATAATCATTTAATTTTGCCAAAACCTCACGCGCAGCACTTCTTTAAAGAAGAGAGGAAAGCCATCGTAGCGCACAGTCCTTCTTCAAGGTCTTTTACTCAATTTTCCTTTACTTCGATTCTGGCTTCGATTCCGATCCTATACTATGATATTGTATTTTCAGCTAAGGGTATCAAAGTAAAATATCCAACTTAAATCTCTATTTAAAAACTTATATTTCTCTAAAAATTTACGCTTTATCTCTGAAAATGTTCGTTATGCACACATATTACATCAAATACTTATTTAATTATATACTATTCTCGATTTATGCTGTTGATAATTTATAATTTAAGTCTACCATTAGTCTTATCTATCATTTTCTATAGAAATTCTATGGAAATTTTTGTTTGATTTCATGTCGTCGAAAATGTTCAGGTCTATGTTCGATAATTCTAAAATATTACATAAAAAGCAAATTATTATATTTAAATATGAAACATGAACTTAAAATAAAGTGATGATGATCATGATGATGATGATTATGATGGTAATAAAAGAATATCTTATGATTTCTTAAAAAGTTTAGTGGTTTATATGAATAAAATAAAAAAAGTCTAGAACAGTTTTTCTTCTGACAAAATCTTTTTGCACATAGTTTTGAAAGTACTCACAATAACTGCATCTATTTATATCATAAATGTAATGTATAAATTTTTAATTATTCAATAATCACACTAATGAAAATTAAATGAAGTTTTTATTCATTTTAATTCCCATAACAATGTATATGCTCGATTTTTTTCGTAATTCTAATTTCGCATTTATACACTACATGCTTTACAATAATTCCAATACTTTTTCTACGGTGTAAATATCATAAATATTTTCTACATAATTTTTTCGAGAACGGGAAAAGGTAAGGCAACCCGATAAAATTGAGAAAGAGAAAACGAAAGTCTCGCGTTCAACAATAAGGACGTATTGCGCGCAGGCACTTTCCATGCAAACTAAGCCTTCGATACTCGGACGATTTCTTCGTCGATTCGATCGGTTATTGAATCGTTAAGCCTGCCCGAGTCGAATAAAAAGATCTGCATAAGCGCCGAGACAGAGACATAGACAACGAAGAGCGAGATCTATTCTTTGGCAAAGTCGGCGTAGGGCGCCTGAGCGGGAATTGAAGAAAGTGCGCTTTCGACCCGCAAATAATATTTAGAGACGCTAAAATGTGTCAAGCGACTGATCCCGGCCTGACATTTGAATATCCAAGGGGGTCGGGAGATACAGACTAGCGTTAGTCGGCATTATCGTATACACAGTAGCGGCAGCGGTGGCGGCAACAGCCCTTCCACGCCGCTCTGGTTCGTGGTACTGGAGGGTGAGATCAAGCAGGATACAATATTTATAAAGCTTTGCGGAAGCAACAGACGTCGATATCCCTCTAACCTGCCGACGCAAGGGCCTCGTTATATTTCTCGTCTTATACTACGTTTTTTGTTCAGCTTCTACTGACAGCTATTTTTTTCTTGTCCTCTTGCGCCAGCTCGAGTTGAATACTTTTTGTTTGTCTACAGTAACCAGTAAAAATTTCTGGTTTACCTTATTTTCGTCAATAACCTGAGGTACATAAGCTTTGTAATATACACGTGTGTTATAACGTCGATGAAAGACGAGCGCCGAGGTAAAAGAGGAAACTTTAACAAGGCTCCTGGTTTGACGGGATACGATCAAGTGCGGGATTTAACGGTCAGAGAGAGAGAGAGAGTGAGTGAGTAGAGGCGACTCGCCCGGGGACGCAAATCACGTCGCCCCTATGACAAACAAGACAGAAGCACCAGCACCAGCACCAGCACATAGAGTATAGTGCAGAAGCATATCCACGTGCATTTTTTTATCACTGTCCCAAATCTGGTGGAGTAGATCGTAAAGTCCTCCACTAAATACCGCCATATAACTCCGACGGTCGGTTTCAACGATCCAACCCGTTTCCTTTACCGAAAAGGCTCTTTTTTCTTACAGGCTTTCCTCTCTCAAACGCCTTTGCTCTTCCCTTTTTTCACCATCTCCTTTCTCTCTCGCTCTCTTCATTGGTACATATTCTTCTTCGGCGGCTTGGTCGTTTGCTGGGTGTCGAGAAAAGGAAGAAATAGTTTCCGAGTGCCGAGAAACCTTTTAAGAGTGGTGGAATCGCCGATGAAAGGGGGATTACTCGCCTGAATACGGATACAAAGTGTTCGCGTTCCCCTCTCCCCATATAAGAAACGGACGAACCGGATTTCTATGTTGTCTTCGCTGTCTTTAGTACCCACTTCTCTCCTGCCTCCTCTCGCTTCGTTCTTCCTTCCACTCTATACTGCACATACGGGTGCGTATATTCTTTTCTTGCTTCCCCTCGTTTTTTCATAATTTCTCCTCGATTCGCGTTACTTTGAACGACTAAACATTTTGCCTTACATACTTTATTTACTTAATATCTTACTTTTTCTCTGCAAAATCAATTTTTTTTTAATTTCACATTCAAAATTTCTATAAATTTGTGATACTTATTTAGTAGATTTAAATGTGAAATTTGAATATCGAACGTGCAGGTTTGAACTTAGAATGTAAAGAACTATTCTTATTTATATGTCCTTCTTCGTCGATAAATACACTCGATTTATTGTTCTTGCTTCTTAAAATGATTTATATTACTTTCATTTTATCATTAGAAAGTATCTTTATCTTATTGATTTTTTTTCCTCAAAATTAATTCAATATATTTCACTGTTTACATAATACATCTAACTAACAGTTTATTTTACAGTTTATATAATTGTAGTTAATTATTAGAAAGTTAATATAATTCTTGATTAATATGCATTGTAATAGAGACGTAAAATTCGATCGTTCAATGTGAAACTGATTAGAAGTAACAAATGTTAAGACCCTGTACTGGAAGATAAGTGGCAGAGTGTAATTTCATTATTCTACTAAGCAGTTCATGAATACAAAATGCAATTATTATCGAAATCTTAGTTTCATAATTAAAAAAAATATCTTACATGCTTTTATGTATACCTAAAATGAAATGTCACTATTGAAAAGCTTAGATAAAAAACGTGGTTAACGATGAGACGTCGAAAAAAGAAACATATAACGACTTCAAAGTGAAAAAAAGTTCCACCTACCGGCAATAAATACAGATTGGCCAGCTCGAGAATAATTTAAAAATAAGCTTCGGGAGCTTTTGTTTGCTATAAATAAAGCGAAGAGGTAAATGAAAAGTCGCGTGTCTGAGGCTGCTTATAGATTTGCATTATTGATGTAAATTTGCAAGTTCGTACACTACATTGTAAGACATAGAGGAACAATATCGGTGTCAAACTTTGGCGTGAGATACATGGTATGTCAAAAAGCCGTAAAACTCGAAGGGCGATTGCAACCGCGTTGCTGCCATAGGAGATGGCGAATTAAAGAGAGGCAAAACGAATAAAAAGTAGGGAGCCAAAAAAGAAAGGTAGAATCAAGTAGTAGAAGAAAGGAAAGCAATACGTTCCGCCCATACACTTTACCGTATTGTCTTCCATCGCGCGCGCGTGCTTATGTGTGCATGCTTGCGTGCACTGGTACACATACTTATATATATATACACATACAGATAGAGTTTTCGCTCTCTTACGCTTACAGATAAGTTCAAGGAAAAAAGAAAGTAAAAAAACGTGGAAAAACTATAAAGAAGGCTCTCGATCCTGCTAACTTGTCTAGAACGATTCGGTAGTCACGAACAATTAGCAATCTTTTATTTCTCTTACCTGCAACTTGATTATCAAAAGAAATGAATATAAATTTGAAGAACTCGTGAAAAATATATTTTTATTAAACAGTCTAAATACAACTGTAATGTAACGAAGTTGCAGAATCAGTATAAAATATAAATACCAAATTAGGAATACAGATAATTATAATATTGCAAGCGCTTAAAAATAACTCGATTTTAGGAAATGCATTTTCTTATAAGTTAAATACAAATTTTAGAATAAATAAAAAAATTCCCAAGAGCTTTTACCGTTTTTTATACACAGAATTTTTGGTTTTAATCTAGTAATTGAAAAATACAATATTGCAAATAACTTACGTAACCTTCATAATTACAATAATTTACTTTATAAAATATATGAAATCTCAATATTATTGCAAAATATAAAACTCTGTACATTTTATTATATAAGTTTAATTATAAACCTATAATGTTATGTCTACTTAGTATCAATATTAATTCTAAATTTAATATTATAGTCTCAGAAAGAACTTTAAGATTTTGCGATCTTTGCTACTGTTTTGCAGAAAAATTTTTTACTCTAAAACTAAGGAAATATCGACATAATCTAAGAAATCAATTTTTATTCATTACTAGTGAAGGTATATACCAAGTTCAAGTTCAAAAAAATTAATTCTTGCTCACTCAAAAGCGTCTATAACATACATGCCAAAAGATCAAAACATCTATTAAAAAGATTCGTGGTGCGAAAGCTAATAGAAACAAAAATAAAATGAGAGAGAGAGAGAGAGAGAGAGAGATATCATAGGTACTTGTCACACACCCCGTGATGCGGTGAACTCAATGCGGAGCCATAATTTATCCCGTTATGCTAATCGGAACAATTTGTCTAAATTAAAAGGCGCTCGAGCTTGATCCGTGGTCAGTGTCACCCTGTTTCGCTGTTACCCAAGCTAATCTCTTGAACGCGCACACCTACACACAATAGCGGTGTCCAGCAACACCGCCCTACTCGTGCTTCAAGAAGAATAGAAGGGCGCATAAAGACGGCCGTATCTCCGGAGGGACGACGGACAACAACCGATGATGATACGGCCGCGTTATCGCGACCAAATCCCCGCGGATGATGAGACTAGTTTATTGTACGTGCGGTCGTCTCCTGACCATCCGCATTCGGGATCATCCGCGCAAAGCCGCCCGCGAGAGCGAACAAAAAGCGGACTCTTCATCGATGAATCTAACTTGGTGCCAATGGTCAAACCGCAAATCCCCGAGCAGACGGGACTCGGGTACGAAATGAGGCTTGTGTCTCGCCATGAAGAGCGACGTGAAAGGCGTATAAGCGAGGGAAGCTCCAATCGGGCCATTTTGAATAATCGAAAAGCCCTTCCCCCGCTGCACGTATAAGCGAAAGAATAAGCGCGTCCTCGCATGACTGCCATCCCATGCGAAGTGCGGAAATAAAATGTACGTGCGAAAGGAAAGAACGGCTGCCGAGGCGAAGTAAATTCGACGATGTGTATGTAGTGCGCGAGGCATTAGCGCACCCGTATCGTATACGAAAGCCCGAGAGATCGGCTCTCCAGGAAAATCATCGTCGCCGCTATTCCAACTGCTGTCAACGGCTCGGCACGCTTAGCCAGATAAATCTGGTCATCTTAGCAGCCGCATAAGTCTTCGGATTAACGCGCGGCATTCGTTTTTCTTCGTTTCATCTCGCGCTTTCCAGGCCGTCGTCATCCTAGCTGATCTCTTTAAGTGCCATCCGAGAGCGAGTCCACTCGGTGCGGGTTTCATTTTATCAAGGAGTGCCGCACCGGAGAATCTTGAAATCTTGATAACCGCGCCTTTTTCATCGCTGCGAAAATCCGGGGGACGAAGAAACAGCCGCAATTTTAGGGGCTAAGACATCATTTAAATTTCTCACGCGTGGCTCTCGGGTGTTTTTCTCCTTCACCGCATATAATGCTCTAGTCCATCGTTGCTGCAGGAAAAGCTCCGATCAGGATGAAGGGAGGTGTGAGCGAAGAGAGAGTGAAGGGAGATGATACTATACAAGTATGAACGCAAGTATACAGGTTTCCCGAGGGCGGTTGATGAGGTATTGATGATAGGATCCCGTCAACACCAGCTGAGCCAATTACATGCCTAAATCTCCATTTGCTCTTGCTTTCGTCCTGCAATTCGCCTCGTCGCCCTGTCCTCGTCATTGCTCGGGGCGTTAGAGCATCGTATCTATCTATCTATCTACCTAGTTCTTTTTTATTTTACGCGCTTCGCCCACTCAACCCCACCCGTCCTTATCTAAATATTACAACTTGCTCTTAATGAGTTACATAGCTCGAAATAAGCGTATCCGCGCTGTGCCTTTTTTTACACCTTTTTCTGCTTCGGTTAAACGAATGCCGCAAACCTTTTAGTCGATCGAATTTCCTTCTGTCTTATTCGCCTGACGTAAAGCGTCGTCAATTTTTATAGTTTGACTATATCGTCCGTGTCTATGTTGCACACACTCATTTATGCTGTAACGTAGTTCTATTACCAATCTTTAAGTTTTCTCGTGTTTGGCTTTAATTAACTTTGAATATTTAATCAATCGGATATCGTTTCATCTTCCGAAGAGAAACTATCGCTGACATTTTGAATGATGCTACTGGCTACTCAACATTCAAGAAAATACAACAAATTGTCATTTAACACCATCTTATCTATGTTTTATATTTTTATCTCTCAAGTTGTGTCCATGAATTCCAAATATCGTTACCTTAATTACGCTGATAGGAAGGACAAAAGAACTTCTATCAAAGTGCTGAGAAACAGGTTCAGTTGTATTTCAGATCATATTTATAAATTGGTGTACTGTATAATTATGTCCAATTAAACATACTTGTATTATGATTATATAAGTTCATAATAATTGTACACGGTTTTATAAAATCGTAAATCTTAATTCATCATAACTCTAGATTAATAGATTTATGTTGTCGTTGAAGAAGTTCGATAATTATTTTTAAGAAAATATTGCAGTTCCTACTGGAAATAATTCATCCATCAATAATATCACAGATTTATATCTTAGTACATGATTTATGAGATTCATAGTCATTATATTTTACCCGCATTTTAATTCCGCCTATTGAAACATAATACTTATAATAACATAATACTAATAATCTATAATACTTCTAAATTTTGGAATGAAGAAATAGATAAATTATAACTAGCCTTTAACTTTTGTAAGGATCTGTTTCCCACAATTTTTGAACATTTTTAATAGATGTAGTTGATAGGGTTATTCTTCAAACTAAAATTTGTTTTTTTCCATTCCAGTCGCACAAAGTATTATTACATAATAGTCTATATTAGAGAATAATTCAATCAATATAATAATTATTATTGTAGTAATAATAGTATGAGTTGCGAAACGATTAATCGTTCTCATAATCCTAAATAGCAATGAACGTTTACCTCTTCCAAACTATTTCACCGCAATTGTAATACGGCCCTCAATAGTAACAACACATTTGAAATTCTCGGAAGATAAACTTATCGATCAATCGACTGATCTTATCTCTGCTGAATCCAGAATTGCACACCAATCAATTAACACGCGCACACAATCCATTTCGGTCAGTAGTTCACAAACGATTAGACAGTGCATAGAAAAGCTCGACTGGAGCACACGCTTAGGGAGAATAAACAAAAATGGGGGAAAAGAGTAGGCAAATTTGCTTTCTTCCTCCCAGTATTCGGTTGAGCGTGAAGGAGGAGCGTTACGAGGTACTGGCGGCCATTTGTCCGGCTCTGGGGGTGATCCTTCCACACACCCTCTTGTCGTCGCGATTCCCTCGAATAACAAACTGTCAGGGAATAACAATCGCTTGAGAACATTGAAACGACGGTGGTTCCAAGGAACGCGAATAGGAGCCCGTATCTCACCGGCGAGGCGCACCGCGGGTGTGCATCGCCGTTCTCACGCGCGAGATCGCCTCCCAAATTTCGCGTGAAAATTGCCCTATTGTGTGTCTCTTATTCGCCCTCGCATAATTCACGCTCTCCTTGCCGCGTAAACGGCCTCTTTGTTTTACGTCTTTTTCCCAGGAGCCGACGAATAGCAGGGCGCGTCCTCGAACACATCCCCACCGATATTGGCACACCTTCGCGCGTCCTTCGCTCCCGGACAACAGCTCCTAATACGCTCCATTTGTTTAACCCAGCTCGTGAGCCACCTTTACGTGCGCTTCGGGATCAAAGTTGTGCTGGAATAACGATATTTCGAAGCGAATCGCCGTCCTGTAATTCATCTGAGACTAATCTTCACGCGTGTAAACAAACTGCTGAGCGCGAATAAGAAGAGACAGAAGGCGCGTGCTAAGTTAGTTGTCGACTCTGATTATATGTTCAGGGAGGGTGCATGCGGATTTTTAACAAGGCTAGATTAAAGTCCGTGGAGTTGTTGCGGCTTGAGAGTATTATCGGGGGTTATCACGGCGACGATGGGGCGAGAGCGCCTGACCATATGCCACCGCAGTATGTTCAGTGGACGCACCTACGCATGCGAGTCGAACTTCGCTGTCCTGCATTAACGCGCTCGCGTCTTTTTCTTCGTCGCTCTCTCTTTGTCTCTGTTTTTTCTTTATTTCGGGATTCTTTCATTTTCCATCCGAAGTACAGTAACATCTCTCTCTCTCTCTCTCTCTCTCTCTCTCTCTCTCTCTCGTTCTCTCTCTTACGCACTTAGCTTTCCCCCTGCGCGCTTTCGTCATCATAATCGATATATCATTACGACAAACGCCTCTACATTTTATCCACATTTTCGTCACGAAACGAGATTTTGCCCTTTTATGGTTTTTTTTGCTTCTCTTCTTGTATTCCAGTCAGGCGAGAACGGAACGAAAAAACGAGAAAAGGCCAAACCATTACGAATATTGGGGATAAACATAACGAGTGCTTATATAGTCATTTAGCAAATTACAATCGTAATGTATCGTTGCGACTTATGGATGCACAAGATTACTTTTACTTATTGGTGAAGTTCTTTTTTGTCATCTTTCTGTGGAACGTGAAACCAGTCATGCGTGGAATGCAATATTATACTAAGCGCATCGCGTGATATAGTTAACGAATCCAAACGAGAGCTCATTCTATTTGTTTTGTACCATCTGTTTCCTCGATCACACCATTACTACACTATTATCTGCATCTCTACAAATTATTACTTGTCAGCGAGTAATGTCGCCTCACCTTGACAACGATTGTTTTACATATGGAAGGTCTCCTGATGCCGAAATCGAAAATAACGATACAACTTTGGTTCTCGTCTAACAGTAATTAGAGATTATCAAAAATAATGATTTACTATTGGGTGCTCTTCGTTCCATTGTATATTGATCTACTTCAATGAAAGAAATTCATTATAATTACATAAACATTTTTATGATAATCTTGAAAATAATATTTGAAATAAATTTACGTTTCCTGAACATTTGATATTTATATTAAATAAATGGAAATGGATGAGTTATTAACTGCAAAGAAGTATACAGGTATATTGGTACCGCCTATCCTTTAGAAATTTACTTAAAAAATAATGCCGGACTAAAATAAATTTTTTGCTATAAAAGTTGTAGAATATATATTTTTCATGAACAGCTCAAGTTTATTATTACGAATATTTTGAATGAACATAATGAAATAACATTGAAATCGAATATAAATTAAACAAAGACATTTTTTTTCGTTTTATTTAGAAATTAAAATGGAAGGCTGAATTCAAATTTTCAATTAATTTTCTGTGTGTAGTCGAATAATAGAATAAAACTGTTATGATACTACGAGTATTATTCCATTACCAGCTAGAGCTTACAATAAGTAAAAAGAAATGAAAACGGGTCTTTTATTTTTCTGTAGGCCGAAAATATTTAAAATCTTAATCGAACATTTAAAAGAATATGCAAGTCCGCTTGCGCTTGTAAAATCAAGATTTACTGTGATGTTAAAGAAGAAGGTACGACGGCGACGAGAGCAACAGTGAAGACGAAGACAATTATGATGAGGACGACTGCGAAGTTTGTGGGATATTACCGTAGCACTGGACTCCTTGCATAGCCGACTATGGTAGTAATGATTTAACGGACGAATCTCTATGAAAGACGATCCACTAATGCAAAGATTGCTCTCTCGTTCTCACGCGTGCACTGTTTGAAGTCTGTAGTGTCCGTTCGCTTTCTCTCTCTCTCTCTCTCTCTCTCTCTCTCTCTATATATATATATATATATATATATATGTCTGCGGTGAGAGTGTGTCCTGTGGACAGAGTCGAGACCACACCACCCACTGTAAATCGACCCGCTGACGTTTATACTCGTCATTTTGAATAATACTATGCGTAAATAACATCACTAAAATACCAAGCACGAATGACTTCGTAGATCCACCCGTGAATATTTTTGAGTTTAAAATTATTCAGTGTCATTCTGGATTGTTCTTTTAGAGACGGTCGACTTGAAAAACCTGCATGCTACTTGATTAAATTTACATATTGGAAAATGAGATGAATATAAAACGTTGTCTTTTGTACTACTGAAATCTTTTTTAAATACGCTAAGTGTAAAGAGAACAAAATTTTTTTTGTATCGCGAGGTTGCTGGAATGATATTAAGCCTAGAAATTAAATTTGAATTTATCTATCTTTACCGAGTTTTTGCAATAGGCCCGTAGTTAAGAATATCTGTTGTTTTTTGTACAGTAAAATATCACAATTAGTGTATGTCACACTATTTGTTTTTCAGTTGAAAGCGATGATCTGGTATATATACATTCTTTTAAATCCAAATAATTTATTTATAAAAAATAAAATTAGTTTTTGTTTTATTACGTAATACGCTTATTACAATCAATAAATATCCATTTTAAGATTACATGAGTCAATTTATGTAATGTAAATTACGTAAATTCAATTCTGAATGTAACTTTTTTTTTTAAGTGCGTTATATACCGATGAAGAATAATTGCAATATTAAGAATTTTCTGTGAAAATCTATGAAAATCTATTGTCAAGTAGTTTGTAGTGTAAGCTTCGACACATTATTTTTACGAGTTTCAGAATTTTCAAATTGAAAAATACCATAGAATGCTTTGAAAAATTTCTCTCGATAATACCCATCGCAACGACTGCTCGGTTACATATGTAACCGATAGTATTATTTATGAACACAGATACTTAAAAAACCATATAAAAACGCGGACGACAGTCAGTTTAAACGTTCCAAAACAACGGTCAAACATTAGTTATTAAATTACTGACTACGGAAAGAAGCAGAAGCCTTGAAAGCTACACCCTCTGTAAATGTTCAAGATATACCCTAGCAAAAGCTCAATCTTCACCAGATGTCTGTTTCGTCGACGGGCCACAATTCCAACGAAAAGAGATTAATCCAGCGAACCGAGAGCCTCGAGTTATAAAAAGCAGTGGGTCAGGCCCCAGTCCCTTTTTTCGATCAGGGCAATACGCGCGTACGCGCCCGAGTTGCGCAGATCCGGTATCGGCAGCGCGTTGGTTTGCGGGCGACTAGTTTAAGCCTCTTTAAGTCTGTAACTGTAGGCGTGATTTGTGCGCCCTTCGCGCCGGTAGCCGGTCTCAGTTCGGTACCCGGAGCAAGGCTGGCATCTCGCCGCCAGCCGAGCAATTAACAAGTTCCCCTCGAGGGCTAATCCCGTTAATCCCTTGACTGATGCCCTCGCCCGCTCCTCCTCGCACTCGGTCGGCCAGTCTTAATTCGTGCGAGCCCACATTTGCTCATGAGCTCGTGACTCCATCCGCCACTTCCCCCGTATCGATAACGCGCTTAGAAGGGGAGCATAGGCTCGCTTGACCGATGAATTTCTCTTGAAATGGATGAGCGCGTTACCGGCACTCTTTTTTGCCTAGGTCGCGTTATTTACCTTCTGAATTTCACGTTCGCGATGGTTATTCGGTTTTTGATTTACGACAAATAAAGAGGGTCGCACTAAGTTACTCAGCTCGAACCCAGTGCTTTCATTACGGCGATTGCGGTTTACGACACTTTTATTCTTCGAACGCTTCGTGGAGTCCAGTTACAAGTGAAATACTTTTTGAAATTAGGATAAATTCCTTGTACGTCTATTGTATTAAATTTCAGCGTAAAAATCAAGAATGTAAGACGATAATCTACCATAACGTAAAAGTAATTGGTTTTATTCTACATATAAGCCAGTCAATTGAATGACGCAGATTGACAAATGATTAAGAGATCAAATACACTTGGAAATTATAAAATGGAACAACTATCCCTGTTTTACTCGAGTAATTTTATGATTTATGAAAATAATTGTACTATGCTATAAAGATTATAAATCATTATTAAAATTAGTTATAAAAATAATATATAAAATATTATATAAAAGACTTATTTATAAAATAAATCTTATAAAAATAATATTATTATATAGAGCTAAATTCAAAATCTTTTTGTAATAATTTTTTCATCAGCCGTTTTTTCTGAATAAATATCTAATGCATTTCCTTAAATTAGAAAAACCTTCTTTTAAAATGAGAAAAATACTTCTTTTTGGACAATTAATCTAAAAGAAAGTAAGTAGTAAAGTAAAATTTATACTATAAAAAGTTATGCGTACTTGAACGATTATATTTTTTGCTTATAAATTCTGAAATATATGTAAATGTTTATTATAATAAACAAATGTTTTACCTTTAAAATTTTTTACATTTTAATACAGTTTTTTAATTTACCCAACAAATAGTGTTATAATACTGAGATGTCGCCTTGAAAGATACGTAAAGTAGTAAAGCTATTTGATAAAAATAAAAAAGAGAATCATCGATCTTGATAACCCTACCAATTTCAACTTTCTCTCAACATTGATTTTGAGATTACTTTACAAATACGTATCGGAATCCCTTTCCTCAAAGCCGTATAAAAATATCGCTTCAGGTGATTTACACATTCGACATATCACCCCGTCCCAGTCCCGACACTCCGAAAAGAAGGCCGTTTGTATTTTAGGTGCAAACGCCAGAGTGTGGCGCTCTCGAGAGTAATAACGAATGAAAGAAGGGTGAGCGGCGACAACAGCAGTTACACGCACTTTAATGTCCCTTAACTCGTGCGCCGATACACTTTACGACCTCGATGAGCCGAAATTAGCCGCGGAACTGGGATATAAGCGCCTCCGACGATACATTAGAAGAATCACTTATCGACTTCGTGCGAGGTACCACGGGTTTATCGAAATTAGCCGCAGCTACGAGATTTACCAAATCGTTTATCAGCTGCGAGTGCGGAAGTCAATTTGACACTTTCAAAGATTAACGAAGATGTAAGGTCCGATTAGAGTGAAAGAAAGTGCGTGAGTAGGGTGGGAGGAAGTAGGAACCACAAGGGAGATACAATGAAAAACATATGTGTATAAATTGTTAGCAGCTTTTTTCCACTCGAACTTTTATTTTTTCTAGTTAGTCGTCGATTTTGTTATCCGCGAGCGTGAACGCGGGGATAAATGTCAATACGTGTGCTTATGTGTGCACGATCAGTGTAACGCGTAAAGCCTCTGCCGTATATCACACTAAATCGCGATCCAAAAAATATACAACATCCTGACAGGGGTAAAGAAGGGATGTATTCTCTCTCTCTGTCTTACACTAACACACATCATACATTGCAACTATATCTTGCTAACAATGTGTACCGCAGAACCCCTGAGTAGCACAACAAATCGCTCGTTGAAAATGACGCGGACACATTACCTCTCCCCTATTCTTCATCATAACTTTTTTTCAGATATTCTTGTATATTCATTTTATTTGTTTTATGCATTAAATATTTATTGCTAAAACGTTTATATTGCCGAAATAAAAACAGTCCATAATTCGAAATATGTTTATAAGGGAATCAAATTTTCAATCGATATATTATTAAAATAAAAGTTGTAATAATTACGAATCTTGAAATCTAAAAATTTAGATAAAAAAAATTACGTTACACGACTTTAACGCTTAACGTAAAAGGGCTATGTTCTTAAATTTAAAAAGCAAACAATTTAAAGGCTTGTACATTTTTTTAAACATTTTATACATTTGATTATAAATATAGGAAGCTTTAAATAAATTACAAACATTGAAAAAAAATTTTAATAAATCTCTTTTTCGTATAAAATATGGTTTTCTGACTATATTCGGTCTATGTTAAAGTTTTAATATAATTTATATAATTTATTACAGACGAATAAAATAGCAAGATTTTCTTCAAAAAGCAGATAAATTGAAAAATAAATGAATACGATATTTGGTTAGATAGATAATTTATCAATTATATTTACAAAATGAATTAATATAAAAACTAATGCATCCCGTTTGCGATTTTATGTGACATATACAATGCATACAAGTACCCCTACATGAAGCTCCCCGTCAACCACTATAGGAAACGTTGAGGAGTATGACCAAGTAAATTTTCGAAATTACCCGTGTTATTAGAAAATTAATGGATCATCTCGTATGTTCCCGTGTATACCACGGCTCGATCTTGTCAGAGAGTATCACCGACAAGCAAAATGAACAGGGGTACACGGCCGTCTATTATGGCACATTTTGTTCGGTTCTCCCAATACAAATAGTCGCTGGAATGATAAATCAAAGTTTTCGCATACGACTAGCTATTGTTGTCTCGACCCCTCCAGTATCGTTTCTCTATCTTCGGTATCGTACTCCACACGCGCGCGCGCGCGCGCACGCACACACTCCCCCCATACCCCTTACTCGCAATTCGCTCACTCTTTCTCCCTCTTGCACCGCTCCTTTGTGTAAAAGATTCGGCTCGACTTGCGTGCATATCTGCTCTCGTAATCCGACAAGTAAAAGTGTCACTGTAAATTGAACCCCACCCTCCGGGTACGTTGAAACTAGAAGAACCAATTATAAGAAAACCCCCTTCCATCCGAAAAAGGAACTAGTGGTGATATGAAAGAAGTTCGAAAAATACACACTGAGGGAGAGAGATCTAATTTATAAGATGGCAGATCGTTTATCCGACTGAGTTTTTCGTTGTTTTGACAGAGGGGCGGGAAAAAGTTCGAGTTTCCGGTAGTTGTGTTTCCTTTTCTCCTCCTTTCTTTATCTCTACTCCCGTTGCTTTTCCTAATGCAAGACTCTCGATCCGAAGCGACAAGATGCGCGTCATTCTCTCGTGTGCTAGGGACATCGCGACGACATTTCGATATGTTGGCTAAGTGGTGAGAAAGCTGCCGCTGATGTTGTTGCGAGGAAACTGACAGTGCTGACGTGACGGATGGTTGACAGTTTTCTTCTCTCGGCACGCGCACGAATGCGCAGGCAGTTTCTTTTGTTTTAATAGCCTAATGCTCTTTTTATGAATCTTTTGTACCATGTAATCAGACTTTAACGTTTTCTTGACAAAGATTTGTCATATTCTTGTGTACTTCATTTTTACGTACCTAAGATCATACAAATAATTAAATGCTCAAGTATCCGATAATGTTCGTTATCCAAAAACAACTATTATATGCTGCAAGTGAAGTAGCTTAGATTTAAATTGTAAAAATTACATAAATTGTTAAAAATTATTATAATATGTATATATATTATACGTATTTAACAAAAATGTTTCTTAATTATTTAACATAAGTAGTATATGTAAATTTAAAGATATCGCTTTTGTATCAGTTTTCTACTTGGATGCGCTTGTTTTCATTCAATACGTACAATACATACAATACAAATTACAAGAACATTAATTGTCGTTGATAAAGTACTGTTGAAAAATTATTATGTATTTACCATATACTTCATTATTTATCATTAATAATGTTACATATGTTATATACTTAAATAAGGTTAAAAATTAGATTATTGGGCTGAAAATTATGTTTGTAATTTTTTTGTATTATTTACAATAATTATAATTATTGTATATTTTATAATTATTCACAATTTACTTTCATTTTTTGTATTAAATGATTATTACGATATGGATGACATGAAATTATATTTATAATATTGTTATTGAATACTATTTAATATTTTTAAGTGCATGTAAAGTTTTTTATTTCATATGAAAACAAATTTTTCACTCGTTTAACAATCTATATTCTCTGTAAACGATGAGCAATTACATTTAAACGTAGAAAGCCTTTTTTTACTTTAAATTATAAATTTACAAATAAAAATTAAATGTTTTACTATATGCAAAATACTTTACTTAACTGATGTATACTTTGCACTACATCACATAATTTACATTAATTAGATGTACGTACAAAATAAAGCATAGAAATTCCTAAAGTTTGATTAAAAAATATTGAAATTAATTGCCTTATATAAGTATTCATTATAAAATGTACTTTTTTTATCAATGTGCTTTTAATACAACCTTTAAACTTATACGAAATGTTATATATAAAAGTATATAATGTTCATTACACAATATAAATTATAAAAGAAAAATCTAAAATATTTATATACATCAAAATATTTATGAAATATAAGAAAGGGTTAAAGCGTTATAATTACAATTTGCAAATCAAATCGTTGTTTTTCTTACAACATTAAAAGGACTTTAATGGTAATTTTATAATAAACTTGTTCAATATCTATTTTCGAAGTCCTTTTTTAAGTCCTTTTCGACCCACGATAATAGTTTCTCATCAGGTTTATTCTATCATTCTTATTGAATAAAATAAGTAATAGTGTATCTTCTTATTGAATAAAATTCTGTTAGACTAACATATCTTTAGCAGCTTTCTTTATTTCAGTTATTACGATATCAAAAGTATGAGTTCCAGTAACCATCAGTATACCCAATATTATTATTAGATTATTGTTTTATTGTTAATATTTACTTTGCAAAAAATCTAGCGCTACCATTGTTGTTTATTCTGTTATTTTATCATTTCATTTTATGTGTATAATGTGTAACTCGGCGTAAAAAGTTTCGGATTAAAAATTATCACTATTGTACGGAAAAAAGTATTTCTTAATAAGTTACAAAATAATGTTTAATAAATTCAACACAATTTTTTTCTGAGTGATATTTTACATAATAATTACGTTTAATAATAAATTTATTAAATTTATTATTACATTTATTTCATTTATAAATTTATTTATTAAATTTACTTCATTATTATTACGTTTATAATAACATGAATTACGTATTAATCGATATTACATTTTGCAGTAGCTAAAGAAATTAAATTTTTTTAAGTTTTACTTCAAAACGTTATTAGCTTCAAGCCTAACCAAATTACGTAAAAACTTAATAGTTCGTGGTTGCCTTGCCTTTGTCTCATCGACCTATGATGCAGCCTTTTGCGGATTTTCATGCAGATGTACTGAAAAGTCAGAAGAAAACCCGTTTATTGCTCGCGGCTGCGTTCTCGCCCCTGTAACAACTAAGTAATGGAAAAGAATCAACTAGCCGATGGCAAGTAAGAGCATCTAAGGGTAGTCGAATAAAATGAAAGAAAATGTAAATAAAGGAGGCTTCCGCGAAGGCCAGAGGCAAAGGACCTCGGTCATAGCTTTCAGCCGCAGAGTGAAGACGCGCTTAGAACAAGAGAAAGAGAGAGAGAGAGTTCATTGGGCTATTAAGACGTTCGCGTCGAGATAAAAGGAAGTTGCTGCTACTGCTTCTGCTGCCGGCCTCTCCACTCGTGGCCAAGACCGAGCTGCTGGAGAGGAGAACGAGACAAGAGGATCAGGAGTCAGGGAGTAAGCTAGAGGGAGAGTGAGAAGCATCGCGCTCGCGTGAAAAGGGATGAGCAAGAAGAGAGAAAAAGAGAGCTAGCACAGTGTGCAGAAACAAATAAACGAGGGGAGCAGTTCTCGGGCCACCATTAAAATGAAAAATGATGTTACCGTCGACGCTCTCTCTCTCTTTTTCTTTCTCTGTTTCTCTCTTAGGCATGTTCTCTCGTGGGTTTTGCTTACAACGTACAGAATCCCGCAACCGTCGGTAACCGCGCCGATTTCAACCGAAAATGCAGTGGGAGAGAGAAGAGAAGGTTATCTATAGAACTTCCCACCCGAGTAAACCTTTCTCCTCCTCCTCCTCCTACTTTAACTCATACCCACTCGGTTTGCCCACGAATTATTACTGATTTTTCAAATCTGTTAAACACTCCTCTCTTCGACCGCAACTTCCACCGCCTTCTAGTTCTTTTTATGCTTTTTTCTTTGCCTCTGCACCTCTTTCTATCTGTTTTTCTTTTCTAAACTTTACACGTTAAATAGCATTTGTTTTATTACTTTTTCGATGCTTAGGATAAGGTACTTGAAGAAGAAGATTCATATCAATTGGGACGATGCTCTGCAGCCTATTTAAAAATTGCAAATTTTACAATTTTGTGTATTTATTAAAATTTGTTCACTAAGTTAGGACAGTTCATGGAGCTTAACTATAATAAAAATCATAGTTAACTTTTTTAATCAATTATACATTTTATATAATAAGAGTCAATATTTATCAAAATTTTTCGTCTTATTTTCTAAATTAAGGATTAAGAATACTTGTTAAAATTTCAAAAACTTTATTTCAGTGATTAAAAAGAAATTTTTATTAAACCTTCAATTTTGTTGATGACATTTGAAAAAGCTATCTTGAAATTAAAAGAAAACACATTAACAAGCAAATTTCGAAAAATTCATTGTAATTAATATTCTTCAAAATAAAAAAAATCAATCATTTAGATTGGTAAATATCTTAGATTCAATTACCGAAGAATTGCTCAAGAACTTTTAAATACCTTATTATTGAATCTACTGAATCTATCAAATGTAATCAATAGTTTTTATTGAAAATAGAAAATAAATTCTTTATTATGTCTTTGAAGTTGTTTAAGTTCTTACAAAATATTTTCATAATTGCAGAAAGGATCCATTATTTTTGATTTGTTGATTTGTTATTATCTTAATTCGTTTTGTGCAATTATAATCGAGGTTTCGCATCTTTAATTTCTAACAGACACTTAAAATTTATTGAGCTGTCGATTCAGGATTTTTATAAATATTGGTATAAGAAAATCAAGTGATGAATATATCAATAAAATGCTCTGTTGACTCTATATTTTCTACAAAGCATAAAAGTCAGCCTTTTCAGCTCCCTTTCGTATCTAAACTCGTCCCTCGCAGACCCTAAGCTACTGCAATTTCGACCCTTCTAGATGCCTGGAAACAACGTTAAATACCTAGTTATATATATATATATTTTTAAACTTTTCTCATCCAAATGCACGAGTCTTCATACGACAAAGCTCTCTTTCGCCGATGGATACGATAAAAAATGTAAGGAGTATAGTTTCTCAGTCGTATACTCATTGGATTTATCGGGTTCTCTGACTTATTGTATACGCGAAATTTCATGAAAAAGGGATTGTCTTCTTGCCTTCGCGCAGTATCTTAACTGCAAATATTCAATACATAAAAAGCAAAGGATAAACAATGACAGAGAAATGAAGAGAGAGAAGAGGAGTGTCTTTTCTTTGCTTTCGGTCAAAGCTTCCGGCAGATCCAAGTTTCTTGTAAAACGACCAACGTCTCCATCGAATCATGGTCTTTTTCTTTGTTTGCGAGAGTTCGAGAGAGAAAGAGGGAGCCACTTTTCATTGCCGTATTGACATGTAACTGTCATCGGTCAACCGGCTCCGGCCGTTCGTTCCGACTTCTTGCGCTACGACTTGACTTGAGTTGCCGCCGCTGCCGCGAACGAACCGGTCCAATCGACTTGAATCGTCAGCAATTGCTGATCATTCAATCGCTGGAAAAAAGGTGTTCAATCTCCTCCATCACTCTCTCTTCATTATTGCTAACTTTTTGCCTCGCGGTAACTGCCCCCCGTTTTGTCTTTCTTTCATTGTTTTTCCTTGTTTCTTGCACGCACGACTTTGAAAATAGAATGGATTTTGAATTTATATGCTGATTTTTATAATCGATCCCGTGCATTGTAAAGCTTTGATATTTCACATTAGAAGCTTGTGAGAAAGTACGATCCGATCGAAATATTTGTTTATTAATAACACTGATTTATGAATTATTTAACGTTTCTCGATAACAATGTTTAGTTCACAATGAATAAGCTCGCATTTACTTTAATATTTTCTATTAATAAAAATATTTTATGATCATGCTAATGTACATCCACTACTTTATTTATATTTAGAAACAGTTTAAATAAAATACCGAATGATCTATTTTTAATATGTTTAAAATGCTCGTCATTTAAATTCATTTAAATTAATCGTATCTACTAAATATTTCGTAAGAGTCGTGGTAGAAATCTCTTTTATTACATGTAAAGCAGATTTATTGCTTGAAACAAGAAGTACTTTCAATGACTGGGATATAAAATCGGTTAACTCCACGTTTTTCACGTTGATATTTCAGTCGTTTGCTTTTTCTCCTCTATTCGCTACGTTAAATGCTTCAATTCACTTTAAACTAAGACCTACGTATATATATAAAATATATAAATACATCAGATATCAATTAGCTCGGAAAACCTGTTTAGCTCTGAATTTTCTCTTTATAGATGAAACATTTAGCATACATATGCACAATACGCCATTAATCTGGTAATTAGAAAAAACCAACATCAGAAGTAAAAATAAATTCCTTCAAGAAACGAATATAAATTTATTCACTTGTTCGCCATTCCTAGAGAGCCGTTCGTCTTAGGCCCTCGCGCGCGTGTTTCTCGCTTCCTTTCTTTTTTATTTTTTCTCTCATCCTTTCATGTTACTTTCGCGGTCTTCGTCTTCCTAAACTCTCTCTCTCTCTTTCTCTTTCTATCCCTCTCTTTTCTTAAAGCTCACTCTCCCGTGGCCCTCGCTCTCCTCAAAGCAGTATATCAACAATGATAGTTATACACGTACGTTATAATCGTAAATTAGTCGCGGCAACATAATATATTCGTGGGCTGGTTGCTTCTCGCGTATCTGTTTTATGCTGCTATTATATATGACAGCAGCAGTCATACCTGCCCGCCTCCACTTCTCTCTCTCTTCTCTTCACTCCTTCCTTCTTCTCTTAGCTTCTTTTCTCGCTTCTCTCTTTTTTCTGTATATCTATCTCTCTCTCACTTTCTATGCCCTTGCTTTATTTATTATTAACGAGAAAAAGCATCAGATATCTTAATGTCTTATTAAGCCTATTACTTTCAAACGCGAAAAAAGGAACTTCTTCGTTATATAATACTCTCTTCATCGAACTAAAAACACAGTGGTATCGATTGCGTTACTCTTTCAAGTAGATTATTTTGCTTTATTTAATATTGTATTTTTATGCGTTGATAATTTTATACATGATTTAACCAATGGCTATATATTATATAATTATCCTCTTGGCCCAAACTATTAATCGATTGCCCCAATTGATTGGACTACAGAAACAGAACGAGTACAAAAATTAATCTACTTTTTACTTACTTACTTACGTAGCACTGTTATGTCTTTAATATTAACCAATATTTTATTTTATCCAGATATAATTATTTGGATTATTATTATTAGGATAATTTAAAATTTATATATATAATTGCGTAGTATGTACATCAGATTAAAAAGTGTATCTAAAATACGCCATCATAAACAAATATATATATTATTAAATTAAATATCTTTGAATTTCAATATTTTCGTCTTAAATACAAGATTCCATACTTGAGATTCAAAGTCAGTAAATGTATAATATATAAGCTTGTTCTCTTCTATTAGTCCTTAAGCATCGATGCATTATATTCAGTTTGTATTTGAGAGGAATTGAATTTTTTTATCATCTAGAGAAAAAAGCACGCAAAATTTGTCGTACAACGAGCGAACCACAGTCCTAAGAGGAAGAAAAATGGGGATGAGAGAGAGAAAATTAATAAGGAAATGAGTATCTCGAATGGCCGATGTAATAATTCGTCGCGTGCGAAAAAGTTCCCGCGCGAGTTTGCAACAACGCGCTGCGATATTTTAATGACTCGATACACAACTCACACATATGCTCAAGAAGCCGGACATACGCGCAAAGCGGAGACGATAAAGTATCCCGGGCGCGAAATAATAAAATAATGGATAGTCGAGTGATTTCACGGGAAGTGACCGTGTTCTTGCACGTATGTATACTTTCACCCTTCGAAATGCATCGACATTGCTACAAATTAATCAGCATAGGTGCGTATCTTCCGTGCGTTTATCTGTTTTTGATTTGAAAAAGCAAAAATCTGGCTACGCTTTGACATCGTAAACTTCTCTCGCGTGTACATCGAAAGCATTCGTTCGTTTATTCAGTGCGACGTACATTACATTGTCGATGAATTACACGCCAATTCTCGCTCGAATGCGAATGGAAAGAAAAAGAAAGTGAGAAAAATTGCAGAGTAAACTGCATTCGTCATGTCCTCATTGCAGGATAGGCGCATGCATGTGCTCGCTAACTTGCGCATTTATATCCATAAAAAGGTCTTAATTTTTAAGACGGCGTTGATGGCGGAAGAGAGGAAGAAATTAGTTCAGCTACTGAAACATCCGCATGTATATACACGCCGTGATGATTGTATAATCGTTACACGAATACAATTATCTAACCCTGGTTAGTGTGATGTAAAAGGCCGCTTTTACGGGGCTGTATAAAGAACCATGGGTCCATTTCTCTGTTTAGGCTACACTCAATAGCGGGTGTAACGTTACAATTAACGTCAATAATATCATTATCACTTCCGGAACGAGACTTCAGGATCGCATTCATTATGCTCGGCTATTCAACCTTTACGCGCATTAACTTCGGAATTATGCGAGATAGAAAAAATGAATGGAGCTGATCACAGTCACGTACTCCGGATTAGTTAGGATGCGATTAAGAACTCGCTTTTACCCTTAATTGGTATTCGGTGAAAATCCACTGATTTTTCAAGACTGTGCGTCTTTATCACTAGTGCACGCACTATCTACATATCTTCTGTATGTACTACGTATCCTTTTCCCCTCACCCTCTTAAAACTATACTCAGATTTGGCTACTCTATTAAATAGATGGAATCATATGTTGATACGTTGTGCACAAAGCGAGTCGTGCTCACAACAGGAGTCCCCGAGTCGCACACTTTCGTCCAAAAGCGCCGAAGTACGTGACGCGGATTATTGACTTATATAATTATAAATAGTATCTGTTACAATGTAGTTTTTGCTTTAGAAAATACTATTATTACATATTTATTGCATTATTATAATTATTATAATATTATTATTATAACATTATTATAATTATTACATATTATAATTTAGCAATTATATGTACAAGTTAAATTTATGAAATTAAGGTTGATTGCTAATAGTTAAAACTCGTTGACCTTCACAAATATGCAAAGTATTAGTAGCAAGTTGTGTACAATGTACACAACCATGTAACCATGTACACTGCGATATACAGTGTTACGTAAAGTAACAACAAAATTAAACCAATTATTCTTATGAGAAAATTCTTACTTAAATTTAACAGAAAATGGCTAATATCATTAGAATTGAAAACTCTTCAACTCATGCGTTATAAAATATTGCATTCCTTGTGCCAAATTATGTGCTCAACAGTCATTCCTTTTCCCCTTTGTTTTCCATATTGATCTCTAACAAATTGGATCCATTATCCCTAAAAACGGCGATTTAATCATTTTCAATTGAACCCTTTATACGTACAGGTGAATTGTACTTCAGGAAGTTAATTTCTTTTCAGAGCTAGTACTCACTCTGATTCGTATTACCTTGAAACTTTGCTTTGATGAAAAAGAAATTACGATAAAATTAAAAGATTTCAATGTATTTGAAAAAGTATACAATTACACATACCTTCATGAGATGGAGGTATTTATGATTATTGTTATTGCTGTTGTTGTTATTATTAGGTTTTACTTACTACTATAAATAATTTTCAAAATGAAAATTGTATAAAATTAAGGGATATTCTTTTAATAGACTATTATTTAATTTATTTTTAGATTTTACTACGTTAATGTTTCTGAGCTGCTTAAATAGTGTAATACGGCCTTAATATTTTTATGTTAATGCGATAAATGGCTTATTCTATCAATAATAATAATTTCTACACAGCTTATCGTAATCATAATACAGCTTCTGCTAATCCTCTGTTTAGTGATAAGTAACCTTCCCTTTCTGTGTGTTCCCTAATTTATGTTGGTAAATACAACCTTACTACGTACATATACATAGATTTTATTCCTAGTAATCCGTTCTAGCGCTCTTACATCATTCGCTTTTTGAGCAGATTTTTAATTTTAACAGTAAAATTTTTAAAAGTTTAACATAAAATTATCTGACTTTGTTTTTTACAATAATTTACAATGTAATACGTAAAATTTTTCGCTTTATATAATAATTTCTAATATTGTTAAGTAACGTAGGAAATAATCATAAAATATTGGAAAATTAACTGAAATATACCATATTATTATCAAAAAGAAAAGCATTTACATTAAATACGTGATTACTATAACATTATAAAGTTCTATCGAGAAAAAACCTTTTGAGCGTATTTTATCAAATGATACAGTGACTTGCAATAAAAAGAATTTAAAATGAAATAATATTTGCTACTAGTTTATTTCTATACGGACTGGACAAATCAGTGTCGTAAAATTAGAATTAGAATTCAGCGTGCGTGTACTTAATTAGTTAATGCAGTCACGCAACAAAATCAATTTGCGCTCGACTGCGTCATTCTTGCCCAAGCAGACTCCTTAAAATTAGCACTAGCTAATGTAAGCGTTTTTCTCGATTACCGCGCAAAACACAATTGAATTTGCACCCGATGTACACACGAGACAGGACTGCAGTTTTATTCCCGAGGAGATAAAAGGCCCGCGGGAGGCTCGTGGCTCGCGCTGATCGACAAAAGAACTTGAACGCGCGTCGGTCGATCGAGGAAGACGAGGAGAGAACTTATACCGATCGCTCGTCTTCCTGTCCTCTAGTTCAAAAAGTGGACCACGGCATCCCGTGACGACAAATTGCGCGGCAGCGCGCCCTTCGAATTAGTAATTGTCTCATCCATACAACCTTGGAGTTTTTTCCACCCTGACGCGCAGAGTAATTTATGTATTGGCGCAGTTGTAATCCGGGCCTTTTTCCCTCGGTCAAGCTCACCGACTTCTTTTTCCTCGCTGATCCACCACACGGTTATCCTCCGTCTCCATTTAGTCGTCGATTTTCGTCGGCGTAAATTAATTCGGTCCTTTGTGATAATTGCGCGGCTCTTCTAGGCAATGGATGTACGATGAGAGCAAGGCTCGCGTCGCTTATAGACGACCACAGGCGATCGACCGCATATTTTAGGCTTGCCACATTATTCTGTGATTGTCGCCGCTATTCCTCTCTCATATACGCGCGAGCGCGCATACACACACACACTCTACTCGCTCATTCTCTGTCATTTACTCTGCTTCTACTTGTGTTCAGTTCGAGAAGAATATGTTAATTTTACGGCAATTAGATTAATCGAGCTGTTCTTGACTTTTATTTATCAATCAATGAACCGGTTCATTGCTTCGAGTTTATACGTCTGTCGTACATGAAAGCAATACCATACATTTAAGCAGTTTCTATTTTTAAATGTATTATCATTTTATTAAACACACTGGAAACTTGGAGATTCTATTTTAATTTTTAGACACATTATAAAATTAACTATTTTGCATTTGGTGAATGAGAAAAAGAATAATATAGGATTTATTATTTCAGAAAAAAAGGCTCACTAGACGATAATATTTAAAACTACTGTTTGAATATAATACAATTACATATTACAATACCATATCTTTGATAGTTTTAGTGAATCAATTTATGTCAAATTTAATACTTTTTTTAATATAAAATAATTAAAAATCTAGTTAAAAAAGAACAAACTTGATTACTATTAAAATATTCTATCTGCTAATTATTACTAATTTACAAATGATTTTTATTTTAGTTTTTTATTCATTACTGTTACTATTTATTAATTGATTAATTAATTTATTTAATGTTTATTTTATTTTTATTTTGACAATGTGTTGTACCATTTTTGCACCATTTTGCATTTAAGCTTATACTAATAAATTATACCATTTTCTAATATAAAGGAAATAAATTTCTTAGTCTTTTGTAAATAAAAGACTAAAATTAATTAGTAATATTTTAAGACTATTTACTAAATTTTTTAATAAAAGACTAACATCTAACCAACTAAATTTATAGTAAATTAATAATATCAATGGGGTGAACTAAAATGTTTCTTTACATACGACAGAAAAAATTTAGAGCAATAAATTTTAATTAAGTACGTAGTATATTAAAAATTGTGTTAATATTCGATAACTCAATGAGAATTTACGGCGAGCTATAATTATATAAATACAATTAAGTATTATGAAAAATAAAATATTTAAAACTAATTAATTCAAAGCATAAAATATTAAAAATTTTTGTTATGTTGTATGTGTAGTTAAAAAATTTAATAACCGTAATTAATTCTATAATAATTAATAATATAGAAACATGTACTAAATTATAAATATTTAAATTTTTCGATAACACAATTAAATATTTCTTGTAATTAAAAAAATTGAAGCAAATTTATTTAAAATATAAAGAACACTGAAGGAATTTATTGATAAGTTATTAAAGAGCGGTAACTTTACGTTGAGTACATTGTTTAGTGTGTATTAAAATAAGTTTATATCTTGAACAAAACACATAGATTTATTTTTGAATGAATGAATCGAAAATGATTCGAATCTAATAGCGGTATATTTAGTACCTTAAAGAATGTCTACATGTATCATCACCATGAGGATAGCGGGAGAAATAAAGTACATAATTGAATTTATAATATACTAACTGTCAGAAATATTCTATCTACTACATGCGCAATAACATTTGTTGCTGAAATAGCTAAGGAACTTGAATAATTTTAAGGAAGTATTTTTCTCGAATATCAAAGAATCAATGCGCATGAACGAATAATAATATTAATAAATTTCCATGTACGTATGCAGTCTGATATTTACATTTACATATGATATTGCTATTACATGTTGTCGAAACCAATAGAAAAACCGGTAGAATTTGAATGTTTTAGTTCCATGTAACTTTAATATTTAAAATTGATTCTAAGATTTTTTTAGCGTGTACGGTATTATTTACTCTGGGTTTTAATTGGATTTTAATTCTTATAATGTAGTGAAGCACTGCAAATCAATTACGATTTAAAAAATGCATAAAAGCCAAACCATCAAAAAGTGATGTTCAATAAACCATTAGTGATGTACAATATTACAATTTGAAAGATTTTAATAATAAGTAGTTTAGTAATCTAGTTAATTCTAATTGGATAGAATTATAATTTAATATAATTAAATTAATTAATAATAATTGGATAAAATTATAATTCAATATACTACCAAACTTGCAATGTACATGTGTATTCGTATTAGATTAATGAATTTAAGTTGCACCTATTATAGAATTATATATTAATTATCTATTAATTAATATTTGTTGATAGACTATTTGCATCTACAAAAATATTTGTACTTTCGTCATGGAGATTTAGAATTTTAATTAATTAACTTATATTTTTCGTGAAAACATAATCCGTTATTTAGCTTATTCGAAAATTCTAATTTTGATAGTTCTTCTCAGTTTTTCAAATTCATTTGCATATATCGGATAAGATAATATCTGTCAAAAAAGTCATACGTTAACTGTTATACGTATTTTTAAATCGTAACTTCAAAATTGAAATTTGTTCTAAGCTTTCGAGTATATGTAATATACTATAGCTTTAAATACGTGAAGCAAAATTATTTTAAAAAAATTTTCCAAATAATTGATGCAGCCATTTAGAATTATCTTCCTCCATTGTATGTTTATGTAATTATATTATGTAATTGCCTTCGAGCAATTACAGAAATCAGGTGTAGTTTATTAGTGCACTGGAAAGATAGTCATTACTATTTGTTAATTCACCGTGGTTGACGTGTATTCTGGATTTTAGTGTACCACATTATTTGAGAAGTATGTTTTTAATTGCTAAAAAATTTTACCAAGAATCATGTAACAAAAAAGCTTAATTATCCTTGATAATTGAATTAACAATCGGATGCGCGTTGCCCTCATACTTCATCAGCTGTCGATAACTATTTGCTAAGCCGTAGATGCTTAAACTCGCGGCAGTTCACCTAAATTTCACGAACCTTTGGGATTTGGGAAGACAGAACGATGGAGAAAGGGACGCAGAGTAAAATATCTCAGAAGTTCGGGAAATTGCCTCGAGATTAAGAAACAGTGGGTTCTTTGATTATTACATCGTTGAGTCGATGGTACGTCTCGCGTAGAAGCTACTGATCCTTTTTAATAAGCAACAATTAGTGGAGCCGAGCGAGCGCGTTTAAGTCCACTCTTGGCATCGACGGAGTGAAGAAGTAGTGGTGTGGAAGAAATAGAGAAGGAGAAGGACCGCCGGCTCATCGACAGGCGCTCCTCGCCCTTTTCGATGTACATTTGCTCGAACCGCGGGGACGTCTACCTCGTAAAATTTGTAAAATATTGCCGTCACCTCTAGCATCAGGAGCGTCTCGTCTGTATCCTTACGCATCCGAATACGCCTGTGTGTGTGCGAGTCCGTACAATGTGCCTTCGCTTTGCATACGGCAATACACGACACGATGTCCTCGCGGGATTTTTCTCCCTCCTGACTAACTCCCACCGCCTAGTGGCAGCCGCTGAGAAATTTCAAGAGACGATGAGAGAAGGAGAGATGCTCGTCGGCTAAAAGATTATCATCGTAAAGTCTTTAGTAAAAGCAATTCTAATTTTCGGCTCGGCTTCCTTTATCATTTTATTATCGTCGTCTTTATAGATATCAGAGTCCGGAGTTTCTGAAAGCTCTTAAACTTTGGTTTTATTAGCGCGCAAGTCCGGCCAGCAGAGTGCGCTCATGAAAGTGAGAGAGAGAAAGAGAGAGAGACTCGGTGGCACATCTCCTCGACCCTGTACTCAAAGTGAAAAATGTCCCGATTTGAGACTCAAGAGCGGCTCTCGCTCCGCTCTCTTCGGCTTTATACTTTCTTGTAAATTGTATTAAAATGCCCGTCTTTTACGAGCGTGTCAAACTACCTATGCCGCCTTTTACTCTCATCTCTCTCTTCCTCTCCCCTTATCCTCTTCTCTCTTCGTCTGTGCTCGCTCGTGATGTTCGAATGCCTCGACGCAGCGGCGTCAGCGACGGTTGCAGCAATGTGCCAACGAACAGCCTAATACATCGCGCACAAATTCTGTGTGCGTAAAGTGCGCGTGCAAGCGTGCAATTGCGGAACGTACTACCATGCGCCCCTTGACATACGCATATCATATATGACGCCTACTCTCTGTTTTTCCCAATGTCCTCCTCCTATTTCCCCTCCCTTTTCACACGCACACTCTCTCTCTCTCTCTCTCTCTCTCTCTCTCTTTTCCTACACGATATTGAATTCCAATTTTATGATCCTAAGCGCAAGCGAGCGACGAAACGCGCACTTTGTCATCGGATACGATGTAAACTTTTATTCTAAAATTTAGACGAAATCGTATAGAACGTAGGGGAATAAAAACGCGTGAATACGTGTTTGCAAGTATGTGGAGTCGGGGAATCGAGTGGGAAAAGCGATATGTGCGTATTTCGACACAACGGAAAAAACAGTGATAAAAGAAAAGAAGAACTATGTATATTGATAACGAAATATTGGGCAGTTTGAATTGTGCGTTTATAGTCCGCTAATAAAAGGACAATTTTTCATTTTCGAAAAGTGCCCTGAAAATTGGATTTTAATGCATAAAGTTATGTTTTGAAATAGTAAACTTATAATCACTCCTTATTATAAATACATACCTAAGCAAAATTTGTTTTGTGTAAAAAGTATTTGATTTTTACATATACATTTGTTAATTTTCATAATATATACTTTCCACTTATGAAATAATTTTAGAGACTGTATGTAACAGAAGACATATTTCAATTCGTTCTTGAGAAATGAAACGATCGAAAAGATCAACTAATTAAATGAATATTAGTTTGAGGAATCATTCAATTGCGTGATTTAACCCGTCAGAGCGTTACCGCCTCTACGTCTTCTTTGACGTCTTTTTACAACAGAGGAATGTCCAAAGATTGCCTAGAAAAAACGAGATAAAATCATTAGCGACAGGATAAAACTTAAACAGGACCAAAAGTGAAATTCCGTTGAATTGACATACGCATTTTATTTTCTATTGCTGTTGTTACTGCTTCTGCGCTCCGTCGACAGTCCCTTTATGTCGTACCGACGACGCTCCGCGCCATGAGATGACGAGGGCATTTTACTCCTGCTATTAGTTGGGAGGCGGCTTGTCTTCCTTTTTTTATGTACGCCGCGACTTGATTTATGAGCGGTAAGGTAACGTAGGCAGCTTTAGTAGTGACGATTAGGTGGCTTCATGCACACGCATCGCGGAGAAGCGCGGCGGCGGTTTTAGGGCCTCGCCGCGGCAAAACTGCATGTTCAGTCGGCGTAGCACGACTCTCGCATGGCGCGAAATGAAAAATGAGTGAATTGCCTGATATTAAAACATACTGTGCTTAAGTTTCTGTTAATTTTCTGTCTGCGCGCGAGCCGCGTTTTATATGCGCGCGGTAGATCGCCGAGCGAGATAAATATCTTTCGAATATCGGGACTTTAGCCTGTAGCCATATAAGACGTAATGAGTTTCCAGCACGCTTTACTTAATCTTTTACTTGGAATTATTACGAATATGGAATGAATGCGCGTGTCTTTAAATTTTAATGTCGTGAACTTTTTCCAAAGCCGTATCTACTAATTGAGGAACTTCTCTCGAATTTATGTATAATCGACATAAAATTTAATTAAAGAAACAGAATATTATTTTATTTTCTCCATATGAATTTAAAAATATAAAGTTTCTCTGGAATTCGCAGCATTTGATAGACATTCTCAATTTTCAGAGGATAAACGCGTTAAGAAAAAAATCCAAAAAACAACTTCTTCAGGTATTCTATGTAATTAAATTAACGTTTCGTAATAAAATTTGGCATTACAAGATTTTTATTGATTTTTATGCAAACTGCTACAACTCTTTAGTATATATAAAGCGTAAATTGTAACTTGGTCCAACAGTAAGGAAACAAAACTGATCAAATTATGAATAAACGATCAGAAAACTAGTTTTTAAAGTTGTTGCGAGAAAACAACCAAAACGTAGTATTTTTTTTTAAACTTGTAATGCTACTTGATGCTACGTACACTTATTCCTTGTGCAAAAGAGATGCAGAAGTATTAAATTGACAAAAATATCAATTTATATAATACAAAGTTTTAAAACATTCTGTGAAATAAGTTTTATAAAGACGAATAAATTGGTACTATAAAAAGAGGCGCAATCCTTTTAAAATAGAATTAATAAGCCATACGAATGCATGGACTTGCCTGCTTAGCATAAAAAACTATGAAATTCTGTTAATTTCAAAATCCATTTGTCTACCCTTACAAAGAGCCACAACTCAAAGGAAATTTGAAGAAAGCTCGAGATCGATTTCTATACTGTTCTATACTTCGAATGGAATCGCATTCACGACGATTTAAACCGGAAAGTTCAATCGAATTCAGTCGGTTCAGTCAATGAATTATTGCCTTGCACTTATGCTCATTTCTCCCCCAATTGTCTTGATCACAATCCTCTTTCCTCCATTTGTAATCGAGTCTCCATGATAATACAACGATATTGAGCATCGCTATCAAACAATTAGCCTGGGATATTGTCTTCGAGATGGGTCTGCGTATACGCAGTACTTTCTGCCTTACTTCATTGAAACGGGCCATTAAAGGGGAAAAGATAAAAGACTGATAAGATACACTCGGCGATTGTGGAAAAAGAAGAAAGATGATGTAAATGATAGAGACAGCGAGATTAACGAGAAAATAAAGAGGACGGAAGGGAAAAGGATCTTTGCAACAGATAGACTCACTAACTAATAGCTGAAGGATGTTCCTTTATTATTGGTACACGCAACCCTTTGCTTGAGCTCACACAACCGAGAAAACACTTAACATTAGTAGGTTCTCTATAATCTCGGTTATGATATTATGTGTTATAGTGCGCGGCCTCTCGATGTTAATCAAGTTTGTCTATGCTTCTCTTGAACTATAAATATACACGAGAATGCTTATACCGCATATTGCTGTATCATTTTAATAATAACTTGAGAGCAAATTTTACCCCGTTGTCGTATTTCCTTGCATTAGTACCAAAAACCATTTCTCCGTTTCTTCTGCTCTAGGTATTAGCGAAGAATTTATAAGATATTATCTCATTATCAGTAGAAATATCCTTAATTGTAATATATATATAGTATTGGCATTATTAAAAAAAATATTTACTTACAGTTAAACCTTTTCCATCAGATCGCTTATCTTGTTTGTTTATTTTTTAATACTAATACATCTTTAATACTTTACGGAATGTTTGTATATTAAAAACTAAATATATTACGCGAAAGAAAGATAAATCTGTTGACTAAGTAAAAGTGTAAATGAAACTATTAAAAAAAGAGAGTAGCCTAGCTGGTCTAAATGTGTTTAAGAAGTATAAAGAGGACTCATATGTACAAGAATAATTGTGAAGAATGGTTCGTGACTTGCAATGTTACCATTGAAAAGGTATAGCATTTCAAAGATTTGGCTTTTTAAGCATTATTTTTTATTTATATATTATTTATATATATATTTATATATATTATTTATATATATAACTGAACTTCAGTTATATATATATAAATATGTACTTAATTAGTATTTAATAATTAAATTTTTAATTGATAGATAAAATGTTATCTTTCTAATTTATTCCGGTTTAATTTTACGAAAAGCGAGAAACAGTTAAATGAAATTTATAAAAAAACTATTTTATCTAAATGAGATGAAATTTTAGATAAATTATCATTCCTAAATGCACTAATAAAATTAAAGAATTAATGATATTATGTCTGCGTTTAGCTGCCATAAATTTGAATGTGATTAGCCATGGCGACTTGTCAAAGATAAACTGTGCGTAGTTGAATGGCACGATTACAGATCTGTGTTTCTCTCCACAGGAGTGTCAATGAGAGAGAGAGAGTGAGGGGCGGGGGGAGGGAGGGAGAAAGAGAGAGAGAGAGAGCAGTGACAGGCAGGTGTTCTTTGAAAACCGGAAGTCTTTTTAAAGAGAATCATTCGCTCAAACCAATGGACCGACAAATTCGAACTATAACTTTTAACACTATAGTCCTACTTTGACCTTTCGCTATTGTCACTAGAAAAAGATCTCCCTTTTATCATCTACATCTTTCTCTCTTTCTCCTTTGTAAAAGAGAAACGATCAAGCGAATGAGTGAAGCAGAATGAGCAAGAGTGAGGGGGAGGAGTGAGATGCAGCGAACGAGGGAGAGTGGAGAGCGGACGATGGGCTTCTTCATCATCTTCTTTGAATCTCCTTAACTCTGTGGCAGCTCCACATGTACATAGTTAGCATTGTAGTTATCTCTGCCTGTATGAATTTAGGTATAACGCACAGTTTTCTAACCTTAAAAGTCTCAAGCGCTTCATTGGATATGCCGACAAATCGTTCGGACGTAAATCAAAATTTCTAAAACGATTCGGCTTCCCCTCTTTCATGTGCACCCACTCTTCTATAATCTCTTTAAATAGCATGTGTAATTCCACAGTTATTCGTTAATCGTTCAGATATGTCCTTTAACTTTTCCATTCCCTTTATCGTAATTGTACATATCACTCTTCATCGTATGAAAAAATTCCAACTAGATCAGTGACACGAGGATAATCACTATCGAATGATTTATTTAAAATCAATTTAATATGCGCATTTGCTTCCAGCTTAAGCCGTGAGAAATAAGCACGATGATTTGAAATATCAAGCATGTACAGTTAAAAATCCGTTTAACATTCTACATGTATCTATACATACATTCGAATAATTATTTCAGATATGTATTTTTATTTACGAATGGCAAACGATTGATATCTAATTAACAATGTACGTGTACATTATTCATATGAATCGTTAATACGTAATATGTAATTAAATTTGAACTATAAAGCTAGTACTACTAATTGTTACAATTATGTTTCGAAATTCACACCAAAATAATCTATACTTTTTACTTTCTGCTAAATGTCTAGATTACTAACAAAATCGAAGTATAATTTATCGAACGAATTACGAACTCGATATTACATGTTTCTATAATAAATAAAAGATAACTCATACGAAATATGTTAAACTATTACCTAATTTATAACGTACGTTTGTCCAAAAGTAAATAAAGCCATTGGTATTCATCTCCAACGCTGCCTCGCCGCGTGGTTGGCGATGAGAAAAAGAGTCTCCAGTCGCGAGGAGACATCAGCTTGAAAAGGAGCACGTACCCGAAGGCAAAGGAATCCATCGTCTCATACAGAAACCAGTACATATTTTAACAGCTACCGGACTTACGGTACGCGCACAGCCGGAGACGAGGGTTACGCGACAGCTCTCTGCAAAACAGAGGATCGCGCGGGTGGAGAATTTTGCCAGTGGAGTGTGAATTCCGGTAAGCTACGCTGCCCCCGGACAAAACGTACAGGCAGATACGCGTATCATTGTTGCCGCTCGCGCGCACTTACGCGCAAGCATATATCACCGGGACGCGTGCCCTAAACATCTTTTGCGCGTATTTTATAAGGGCATGTAAATAAAAGCAGCGGTTTCCGTTTCTTTGTGCTCGCGTGGTAAATTTTCGTGGATCGTCAAAGCACAATATTTCCTGTTCAGAAATTCAAGCGCGTGTTTAGTCTACATATCCGGGTTATCGAACCGAAATGCAACCGCCGTTTTCCCTTTTAAAGATTTAAAACGTTGCATTAATCATTGAAATGCACTTTTCACAATTTTACAGCGCAATTTTACATGACGAATCAGATTCACCATTACATTTGAGGGTTAAAGTAAATATTTTTTATTATCTAAATGCTAAAAGCTACACGGATGTACATCTATTCAGCAATGTATTGAAATTGATCGATTCTGGAATATTGTATTACTTTCGTTATAAAATTCTTTCGTGGGAATGTTGATTATTAATGATTCCACAAAATTTAAAAGGTTTGAAAAGCGTCGGATAAATGCTAAAAGAGCTATTATATACATTATTTAATAAGCATAAATTTGAAAAAACCTTTTTTAAATTTTGAGTATGTATTTAACAATTTGACTTAGCTATGTATGTTTGAATTTGTTAATTAATGTAAATTAATTCTTTATTACAATAAAAGGATAAATAATATAGTAAAACACGTGATAAATCGAATGAAAAGATTAATCATTGCAAAAACTATTCATAATTCAATAAACTGGCTATCTCGGCTAACAAAATGACGGCATGTGTATATACGTATAATAGCAAAGTAACGCAAACTGGCTCCTCTTCTGCTGACATCTGTATTAGTACGATTAGGCACAGTTCTATGGATAAATAGGGGGAATGAGGGAGAGAGAAAGAGAGAGAGAGAGAGAGAGAGAGAGAGAGAGAGAGAGAGAGACTTCCCTATAGGATATTCAAAGATCGTGTGTGTGAAACGTATTCACACGTTGGCATCTTCAAATAAGTGCGCAGTAGTTCTATAATACACATTGCTCTGCCGTACATTATAGTCGCTAATGTATATTTCGTGAAAACTATTCTTTTTTTAATCGAGTTCCCTTCCTAACTTACCATTGCACGCATACATATATACATTCATCATTCTTAACACACAATGTACATAAACGTATAAAAGCACATTGTCCGCGCGGCTTAGTCGGGCTAAAATGCCTGGGTGAGTTCACGTACGCGTGTATTAACATCACAGTGGCAAGCGTGTATTCGTGCCTGTCATTCGCCGAAGAAGCGTGTGCGAGTTCACTAATCTGTAGGTAGGGCTAGGAAAGCCGACTCTTTGTGGCGACGTCAGAAGTCAGTGGCTTAGAATGCAGAGTCAAGTCAGTCAGAGGTCCTCGTTTAAGGATAATCGGGGGTTCGTGATTTCGTAAGTTACAAGCCGATATGCCAGTCGCTCACCTTTTCGCTTACGTTCGCACACGTGCTTACGCACACCATGCCAACAAAATTACCTTTTATACTTTTGTATTCTGTTTTCATCTCCATTCGTAATGACTTTCTAGGTATTGACTATTTAATTTCAGTTGGATAAAAACTACAACGAAAAATGCTTTTGTCGTCAGTGGCACTGTTTTTCTATTAATTTTTTTTTACAAGTCTTGATTCTTATTTGTAGCGATATTTTAATTTTTCTATGTAATTGGAGACGTGTAGAGTCAATAGCGTGATGTTTCCCATTCTCATGCTTTCGCGAGGGCAAAATAAAAATATCAAGTATTTTATGCGCAACAATTGGTCTGAAATTTTTATAGCGACTCCTGTGATTGATGAGCTTCTGCTTTTCAATCGCTTTCCCAGTTATCAGCAAAAATGTCACTCGCCGGTATTCAAGATATTATCCGATAAATACTTTCAATATAAAATTTGTAATAAATGCTTCTAAATTAAAAAAAGAAGTGTACAAAATACGATGATATAATATTTAGAACGTACGGCAAATATTTAGTCATTAAAGTAAAAACATTATACTTATATAGTATAATGTATAGTAATTATAGTTATACTAATTTTTAAAAATATATGCAAAAAACTACACATAATATGATTATTTCAATTAAAAACTCTTTCATATATTTACACAATTCAGTGAAAGAAATCCTTCTTTGCTTTCTTATAGCCTAATTACATATTTTTTTAAGTACATTCCTTCAGCCAACATTTCCTTCAACATTTTTAGTAGCTACAATTTTATAAACCCATGAAGAAAATTAGAATTTTGAATGTTAAATAATATACAATTAATAAGCAATTCATTAAAAGTATAATGCTTATTCTTTTTAGAAGAATGTAATTCTTACGTTTTACTTAAGCTAATTTGAATTTCATAAATATTTACATTAATTAATTTATTCACATTAAGTTAATTTTAAGTTACTTCACTTTAAAAGAAAAAAGGAAATAATTAATAAATAAAGATATAGTAAAAAAATACTTTCATTTGTTGCGTAATTTTTCACAAATAAAATTCTTAGAACCCCATATCTGAAAAATTTCAATGCCCATAACTTTCAACAAGATTCTTTTTCATCGTAAAACGTGCCGTTGTGCAAAGAGTAACGATTGACTATAGATTCATATATGTATACACATATCACAATGCAAGCGTGAAGAGACATTGAAAGAGAGAGAAAGAAAACGTTTCTTCACTAAGGGGATGATTCAGGCTACTAAAGAAGGGTGGGATCTCGCATAATAGCTAGTGTATACAGGTCCCTTTCTCTCTCTCTCTCTCTCTCTCTCTCTCTCTCTCTCTCTCTCTGTCCCCCTCTTAGAAAGCATCACTTGATTCTGGGCATTCAGTATAGTATAGGTCCGACTCACAGAGCCATAGGGAGACTGAAAGAGACAAAAAGAGCAAAAGAGCGAGAAGGAAAAAATAAGAGTGATAAAGAGAGAAACTAAACCTCGACTGCGTTCGGCTGCTTCCCCGCCGGCGGTTCAGTTTCTAATTTGGATAGTGCGCGACAGGATCGTCGACGATTCCTCTCTTAGTGAACTTATTACCGTGCGCGAAAAGTGTGAGTTCGCAGGAACGACAGGCGCGATGTCGATGTATCAACCGCATCCCAATATTGCACCGCTCAATGCCGCACTCTTCTGGAGTCTCGCAGCTTTCGGCAAATTCAGTACCGATGGTCCTTACGAAGGTACGTCTTACTTTTTGGTCCGAAAGGAAAGAACACTAACCAAAAATGAAAACATAAAAAGAGACACGTGAGTAACTCGCATCGTTGTGCGGTGCCAGTGACCGAAAGAGCGCGACAGCGTTGGCAATATCAAGCAAAACAACTCGTATAAACGATACGAAGACTGTTCCGAAGACTAGCCCACTTATATGGTCACATAATTAAAAATCTAAGCAGTGCTACGTATCGCGCACTGGAGTGGAGCGCATGACGTTGCGAAACACAAAGGCACGCGCTCACGCAATAAGACGCAAGCGAAAAGGCAAAATCTTACTCTTTCCTCTTCCTTCGCAACCCTCTCACGCATGTAAGCCGCATACGTGCCAAGCTGGATGCGACGGCTAATTTATAAAAAAGAAATTGAAAAAAAAGAGGCGATTGGCCCTCTTGCGGTATTTACGAGGGGGACTGTACAATATACACCTATGTATTGGACCGTCCCGTTATTGGAAGGGGGGGGATCACGCACTCTGCTTTTATATGAAGACCGACCAATCAAAGGCACCGACTTTACGGCCCCCGCCATATAACGTTTATAACTTTAAAAATCTGACATCTATATAAGAGAGCGCGGTTATGGCGATCGCAGCAGTAGGCGCGCGAAGCCGCGGATCGGCGGCTCTGTGTGCGCGCGCACGTGCGCGCTCATATGTAAGCTGCACTCGAGTTCTAAAAGTTACAGAGGGAGAAGCACACCGTGCATAAGCTACGCGGTTGCTGCGTTCTCCCGTGGTGCGACAGCGCGCCGTGCACCGCTTGACTCCTTAGTATTACCTGGTGCGGCAAGGGTAGAGAGGGGGAGGGAGGGCAAAAATGCCAACATGTCCCTATTTCTGGACGGTCTTTCACTCGCATCGATCCTCGTACGTACGTGGGAGAGTCGCTGATGTCGAACATGTCCCCGAATAAAGATGTAAAACACACCTTCACGCGCTTGTACGCGAATTAAAAAATTCGCATTTATTTATTAATGTTACTCCGGTTATAAAATAAAATTAGTAGGAGGGAAGAGAATATCCTTACAAAACGTTCGACTTTACGTCATGGAAAAATAATTTTCGAGTCACTAAAAGTCTTTTGAAATTATCATGTTGGTCTTTTAAAAGATTTCTTACTCAAATTAGCGAAATTTAATTACACACACACGCGCGCGCGCGCGCGCGAATTTTGTTCACTTTTGCTACATTTTAATCTCGGTAAAATACAAAATTTGATCTGCATAAGGTAGTGTAGACATTTACTGTAAAGTAGAAAAATACAATAGCATCTAGTGCGAATTTGAATATCCAGGATGAATGACTTTTTTATATAATAAAATATAAATAATTAAAACATTCTCATTCAGAAAGCATTATCAACAGATACCATTATATTTTATACGAAAAGTTAAATAATTTACTATTTTGTCGACTACCGTTATTTCACAATAAAAACTTTTTTGTACCATTTTAAGTGAAAGGAAATATATTACTTTACCTAAGTAAATTCATGTACGAGGTTCGCTATATCAGTCAATTTACGATGTAGTTGAAGTTATCCATTTGAATCCAAAATCTTTTTATTTTTTTTCTAGCACTATAAAATTAATATTTTTCCACAGAGTTATAACACAACGTAATATATAAAAGTAAAATCTTGCACACGTACGAAATATACTCTACCATAAAGTTCTTTAGGTGTATACGTGTTTGAATACACTATGTAAAATGTCGTACACAATCCGATAAGAAATGCCAACTGGCCGGCATTCGAACGCAATATCAAGTTTGCGATCATTGTACATTCTCCATTAAATCTTTCTCCCTTTTCAATGCGATTCGAATACAATAAAGAAATACGGAGAAATCATGCCCAGGTGGAATCCTTCCAATATCATAGATACAGTTTCTATTAGACATTCTCCATAACGGCGCACCGTTATCTACGAAAGCCAACTATCCTGAAGAACGTTGTAGAATCTCTGGGATCATCCAATAATATATTGATTTCGTAGTAAGTTGAAGGCCCGCACTCAACGCATTGATTGTAATTTACAAGTTGAAAGACCGGCGTTTCTCCCTTCTTCCTTTACACACCAACTCGAGCGATAAGAGAATGGTTCGTACGCGACTGCTCGTGAGGTCCTTATCTCCTCGAATGCGTCGCAATTTATCGGGATCACATCTCGCACCGGTCAATTAGGCTCGCGCACCACCTTCATCCCGATAATAACAATTACCGGCGCTCGTTGTCACCGGCCGTGATAAAAGAGCCGCCGTGGTCGTAACTTAAGTTCCGGGACTCATCGCGTGGGCGAAGAAGCGACCGCGGCACCGAGTTTAATTAATATCTGCAAAGGCGGCCAGAGCCCGTTTAATTAGCTCTCGGATGCGCTCGCCTCTCTACACGCATTCCGCTCCGCAATATCACAATCATAACCGTGAAGCGTCTGTCGGTCTGTCAGCCCAAACGTCCTCACGCTTCAGCGGTATCAAAGAACTTGACTGCGTACGTACATACACGTACGCGCCGCTGCTCCACCCCCATCTCATTCAATTCATCCAATGTACCACACCTACGTCACTTATGTAATGCCTACTGGAACAGCGTAGCATCATCCCTTCCGTTCGACATCATCATTGTACCACGCACTAATTGCTCCGAGGGCGATCGTTGCCACGTTCCAGTGCAGCGTTCCAATATATATCTCTCTTTACAGTTGTTGTCATGGTTTTCTTTGGTAGTACCTTTCATTATTTCATAATTGTTCTCTTCTCTTCCAGCTCCTTTCCATTTTATCACTTTATGTCTTTATCTCTATCTCTATCTATCTCTCTTTCGCTCGTTCTCACTCCCTCTAGCATATTTTTCAACGGACATTACTTATTTAAGCGTATTTATTATCAGAGTCCAGTAAATACACGGTAGCAACGTATTTATTAGCCAGATAAAGCCCCAGGATTCGCTCGCTCCTTATTACGATGTTATTCCCTATGCGCAAGTTTCCAATTATCCGTGCTGCACGCATATGCCAAAATAAACTAAGTAAACTACGGAATAACGAAAGGGAGTGGGAGCGGCAGAGGCCAGAAGTAAAGTTAAAATGAAGAGCCGAAAAAATGATAATGTAATAAGCTATGGCTGGGGCTCACGCGCTACGTCGAGAAATGCATGCGTGCTTGCTTGCAAGAGAGAAAGAGAGACTCAGCCGTTCGGTCCACTTCATAAAGTAGCCCGTTCTCACTGCTGCTCGGCTCCGGAGAGCGAATGAACACTTCGAGAAGACTCCGCGCGAAAAGTGCTGCGCGTATTTATCTTTCTTATCCGTGTTCTCCTCTCTCTTTCTCTCTCGCCTTTATTCACCGTGAATTGGCCTTTTCTCTCGTAGCCTGCAACCTTGTTTCAGGCCTGAAACACGAGAGAGAATATCCCTCGGTAGATGTTTATGTGCGTGTGTGCGCACCTCCGCCGGTGCTGGGGATTTTTACAGTAAAGAGTGGCTCGTCGACATCGACGCGCGCGCTCACAAAACGCCTGTAGCAGGCAACCCTGGTGTCTGGCAAGCAGCGAGAGGCGTCTTTATAGCGCCGGCGAGTAAGATATTGCCGAGCCCTCGACGTGTTTATGAATATTGGCACGGTCGTCGCCGCCAACCCGTGCGCGTATAACACTGATGATGCGACCAGGAGGAGGACGGGCCTTGAGGTCGGGAGGCGGCCGCGGCGCTCATCAGGCGCGAGGAGGGACTTTGGCTCTCGCGGCGAGCAGTCCGATGATATATAAGGGATTTGTCTCGCCACGGCAGCGTGTCATACGTCACGCCGTAAATATTAACTCGTGATACAGGCCATTCATTCACTTAATTACGAGGAACTGTGATTTAAGGCTGGCGACGAGCCCGAATCTACGCTTGGGAGGAGAAGGAGAATTTTCTCTAGGAGGAGAGCCGACAACTTTCCATGGAAGCAGCCACTGCGCGAGGGGAAGGCGAACGAGAGAGAGAGAGAGAGAGAGAGACGATTGCACGCCCTTGTACGAGTGTCCCATTGGAGGTGGGGTCGAAAGAAGAAGGATCGGAATGCCTATATGAAACAAGGATGATGGCTAAAGCGCTGACGCGTAAAGCTGCACATCGGCCAAAGGGAATTACACTAACTCGCTCTCTTTTTATACTGAAAAAAATTCAATTGCCTTCCTCTCTGAATCCCTACTCTTTGATATCGTGGTAAACGCGAGGATCTCTATGCCTCTACGAATTTTCCGGGATCTTCCACCCACGATCTTATGGCACAGAGGAACCAATTCCCGAAATCACACACCGATCAAACTGCGACGTTGAGTGGCCTCGTTATTAGTTTGAAGTCGCGATAATATACGATAATAACGTTACAATATTGACGATCAGTTGTAGATTTAACCTTCGAATATCGAAATTATAACAAATTTTTAGCTCAAGTTGAAACTACTGCACTATAATGACTTCACCCTCGAATTTTTCGAATTAAAACATAAATTGTCTTTTTTTTCTATATTTAACATTCGGAATAGTGAGACTATTTTGGATGTTATTAAGATAACGCATTAGTTTATCTTTAATTTAAATATGCCGTTTGGTTTCTTGAGTACATTTATTGGAATCACTGACTACAGTCAAACTTATGAACCTTACAGAACGGAAAATTAAATAAAATATTCACAAGGTCGTAAAAATGTTATTATTTAATATTAGACCTTTGATAAAAGAATTATTTGATTCAGTTTCTACTATTGCAAGGAATTTAGCGATTTTTAATCTTGTACAATTTATACGTAATATCCTAATCCATAAATTAGTATTGATGAATCTAAGTTACTCTCTTGTATGAAATGATTCATTATTCTATCCTAAGTTTTGAGCTTATCTTATAAATTATCTCTTTATAAGATAAAATTTTTAAGAGATATAATGAACGATGCCTAAGAATATATATAATTAACTAGCAATTGAAACTTTTTTTAGGTTTAATTCGTTTTATAATAAATATCATGTTCAATTGTACAAATAGAAACGTAAAATAAAAAAATGTCATCATCATAGTAATAAGCAATACATCAAAGATCAGTCACGATTTTGCTTTATATCAGCGTACAAAGAAAATGTAATTAACAATGAATTTAATGAAAGAATTTACTATAACGGAAAAGAAAAGTTCCATCGATGAAAAATTATTTTAAAAACTTAATGTTCAAAAGTCATTTTTTCTAAGCACGACTGGCTTTTGCCACATTTTTACCTATAAGGTCGCAGGTGAATTTTGCTCCATTTTTATACGAGCGTCTCCACTCCACTTTTCTCCTCATTTGTACCTCTAACATCGGTGTACGAACTAAAGCGAGCAAGAGTAAAAATGATAGAACGAGAGACACTGCGGCTGTAAATGCGAATTAGACGTGTACCAGGATCCCTCTTGAAGGAACAAGAAAAAAAAGGATGGAAAGGGAAAAGCGAGGAAGGTTCGGCGCTCCCGCGTATACCGTAAATTGTGGAAGATGGTAGGGACGAGGATATCGAGGAGCGGCGCGCGTCTGACGAGATGAACGAAGGCGAGCGACGTTCAGTGAACGAGATGGGAAATTAAATAGAGAAATAGATCCTCTTATCCTGGGACAAGAGCCCGGGGAAGGAGAGGTACTGCTCCGGTATGCATGAAAGGAGTCCTGGTGTTCCTTCGGCAAACTAGGGTCATAGTCCTTACTTAGCCTCCATGCGCCCTACGTCCTTATATCCTTAACTGCCGAACTTATACTGCGGCGGCTGACTTAACTGGCAAGCATCTTGTTTTCATGGCTTTTCCCTTTTCTCTAAGCTGCGCCTGAGTGTCAGTACTCGAACATCTCCAGAAAGCACCGAATACCCAATTGCGCGCCAGGATTTCCTCTAGTTTTCTACATTGTTACATTATTTTGTGATATTGCCAAACACTCGAGCTCCTCGAAAACTTATTCATTGACTATTATTGCTAGCGCATTGTTATAATGTCTTATCAAGACGCTATACTTTCGCTGAGTTCATGTAACCAAGAGAACGCCGTATACCTTTCGGCATTTTGCTATAGATGAAGAAACATAACACAAAGTAACTACTGCATTATTTCTCTCCGAGCGTTTTATTCAGATTGGTTGCCTATTGGTTGCCCATATATAATGTACGTTAAATCTTTGACGTTAACAAGTAGATTCTGATCGTCTAATAGAACTTCAGTACTAATTTTATTTTAAGTGAAAGCTTTAATCGAAATTGAATTACGTAATAACTCTCAATAGTTGTACTCGAATTAATAGAACTTTCATGAAAAACTAAATCAAATCACCTTTTGCTATTTCAAGTTCAGTTCTATGTTCATTCATGAAAATTCATGTTGAATGAAACAAAAAACATGCTTTGCCGTATCAACAGTAATACATTAGTGAATACTTAATAATTTATATATTTATAAAAAATGGAAAATGTATTAATAAAATATTGCATTTGTAAAACATTTCTGAGAGAGTTATTACCATCGCCAAAAATAATAAAGAACAAACACCTTGAGAATATCTTGAGTCATTATATAAATCGCAGTGGTACATGTACTTGAGCTCGATAATTATTATTCATTCCCGCCTCTATTGTTTCTCTGGCTTCAGTTATTAATAAAACGTTCGTTTTACTCTCGTCACATTCCCCCTCGCGACTATTACATGCTACAACTCGACACCACTTATAATCCTTTGTATCTACCGCATAATCCATAAAATTTCAATCTCGAATCAGTGGGTTGTACGAAAAAACTGATTCTGCTTTAAAAGAAATTGCAAAAATTCTGAAAATTCTGAAAAAATTTCTATCCAGCTTAAATGTCCGTAAATTGGTCTTATTACAAATATCTACTGTTGTAAGAGGTCGAAAAGAAGTACTTAATAAAACTATATTGCAAAGTGGCTCTACAAGTTACAATAATTCTGTTATTATTGAATAAACATTTTTTCTCAAGAATATGTAATTATTAAATGTTATCAACTTTTACATTTCATTTCAAACATCATGAATTTTCGAACATATATATCCCTGTTTCGCTTTACATATAGTAATACTAAAAATGTAATTAAATTAATTTTGATAAGTACATTTTAACCAGTATAATTTCTTATAATTTATTTAAAAAATTTTCTAATAATATAGTGCACTAGCAACGAGTAAAAGGTTAAAGCCAACATTTATAACTATTTTTTTAATTTGGTTCAATAATAATTGTTATATAAATAAATAAGACTTAGTAAAGAGTAATCGATTTTATATTAAATAAGACGGATAGCGAGGAAAATATTTTTTCCGAAAATGTAGAATAAATTAACATTTAATATCAAAGACTTACAAAGCAAAATGTTACATTATATATAGCATATAAAATCCGATACATTGGCAAATATATTTAAAACATCTTAAATATTTCGTATATTCTTGTTCTATTAGAAAGAAAATAATTTTAATATTAATTATATAAAAAAAAGTACTCGATATTAAATATTAAATAATTTTAATAAAAATAATGTGAATTTGGAAACTCAAGGAAGGATTTCTAATATTTATATTTCTTATTAAGCAAATAAAATATTTCTAGGATGTTATTATTAATTATTCACATTTATGAAGTTATATTAACATTTTATTTAACTTTAGTTTAGTTCAATGTAATTGCTTGTAAAGTTTGCATAAGTTGAAAATTTTGTTACGAGCTCATTTCTTCATGTTATTCTCCGTAAAATGTTTCTTCAATTGCATTTAGAGAATCATTAAAATAGTTTTTATTCTAATTATATAGCTATAAATTACTAATAAACTAATAGTCGTTTATTTTTATTTTACTAAAATCTTTGAATTTTACTTTAGACACTGATCTTACACAGTTAAGCACGTATGTTCACGCATGATTTTATGCGCACACGAAAAATATTTAGTCTAACAAACATCATAGTAATAAGTACATTATTATTCACTCGAAAACAATTTGTTTTCCTATTAAATAAAAATATTATATTGTATAAAACTACCACATCTAAAAATTACCTATCGCTATAAAAAATAAAGATTACATCAGTATCAATGTAAAAAATTGAATATACATCGTTTGACAAAGAATTAGAGCAAGAAGTCATTAGCTGAGACTGCATATAGTATGATGACCATTTGGAAGAAGGCCCCTCTCTTTCTTTTATTATGCATACGCGACTATTGCACGACTTTTAAGTGTCGCCTCACTGCACGTCCTCGCATAAGTATAAAAGGCCGTTAAAATCGAGCAAAGCGAGTGTCAGATGGGGTAACAATTAAAAGTGCGCCGTCTCGGATAACCCGAAATCTGGTAGGAAACGCATCTCCAACACGCAATCGGCCGTGTCCGTGTGATGAGAAACACAGAAAGAAAGAGAGGGAGAGAGAGAGAGAGAGAGAGAGAGAGAGAGAGAGAGCACCGAGGCTATAACTCAGGCAATTGGAAGACGACAGTTGTGGTTAAATGCCTGACACTTAAATGTCCGACAGCCGCTGGTGCGTGCCGTGCCAAGGGACAGAGACAGACATCGTTTGCAGGGGCCACCGTTTCCAAATTCTCTCTCACTCTCTCTCTCTCTTTCTCTGCAACTCTTTCATCCGCAGGATTTTCTCCCCAATGTTCGGTTCATAGGAGAGAACCGACCTCACTCCCGCTGGTTATTTAATTAAAACCGGATTATACGAAAGTTCCCTCGGTAGTGCGTGTACGTGCGCGCGCCACGAAGCTGTTCTGCATACAACCATCCACACTTCTCTTTCTCTCTCTCTCTCGTTATCTATCTATCTAACTACTGGCATTCAATGATAACATGTCTGCACTGTTCTAGCTCACCAATCTTCAAATTTCGTACTTGCATCAATTCTTCTTTCTTATAAAAATCACCCTAGATTTTGCGGATTAAGCTGAGACTTGTAATCATTAGGTCTTACGGATTCTTAGTACTTGTAAACAAATGCAAAGTACAGCTCAGTATTGCGATTTAATATTACTGGATAATCTTTATTGGATTACCAGATAAAATCCTCGGCATTATTTGTAAGTACAAGAAAACTAATAATTACTTATCTGAAGGTATAATTTGTAATTCAAAATTTATGAAAAAATGCAAGTATTTTTATATTAAAGTAGGCTTTATCGATTTGACTAAATACAGCTACTTTGTTTTAATATCTTCTATATTGGCGTAGTATACGTATACAATAATTTTCTACTAAATTAATTTTTTTCAAAGGTTAGTTATATCATTACCAATGACTGATAACAACTCTTTCAGATGCAGTAATTTATTATGAAACTTAAACTAGAATCATATGTTTTAGCTAAAGCATTTCTTATAATAGTTAATGAAAGATATTTTATTAACTTTATTAAAACACTATCATTAATTGAATACTCACTAGAGTAAAACTTACTTTATGATCGGCAAAAAACACTTTAATATTGTTACGTTTGATGTTCTTTTTTCGCTCTTCATTGAAGTCGCAACAAGGAACAGAAATATATATCTTTTGCTGTATAAAGTAAGAAACTAAATTGTGTCTGCAGAATAAATTTGTAAAATTAAAATATAATCTTGTATAAAACGATGTTTGAACAATTATAAAAAGGGTATTAGATTTATATAAACACCAGAATCCGATTGTTTATAAGAAATTCTTTGGCAGTTTTTTTCTTTTATAAAAATTTATAAAATACTTAAGTTTATATATACACTTCTGCAACTAGAATTTATATCCTCAATTTTCACAATGTTTGTTCTGATTATATAAAACGTGTATTTATAAAAGGTATTTATTTTGATTGTATTTATTGATTGTCTAATGGAATAATAATGCTTTCACGAAATAAAAGCTTCATCAAGCTGTCGGTTCTTTTGTAAAGTGAAATGAGTATCTTCTCATTTATTTTTAACTTTTAACATGTTTATAAATAGTTGGAATTTTGATTCATTAATCGATCGATTTAAAAACTACTTGGTTAATTTTAACTCCGATAATAATAGTTGATTAACAATTAAAATAAATTAAAATATTTATTTGTTAACTGCTTAAGTGTACCTTTATGAAATTTCAATAAATTTAAAAATATGAAAGTTATAATTTTAGCAAAAGAAATAAAAAGAATCCAATTGAAGTATTTTATTCATAAATATAATAATAATTCTAATTCTTAGTGATACACTTGAAATGAATTTCACTATTAATTAATGTGAATTTTTTTATCTTCTATTACAAAAATGACTGTATAGCTATATTCTGCTCCACAATAATTGATTACTTTTTTCTCCAAAATTGTTGATTATATTACTCACATAAACCTTAACGCCATGCATAAGTTTTCGATCAATGAACAATCATAGGAAAAGGTTACATCTTATACGTGCACAATTCTGATACCAATAAAATACCTTATCTTGAACGGCCAAGGAAATACGAGTACCAAACAGACATGAGAAAAATATAAAAAGACACGGAGTGAAAAAATGAACGAAGCATGAGTCGATCGTCAATATTAGAGTTAATTGCTTTATTCGAATTAAAGTTCCGACATAAATATCGCCAGGGGCGATGGTAATTGCCATAAGTCCATCTCGCGGTTTCTTGCTGTTTTCCTTTTCCTTTTTTTCAGCAGCGTCTTTAAACATCCCAATCGAAATTCACAATCACAACCAACTCTTTCGTCCTTCGAAGCGCGACACTAGCTCCTACCACTCTCACCGCGTTCAGTTTGGCTCTGTTTTTCATATTTCTATAATTTTTTCATTTTTCCATTTCAATAAGTCGTGGACCCGCATTGACATGTGCAATAGTGCACTGACCAAATATAGTCATTATAACAGGAGAAATTAATTAAGGCTCAATGGATCACAAAAGCAAGTGGAAGGAGAGAGAGAAAGAGAGAGAGAAGAAAAAGAACGGCACGATCAAAGTTCACCCACCCTGGACGCACGACTCAGTAGCTCTCGACTCGTCGATTCTCAATTCTCGAGGCTACTACAACTGCTGCTCCCCTATATGAGCGTGTAGTCTCGATTTGTGCGTTGATGTTCTCTATTAAATCAAAGAGGTATTCAGATGTCGAGCGATGCGCCAGGAATCCAAATCGCGGTTTGCAATAAACCGAAGCTGCCTTCGCGTAATTCTGATCAAATATATCGTACTCGTGTCTCTTTGTCTTGAATTATTCTCGCTTTTCTAGCTACAATAACTGCTTAAATATTTCTTTATTCCTCTTCGTTTTACTAATAGAAAGTGTTATACTTTTTACAATGTAACTCCTTATCGTCGAAAAACTAACGTAGTAATAATACTCTGTGAATAGTTAGTTTTATATTATAATTGAAATGCGACCCTTACATTTTCAATATGATGAAATTTGAACTTAGATATTACTCATTAAGTAATTAGTGTAGTAGAATGATCTAACGTAATCTTTACATGCATCGTCTCATGAGTAATTCGTGTCATATTCGCATGCGTGTATTACATATTTTACTGAAAAAAAAGCATCTCACACATTTCATAATTATTTCGGTAGATATTGCATGTTCAACTTAACGACTTTTTTCGTTCTCTGTAACTTATTAAAAATAGAAATTTCGGAATTCTCAAAGGAAACATCCGGTTTGCTGCATTATAGTTGGTAGAACTCTATTATTGGTGCACTCAGTCAGTTATCACTGACCACCATAATAGTTCTTTGTCAGTAAGAAAGCTCCTCGAGATTCTCATATCAGTATCATTATGTTATCAGTGTCACGCAGACCATGGCACACGCGACGTACTCTCTCTCTCTCTCTCTCTCTCTCTCTCTCTTCATTACACGTATTCTTGTACACATTTGGATGCGCGTGACAAAATAAAGCACTCGACCGTAAGGATCCCCGAGCTTATCGGCGCGTTATATCAACCGGAGTAGCTCTTTAAGTATCGAGATACCCCGCTGCTCGCTCTTCTTTTTTAATTAAAAAGGAGAGGTGAAGGTATATACCGTGTGAGGGTATTACGGTCGTCGCCGTCGCCGTCACCGTCGCTCTATCTCTCGCGGCGGTCGTCGCGCGCGAGTGAAAAGGCGTAAAAATGGCATCCTCTCTCTCTCTCCTTTTTTTCCTTTCGCGACGACGAGTCCAACACTGAGGGGTCCAACCATATAAATGATAGGGCCGTTATAGTCATCCTAGCGAAGATAGCCCGCGAAACTGCGTCCGTTCGCCCTCGCCTTGCTCACTCTCTTGAAGAACACGCGCTGGTTGTGGTGAGGGGTCGGACAAGATAAAAAAAGATAAAGAGCTCACGGCTTAACCACCTGCTTCATCTTCCTGCTTGCATCAATGTCTTCTTCTGTTTTCTCTCTTTAATTGTGCGAATAAACGAGTGAGCCTCAGAGAAAAGAAATAGCACCCTCTAACCATAAATGGCCACTCTGATTCTTATTATTAGGGGATTACTTACTACGGATTCGCTGCGTTTCTGTTACTATGCCTATAAATGTATAGCTCGTCGTCATAAGCACAAGAAGGCCGCGTAAGAATATCGATGCACATTGTCATGCCTGAGATTTTTTCATATATTTCGAACGATTTCCTTATTACAAACATTGAGCGTCTTAGAATCGTTATCTCACAACACAGTATACACTCGGAGCATTTCGCTTGGGTTCAATCGAAGAGTCGAAGCGTTCTTTCTACGCACACGCGTACACCTTGAACAGTTTTTGTAGCAAGGCCAAGCCGAAAGAGAATATCGAATGGAGTAGTGGCGCGCGCGCGTTCACATAAATTTGCGAAGACACTTAATTGAAAGGGGAAAGAATAGTAGTAGTAGAGAGAGAGAGAGAGAGAGAGAGAGAGCAAAAAGAGACCCTGAAGTCTCTTACCCCCGACCGCCGTCTTCTGATACTCGACTTGTATGGCGCGAAGACAAAGAAGTTCCTCCCGCTACTAGGAACTGCCACTCGAATAAAGGTGGCCGCGTGCGTGCCGCGCGGAAGAAGACGCGGATATGTTAAACGGCTTGAGAATGCCGTTTGGCATTCGACAAATAAACGAACAAGACGGGTGAGCGAGATGATGCTAGTAGCGAGCGGAATCGTGTCTTTCACTTCTCCTCGACGAATCGCACTCAAAGAGCCGTGCAGCGTTCTTACGATTCTCTCACTCTTACTCCTTTTTTCTTTCTTTCGCAGTGCGTCGGTAAATTGGTCGTTTCTTTTCGATGCTTTTCTCAAAGCGTTTTTATGCTCTTTTCTTCTATTTAATGGTGAGAAATATTTTACCGAGATATTTCTGTTATGTGGATAATCACGTAAGAGTGATACTCTTTAAGGACTGATTTTTTCTGACTCACTGCAATAAACAATATATAATTTTTCGGATGCTCATCAAATGCGTTTAACACTCAATGTAATTTAAATGTGTTATTATATTTCAAATATATGTAGTAAAAATATATTTTAATATATTCTTCTAATTGATACTAAGTGCGAAAGCTCAAATATATTTTTTATGAACTAAGAAAAAAGTTTGACATTAAAAAACTGTCAATTTAATGAATTCTTAATTAATAATAATATTGTATATATACATCGATAAACTATATATATATATCATGATAAATTAATTACAGAAATTTACGTATATAAAACATTATTCACCATAGCTTTTGTCAAATGTAAAATAAAAATTGACTCAACTTGTTTCATCTGTGAAATCGTTATAAAGATATAAATCGTCGTTAATTTATAAGAAATAATTGTACTGAAAATAATGAATAATTTTAAAAATACCTACTAGTTTGTATGTAAAAATAAAAAATAGATGATTTATGGTAAACATGGTTTTATTTAATTTTTTTTTTTTATTTGATGAATCCTTATTAGTTTTATATAATATTTCAGTGGTATTTCATTAAAAACTGATTACATATTGCAATAATATAAATTGCTAAAGATATTGTTTTTTTAAGAAATTATTATTACTGTAACAGCGAGCAGTGTGAAAGCGTATAAATAATTCTATAAATAATTTTAAGAAAGACTAATTTCGCGAACCTTTAATATTACGATCAATTTTTAAGTTATAGCAACATAAAAGTCATGAAATTACATATAATAAAGTAAATCACGAAATTACGTATAATAAAGTAAGTCATGAAATTAATCTATATGAAAGTGATGTTGAAATTTAATCCTTGTAATACTCGTTAAACGTGAAAATATGCAAACTAAAAGAATACTTTGGAAATAACAAAAGAAGAAAATTGGATATTGATTTCATCACGCGAGTCATGCAGTGACAAAAACGTAAAATTATCTTATTCAAAATTAATGTACCTAATAGTTCTGGTATTATAATAGTTGGTGCCACTAACTATACTTCTTAATAACAGATTTAGAATTTTCGTTTATTAATTTGTATTATTGCAAATTCCACTTAAAGTCTGTTTCGTAATAATTCTATTTCTCATTTTAATCTAGTACTTTTATGTTAAATCTAACAATAGTGTACAATAAAGTGAGACAATTAAGATAGGTGTGAAAGCATATTAAAAGCACTCATTCAATTTTCAAAGAAAGAACCCTCACTCCTCACTCTAACCACGGAACAGAGAAAAAACCTAATTATCATGTGAATGATTAAGTGTTGAAAATCGGAATATCTTATGAGCTTATAACCACGTTTAGGCTCGTATAATATTTCTTCGTATGCCTCTTAGATAGTATAAGGAAGATGACGAAGTAAGAGGATGGGATCGTGAGCCTGCGAGCGATGCTTGTAAAAATAAATGAGAGGGACGATAATACGCGAGGATTTCCGGTGTTTTGTACCGGTTCAGCGATACATTTCTCGTAATGTCGACACGAGCTGGTACGACTTAGAGCTACTAGCTTTGCTCACGTGAGCATTTTCCCTTGAAAAACAAACAATCGGACTCCTCGTTGGAAGCTGTCGCATACACTCACGCGTGCATTATGCATGTGCTGTTGTCAAAGGAAATTAAAAGGCTTTCTTACCGCATCTTCGTCTGTTGTTTCTTTTTCCTTGCCTTTATTTTTATTTTCAAAATAAACTCAGAGAAATATATGTGTAGGCTATGGGGAGGGAAAAAATGTGAATACAAATCACAAATGAGGAAATAGCCTCATGTACTTTTGTACTTACAACATACATGTGGTATGCATTTAACTGCTACCCTCAAATACTGCAAGATTGTTACTCGTTATTAGGGAGCGACAACCTTATCACAACACTTGATCTCTCTTGATTGTTGTATAAGGTATTATAAGTTTGTACTTTATGTAATCATTTAATAAAAAATTCTATTAATGTAACTAACTTGAATGCACATTCAACGGACAGGCAAATATTAGGTCAGTTAGAATCTTCTCATTAATTCCAAACCGTATAAATATTACATAATTTTCTGTAAGAACGAAATCTGAATATAGAAAAATTTACAAAATCCCGGAGAAAGAATTTCGCTAAATTAAGAATTCCTCGGAAAATTGCAGTTCGCATTGAATTCGTACAACATAAAACATCCACTAAGAAGTGCACTTAGTGAATGGAATATTTCACAAGCACAAAAGGTCAGGGTAAAACAAGCAAAGAAAAACAAATGGTTTGCTTTGTGATTACAGGAAAGAAGAAGTTCTCGGCTGACCCGACGTGCTGCCCCGTGTGCGGGGTGACGGTGAGGCCGCAGGAGTTAGAGCAGCACTTCTTGCAGGAACTCGACCGTCTTTTCAAACTGTCCTCGGCGTCGTCGCGGCCGAGGCCTTCGAGGTCGGGGCTGCCGGCGGCGACACCCGAACACAGTCACGGCCAGCTGCTGCACACACCGTCGGCGGCTGACGGGACGCCGATCGGCAGATGGGAGACCTACAAACGGATCAAAGCCAATAGACAAGTGAGTGTCGATACTGGCATTGACTGTCGCGTTAGTTTGTGGTGATGGAATTTTCTCGACGCGATCTTTCTTTTTCTTTGACATTTTTTACGCTTCGTAGAAGAGAATAAATATTAAATTATTAGAGATAAGATCTCAATGGCTGCCCGGAAAATTAGGATCAAAGTCAGCTTCATGCACAAGATCTTTATTGCTTTAAAAAGAATTTAAACGAAATAAGTTTGCTCAACCAAATTGTGTATCAATATTTTGTTTCTAGAATGTAATCAAATATGCAATTTAAATAATAAATATACAATAGTTTACAATTGAATTTTTTACAATCTTATCAATTGTAGTATTTTAATATGTTTCAGGCAATTTTTATTGATAATTGAGTAATAATAAGAAAAGCTTCACTCGTGTCATTAAAATAAATTTAACTTACATTGTTATTCAGTAACTAGAAATTCTCTTTATCCGACTTGTTATTCTTAATTAATTAATGTTTTGAATAAATGGCGTTATTAAATTAATAATATATTATTTTTAGCTTTTTACCAGTAGTCTATGAATAATTTTTATATCAATTGCCCGCTAGTGCTTTATACGTAAATGAAAAATATTGTTGTACAACTTTATAAAAAAAAATATACCGACATTTAACAATTGTGCTACTGGTTTTGCGATATCTACGGACGAGTATAATATCTTATAAATAATCTAATGAAAACAAATTCGAAATTCAAATTAAATAAATTTTACTTTATTTTATTTATTGTTCGACATCGAAATTTGCAAACTCTAAATAGGAAAATGAAAAAATATTGGAATAAAGCGATTTTTTTAAAAAAAATGTTAATTCGAATATCGAGTTCACAGCATGAGATTATCCGCGAAAAGGCGCCATTTTTATCTGAAATGACAGTGTCGAGGTCTTGACAATTATCTTCTACTTTAACTTATTTGATACTTTCTTTTTATATTCGTTTTATAAGATCCGAGAATGTCTTAAGTTATTCCGATAAGCAAGCATCATCAAATAATAATCAATTCTACTGATTATTTGTTATTGCTTACAGGCGCGTATTCGCGTTAAAAATCGGAAAAGAAAAGCAGATGAGCCCGCATGCCCAGTATGCAACGAACGGCTCTCAGGCACAACCGAGGAACTCAATCAACACGTCGAACGCTGTCTGAACAAGCACAACGGCAACCCTGACAGACAAAATGCACACCTCGACGATGAGGAGGTCGATGTCGAGGGCGACGCCGAAACCTTTGAAGAGTACGAATGGGCTGGACAACGAAGAGTTCGAGCCACCACCATGTTACTTGGGGGTTTTTCCGGTAGGTCAATTACACAACTTGTTTTGATTTTGTAACGAAGTTTTGTCGAGCTCTGTTGTAATTTTGCCTTTCCATGTAACATATTATATATTATTATGCTAACAAAATAAAAAAATTATGGTTAAAAATTTATAGATAATATTTCAAAAAAATATTAGAGTTAAATTAGTGTTTTTAAGAATTTAAAATGACGCTTGGCAAACTGTAACTTGCCTCTACATTATAACGCGTGACCTCAGCCGCAGGCCTAGCGACGTCCTCGAGCAATCGCAGCGGGGCGAACGGCGCGAGAAGCGCGGATGCGGCCCAAGACGAAGACGATGTCGATTTGGTGGTCGACGGTGACGAGACTGCGCAATTCGGTCCTTCCCAGTACACGGAAGCCGACGTCGTGACGCCGCGGCTCGAGGGTACCGCCCGGGAGCAGAAAGAACGCGAGGCCCTACGGGAAGCGGTCATATCGCCCAACGGTTCGCAGCAGTCGCAGCTCGAGGTGAAGACAGAGCCGTCCACCAGCCCGGGTTCCACATCCCAGCACCAGCATTTGGAGAACGAAGAGACAACGGCCTCGTCCTCATCGCCGCCGTCGATGCTCGATACCAAGAGCGAACTCGAGACGCCACTCGTCGAGGCACTGCGCGGACGCATCAGGGAACTCGAGGCTGAGACACGTGGTCAAGCTTTCAAGTGTCTCATCTGCATGGTAAGTCTTTCTTTCTTTTTTTCTAACTTCATTATGTACGTAGACTATTAATTTACAAGAATTTAGTTCTTTGAAGATATTTTTGGTGTCTTTGAAGAAATAGAAAATTTCGTCAGCACTACAGAAAAATCTCTATTCATAAGTAATCCCAAAAATCCAAAAATACGCTATATTGCTCGAGTTATTTCAAGGTTCATAACAGGTGAAAATTTAAAAGATTTCTCAGATTAATCAAAGAATAATCATAACAAAATAATAAATATATTTTTTTAATTTCCACATCTATTTAAATATATATCTGTTTATAAATTTATGTAAACACTTAAGGTTGAAACACAGAGTTTTATCTTTTTATTATATGTTTATTTTTCTTGATAAATCATTTTGATTATATTCCATAAAAATATTTAAAAAGAAATTAATTTAAAATACACGAGACATATTTTATAAATGAAATTTCGAATAAAAGAATATTTGCTTTTTTCTTTTTTCAATTTTATTTGGAGCAGTTACTTTTTGTTTTAGTTCGACACAGTTTTGCATTCCTAAAACTGTTGTAATTACATATATATATTCTTAATTATTCTTTATGAGTTTCATTTTATGATTCATATGATAAAATCATCTGAAATCTTATTAGTCACATTTAGCGGATTCAATATATCACTAACTACTGGCGGATCACATCATTTTTAATCTGTTTCTGTTCTTCAAGTTGGAATAGTTATTCGTGCATTAAATGCGAAATTATAGTATAAAAAGTACTGATATCAAGTAACTTTTTGCAATGATATCATATTTTAATGAATCTTATTTCCAAATAGAAAATCATGAGAAATAATTGCATAATAACTCGTGATATAATAATACGGAGTTATTTTGACAAACCTTAAGAAAGACAAACCTTTAAGAAAGCCTGCAATTAATTTTATCTGAATTTTAATATATTCTATAAAAATTATATTATTTCTAATATGTTTTACTTTGTAGTAGAATATTTTAAAAACAAAAAAAATTAACCTAATTCCTGAATTCCTTTTACAAACATTTGCTTTTATAAAACATATTACTACATTTTAGTTTACGTGATTTTCATCTTTTTCTTAGGAACAATACAAAAAACCAGTGACTTCGGTCTGTTGTTGGCACGTTCATTGCGAACAATGTTGGCTACATACTTTGGTAAGTTCTACTTTTTCAAATTTAAAAAGTCATATATTTCAGACAAGGTTAACCAAATATAATACTTCTAAACGCGAATTTCCTTATGTTTTGAATCATATTTCCATATAAAATTGTTAGTATTGCAAAGCGTAGTAGAGTATTATTTTAAATTATTTTAAAATTTAATTTGAGCTAGTAATAATAATCTTCTGTAATTAATGCACCAGACTATTACATATTGCATTTTATAGTACGATATTGTCAAGTATATAATCAAATAAACGTAATAATCTCATATATATATATATATATATAATAATTTTCAAAGTTCTCCATCGTGAAGAAAATATCGATGCCTGAGAAATATCGAAAACTTATCAAATTGCATGAAAAAAATCCAGTAAAAATCAAGTATATAATGCGCGCACATTAATAAATATTTGCAGGGGGCGAAGAAGCTGTGCCCGCAGTGTAACATGATCACATCGCCATCGGATCTACGACGGATCTACATGTGAGGACGATTAAGCGGCCTCCGCTGAACCGGATCTCGCCGTCGATTCTACCCCTCCATACTGTATATTTGTAAATTACCTTATAAATTAACAATTTAAAGCTCATTTCCCTCCCACCATCCACCTCCTACCGCCTACGTATTTAGTTCTGTGGCTATAATAAATTAACTACTATAGAGAAGTCTTTAACACCGTTCAAGCAGATCGTGCATATATGTATAGGTAATTGCGATTATCGCAATACAAACTGAAGCATCTCATTCTATAAGTTGTACTACAGCGAAGGAAAATACTATAAGATTGCCATTTGTCGTATATTTTATTTTTTAGGCATTTTTGGAAAATACTAAATCTAGATGAATTGCAAAATTTCTTCACTTATTCTCCTATTTTTTAAATAATTTTGCGCCTTTTTACAATCTTGACTTTAAAGTAGAACCAATGAATAATGGTTAATTGTTGAATTGTGTAAAAGTTATCTTTATACTAAAAATTTCAATTTTTACACTAACTTATGAAATATCATAATTGACACTTAATTTACATTTATTTATTTAAAATTTTATATTATCTTTTTTAAGTAATTAAAAACGAAATAAAACAGTTCATAACAATGTTACTATCGGATTATAATAATTTTTTAATAGCAAAATCCCTATACCGAATTTCTTGTCGCTTGTCTTTCATTAATTTTTTTTTATACCGATTACTTTTTTTAATTAAATTTGAATCCACTTATTATTATTAGGAGAAATACCATCCAAATTTTTAGTTATGCTTATTATTCATCCAACGAAACAAGAACTTGTTAGAAATTAAAAAATTTTGTGAAATTCTAACCCTCTTAATTCTTATAACATTCTGCGTCAAGTAAACATTGTTGTATCTTGGATTACAATTTATTTAAAATTTCTACAGCAGCACTTATTAAAAATCAATTATTATTTTTAATGAAGAAGACTAGCTACATATAGCTTTCATATAACAATATTTTTAATAGTAAAATACAATTTGATTAATTTTATTACCATTATTTGTTTTAATTACTTGTTTTTTAATACTGTATATAATTTAAAGCCTTTATTATCATTATAATTTTAACGAAACTTTACAATAATTTGAATGTTAATATTAAATTTTCATAAATTTCTTTGATGCATAATTCGAATTCAGTGCAACTTTATATCAGTGAGATCCAGTTTTTTATTCAATTTAATTGAATCAAAAATTTTCAGTTTTTATTTTCAGAAGCAAAGAAATGTATACTTCCAGTATTAGAATTGAAGGAATGATGCATCCCTTTAATACGTTATATTTTAATTCAAGTTTTCTTCTTATTACATCTTCACTTTTGCATTAAAATTATATCTAGAAACAAACTAAATCTTTTTTACTTGTTACTGAAGTTACATGAGCATATTTATGCATAGATGTTGCACACTAAGAAACAAAACAATTCAACACTTAAAGGAAGGAAAGTCATACGATAGATGATGGGAGAGATATGAATGAACATATGGATATGAAATTTATTCTCCTTTTACTAACTGTAGATTTCTAAATTGTATAAACAATAATCTTCATTATAAAAGAATCGTGCTTTTCTTTGACGGTTTTTTACATTTTAAATTGCGTCGATTCGCGTAATTGTGACTACTTACGTTTACGTAAGCTCTCATTTTTTGTAAATATTTTCGAAAAAATCTTTATATTCTATATAAAGATATTAAATTCAAACATATAATTAAAGAAATTTTCTACTTTAACACAATAGTTACAAATGAACTTTTTTTTAGTTACAAAAAATCACGTTGCGATTCTTCGATATGTCTTTTAAACATAATCATTTTAAGACTTTGCATAGATCGAATTGAACTGATTATAGTGCTTGTAAAATGTAAAAAGGTAAACAATTTGAAAAATTGTTCTTCAAGTACGCAAATGTCTCTCTTTTGTCTCTTCAAGCATTGTAATAGATTATTAAGCGCAAAATGTTTCTGTACACGTCAAGGACTGATTATATAAATTGTAAATACGCGAGTAAAAGTTCGTAAAATCACCGAAGAAAAAAAATCAAACAATTGTGTTGTATTCAAAATAAAAGGACCACCATGGTACTGTAGAATGTATGTACGTTTTTTCTCGTCTTTCACCCTTTTACCCACAGAATCCAGTAGACGTTTCTCTTCGGCTAATTAGAAAAACATAAGCCAAATCTCTTCCTTTATTCTCTTTTTCATACAAATAAAACGTATTTCTTTTAACTTCCAGCCAGATTACGCGACGTATCCCATGCGTACAAGCGCTACCCTAGGATGCAATAAAAATTTTTTACAGTCGTGCACGTTAAGGTGAAAACAATAGAGTAAAATAGCGGCCAGATGAACAAAAGGCGTAGAAACTTACTACGGGAGCCCCATTTAATTTCCTGGACTATCGCAACTCTCACTCTTTCTCTGTTTCTCATGGTTATCTTTTCGGTTGTACGTCCAAGCACAAAAGCCACGGCGCTCTTCCATAATTAAAGTACTTTGGTGTTCGCGAAAGAGATTATTATACAAAATGGCGGTCTAACTCTCACTTATATAAAATCTCTTGCAATTGAATGACAGTGTAAGGAGAAGGGGGAAAGATCTACAGAAATATCTCTTATCGAATCATCTTTCATCGAGCCCCGCGCGGAATATGTATGGAAGACAGAAGGCATAGACCCAGATGAATTTATTTCAAAGAAATGACAAAAGGGTCGGGAGAGTGGGTAGGAGGTATAAAAATAAACGGAGAAATATAGCAACGAAAAAAATGGAGAGGGAAAGTCTGCTGGCACTGTACTACGTCAAAAGGTGAAGCACAGGTGGTAGGTGGTGAGTAGGAGAGGAGGCGGTGGTGGTGGAGCCAAGTGTTCGCCTCGAGAAGAAAGCTCCGCCTATTCGTTTACTCTCGTATACGGTGACGCGCTAAACGACTCCACTACAAGCACGCGGACTCACGGAAGATACGATTTAGCGAATCCGGGAGCAAAAACGTGTAGAGTTTAACCTGGAAGCTTTGGCTAGGCCACGTCGCCACGGCTACGGGCGCTCAATGGAACAGTACTCTTCTCGGATCATGACCCACTATAAAGATGAGAAAAGAGGAACGAGTGGGAGGGCGCAGCAGCTTCATCGAGCGAGGCGAAAGAGATTCGATGCTACGACCTTATGAAACTAATCATTTGTCTCAAAAAATGGAAGAATTTACCCCTTTATTTTTTAACTCGTTCGCTTCGAATAGTTCATGCCAAACAACATAATCTTTCTTTTTCAAGTAACCGTAAAGTTGCTACGAAATATTTAACATTTACGTGGTATATGATTCAAGTTTTGGAGATTATTTTTGATAATTCAGACTTTCAGCTGGAATCGACACTATTCATTCCGAATCGTTTACGATTTTAGAAAATTGTAGACTGTCAGTTCAATACTTTTTGTTAAATCGTAAGTAAGTTGAATGAAATTCTATTGATATAGAGAAATATAAGTTTTACTTGTCATGAAGAAAAAAGTTTGTACTTTTTCTTGATCTAAGAAATAAATCCCCTCATTTTGAAACATTAGTTTGCGTTAGTTAACTATTACAATTTTTCATTAATTATTGATACGTCTTGTTATTAATTATATAGTATCATTGATCAATTTTTGTTGATACAAAATGAATGAAATTGTATCTGAGTCTACATAAGAATATATTATAGGAAGAAACAGTTCCATCGTAACTTTATTCATTATTAATTTAAAATTCAGATCTGACCAAATTTAGATCAAACGTTTAATATTATAATCCTTTAATTATTTAGATGAAAATTACACATGCTTTATTAAAAATTCCCATTTGATTTTTTAGGAGCCAAAAAGTTGAATTATTTTTATGTATACAAACTAAGATTTTAAATTTCTAATATATAAATTTAGCATTAAAAAACTTACGTATTTTTTCATTACTCTGGTATTTTAATGTAGAGGTACTTATCATTTAAATTTAATACTGCATACTATTGGATGATAGTTTACCTTATGTTCGCAAAGTTCAAAAACAGCTACTTATTCGAATTCAAAAATCTGAGAAAAATCTGACAAAATACTTTCAAAACTAATCCTAATTAAAAAAACATGAAGTAGACTGTTCAAAATAATAATTAGTATATTATTTAAGGATTGATCTACCCATAAGTAATTCAAATATTCTATATATTTTGTGAACTTTTTTATGTTTATAATAATATGATAAAAAAAGTAAAATATTTATTTTTAGTTTAAATTTCAGTTTATTATATCAGAGAACCTTGAAGTAATAATATAATAAATAGTTGAAGAATTTAGGAAATTATAAAGATTGAAATGTTTACGTATATTTGCATTCAACTAATAAATAGGCACCGTTAATTAATTATTTTAAATTACAGTTATTTGAAATTCATTAAAATAACCTTTTCAATATTTTGTACACTTCTGATAGTTATTCAAAATATTTGCAATAATTCATATTTCGTGCTCTGAAAATAATTTTAAGAAAATATATAAATTTTCATTTTCAAAAAATCCTACTCACAAATTTCGCAAATCATATAAAATAGAAATATTTTATAAAATAAACCAAAGTTTAAAAAGATCTTATTAGCTGCAATTTGATTATTGTCGGTAATCACAAAAGCGTCTCGAGTAAAAATGCGCAAGAAGAGTAGGAAACATCCGCGAGGCCGCACGTTCCGTCTGCGACTATTAAAAGTTGGCCACGTTTGCTCTTCTATCGAGGGGCGTGTTTCGCCGAGAAATAATGTGCTTATTTTACGCAGCTACACGACGACTGGAAGGTGAGACTCATCCTTGGCGCCGCCCACCGTCCTATCGACGCTCTCGCGTGTTCTCCAACCACCGCGGTACCTTCGCCCACTCCCCACTCCCCATCAAGAAGATGGAGCGCCCTCTTGCATCCTCGCTGTCCTCTTTTGCCCTTTTCCTTCGCGTATCCACGGTTGCGTAGCGCTAAAAGCTAGGAAAAGCTACGCCCTTTGCCCAGAGCCTACTTCCGGTTAGCGAAGTCCCCCACCTTGAGTTGCCAAGTACGGCGCCCCCACCCCCTTCAAGACCGAATTTCTCCCCGAGACTGATTGATGAGAGAGTCGGCCCACAAGACAAATGCAATAAAATGAAAAGTAAAATAACCTCCGTCGAGAAAGGGAAGCAAATGCTCGAATTAAAGTGGCAGCTCTAAACGCCCGTGCACACGGATAAAACAGATTACCCTGACGACTGGTGACGTGGATGCAGAGACAACAGGGTACAGACAAAGAATTCAACTAAAAGCCTTTCTTTAATAAATATATTAGCTTTATTTCTATATATCATAAACAATATGCAATATATTTATACTCTACGCATGCTAAACGATAACGTTGACATAATAAGGTCATTTAAAGTAAGCCCTTAAATAAAGTAAGATCTGATTTTGTTTTGCTTACAATGGCTATGACATTCAGCTACTTTCGATTTCCCACCTTTGTTATATAAGGCACATTCTGCGAGACACGCGTTTTCATTTCGACAAAGGTACGATTGTTTTACGACAATATGTGCAATCGAAATCGTCATAGTACATATTTGCTCATTTGGAGTACAATGCTATTTGATACAATATTTGTGTAAGTGCCGCTTGTTTTACCCTCGAGGCAACGAGGACGTCCTGTATACATCAATTAATAATTATACGTTAAAAAAATTATATCATCGACATCGACGAGAGTATGTCTTAGTTGCAAAAAAACGAAAAAAAAAAAAATTAAAAAACCAATAATCCGTCGACGTCAACTCGTACAATAACATGATTCATCCTCTTATCTTCATTTGTCCTTTGAACTCGTACCTCCACACTATTTACTATTTGTTTTAAATACGAAATCATAGATAAGTTGACGACGAATGAATGCTACGGCTCGATAAAGTTATGGATGATGTCGCCCGACTATATATATTTCTGTGTACACGTGTAGGTATGTGCACTGGCGTATCAACGGCGACAATTTAGACTTCTACCTTAAAAGGCGATCCAGGAATGTGGTCGTCGCCCCATTTGACCATGACGATATACTCACCCCGCTCACGTATTAGATAACTCACGTTGTAATTGTTGCGACCAGCGTGTTTTACAAATACCTCCTCGCAAGGTCCTTTAGGCCCGTGCACGCCAACGAACAAGATGTTGTTTCCTGAAACATTTTTTCGCGTCTTTATAGTCTTTGCTTGAATTCGCGGAATACGTATTTCAGTTATCAAGTTATCAAACCATTTTTTAATAATCTTAAGATTACTTAAAAAAATCAACTTAGTAGAATAATATACAATTTTCTTAAAATTAACAATATGTTTTAAAGAAAATGTCTATTGTTTTATAAAGAGAAGGGAAATAAAAATATTCCTCTCCGTATTTAATAAATAATGATAAGAAAAAATTGAAGGCATACCGGCATCGCCAGCATTCACGGTGAATTGATTCTGTTTTCCCAGATACGCTTTCTTTAAACCCATACCCTTGCTCGTAACTTTGCTGGCATTAGAGTTGAAGCGAGGAAGAGCGGGACCCGTTTGCTTGGCCTTGGAGAACTTTTGTACCGTTTCAACCACGATTGAACTCGTCTCCTGTGCCCCTTTTTCGGCCAGATCCGCTCCTGAAAAATGGATCATTTGTTTTTATGTTCTAGCACAAATTTCACATCAAATATGTATTGTACTGCATTTTCAAGTTTAATTTGAACTCTTGAATACAATCACTGAAAATTTTTGAATTGGCCATAAACTGCAATATACTTTATACTTTTTTACTTTGTATACAAAGTGTGAACCAGTTAAAAAAGCACATTTTAAGTAATATTATAAGCTTAATAATAGAAGGTTCTTTTAATGAAGTAATTAGAAATTTAACAAATTTTGAGCAAATAATATTTCAATTCCAATGATTTCTACATTACGTAAAAGGTTTCATCTTTCAAAGAGTAGCGCATTGAAAAATTACTGAAATAAAATTTCTTGAGTCGATAGTTCAACGATAACTTTCAAAGTATTACCCAATACTTGTTATGTGCTGAATACTGTACTCAGTTACTTGAAACTCCATCAATATTTATGTATACATTGATTTCAGACACGGTTCCTTAAGCTTCGTTCTTAAATGATTAATGAAAAATCGTCAAAATCTTGATCGCATCTGAAAATAATGAAGGAAAGGTATAAATCGTAAGCTTACCGGTAGCGGTGACTTTGAAAGGCGAGCCGACGATATGGTACCCGTTGTATTTGATGCTAATATAATAGTCTCCCGGTACAAGGGGCGTATACCTGACCTTGTAACCCTCCTCGACCTCCGTGCAATCCATCGCCACTTTGCTCGGACCATCAACCGTGACGCCGAGGGCGCCAGCGCCGGCGTTGCAAGTGTCAATAATGAAATCTGTCTTCTGTCCGGTCTTGATTTTCTTGAGGCCGTTGCCGTGGGCGTGAATGGCTGCCGGATCCGCGTCGACCTTTCCGACTTTCACGCGATACGGACTACCATTTATGTGGACGCCGTTGAATTTCAAGTGGATGTTGTGTACACCATTCTCACGGGGCATGAAGCGCACGGAGTATTCCTCCGAGTCGATCGACTGGATGAAGCAGTCGTCCTCCGTACCGTTGGGTGAGACGATCTGGGAGCAGAACGGTCACTTTGTTTAAAATTGCATTAATTTCCTTTTTGTTTCGTCGCTTCTAATGGAAATTGTACCGAGTAGTTTTTACTCATAAATAAATACAATTTTTGCGATAATGCTTGTACTATTTTTTAAATTAATTCGGAATAGTGAATATTTATTACAGACAATTCGGCTTAATAATAATTAACCGCACATTTAGATTGCTATGATCCACTCTAGAAAACTTAGCGTATATATATATATATATCGTTCAGTATAGGGAATAATTTACAGGCCTTTTACTACTCTAAGCACTATAAATGAAATCATAAACATTCATAAATTGTACAAGTTATTGGTTCTTTAACCGTTCAAACCTTTACTTACATCTAGATAAATAAATGAATTTTTGGTTAGGAGTTTTCTAGTTTTTTATTCTATGGTTTCAGCCTGAAAATTTGTACTCATGTGTATAAAATCAATTTAAATTCAGTAATCATGTGTATAAAATCAATTTAAATTCAGTAATCATGTGTATAAAATCAACAAAAATTCAGTAATTTATAATTTCTTTTATTACATGATTATTTATTTGTATTTTGTATTTGTAAGAATTATAGTAATGAAACGAGTACAATCTTGCGAGGATTATTTAAAATGAGGTTTTAATGTTTTATTAGTTCTCTGGACGATGCTTCATCATATATACTAGAAATTAAAACAATAGAAAGATTAAGTTAAAATATGACAGATGTTGAAAGTACAAATAAACGTACCCCATTTCCGTATACTTACAACACATACATCTCCGCTTTCTTACACTCTTCCATCTACCTGCTCTAAATCATTTATAACAAGCGCTAGAATAATTATTTAAATATAAGGTTTAATATGTAAAATTCATATATATTTCTGAGTTCACGCGAAAAGAGGCATCATAGATTTTGAGATTTTTCAATAAAAAATCAAACTATTTTTTGCTATCGTTACTAGTAATTTTTAAAAATAAACGTATTAAGCATGAATTTTTTAGTGTTATCCTTTTATTCACATAATGTGTAGATGAAAAAATTTAATTGACGCCGTATTGTGTAATTTATTTCTTAAATAAAATAATGATAAAACACGATGTTTAATCATTAGCCTCTAACATTCGTTAGAGCCATGATAGAAACTTAACAGTATTAAATCTTTACACAATATTTATATTTAAAATACTTGATGCAATTTTAATTTTACAATTATAGTTAATTAAAATATTTCCAAGTATTCACATATATTTCCATAATCTGTAGATAATATTCTTTTATCATTTTAATAGATATAGTTTATTTCTATTGCATCTGATGAAAGTAGTTCTACATATAAATTTTTAAAGCGTGAAATTTTACTTTAACCAACCTAGCATTCATTCTAAAGAATTCAAAGTATATCAAAGAACAAGCACCCACACGATATTACGTGGCACAAGCTATTTATATTCAAAAGCGCTAGAACTTGAGGGTCAAACTTGCGGACATTCAATAGACCACTAAGAGCATTTATTTTTTTATAGAGAATAAAAATTATATTTATTATACAAGGCGATATAAACTTATATTCAGATGCCTGTGTTAATAATTTTTTACCACTTATGAAAATTTTACCACTGTCGATTCATTTAAATATTATTTTAACGAAAATCGGCTAGTGTATTTTTCACACAACTGAATTATTTCTATATTTTCTCTTACAATATTTATCAAACTCGTTTGCTTGTAAGGTAGTAAAAGCTTGTCGAGGCCTCTCATTTTAATAGATCTCCAAATTGTATATGAGCTAGAAACCTTATAAATTTTTTACCTTGCCATCAAGTTCACCCTTTGCGCCATTCTTACGAACGAGGAATGTGTATGGCTTATCCGGTTGTACGCCGCCTTCAGGGAATTGTGCGACCTCAAGCTTGTGAGCGTCGCCCATCGCCGGAGCGATATAGAGTTTGTGTGGCGAATCCGGTATGTGTTGATCATTGAACTTTATTCCCACTCTGTATTCACCTGTAAACATAAAGGTCCAAATCGCAAGATAACCATTAGTTTATCCACCATAACTATTCTAAAAAGTGCAAGGGAGGATAAGTACTCCAATAGCATTTGTTATGATATACTTCGAAAATGTGCTCTTTTCTATTTCAATGAATTTTCATGAATCTTCATTTTGAAGTTTAGAATACAATTTTTAAAGTCTCATATATTTAATATTTTCAATTAATGAATTTATTAATCTCTGAATGTTGGCGAAAGTAGTCCTTAATCTTACTATATTCAATACTTCGGCTTAGTCTAAGTAAATTAAATTATGAATTTAAAAGAAACCAAATACTGCCTTTTTCAAATTGTATTACTTTCCACTTTCTGGAATGTAATATACCAATAAATACACAATACATCAAATATTTGAAATAAATATACAATAAGCTAATATATCATAAAATAGTTTATTGAATACAATATACTATTTCTTTAACAAGAATTTTAAGAATTTTAGACTTGCAAGAAATTCAAAAGTTTCTAAAAAATGTGAATTAAAAATAATTTGAAATTCAAGATAAATTATCGTAGTCTCGCATGAATTATTTATCTTTATTCATACATTATTGTGAATTAACGTACTGCTGAATAAGAAATTAGTATGTAATAACAAATGGAAATTTCCAGTAAATATTATATTATATAATATAATAATAAAGGAGAAACAAGAATAAAAAAAGGGGAAGGAATAAAACAAGTATCGTGTAATGATATAAGAAGGAAAGCTTAGTTACATACGACTATTTCTATTTAGTTGTCTAATAAACTCGTGTTAGATAATCTAGAATCTTCCTATTCCACGTTCTCTCAATCTCTCTTTCTCGCTATGTCTTTCCATATTTCTTCCCTCTCCGAAGACAAGTAGCGCGATCCAAATATAACCAGCACTGCCTCATCGACTTGATCGTCGTCATGCGCATACGCGAGAGAAATTATGAATTCCACCTTAACAAATATAGATGATGGTATTTCTGTACTAAATCCATGCATATACCAAAAATATAAGAAAGCGAGAGAGAGAGAGAGAGAACTGCTTTGTGAAAAGAGGCTTGCACTATCTATTCTTTGTTTTATGAAATATAAAAAAACAATTGTGGCCACAATCGATTGTCGAGGTTTTTTATATTCTTTTTGCATATAAGGAAAAATATATATATGGAGAGAGAGAGAGAGAGAGAGAACATTACTTAATATATGATATCCGAAAATATTCTCTCTTATGAAGAGAATATCTATATAAATACGAAAAAGTGCCACAACCTTGAACTGCTTATATTCATCTTTAAAAATAATCTCTATAAAATATTAGTTTGACAAATATAGCAAATTACTGTTGAGTGATATTCAGTGTACAATACTTGAAATGATTATACGAGATGAATGTTCTTAGAATTGCTAAAACGTAAGACGTTATATATAGCGTTATATATACTTAATATATATACGTTATATATACTTAAACAGGATAACATTGTAAGTATGCATTATTTTATCGAGTGTACGATTCATTATTTATTTATTTTATAAGTATTATTATATAAGAAATTAATATTTTTAATAAACATAATTAATGTAATATAGTTTTAATCAATAGAAGTAAAAAAAATGCAAAATTTCTCAAGAAGCAAAATTTGAATTGTTGAATTTATTTACTAAGTAATATATATCTATAAAATAAATTTTGATATTGTATATTTTTAATTTTTTTTCCAAAACTGGCAAATATATTACGGCTAATTATTAATCTCGTCATTAGTTAAATATTTAAATTTTTTCCTTTACATGCGACTCGAAATGATGATCGTAATTTCTATTAAAGCTTCACTATATTCCCGAAATAATTAATATACTGAAGATCGGTTATCATCAAATTTGATTATAGAAAATGAAATTGTAACAAAATATTTATAATATAAGAATTTAGAACTATATTTTTGTCTGTTTAACAACCTTAATTTTTGCTTACAGTTTCCCAATCAGACTTTTCTCATTAATCTAATAAAATTGTTCTTAAAAACTTTGGAAATGCACTTTTGATCATTTTTTTCGTTTTTATTAGTTAGACATTGCAACAAATAATTGAATCCTAATAATAAATGTAAAAAGGTTATCAATACGTATAATGTATAAAAGAGATAAAAGAGAAAAGCTCACCGGGTTCGGAGACGACGTAGCTGACATAGCAGCTGCCGTCTTTGCGGTCTTTGAAGTCGATTTTGGCTTTGCTTGGGCCCTCCACGGATACCGCGAGAGTTCCAGCACCAGCTTCTCTTGTCCAAATATTGAACTCGCAGGGTTCACCTTGCTCACCCCGCTCAAGGCCTGGGCCGCCCGCATGCACCCTGTGCGCACCGCCGTCTCTCAACGGACCAACCGTGAATTGAAATGGTGAGCCAGGTATGTGTATGGCCTTGTAACGCACCGAGACCGTGTGAACGCCCAACTCCTGTTTTCAAGACGAGAGAACATTAAAAAGTCTGTTTACTCTTTTCTCCGTATGTTTCACAGTTTATCGTTAATATGCTTCATATTAAATATTTGCACTGGAAAGAGATGTAATGTGTGTGCGTGTATCAAACATATACTTTGAATATCTTATATATAAATACGATGAAATAATATTTTTTGACAATAATTATTCATTTTACTACTTAAATGAAATTAGTGTCTTGTATTATTATTACAAAAATGATATCTGTCCTTTAAATAACATGGTGTAAGAATTTATGATTCGATTATAATACCTCCATTTCCAATTCATCATTTACCTTAGGTATAAAAGCTACGGCGTAGAGTCCATCTTCAATTTCTTTAACCTCTGCATCTTCTGTGATACCACCTGGTGACGTAACTGTTGCTGCCAAATCAAACGATGTAATTCCTGGCATCTTAAACGTCAATTTACACTGACTACCAACTTCGGTAATGGGCACTAAAAATAAAATGACTTCATTATTACTGACTGAATTATGTGCTAAATCATAATTATCCCAAGAATATTAAATTCGGTTTATGAAGTAAGTTTAAATAAATAACCTAATCGAGATTGCATAGTACAAATAATATCGTTTTTTTACAAACAATTTTAGTTTATTTTGATTACCAAAAACGTTAAATCGTTGAAGTATGTAAATGCTTTATATTTCAACTGCTACAATAATTAAACTTTAAAAGAAAGTCACAAGAGAAGAATTTTAATATCAGTTAGAAGGAATAATTTTACAAGTTTCTTAGATTCTCTTAAACAAGTAGGCACATTTGCAATACTTACCAGCTTCACGACGTCGCTGTATTTTCTCACGTTGACGATTGCTACCTTCACCCGTGATTTTGACCGTGAAGGGCGATCCCTCGACGTGATGATCGGCGAACTTAAGATTCATAACGTAGTAGCCCGGTTCCGTGGGCTTGTATGATATCTTGAGGGTGCCATCCTCGTTATCCTTACACTGGATTTCGGCTTTGCTCGGACCCTCCATTGACAGTGACAGACCACCGTATCCGGCATTGCGCGTGTCGATGGAGAATGCGTTCTCCATGTGAGTCTTGCCTTCCTTGAGCGCCGTGCCCGAGATCTTGACCTTCTTTGCATCGCCGACCTCGCGGTCTTTGACATCGATCTTGAAGGGTGAGTTAGCTATGTGTTTGCCCATGCGCTTAACCGACACCTCGTGGGAACCCGCTTCCCTTGGCGTAAATGACACACATATGTTGCCACTCGGCATCTTCTTTAGGAAGCAAGGCTCCTCGAGGCCACTCGGTGCCGTTATAGAGGCATTCAGCGAGCGTATATCGGCATCGCTCACCTTGCCCGGCAGCTGGACTTCGGACGATGAGCCGACCGAGATGTGGTTCCGTTTGCGACCTTCGCCTGTGTTTGTCAACACACGTACGCTGGCTTAGACAGTGGGCACGTATTATGCTTGTTAGATCGACGCGAAAAATCGTGTTACCAGACACAATGCATTGGTTATTTCTTCGAGACCACAAAGTTATTTTCTTACCACATACAAACTGTCTTAGCGATCATTGATATATTTTTATGTTATCTACGTAACTCTGTCCCTTTGCAACGAAAGCTTAGCAACTTTTTAATGACATACTGATATAGACAATTCAACTGAAATTTAAGAATCTTCTTTCATATTGAAACAGCCAAAGATGGTAATTAAGCATTGAATAACAAGTTTACGATTGTTGAAAATGTCATTTTTATAACTTATCTTATTAGACAGCTGTACTTAAATATTATATTCAATCAAAATTCAACGTAGTTCAAAATAGAATGATAATGTATAATTCAACAGTGTCAGAAAGCAAAATGAGAAAATTTATTTTAAGATTTATGTTTATGAGAAAGATACATTTTTTGTAAATAATATGAATTTTTAGTATGTGGCACAAAAATAAATTAATCTCTTCTATTAATAATAATTAATAAAAGCATAAAAAAGTTAACTGTAATTAGATCCAAATAAGTTATTTAAAAAAAGCTTTTTCGTTTCACAAAAACTTTTTTTAATTATACGTGCTAGCAAAATCAACGTAAGCAACCTACCTTTGGAATAAATATATAACGTATAGCATATCTTCGCCTTCAAAATGAAAGACTTAGAACTACAACTTAACTCTACAAGAAATTAGATTTCAAAAAGAATGAAATTCTTTATTTGGTTAATTACTAATTATACACATCTGCTTGTTAAATAAAAACGGCATTTAGAATTTATGTTTTTATACATATTAAACAGGGTAATTAATTTTATTGAAGTATTCGTTGCGGTTGCTGATTTGACTAGCGCGTAGCGATACAACCTCCTTAAACGATGGTATCGGTCTCATTAGTTATCCTACTTTGGAGATGCTGCGAAAAACAATGGTTCAATGATATCGTTGCCGTTATTAGAATATCCTCAGGTTAGCCTGAGAAAACCCTAATAATAACAACAATACCCATGGGGCGTCACTCACCGGTTATTTTGGAGACATAGGGGCTGCCCTTGATATGCTTATCACCGAACTTTACGGAGATCTTGTATTCGCCGGGTGCCGTCGGTAGATAAGAGACGGACACGGTACCATCTTTATTGTCGTGGCACGATATCTCGGCTTTGCTCGGGCCCTCAACAGCGAGGGAGAGGCCACCGGCGCCTGCGCCCTTGGTCGAAATTGTGAAGTTACTGGGCTCGCCACAGACACCATAGATTAAGCCGGGTCCATAAGCGGTTACATAGCCGCTCGCCAACGAGTCCACGTGGAACTTGAACGGCGAACCTACAACAGCCACGATCCCTCCTCACTTTCTAATATAACGCATCGCTCACTTACCGTTATTGAATTGCTTTTTCTTTTTCCTTGCCTGAAGTATTTCTAATTAAACCGTTCGTTGTAAAATACCCTCCCCGACCTTGCGCCAGCGTGACCGATGCAAGAGATAACAAAATTGTTGCGTAAAATCACGTTATAATTTACAATCCAAAAGTCATAAATTAAAAAATGATTCGCTCGCAAATTTGAAGCATATGTAATGCATATAAATATATTTTAAACTGGTGAATAAATTTTATTATTTTACTTGATATAAGATGCCTTAGTAATTATACAAAATTGCATAGTAATGAATGTTGCACGAGTATCAATATTATAGCTATTTATATGCGTCATTATTTAATGGAAAAAATCAGGAGGAAAATTGAAATGCGCATTTTATTCGATTTGGCTATATCAATGGGTCGTACGACTTCGAGGTATTATAAATCAGTCGACGTACTGATTTATAAATGTCGACACACGAAGCATTCTAAGAATATGTATCGCTATCTGAAAATTTCAATCATTAATGTTCTATTAAGAATTTGCCTATAAAGTATAATAATTTGTATTAATTGTTCCGATAATTAATACCTTCGATTCCGATTTATTTTTAATTTGAAATTCCGGTGACAGCTTCGAGTAATTTTAGATAATTAATATGAAACTGTTCTTTTCTTACCTTGGACGTGTTCGCCATTGTACTTAACGTATACCTCGTGAAGTCCTTCTTCCCGTGGCTCGTATTTGATCGAGATTGTACCATCACGGTTGTCTTCGATGACGGGCTTGTCTACCTTTCCGCTCGGCATTTTAACTTCAGCTAAAATTGACGAATACATACAAATAATAATTGCATATCCCTCTTATTTTAGGAATCTGATGAGATCCTTACAAGTCTATGTTACGCTCGACGAAAAAAGAACCGTGCCGTGGCTTATATGAATGCTCTCGAAAATAGACGAGAAAACGAACTCTTTCCAGGCTGCCTTTTTAGAGAGACTGGAGTACGATTTATGATAGAGGCCTACTTATAATATATGTGTAAGTCGAGCTACGCAATCGCGAGAATCTTGTTTCACATCAATTTTACGGCCACACGTAGGCGATATTCTCGAGGAAAGGAAAAACGGAGGAAAAGAAGGATAAAAGGAAGCTTCTTCGCAAAAAGGATTAAGGGTTGTACGTGTGATCTGATTATTATGGCTGAGTGTTTAACATTTTTGAACGTTTGCCAAAAATACTAAAAAATATTTCGGTAAAATTTGGATTTTCTCGTGATGAGAGAAATATTTTATAGTGAAAACAAAAAAAATACCAAGTATTTTGTGTCTAAAAATTAAATTGAATGGATAATAGGCTACGTGCAAGGGATTCTTACACCCGATTTCTGCCTGAAAATTTGGCTTAATTTAAATTTAGAACTGAGCTGTACAACTTTTTATTTTACTTAATTGATTATATTGAAGAAATTAAAAATAATAGACTATTTGAATGGCAATTGTAATATTAGAATTTGGAATTTTCAATTAATTTCATGTATTTAAATTATACATGAAGATTGCATTGAAAACTTGATCTTTAAATGCTTATTTTAGTCATATTATTTTTCCATTTTTTCGGAACTTAAAAGATAGTAAAAAAATTTTCTGTAGTTCTATATTCCAATTCGCAAATGTACTTTTAGTTTTGTATAATCTACTGTACTAAAAGTTACAAATAATAAAAACTGCAAAATATTGATATTTCTACATAGAATATCAGCTCTATTAAAATTATATTTTTAGTAAGTAATTTTTTAAATATAAAACTCTACTATTAAATACCATAATAGCATTGATAGAAGCACATGTTTTAATGAATTTTTACAAAATTAAAAATTTTAAACATAAATTTGACATATATGTAAAAATATACAGTAAATAGCATTAATACAGTGAACTCAAAATTTTTGCAACCTGCACATAGTACACTAATTATAAATTTATTGAATCAAATCGATTAATTAAGAAAAAATAATTCTGCGTTCCAAAATATCATTAAGTATTAGAAAACATTCTTTTTCTCTTATAAACTTTATCTAACATCTATATAACAATATAGTCATTTATTTTTATATAAATAATACTCGTTAAGGTGATAATGAAACATTTGTACCATTTTGGAACCATTATCAAACTTTTTATTATTCCCTGATGTAATAACGAGAAATTAACACTTTTTTTAAATTATAGAATAGTATTTGGAAATCAGAATGAAAAACTTTATTTTGACTCTACAAAATGGATTGTAAAGAGAGTAAATCTTCTAATCTGGAATAAAATAGCAAGTTAATACTCTTATTAAATAATTCATTTTAAGCTCGATAATCAAAAATCCTCCAATTAAAGCAAGAGAAAATATGTATTTCCGACCTGTTCGTGTGCGAACGTAAAAAAGACTCTGTAAAATGAGAGGAGCTACGTTTGACTGATCTTCCTGTTGCCAATTTTCCTGTGGTCCTTTGATGGTGTAGCAGACCGTTCCGCACTCTGGTTTATCCAAATCGCTGTACGTTATCGCTTTGAGCAGATTTTTGTGGAATGTCGACAAATCCTGCCAAGTATCGGTGAACTGGACATTTGACATCTCTCACCAATTCTTGGATGGATAATCCTTTTAAATATTTGCCTTATACTAATTGCATAGGGTAACACTGCGCGAAAAAGCTGTCTATCAATTTTATTTTTACAATTCCTTCGAAAATTGCGCGGCCTTCGTGAATCATATGACTTGCGATTCGCAAAAATGATTTCAGAAGATCGAGAAAGGAATTACTTGATTTTTCCCGTACAAGCTTTGCTCTGATATTTCTTGTGTTAATCAGATGTCACGAATTTCAACGAGAAAAGAATAAGTGCGAGACGAGGCAAAGTATAGAAAAAGAACGAGAGAGAGAAAGAAAAACGTTGATATGTCAATTTAAGATAAGCAATAAAGAGAAAATAATGTTGTTGATAACATTCGTGGGCGCATCTCCGAGCAGACTGAGGATTGAAACAGTCCCGCTTTAAGATAGTATCGAAAGATGGACCGCCCAGCAGCAGATGCCGCAGCAGTAGCAGCCATGCTCTTGAATTCTTTTTTCCAGCTTGGCGACGAAGACAGAGAGAGACTGAGAGAGAGAGAGAGGACGCGAGAAGACGAGAGTGCGTTAGACCACACGCAAGCAATGTATTAAATGGTTCGGGCTTATGTTTATTAGCCTGACAAGTCGTCGCTTCGGATGTGCACACGTAGTTGGCGACAAAGAAGGTCACGATGAAGTGACGAGAATGTGCTTTTGCACGATCTATATCCTCGAAGTTGTAAACGAGAATTGATGATCCAGGAGAGGCCAATTTCATCTGGAGTGATAATGCTATTGCAGACGCATCGAAAGAAATTTCGTTTAAAAGTTTTCAAAGTTGCGCTCAACTATGACAAAGATAATAATAAATATCATATTATTTTTTTTACCGAAGAGAAATTTTCTGGTAAATGTGAATCTATCAATATGTAAATATTTACTGCAGTCTTTTGAATATTATAAATATTTTCAAGAAATTCATTGATAACCTATCTATTACGACTAATTATCAATTTCAGAATATATTTAAACTTAAAATTTCATTGTTATTAAAAAAGTAATTTAAAAAGTTTCTTTTGAACCTAGAAATTCATAGTGGAAGATAAATTACTCGTAAAGATAAATTTTTTTAAATCTAATTTTACATAAAATTAACAAAATTTTAATTAAAAAATCCATGGTTTTTTGAAATATTAAGGCAATATAAACGAGATGTAAGTCCGGATTTAAATTTTACATCAGCAGAGAATGTAACTTGTGATAAAATTAAATTCGAATGAAATTTATTTATTTAAAAAATTAATTTTAGTATGGATAAATTTAATTAGTTTTTTCTCTTACATAATAATAGCTTTTATATTTATAATTTAATTTTTATAATTTACCGTAGTTGTGTTAAATATTTTTTTTATAATATTTATATAACCATAAGCTGTATTGGTGACTGGAACAATAAATATAATATTTAAGCCCATATTATTTATTTATAGTACAGCAACTAAATAAATTTTAGATATTGATATTGTAACAATGTTAAATTTCTCAATATTTATATTTAAGAATGTATTATTGCAGATAATTGTACTAAACCCAAGCCAAAATAAATTATAAAAAGATAAAATATTATTTGATAGAATATATATTGAAATTAATTTAGTTTTTAGTAATATCTCCGTTATTTACAAAAATTTTACATGAGATATTTTATTATTTTTTATTAAAATATTATAAATCCTAATAATAAAATTTTATACTACGTATGGAATTTGAAATTTATGAATGTGAATAAAAATCCATAAGCAATTTACCCTTGTTTTTTATATTGAATCCTGTTTCTTACTCACTGTTATCGCTCTGTTCTTTATTTGATATGAATAAAACAACAATTATTATCATTATTTTTAAGTATAAAGTTTTTTACAAACCAAATTTATTTCTTTTAGAATTACAATTAATTATATTTATTTTCAAATATGTGTAATTTAATACATGCAATTGAGCGTGCCTTTATGTTTATAATATTATAATACCTTATATAAGATTGTTATATAGAAAATATGAATTAGACAAATTTAAAAATTTTGATTCCTTTGATAACAAATTAATAATTACACTTCTATATTTTTACACTTCAAAAGTATGCGTTTGTATTAAATCATTAACGTACTACTGGTAAATCAGTCGAGTGACTCCCGGATAACAACAGTTGTTACTAATACTAGTCATTTGTTAGACCTGTTCCTTTAAAAATGAAAACAAAATATGCTCGTTTAATAAGTATTATCAACCTATGCAATGCGAATCTAATTTCATTTTAGTCGCACGCTCCGGCAATCTTGAAACTCTTGGAAGTAATACTCATGCGTTAAACAGCAGAGAAGTATCCTTAGAGCTATTGACATTCATCATTCATGTGGAAAAGCGAAAAAGAAAAAGTTACCGAGTAATAAGTGATTTAATATTTGTTTCGAGGTAAGTATAGGGGCGGTTGCGTCTCACATTGGTCGAGACGCGCGGTTATTGACTAATATCACTTGGCGCGTGATCATCTTTCAGGAAATCGCGATTTGGCTGCAAGTGCCAAATCAGACTCGAGAAAAAGAGAAGCACCCGCGAGTACGTGATTAATGATCTATTGCGTCTTACATTCAAATGTTAGTCGATTTTCATTGACTCGCAAGAAGCGACCGATTCTACGACGTGATTCGGCAGCCGCTTGGCCACGCGACGCTCTGGGCATATATTTTATCGAGGTTGCACGACATTCCGTTCCCAAGGTTTTCACTCGCGTTTTCAGACTCTTTTCGCTTTTTTCATGCATCCGTGATGAATTCGATTTTTAGTTGGTGTATTCTTGGGAAATGCACCGTTTTCTAGTGTTAGATGGAAATAGGACTGATTGAACTACTTTGCTATTCGAGTAGCTAGAAAATATTTTCAATAAATGTTCGTACTCTAAAGAATATATATTAACGTAAATATTGTAAAATTTTTAAATTAAAATAGAAAATATGGCCAATTTAAGCTTCCTTGAAGTTATAAAGCGTACTTAAGATTTACCAAAGGTACTTAAAATACAACTTATTTTGTTTCCTACTTCTTTTCTCTTTTGAATTTAAGTATCTAAGCTCAAAGATTACAAAGATTACGAGGCCAATTTGAACTTTTCCATTTACTTCTTATTGAAACACTTAAATTTCACTTTAATTGCATATTTAGAAAAGCACCACACGCATAAGTGTGCTTTATTAGTACGCAAAACATATCGCAAAACATGCTGAAGAATGACCGGCAATAATTAATGTCTTGATTATCATTTGAGAGTTATAAGAATTACTATAATAATGTGCTATTGAATATTTTAAATAATTTATAAGTAAATTTGAAGACTTTTAAACAAAAATTGGTTCGCCAACTACATTATTAGCTTTTTATATATTTCATCTAGATAAAATGTTTCTACAGAAACAGATAATGCAGAATAAAAATTCACACATTTATATACATTTATTATATCAAATAATTTTTAATTAAGTAAAACTTTTTATACTGATTTAGGAACATGCGAAGAATATTGAGTACCTTAAAAAGCACCTTAAAATTCCACATGAATAAGATATAAGTGAAACATTTTTTTTTTTATTTTTATTTTCATTTCTTAGTTTTATGTTTTATTCAGTTTGAAAGGTTAATACTTGTAACAGTCAATTTTTAAAGCTCTTTAATTTAGAGATAATTTTTAAAGGTAAACGAATAAACTCTCTTAGATGTATTTACAAGATTTCTATAATTTCTTATAATATATTGAATAATTAAATCCAATTAATATGAATCAATCAAATATATGCCTTTAAGAAGTATTAGTGACTTACAGTAAAAACAGTATTATATCAACCAAATCACCCCCAAAAAGTACAAAACTTAAAAATAATTTCTAGATTTTAAGAATAAAGTGAATTTATTACTGTATGAATGCAGTTATTAGAATAATAATGGAAATAGAAGTGAAACGTAAATATTCTTATATTATAATATAATAAATAAATTGTAAAGACACTATCTTTATCTATCTATATTCCTTAAATTACAACTAAAACGTAAATTAATTGTTTAAGTAATATTTTATATTTATAAATATAAATATAAATATTTTATATTTCTCAATATATACGAATAGAAAAATATCATTATATTTGTAATAAATTTATTTAATTGAAGCAATAGTTAAATAATATGACAATCATCTTTCTGTAAGGTAAGTTTCGAATGAAGTGAATAATTCATTTCGAGAACTATTTTATGACGTAAATAAATTAAGTTAGAGTTAACTAAATGACAAAATATTACTTAGGAGGATAAGTTAATCTTCATTCGTTGGCACTGTTATTTGAATACATTGAATATGATATTCGCTATTTCATTGCATGTCAATGTAAAGTAAACGTTGAAGAGTAAAAAGCGCACCTATCGCTTGTCAATCAATTATCGTGTAGGTACAAATATAAGTTCATACAAACTTGACTTCTTATTTCTCAACGTAATCAAAACAAGAAAAGAAATAAATTAATATTTTATATGAAATTTTGACACTATTTTATAATAAGCATTTTTCTGAAATATAAATGCCAAGTAAATAAGTCACTCATCGTAAATATATTATTAATATCATATCTGACTATTAAACAGTTAATTCGTAAACGAATTTGAATAATACTTTATAAGCTGAATAATAAAATAACAAATTCATGAGAATTGAATAAAATTACCAGAGAATATTGAATTTTACAAATACTTATACGTATACAATAACCATATTTGATTAATATTTTTGCGATTAAAATAGTAAGTACAATTATACTTACATGTAACGTTACTACTTCCAATAGATGGTACAGGGATAGAACTCAATCGAATAACGTTAAATGACTTTGATTCTTGTTTGGTCGTGCTACGTTTTGTAAAAGTTGAACTTTCTTGAACGCTGGAACTGTGCTGAACTATGTGTTCTTCTTGGCGGTCGTTAGTCGTTCTTCTATCTCGACGAGTTTTATGACTAGTTGTGTGTTCCTTATATTCTTCCGACGCCTGAAACATTTTTTATGATACGTTTGAATCGAGACATTTATTTTATAAATATATTGAAATGCTCTTTTTCTGCATCAGTAAAAACCTTATTATAATTTAGATTATTTTCAGATTTTCGTTTATTGATGTACAAAAATAGCATAATTTAACATTTTGTTTACACTGTATATTTTAAAAAATATATTCCTTAAGGATTCGTTAATGATTACAAAATTAATTTTTTTATGCATTTAATTTATAGATTTCCATGTACTTAGAAATTACTAGTGATTAAACGAGCAATATTCAACAATAACAAAATTCAAGAATTTTAATAATTTTCTTTGATATATGACGTAGCACAATGTGATTTAGAGAATGGAAATTATGAAATGATTTCAACTTAAATTTAGAAACATCTTATGTATCCTTTTATACTATTTTTGTTCACAATAATTTTTTACGAATCGATTTTCTCATTTTACGAAGGAAGAAGAAAATATAGGTTGAAAATGTAGACCATTTATACTTATTTTCAAAAATTAATGAAGCATTAAAAGAACTTCTAGTTTTTGCAGGAATACAGTATGAACACATCATTTTTTGAAACAATATGATTGTAAAGATTATTATTATTTTCAAGATAAACAATATTTTTATTCCATTTATTTCAAAATATATTTTTATACATATAATCAAGTTAAGTCTATTATAAACGATATAAACGATACAAATAAAATAGCTGTTTTAAGAATATGAGGAAGAAGATGCCTTAAATTTATGTAAATTTTTTTAATTTACTTAAATTTTAAAATTTACATAAATTTTTTTTATTTTAACTTAAATTTTAAATTAAATTTTAAATTAGAAATAAATTTTTAATTTACTTGATTTAAATGAATGATGTAATTTATTAACTTTTCATTTTAGAAGAAAATGAGTTAGTCTGAAAACTGTATAAGTGTAGATAAAAATATACGAGAAATTTTGAAATAATCAAAAGTAATTAAAGGATGAAAAATAATATTTTCAATGACAAAATACTTCATCAGAACGTTGTATTTTTTTAGATCATGAAAAAACAAATGAGAACAAATTTTTTTATTATTATTTAGTTTAATATTAACCAAAAACATGATTAAACTGTTGTTGACTCGTGAATTGGGCCATAAAAAATTATTTGAAATAACTTTTACGAACCATATACAAAATATTTTGTTGATGATGATTAAAATGGAATTTAATTTATATTTTTCATTAGTAAAATAAAATATAATAAATCTCTCTATAAATAATAAAAGTTTATTTTATACATATAATTTGAAAATAACGTAATTGATTACTGATATTTAAATTTTATTTTATCAGGTACATATAAACATATATTATCATAGAAACCATCAAATATCGCATCAGAAAGGTGAAAATGCAACAATAAAGCACCGAAATATTGGTAGAATAAGATATACATCAAAATACGTTTAAAAAAATATTCGTTATAATTCAATGTAGAACATTCCGAAATCTGGAAAAAGGATTAGTATTTTTTATTATTATTTTTATCTTTTACCTCGGTTAAATCGACGCATAAATATACTGTCACATTTCTGAAATCTCAACGAAGATTTTATAATATTTTACACAGGCTACCGAGGCAAGCAGAATAAGAAAAATTATAAAAAGTGACACTTGGTTTAATTAAAGTCTACCTATGATAGGTGAGGTTGGATATACGTCAAAGACAAGACAGAAACAACCACGAATTTTCTTAGGTAATATTGAACAGACAGACATTGAAAATTTTGTTCGTGTCATGTAGCCGATCTTAGTAATATATAATATGTAAGCAATTTACAGTTTTGCTCGGCAGCTGTGCCTTTGTATCGCACTTTTGATGTACCGATCGCTCCTTCTACCAGAATTTGTTCATTTATTTTATACACTCAAATTTTATAGGATATCTCTGTCTATCGCAGAAAAACCTTTTGTATGTACTCGTCACTAACACTTTATCTAACAATGTAGTTGATTAGTAATTTTTATGATTCACTTTGAGAAAAAACATCGAGTCACTTTCATCAGTCAATTAATTTAGATTTTTCACACGCGAGAGAATAAGATATTACAAAATATTATTACAAATTGAGCACAAGCAGTTTCGATGGATTAACTAATTTGGGTACGGTTTCCCACTAATTACTTAAATAAGTAATTAATTTTATGAATAACTTCGAGGATAAAGTGCGTTGTATATAATAACTCCTTATGTGTGGTCGAAATAGAAAAATAAGCTCGTTCTGATCGATCGATCAATGAGATGCCGAAATTTTGTGAGATACATTCGAATGAAAGTAATAAAAGAAGAAATGGCATAAAATATTCATCGCTTCCGATCGAGCAATCAATTGAGATATATCAGGACTTACCAATGACTAGTAAGATTAAGAAAGTATTCTTATAGCGTGAGTTGCAAGAAGACGACGAATTCGCGTCTACAATCACTGCATCGCACAAGGATTGTCACACTTACTCGACAATGCGAATTTCTCGGGTTGACTATAATAGCTTCTTGCGTGATGTGAAGAGTGATGTGAATCCCCCCCTCTTATCCCCTTGCTCTTTCACACACTCACACTCTTTTTCTTTCATTCTTTTCTCCATTTAATTGAGAGAGAGAGAGAGAGACTGAGTGAGAAAGAGAGAGAGAGAGAGACAGTGAGTGAGAAAGAGAGGGAGAGGAGTTACCTTAAGTATTGTGCCGAGATAGATAAACAAGCAGAGGTACGGAAACAATTGTAATGTGCCGAAAATACATACTCGTGTTACCGATCTGTTAGTGACGTCAGTCTTGCCGCATGCTTTTAAGTTATCCCAGTTATTAATGCACACACTATTTTGCAAATTAATGTCCGTTTATTCGAATGAAAATCCTTTGATTCCCAAATAACGTTTGCCCGCTTACCCATATAATTAACTTCACGCACGGGCTAGTGAGGATTTTATACGTTTGTGAGAATAGCTGACAATAATTTAGGGCCGTAATTATATATCAATACACGGGTACATTAATATATTCTTGTGAAATTTCATATAGGCTGTAGTGCCTCAATGATGACGCGGCTTTGTTATTCGAGCTCATCACGGAAAGGGTATTCGCATGACTGTGTCGATCAGATACGAGTGTCGCTGCAGGGAGCCTTGCTACAGTTATTTTTGAAAAGTACGGAGTCCTTTTCCACGTATATATTCGCAGCTATTAGGGATGAGGGACTACTTGAGTTACCATCAATTACATCTGATAGATTTACAATCATCTTCCAGTATAAATAAATAAGTTACCTACCGACTTCCAGGTTATAAAAAGGGACTTCTGACAAAAGTCCAATTTTAACCTACAAAGATCCGTTATCATTCTTATTTCTTTTAATCTATCAATAACAATATAATCGAAAAATAATCGACTATGTCATAACTCTATTACATTTTCAGATATAAGAAATTATTTTTCTCGATAACTTGTTTTAATATGTTGCGTTTATACATAATCTTACGTACTTTCTAAAAATAAATCACTAACAAAATATTTAACCAAAGATGAAAGTTGGTTACATTGAAATTAGTTGAGACAATTTTAGTTATGCATCCGATATAAAAGTTCGAAACAAAATTTTAAACTTTTAGCTTGTTTCCCATATTTATATTTAAAATCCATGAACAAAAGTTTTGTGGATTTCTTTTACACGTAAAAAATCGGTCTTTCAGTAGAGATTTTTTTCGACTAATGAAAATTGTACGATTCATAAATTTTAAATAATACTATAGTTTTAGTTCAAAATTTAGATAATTTAACAAATTAGTCAAATATTCAGACATTTTTAATTCGTTTAATTTATTTGCTTTAAAATAATTATTTTCAAGGAGGCATCCATTACCTTCATAAATAAAAAATTTGATTATTTTATCAATAACATTATAATTTTATATGTACTTCTATTTTAAGTATTTGATTTTTTTCAATAATATATTAAATTATTGAATATTCTTAAAATTCACATTTCCTTGACTTTTAATCTAAATAAAAATTTTTTGCAATAATAAACATACCAAGCAAAGTAAATTTTCCTTATTCTTATCTTAAATGTAACATTCTATTTGTCATATAAATTAAATAAACAAATACAAATTACTTTTATAAAACTAGAAAAGATTCGGAATGGTATCTCAAATTAATGATATAATACTTTTTATACAGTTGATTGATTGACTTAACATAAAAGAAATTATTTATGAGTAGAACAAATTACTTTACAAAATATATAACGCTTTTTTCTTACATCAACAAATTACTTCTTGTTACAACAAATAGTATCTTAAAAATGTACAAAATACTTTTTCTACAGAAATAATAATTTCATAAAAATTAGTCAATGACATTTAATTTTATAGAAATATATTAAATATTTTTGCGCATGAAGTTTCGTATATTACATTTCATTTTAGATAAACGTTTAATACATGTCGTAGAAATAGTGTAACCCGAGCCTTCGATGCTTTGTGCAAACTTGTTATTACCAAGAGCTTATAAAACTAAAATTTAAAAAACTCCATAATTTTACTAGTATTTATAATGTTGCATTTGGAAATAAATGGATTAAAATATTCCGATATATGTTATATAAATATAAAAAAAACGAATATCTAAATAAAACCTCACCTATAAAATTTCGAAGAATAACATTTATTAAATTATTAAATTCTGTTTGTGTTTATTACATATTCATATAAAAGTAAATTTGCTCTATGATCTTATTCTCTACAATTTGAAAATTTATAATATAGAAACTGATTTTTGAAAACTTTAACTAAAAATTATTAAATTTAAATTTAAATTCTTGAAAGTAATATAATTTTTAAATTTTTTCTTCGTGTCGTAAAATGCATAATATATATATATATGCATCATCTTTTCTGCTTTTCTCTTCACTATATAATATCTTCTTTATGAGTAATTTTATTTGAAGGATATATTTATTTTTTCTAATTTGATACAATAATCAATTTACCGTGAGTATAATATTTAGAAATCTGTGGATAATGAAATTAATGTAAGTAGACTAAATTAAAAACCGATACGTCCAGAAGGTATATATGTAAAAATCAGTAAAATGTGGGCAAGCTGGGCTTGTTGTCAACTGGAGGTGCAACGTTTAATTTAACCAGAAGCATTAATTCAAAGACAGTCTCAACGTCCACCTACTCTTCTACTCTGCTTTAATCTGTCTTGCTTATAAATTTTGAAAAACTTGACTCACACTTAAAATAGTCCACGAGTGCTCCCTCCAAATGTACTCTTCTCTCTCTATGTTATTCTCTTTCTCCCTCTTATATTATTTATCTATCTATATATTTTTTAACTGGACACGAAACGTGGATAAGGTTTCAAAACAACCTCGTGGAACAAAATCTTTAATGGCTGACAATTAAGTACTTTAAAAATCTTTTGCCAGATATTTAATCACTGCGTTGTTTCATCATCTTTTATTATTTATAACTTAATTATTTGTTGATCATTCTCTTATTTTTGTGAAATATAGGCGAATTTTGTTTGCGTATGAGGTTTGTTTATAATAAAGCTTGAGTTCCGCTAATATTGACAGTGCGTGGCAAGCGTTAAATTTAAATCTATAAGAACTTGAGTAAAATCTCTGAATGAGTTGTAATTTCAAGAATTTTCAAAAGAAGGACTAATGGACTATGCAAACGATCCTATTTTCAATGAAGACTTCGCTGAATTAACAACGCCTAACTATGGATTCTCGTACGTCCATGATCGCACACCCAATAGCAAGGGCAATAAAGAAAAGTCAAATGAGTGTGACGCTTGAAAGTGAAGACAATTAGAGTAAACAATTCGTCAGTGTCTGGGCGCCGCTCGACCGTTTCTACTTAAAACGCCTGCTTGTGGACTAACACCAAACAGATTTCACTACTCTCCCAAGGTTCAGGCGCGAACGTCATCGGAGTCACGCTCGAAACAACTTTTCCCTGATGCTGCTTTTCTTTATTTCTAATTTTAAGTTATATTGCAAATGTTCACGCTTTTATATATATGCCTTGAATAACTGCCTAATAACTGAATCTCACGGAAACTGGCAATCCAAAATTGTACCCAATGTAAAAGAATTTTGAGAATTACGCGCTGAAGCTTTTGAGTTATTGTATTTTAAACAAAAAAAAAATAATTCCTACGAGAAAATAACGTTGAAATAAAATATAACTTCGTTTTCACCACTATATACCTAATAAAAGTGACTAAGATTTCAAAATCAAGTTCACATTTTTTGATACATTTAAAAGACTGCATCTAATAATTACAAGAAAATTAGATATTGAGTGAGTAATAGAATTCATTTTTTAATTAAGTTTTTCATATTTAAACTTTGAAACAAAAATTGAAACAAAAATTCGCGTTTAGATTAAGAATTTCATTATCTTCATTATTTGATTCTCTGTTCATAGTGGAATATTGACAGAACCTTCTAGCTAACGATATTTAAATATTTTGAAATACAAGAAAAAATTACACTTTGCTGTAAATTATTCAACTGTCAGTGTCATTAAAAATCGCTTATATTAAAGTCCCGTCATTTTTACTTGTTCGATGTCTTAACTGCAATCACAAGGTTGAGCGAAAGAGTGACAATGAAAGGACGGAGAAAAAGAGTCGTATTATATGAAAGAAAAATAGAAGAAGAAAATGCCAGGGATACTTCGACTTCGACGTAAAGAAACTTTAGATCGAGGAGCCGGGAGTGGAAATGAGTCAGCGGGCTGCGCTGCATTTAAGTGTCCAGTCGAACGCGACGAACACCGTTCGAGAACGCGTCAGGCGACAAGTCCAAGTGCGTGATATCTGATAAACTTACTTGCTGGGACGGGCCACTTGTCAATTTATGACCACTGAGCTTGACGCGATGCCGATGAGCCTCCGGAGTGAACTGTGTCGCACTGGAGGCTTCTCGACAATATTCAACCGCCTGTGCGTATGTTCACCTCTATAGTTAGCAGTGCGGCTCGTCCCCCTCCACCCACACTTAAATCGGGATATTTTAGATGAAGGCATTGAGAGTAAGAGGAGTAGCGATAGAGAGTCGCGTTGGTGATATCCAAATAATGAGTTGTCGGTAATAATGGTTCGACGATCCCATGCTCGACTCACCGTCGTAGCGTTTTTAAAAACGACTCAACTTTCAAAACTGTTTGTGTCCGATTATCTTTTATTATAGCGAAGGAGCTCGATGATATCTTCATGATCACCTACTTTTATATATTACTGTAGAAATATATTTTTTAATCTTAGAAAGTACAAGACTAATTTTTTTAGTTATTTGTTGAAATATACCCGAATGCTCAATAAAAATCGAGTGTCGGGTATCGCTAAGATTTCATTATTTTTAAATCTTTGTGTCCATTATTCTTTTTTACAACATGTTAATGACATTTCTACGTTTTTATTCGTTGTTTCAAATAATCAATGCTGCTCTTTTTATTATAATTTATGGAAGTTTAAAATAAGTTCAGTGAATTATGAATAGGTAACTATCAGAACCATTTGAATAAAAAAGGAAAAATCTGAAATCAAAATTTTTACCACTGGAATTTACTTTCTTACATTCGCGACATGATTTTTTTTTATTTATGTTTTCAATATTGAATCATTTAAATTTAATGTAATTTTTAATTTTTAATTTTAATTTAAATTTTATCACTTTGAAGAGTATTATAAAATTTTTTAGATATATTATAATCTTTACCCGGACAGTAGAAGAATATAATTCTTGTAACGTAGATAAAAGTTCAAAAAATATATGAATAATAATTATGCAACTCAAATTATTCTTACCATACTATTGATCTGAAATACAGAAAAACATCTAAACATAATCTTCAACGAATCATAATATATTTCTACCATCATACCTTTTCTATTTTAAAAATTATAGTAATACTTTCATATAGCCAGAAATTATAATTTTATAAATATTTACCCCCAAATTTTATAAAATATTTTCTAAATAAAAAGGAATTATTAATAGAATGTAAATAATGCAAATTATATATATATATATATATACATGTATTCAAATTTATAATATTGAAAAAACTCAGAAATTTTATTTCAAAATTTAATTACATTTTAAAAATTTTATCTATAAAAATGTACACTTATAGTTCAAATTAGATAAAAATTTAGTAAAGAATAAGATACTCTACATCTTAAATTAATGTGCTAATTTACATTATTCTCATATTGATAACATGAATTGTATCGTAAAAATATCTTGATTTTTTGCCAAATCTTCAACATCCCTCGACCATGAAAAAAGAATATATGCTAATATCATTTCTGATATAAATAAAGTATCTATTCTACAGAAACTTCTGAAAAATCTATTTTACTGTAAAATATTATTAATATGATATTATTACACTTAGGTATAAGTTTAAAAAATATAAAACATTTGTTTTTTATATTAAGATATCTAACCGTTAAGTTGCTTCTTGGTATTTCAGCTTTAGTTACGAATTTTTTAAATACGTTTCAAAATTGTGAGCTACACTAGTTATTAAAATATTAAAAATTTCATAAAAAAATATGATATTCAAAATTAAACCTGTCAACGTTCAACTAAAATTAGAGCTAAAACTAAAACTAAAACTGGAACTTTTTCAAAGCAGTTTTTTTTTACTAGTAAATTAATATTTTTAAAAGAAAAATTTTTAAATAATTAGTGTTTTTCTTTTTTTATCTTTAAAATTAACGAAAAAAATTTTAATAATTTTGATCGTTAAATAACGACGAGTGACTGTACAGTATTAATGTTACTTTAATACATTGCAGTGAACTGCGGTTTACCAATTAGATAAAAACATTTACTTACGGTAAAGGTGTAAAGGCCATTCGGTATTGGCTGGCCTCCGAATTTAATGCTCAAAGTATAGTCTCCAGCGTCGGCTACTGTGTAGTAAATATCAACTGTGCCATCGGCGTTGTCCTGAATATCAATGTCAACATCTTCGCTGTAAGCAGAAAATTAAGATGCGACGATTACAAAGAAAAAATTTCTCTTTCCTTCTCTCTCTTTTCTTTTTAATAAATGATGATGTTGCTTCTATTTTTCAAATATTTATGAAAGCAAATATTAACCAAACTTTTTATATAACGTTGCATATACTTGATTATAGTGAGTTACATATTCTATCAAAATACATTTTAACTCAAGAGAATTCTTTTTTATATTATTATAAAATTATTACTTGTTTCTTCATTTTAAGAAAATTTAAGTAGTATTCTATTCACACTATTTAGAAATTTGTATATATATATATATATATATATATACAATTTAATCAGGTAAAAGCTCAATTTCATGTAGCAAAACGTTTTAATTAAGTAAAATATGAAATATGATACTTTATTTTCATTCAATACAATTATTTTAATAACCCGATATCTTTATCTAAAACATTATTAAAAATGTTGTATTTTAAAATATTTTAAAAATTATAAATTGATTTAGTATGTGTAAAAAATCAATTTATAACTTCAAAATTTTTTAATTCACTCTTAAAAAAGCTTTTTTATATATCAACTAAACTAAAACCATAAATATATAGATATATAATGTTGAACCTTACAAACTGTTTTCCATTAAATTATATATTTTTATAACTGACGATTCGGATAACATAGAAAACAGTGAAGTAAGCATTTTTGAATCCGATATGAATACGAAATAAATTTTTATACGTGATATACTAAAATCTACGTAAAACGTTTTTCTTTAATAAATTTCAATAAACAATTAGATCTTTATTTGAATAAGAATTGTTAATAATCTGTGTTTTTTCGAGGATTTTAAGTTTTAAACATTGCATATTTTCACGATAAATAATATTCTAATGATAACGAATCAAGTTTGCACAGTAAAATTTAAAATGAAAAACACGTTGAATAATTCGCAACTTAAAGCGGACATCATATATAGTGATAGTAATTTATTTGCAACATAAATATCAATATTAAGCACATTATTTAATATTACGAATTATTTTTTATATACTAGTATTTTTTTAATATTTTATTATATCTTTCAAAAAATACTAAACTCAAACACTATCACTATTTACATGTAAATTAAAGTTAAGCATATGACACTTATTTAAATAATGTTTGTATTGTTTAAATATATTGGCCAATTTTTCATACATAAAATTATAAATACGTAAGAATATAGTAATTACAGGTAAAACATTTGAAAAAAATATAACATATAACTTAGCCAAGAAATGAATTATAAATCTTTATTTCAAAGAGTGAGAGAACTAATTTTTTAATTTGAATTAAATTTAACTAACGTTAATTTGAAATTTAAAAAATTCAAAATTTTTATTGTTAAATCTTATTTATTTATCTAAAGAGACATATATTACATGTCTGGAGAAATTAATTAAATAATGAGAACGATTCATCTTGTCGGTGTTTAAAGGAAAAACGTTATTTCAGATAGAGTTTCAATAAAGTGATCAATGTACAGAATTAAATGGCTTAGTATTAGAATAGGTACACATGACATTAAACTGCAGAACAGATTTGACTACAGTCTAACCGTGGTCAACATTCCACTGACGTATTTCTTTGTTTCAATGTTTCGGCCAAAGAAAACGCGTACATTCGTTCACCAAGTTCAAAATAAATGTATATACCCATGCACACATGTTTCCGGTTCTTAGTATATTTGCAACAGTTGCAACTCAGTGTTCCGCCTTCATTCACGGGAAAACCACTAACTCCGAGTGTGCCAGAGCCGATTCGCAGTGTTGTCTTACTGAAAGCGACGAACGTGCAATTATTTTTGTCCAAAACGTTTGATTTAATTGCGCGAGTGGAGAACCACAGTCCTCGAGTATAACGTCACACGAAAACACGCTGCCAGATCTCGACTCTTGCCTAATTGCTCGTCGAAACATCTATTAATTATATGGTAGAATCTTTCTCGCGCATTTCGTTACGACAGATACAACGGATATAGCACAATGAGCAAAAATATTACTTTACAACAATAATCTTTATTTCGAAGTGACAAATCCATGAGCAAAATATGTTTTAAACGTTTCATGTTGACTTGTGTGCGCTAGAGGATATTACAACTATATTGTATTGAAACAAGTGAAAAGATAATTAGAAAACCCAAAGTTTATTTAACGTTCGCTAATTATAAGCATATCGCAAATTTTACAGAAATTTACAACGTTTTCATCTAAAATAAGCCGTTTTTCTTCAATTTTTATTTTGACACAATAATTGTAAAAAATGACGTAATAATTTAAACCTATTGAAGAAATTACATTGAAAAGTAATCAATTTTTTTCACACTTGTTAATATTTGTAATATTCACAGAATAAACAATTTAACTGGCTTCTTATGGATGAATCTGTATGTGTATATAATATAAGATTCAACATTTAATAGACATGGTATTGTTAAATTATTAGTTAGTTCAACAGAAAAATGCTAAAAGTCCAAAATTGTAACAAGTGAAAAGTATTCTATTTGTTAAATAATTTTAAAAATTACATGAATTTTAATACTGTTCAACAATTTCATCTACTCTATTAACAATTTTATAGGAACAACAGATAAAAATAAAATTAAAAAAATGTTAAAATAATTAAAATAAATATTTTATCAACATTTTAAATCCGAATTAAATTAATTTTTGGTTACATTAGCTTTTTAATAATACAGTAATACCACTTTTTTAAATAAATTTATTTGAACGCAAATGTTTCCTAGTTTGTACTATTTGTAATTGAAAATCTTATTTCTTCTATTTTTTCAAGTATCTACTTTCGAAAACTATTTATACCTATAGATAAATAAATGAACTATTTTTAATTTTTCAATTTTAGTTTAATCCTATTCTTAATATGATTTAAATGTTTTAAAACTAGGACAAAATTTATAATATGGCAAAATTAGTCAAGAATATAATAAAATTTACGTATTTACTCATGCCAAAATCCAAATACTTTTCATAATCTACTCTCTCTCTCTCTGTGTGTATGTTAAGTTCTTCATACAATAGCCTAAATACATTAATATGTGGTTATATTTATTTCTTGAATATTTTTAATTTGGTAACGGCTTGTTTGTGTTTTGTGATTGAGTATTTTCATAAAATAAAAAATATACTTTATTAAGAAATAAAGTATTACTCATTTTAAATAGTTAATTAATTTAAAAAGCCATACGTAAAAAACAAGGAAATTAAATAAAATTTAACAATCTTCTTTACTTAACTTTGCGCAGATTCTTTAAAATTATTATCAAGAATGATAGCATTTTATGAATTATTCAACTTTTAAATCATTGTTTAAGCATTAAATTTACTTAAATCTGATTGTTTTTTGTTATTTTTTTTAATCTAGACAATGAAAATAATATTCAACAACAATCGTATCCATCATTTTTTGATCCTATATAGTCTCATTTTAAATGTCTAGCTTAAAAAACCTACTTTCAAATACTAATAAACAGTAGTTCAAATGATTCTGACGAAAAGTACGTACGTGTTTTCGATTGAAATTTGTATGCAAAACTGTAAATTCAAACATTAAAATTTGAAATAATATTTTTAAAGATAAATAGAAAGAAGCTACAACTTTATCTTTCTTCCAAGTGTAAAGCGTAAATACTATGAATAATTAGGAAAGTCTGTAAGAGTATAATTCTACCATTCATTAGATTAAAGTTTTCATGTGATCAGAAGTTTTATTTTTAATTTAAGTTTATTATTTTATTTTATTTTTATTATTATTATATTTTATTTTATTGTATATCATTATTATATTTTATTTCATTTTATATCATTATTATATTTTATTTTAATTTATTTTCAAGTCACTATTTTAAATTTTCGAATTTCCTATTCTCTACGTAAAAGGCCGAAAAATGGACAACAATTTGTTAGTAAGAACCACAAGATCTTGGGAAGGGAAAGAACGAGTTGCGTGAGGATCGACAAAGATCATGCACGCAGAACCCTCTGGGGGATCTGCGGGCGCACTTTTTACCTCCCAGAGGTAGAGCGTATGCGGCACGTGAGGGCTCCTCGGCCGGCGTTCTGCGTGTCGACGGTAATGCAGTATTCCTCGCCGTGGGCGAGTGTGCGGTGCACGCCATCTTTGATTTTGCAGGCGTCAGCTTTACCCGTCGATACGCTTTGCACGCTCACAGGACTGCCGGACACTTCCTTGCCGTCGTACTTTACGTTGACTTTATACCGGCCGCAATCATCCGGCAAATACGTCGCTTTGTACTTGCTGTCACCGAGGTTCTGAATTCCGACTTTGCGCGGTGTCTGATCTGGGCCCTGCACATTTATCATTTGCGTTCGTGCTTTATTGCTTTGGTTATCCTCGGGGGTTTTGAGGATACGAAGCCTTCGGAACTTTCTTAGAAATTAGCTCTAGATAAGCGTTAGTGTGAAATATTATGACTCAAAATACTAAGCCTTATTTTCGACAAAATTATGAAATTATCCTTGTAAACTGATATTCATACCTTTTTAAAGTTTAACGTACTTGTTTAACTATAATTCATATAATTCTATAATTAAAACTATAATGATCATATATTTATTTGGAACTTATAATTTTCACGTTGAAATATGAAATAATAAAAAATCAACTTGTTCAAAGTAAGAGCATTAAGAACGGGAAAAGTGATATCTTGCATTGGAATAACATTAACAAAATTTCTTCACAAAATACTACAATAAATGTATTTAAAATAGAATTCATCATAATTTATCATATTAGCAATGATGCAATTAATATTTATCAATTTATGAAAATTGAAAAACGGAATATAAATATAATGTGTCATTAAAAGAACTAGTATAATAAATATTTCTTATATTTCTTTAAACTTTCTCGAATTATTTAGATACATAAATAACTATGTATCAAAAGTTAAAATTCAAAAATAGTAATAACTCTCAAGTTTTGTATCTTTAAAAATAATTGAAAACAATTCTACATACTTTCGATTCATTATAAGATTAAGATGTCGTTTGTAAATCTTTTATTCGCGATCAATTTATATCGTAGGTCAAATCGAACTTGTACTTACCAAGACTTGCACTTCTAGGTCACCAAACCCAGCCTTCGACGTGTCTACGACAAAATCGGCGGGAAACGAAGCGGTGGTCACAGGTGACACACCAGGGCCGGACAATACAACTTTATTTGGGTCACAAGTTGGTTCAACCTTGACCTTGAAAGGACTGCCCTGAACGGGTTGACCGCCATAGTTCACGTCAATCTGAACGTTGCTACCGGCCTGCGAAGGCTTGTACGTTACTTCGTGTATCCCATCACGTATGCGCTTTATTTCGGGTTTGGAGATGTTGCCTCTATCAGTTTTTACTTTCACATCGAGCATTGCATTAGAAGTTTTAGTGGAGTCGACGGTGAAAGTTGCGGGCACACCCTCACGCACCATCTGTGGTTCAAGACCTGGTCCATAAGCCCTCACGTTGCTTGAATCCTTCTATAACATCGAATAAGTGATTGTTACTTATTGTAATATGACTATTAATTAAATTAAACTTATGTTTAAAATGAATCTATTGAAAGTTAATTTGGTCTTAAATGTATACAATCCTTACTGGATTTTCTGCTGGAACTCTGAAAGGTGAACCCGGAATATGTTTGTCGGCAAATTTGATACTGATATCGTAATCACCGGGTTCGGTTGGCAGATACTCTACGCTGCATGATCCATCGCAATTGTCCTTACAGGACACGACAGCTTCGCTAGGTCCTTCGATAGCCAATCCAAGACCGCCCGTTCCAGCCTCTGTAATTTTTCAGATTTTATTTATGCTGGTGGTTTTTCAAGTCACAAATTCAGAGTTTTAATTCTTAAGAAAAAATATTAAATGAAGAATTTTAATTATAGTTAAAGTAATACATTTGTTTAGAGGGCCCGTAATACGGGAAGTCATTAATTAATAAAGAATTAATTAAAAAAAATCATTGTATAAAATATGTTCTTTTTCGTACATTCAGAATATTATTCTGTAATTGTAGCTTTTCAAGTAATTTTCTGTTAATAAGCGACAGTAATCTATAAAAGAAAATTCTTAAGCAAGTTTCAGCATATACATTAATGCATCTTAATCGAATCGAAATCGAAAAGCAAAGCAGAATTTTCGCAAAATAAATGAAAAAGACGAACCTCTTGTTTCAACGGTGAATTTGTTAGGCTTATTGACGATGCCTTTCTGTAGCCCAGGTCCGTAGGCCCGACACCTGTTCGGATCGCTAACTCGCTTCACGTTCACGTTGAATGGTGAGTCTGGCACAGGTATATTGTCGTAGATAACGTCGATGGTATGTTTGCCTTCCTCGAAGGGCGTGTAGCTCACGCGGTATGTGCCATCCGCTTGGGGTGTTATCACCTTCTCCGTGATACCACCGCTCGGATTATTGATCGAGCAACCGATCCGTTCGCTCTCGCCTTTGGGTTTGCCCACCGCTCGTGTGTCAATCGTGAATTCCGTCGGTTGATAAAGGTTTAGACCTGAAATGTACGCAACACTTACGTTATTCTATGAGTACGCGACAGGATGATGCAACAAATTTAAATCCTTCCCTAATAAAACTGATCGTAAATTAGACTTAACTTGCGCATAATCTAATGATCGAACAAATAAAAATCAAACTAAAATCGTCGATTGTGTGCATCTCGCGAAAGTGGAAAGCAAACTTGTGTTTAACTAAAAAAAGGATGCAAGATACATTGCTACTTTTGTGGAATTGAAAGTAAAAATATGTACTTAGTGGGTCACTCAAGCAGACTCGTTAATCCAATTCCTTTCGTCCATGACATATTTCGTATCAATTTGTTCGTAAAAATGTATTGTACATGCATGGAGACAAATCTGATATATTTACAAATTTATCGTTATGACTGGTTGAAATTAGGATATTAATTCGTGCACTTGAAGATGAATGTATTGTAGACGATTTACGCTAGAAAACTTTTGTGTCGCATGCTTAAATAAAACAACAAAAAAGCAAAACAACAAACATCATAAAAGAAAAAAACAACGTAGGAGATCATCGGTCGCGAAATCTCCGAAACGCAAAATTCTCACTTTTCCATTTTTCTTAATCATGCTGTGATTTAAAAATCCTTCAAAATGCAGAGTAACCAGCAGTAAAGAATAAAAAAAAAAAGAAAAACAAAAAAGTCAGGAATTAGCTTTGGGTTTGAGAAACGAGCGTGATGCAGGATAAAAATCTGCCTCGTTTATAAGATACCCTCGTTCTACGGAATACACAAATCAGTAACGACATAAAAATCACGCGTGTATATGAGTGAGTGCTTGTGTTTTACGTGCGAGCGTGCACTGTGTGCATATATACATGTAGATTTGCAACGCTAAGGTCGTGCGCAATTGCTGACCGTGTGGCTGAATGCCGCGGCCAGTGAGCTTTATCTTGCTGAGGTCGAGGTCGTCGATGATGGCCTGAAAGGGCGAGTCAGGCACGTGCTGCTCGTTGAAGGTGATGTTGATGGCGTAATCGCCAGGTTCGGTGGGCAGGTAAGAGACCGAGCAGGTGCCGTCGCCGTTGTCCCTGCAGTTGATAGCGGCCTCGCAAGGCCCCTCAACCGTGACCCCCAGGCCACCCTGACCGGCGCCTCGTGTGTCGATCACAAATTCTGCGGGCCTGTTCACGAAGCCGCTGCTTAACCCAAGCCCATAAGCCCGCACGAACCTCGGTTCGCTGGTGGGCACACAGGTGATCCGGTGGGGGTATCCGACTACGGGTGTGCTCCCGAAGTTTATGCCGAGCAGGTACTCGCCGAGCTCGGTTGGGGTGAAGTTCACGAGATAGCCCTCGTGGCTAGGCAGTACGTGGACTTTGCAGCGGAGACCCGAAGGAGCTGTTATCGCCACCTGTATGTCCATCGGTCTGCCCGCGTCCTGCGTCAGCACGCGAAACTGCTGGAGACTATTCATGGGTGCGGCTGCGAGCGCCGCCTTCTTTATTGTATTGCCTTCACTCAACTACTCAGTTTAAGCAATTTTTGTTCTTTTTCTTTCTTATATTATGTCTCTATTCCACAAATAAAGTGCTCGTGTGTAGGAGAACGTACAATTTTTTGTTGGTATGGTTTTATATCGAAATGCTGCTGAAGCCTCTGCAGATTGAGTTACAGCAGGTGCGAAATCTGGCAGCTATTGCATAAGTGAGCTCAAGCGATTATTGATAAGGAATAAAAAAAACGAAACACAATATAAGCGATATCGTGTATTTATTCTCCGCCCTTTGGTGGTTCAGTTCGTTTCAATTCGGGGAGATTCGAGAGATCCGAATTCAGCTCGGCTCGAAGACCGTTTCGTACGTATATACAAGTTGTTTCTAGAAAATTTCTCTAGTTACGAGTACATTTAGAAAAACTTTCTTCGTTTTTCATTCGAGAATAAACTCGCGTGCTCGTCACGGATTCTACAGGAATATGTATAAGCCATGCGACTATGTAGCCGACCGAAAGAACTACATTTATATCCAATATTTCGCCATTGTATATTCTTCGAGTTCGCGAAACTTAGCAAATTGTTGACTTTGTTAGATGTGCGTAAGAATAGGAGTCTAAAGAGTCATATCTAGGTGCGAAAATGACGTCTTAAAAGATGCAAGTGAAAGAACAACTATATGGAATACAGATTCTGATGCACTTTGTAGGCTCTTTTAAAATGATAAATGAATATATGTATGTTCATAAAAATTATTAATATATATCACAGATTATGTTATAATAAAATATCAAATATTAAAGTAAAATATAAATAAGTAAAATGAAATATTAAAGTAATTGAATGAAATTTTAATCATTCATATAGATATCTAATAAATATTAATTTTTTATCAAATTAAACTTTCACAAAAGAAAAATTTTTAATTTATAAAAATACAAAGTTAATACACAATTTATTCTTTTAATTCTTATTTTTTAAGCTTTCTACAAAATATGTTATTGCTCAACTATGAAGCTACAGATGTGCATCATTTATCTTACAATTTACTCGTATAATCATCAATTATCTAAGAATATGAGTTTAAAAGCTATGTATTTCATTATTCTAGAATCAGAAAACAGCCTCTTCATTTTCACTTGAATCTATATTCCATAAAGTTAATATTCTTGCTATTAACTTATGAGTTATAAAGTTTGCTGAATGTGAAATCATTTCATTTAATAAAAAATAGGATCCTACTATATTATGCTATTTTTACACGTATAATACGTTTATATAGATTTCATTTTATGAAATACTTTACTCATTATACAATATTCTTACAAAATTTTTCATAAGCTCAAAAGGTACTCTTTTGGTTTTTCTTTTACAATCCTGTTTTAAGAAAACATGAAAAAGACAACTATGGCGAGAAGAAGATACTTACTCGGAGACAAGCCATCAATTTTGATTTTTGAAACGTCGACGTGCGGTTGAACATTGACTTTGAATGGACTCTGAGGTACTTTTAAGCCGCCGTAATTCAAATTGACAGTATATGTGCCTGGGTCGGGTGCGACATAGTCGACCGTGTAAGTGCCGTCTTCGTTATCATTTAACGAAATCGGCAGGTCATGACCTTCGGGAGTCTTCATATCCACTTTAAGCTCACCAGGCCCGGCTTCGCGGCAGTTCACGTTGAAATGAGTAGGAGTGTTAGTCTTAACATTCTTGTCAAGTCCAGGTCCAAAAGCTTGAACCAGTGCGGGATTTAGAGGAGCCTCGACCTTCACCCTATATGGTGATTTTTTTGTGGCAACTCCACCATAGTTTACCTGGAATTACAAACAAAAAATAATGTGATATATTTTTTTATAAAATTTGATATATTTATTCAAAATACATATTTTGAATGCGTATATTACGTACTATGTATAACGACTGAAAGTAATCTTATGCATAATTATAAAAAAGATTATTATTTAAATTAAGTTTAAAATATTTTAGCTTGTAAAATAACAATAAATAAACAGGAAATTGGAAGTTCACACAACAAAAACGATAATAAGCTAAACCTTTTTAAGTCATATTTTCAATTATAGCTTTTTATCGATGAATTATAATTATAACATACCATGACAACATGTTGAGAACCAGAGGTTGGTTTGTAGAGTGCTTGAATCGTCCCATCGCGCTTGTCTTCTAACTTAACTGGCACATCCCTACCGAAAGCATCCTTAATTGCCACTTCTAATGGAGCTTGTCCAGCTTTTCTTACATCAACTGTAAAATTCGTTGGTTTATCGTTAACTACTCCTACTGGCTGTATACCAGGTCCATGAACTTCCACCTGAAAATTTAAAATAATTTACTGTTACTTTCTAGATACAGAAGTAAGATAAAAGTTTGAATCAGTGATTAATGTGGAAGAAAACATAATTTGTGGGCAAACGAAATTAGAAGAAATATAGGAATATGAATACTGAAAGAAAATAGTTGAATATGAATACTTAGAATAATAATAAAAAGCAAAATGTAGAGTAAAATTCGTTAAATTTTTATGGATCTGAGAGCTGTATTTAAGAAATTTGCGAAGGAAAAAATATGAGTTTTATTGGACCGATAAATTGGTAATTGATTCTACGAAAAAATTTATCAAGTTGAGTATTATTTTGGCAGAAAATTATAATTAGATACTGATTTTTGATAAACATTTCAAATAAAATTCATTTTAATATTTCTGTATGAATGTTTAAAAATCTTACACAAATATATGTTATTATTTGAAAATAAAAAACTTAATTTGGAGGATTCAAAATAATTAAGCAGATATTAAAAAGATTGTTTATTTAACATTTCAGTTACCAAAATATAGTCACATTTAAACAAGAATACGAGAGGATTGTTGTACAAATATACATATGAGATATTTAACTTAAATTAAAAAGAGTACTACAAAAAATATAGCCAAACCTTGTCAGGATCGAAATCGCTTTTCGACACGATGTTAGCAATATATGGTGACTTGGGTATGTCCTCATTGTCACATAGTATGTGCACGGCATAAGGTCCAGGTGCGGTTGGTAGGTACGATACGTCAGCAGTACCATCGCCGTTGTCAACGCAGTCGATCTTAGCTTTGGAAGGGCCTTCGATCGAAAAGCCGAGGGCACCTGTTTCGCCGTTCGTGTCGACGGTAAAACGAGCCGGATGGCCGACGATGCCGCCGTGCAGTCCGGGTCCGAAGACGCGTATTGCTGATTCCTTATAGGGGCCGACATTTACTTCGAATGGCGATTTGGGAATTTCCTTACCACCGTATGTCACCATGACCACATGACGACCATCTTTCACGGGGAAATAATGGCACTCGTAGGTTGTCTCATCCACTTTCCTCAAGCTGCAATGTAAATATATATATATACCCACATATGCGTGTGTTTTTATGCTAGACTAGAAAGGGGAACTTCGTAATCTGACGATTGTTTAAAGAAGATGACGGTAATGTAATATTGCGTGGTGCACACCTTTTTCTTTGCTTTACATTAACTAATTGTTTCTGTTTAATTTAAATATATTCGATGTCCAAACTTAAGTATACGTTATTACGTTACGGCTTTTCCATATTTATTTTCCATATTATTGATAAAAAAATTGTATTTATTTAGTACTATTATTTTATAAAAATATTTCTTAAAGGGCATTAAAATTACTACACTATGCATGAATAGTTCTCATTAAAAATATCAATAAGTCGTATTGCTGAGATTATTTATTTAATCAAAGAAATTTGTATATAAAAATAATATATTTTAAGGCACTGCTTTCTAAGTTTACGAATTGGAACGTCTTAATATACAAGTATTTGAATATTAATACACATAGTAAAAATTTCAATATACATTAAATACTTTAAAAATTGTTTCTTTAGTTAAAAATTAATATAAATGTCCGAAATTAATACAATTGAAACTTATTTTAAAATATGAAAAATATTCAAATTTACTAGAACATTATCTGAAAAAATTTTTTAGAATTACACTAATAAATATTTACTTGAATTTTAATTATATTGATTTAACTTATTGTAAGAATTATAATCTTAACTCGGTAGACATGCTTTTACTATTCCATTATGATATATCTTTATTTAAATTGAGTTTTCCTTTCAGTATATTCTGAATGTTTATTTTTTTTATTTACATCATCTAAATTTAAATCCTGTCCCTATCAGAACCGTGCTTCAAATATTGTTGTGACATCATAAAATGGCTATTTATAAAACACAGTCGTGATTTACATGTATAAAATATACGGTAATTATAAAAAAAATCTTAAATTAAACGCATGAGAAAGGAAGTCCAGTGAATTGATCGACAATAATCGCAGGAGACCGATTGATGCAGCGCAGCCGAATCTCGTTTAGTGCATACTTTGCAGGCAGGTTGACGCCACCAGGCGCAATAATCCTGACGTCTGCTTTGCCTTCGCCGGCGTCCTTGGTCGTTATTTTGAAGTCTGCGTCATCCTTGACCCGCACGCCGTTCGCTAGGAGACCGCGGCCGTAGGCTTTGCACTTTTTCGCATCGGAGACCGGAGCTACGCGTACTCCCACTGGATTGTTGGGTATGAGCTTCCCGGCAAAAAATATATTCACCGAATGAAGACCGACCACTGGTGATACGTACTCGCAGCGCCACACATCGGGAGAAGTTTGGCGTAATTTCACTGGCACCGTAGTCCTCGAACCCTGTGAAATTGAATTTTTTTTCTTCATCGTCCTTTCAAACTTGGATGAATGCATCTGTCAGAAACTTTATTCAGAGAAACTAATTTACAACAAGTTTATAAATCTCAATTTTTAATTATAAAATTGAAATTTATATATACATATTATACATAGTCATACAAAAAATTATTATATTATACATAAAATATACATATAATATAATATAATATAATATAATATAATACATATAATATATTATACATAAAATATTAGCATTGTTAATAGTATATATTCTTTTAACTTTTTAGAGATTTAGTTTATTTTTTTTAAATATTAATGTAATATAAAAAAGTAAATTAAATTTTTATAAATATTAAAATAATTATACATATTAATAATAATAATTAATAATTAATAATAATAATGTAGTAATAAAATATATTGATTTAATTATTAATTAAAGTGTATATGAGACATTTAAGCTACATTTTATATGTTAAACGGAATATGATTTGTTTTGGAAAATAATTTCAGTTATACTAAATTTATTTCAAACTTATAAACGTTAATTATAGTGATTTAATATATTAAAGTTTAAATAAAACACTACAGTCAATGTTATAATATTATTATTTTTAAACAAGAGGCAAATTGTAACTTATACTTTGAACTAAGCAATGAAAACTCTTTTCATATTTGTTCAAATTCAGCCTCTTAACGTAATACCTGACAAGAAAAGGGAAAGTCAATATCGCATACTCAATAACAAGCATAAGGTGTGTACCTGAGGATCAAGAACCATGACTTCGGGCACACCTCTTCCGGCATCCTTGGTGAAAATATCGAAAAAGGTAGGTCTATTAACGATAACACCATCGAGTTGGAGACCTGGACCACTTGCTGTAACTTTAGTTGGATCACCGGCGTGACCTTCGACCATGACTGCGTATGGACTTTTCGGGATCTCGCGACCTGCGTATAATACTTTGACCTTGTGTAGGCCTTCGTTCTTTGGAGTATATGACACAGAGTACGTAAGATTTCGATCCTTGTTGAATCTAATATCAACCTATAATTCAACCCCGTTGAATTATAAAAAGCATTATACTTTTATTCTGTTAAAATATTTTCAAAATAGGATGCTACTTAAAATTAAGTTTAATATCAGTGTCGTGTTATGTATTATTAATTATCAAAAAAATAAATTTGTTATCAGTCAGTGTCAAACTTTTATAAGTAAATTTTAAATTTTAATAGCAAAATCCAGTTTTATGTGGATCTTTATTTGGAATACTTTACCTTATCCTGAAAAATCTAATTTTTATTATTATAAATAAAAGATAATTTTCTGCTGTCTATATTTCAAAGTATTTAAGCTTAGAAAATTAAATAAAATAATAAATTAATTAAATCAATACAAATAATAAATGTTACAGTGGTTATAAATTGATATGCACATTGATTAAATATATTGTTGATTAAATAGTATACGAAAACAATTTTTTAATATTTAAAATTTTCATTCAAATTTTAACTATAATATTAATAAAGTTATTTAATTTAAAATATTCGTAAATTTCAATAATAACTAATATTTTTTAATAAAATTAGGTAGACTTTTCTAAATATATCGATATTATATTTTTAATAGAAATAATAATAATAATAGTAATAACAATGATGATGATGATGATAATGATAGTTGTAATATTATTTAATAAGAGCTATAGATCATATTTATTAAGATTAAAATATATAATCAGTTATTTCTTGTTCTATAATATTCCTATTAAATTGTTTTCAATGAGATTTAATTTTAAGAAATCGAAAATTCATCTTGTGCTAAAACGCTATGACAGTTTACACAAGAACGATATTTTATATATAATCCTAATAAGCATATTCCTTGCTAAGCCAATTATTATCGTTGAATTTATTGAATATTTTACGAAATTAAATTCTAAATGAAGGATTATTATAAGATATAAACTACTGAACAAGTATTCAATAATATTATACATTTCGAAAACGGCAAACTAGGTAATTAACGTAATTTACCGGTAATTTAAGACCCTTGGGATCGTCGACAGTAACTTCCACGTTTCCTTTGCCGGCAGAAAATGTCTCAACGGTAAAGTTGGCGGGGGCCTCAATTATCGGACCAATGGGTTCGATTCCAGGACCGTAGGCTCGTACCCTGTAAAATTCTCCGACTCTCTATAAATCGCTTAATTTTCAAGGCTCATGTCGATTATAGGCCACATTTTTTTCACAAAGATATTTTAAACAGTAAAGAAAAAATCAATCGTAAAAATTCATGTGCATCAATTGGTTACAAGCATAAAGAAACTTATAATATTATCGCTTGAGTATTTAACACTTGCATTAATACTATTAGCTTTAGCTTTGCACTGACATGATTTTCAAATCAACAAGTTAGGTATTATTATGAATTTACAACCACAGAGACGTATTATACGTATCAACAGAAGGAAGTGCTACACTACGCCTTTCTCATAGAGATTCTTTATACTCTGACAAATCTACAGCGGTCATATATAAAGCAAATATTGACTCTAATTAAATATGTTAATTACATGAACGTAAATGAATAAAGTAACAACGCGAATGGCGCGTCCAGTGCGCGATATTGGAAGCATGAAGATTGACTGCTCAAAAAGAAAACAGAGCATGACAAACATATTAATACGCTAAGAAAAAATAAAAAAAAATTTAACTAGGCAAACACTAAGGATTACGTATAAACGTTGCGCGTTGGATGACTTACCGCGGTGGTGGCACGCTGCGTTTGAGGCATGAAATAAATTTAGAATTAAATTATTTAACCTTTTTTCGAATCAATTTATATATTGAACATTAATGCTCTAATGCTCTACATTAATTATATTAAAACTCATTTCTCGTAGATTTACGAATAATTTTTATTATGTTAGAGACTGATATGTACGACAGTGTATTTTATATTATGTTTAATTTATTTTTATTGGTGACTGCTAATGTTATTACCTGTTTGGATTTGTCCGCGGGCGAATAGGTGCTCCTGGCTTTAATTTTGCATTGGGATATTGAGAGAGGTACGTCATCATAGACATTTCATCGATATTTGGATTTACCATCTCTTCCGGTTTGATCAACTAAAATCCAATATTAATGGTATTTTAATTCGACAGCTAACAGTTATAAAATAAATATAATGCGTAGAGAATTAGCATTTTATTAAATCTATATTAAAATATATTTATTATTCAAGATATAATATACAATAAGAAGCCAGCTTATATTAAAAAATCTACCAAATATGTTGTTCTTGATTTATTTTGTGGAAGGTACATAATATATATACTCGTACATCTACAAGTTGAACATATTTTATCTGGCATTTTAATATTTTTATAAACTCAATTGTTTTTAAATTTAATCAGTACAAAAATATTTATAAATAATATAAAAATATTAATATAGATTTTTAATAAGGAAATTTGTACATTGCTCATAATTTATCTTATAACTTAGAATTCAGTTTCATTAAATTAATAATCTCATTTTCATATTAGGACTAATCATCAGGTATTTCTTAACTGGAAAATGATATTTGAGATATTAAATACAAAAAATAATTGTAAAATAAGAATATTATAAAACTTTAGAATTTATTATAAATATACAATAAGTTATTATATACATTTATTCTACAATACCCGAATTCTTAAGAAAAGCTCAGGAAATAAAAAAAAGTAATAGAAAAAGGAAATAAGGTATGGCTTCTCCATTACCGAACGAAGGTCCGAATGAAAAAATAAGCAATATAAAAGCAGAATAATATATAAAAGAGGTTTATAAAAATTCACAGTGGAAGAGGTAAGAGAAGAAAAGTTAAGAAACCTGTGGTATATTAAGCCAGTCGTCAGCCAGACCCATGGCTTCAGCCGCATTTTGTGCGGCATCCTTGGGATTCCAGGACTGCCAATCCGGGCAGAGTCCAGGTGCAACGGCGTCAACAAGTGCACCTACAGCGCGCCCATCGTTCCAATCTGATGTGAAATTCGAAAGTGGTAGATCTGGGATCTTTGACTGAATCCAATGCATGAGACGCTGCTTTGGGGTGGCACCCTTGTCGGGTCCATTCATATCGTCACCCTCCCACATCGGCATCGAAATAGAATAGTGAAGAATAAGTGTCCATATTAAGCCGAGGATGAGCTTAAGCTTACAGTCGACGATATCCGAAGAGTCTATAAGTAAAAACTATTTTTTGATCTTTTCTTATCGATAAATCGTATTTATTAGCATCGAACTGTAAATATCATTTTATTTTAATTATATTTCATATTACTAGATTTATAATCTAATAAGGAACTTAAATCATTTACTTTTTCCTTAAAGTAATTATTAAAAGGGTAAATCGGTTGACAAATTTGTTCGCTGTTACAATTTTTTAAAGATTTTTAGAAAACATCTAACCTATTAACTGTGTATATTAAAAACAATTATATTGAACTTTATACCTTCTCTCAAATATTATTTATGAAAAAATGTTAAAAAATGAATGCAAAATGAAATATTTTATCGCAGATTAATTTTTAATCAACGTAAAGAATATATATAAAAAAAGATTCATCACGTGAAATTGCTATATATAAATTGTGTAATACTTATATTGAAATAAAATTTTAAATATTCTGGAAATTGATTTAATATAAATTTTTATAGATATGATATTAATGAAATATTTTTATTTTTACATAGAGTATATCAGCTCAATAATTTTTAGTAAAAAAAGTTTGTCTCATAAAAATGTTGACGATTATAGACAATTATAGTTCTTTGTAAATAACATAATAAAATTTATTATCTCAGCTAAAACTTAACACACAATGAAGTAATTCATTTCAAAATTGACATAATTAACATTTAATAGTTAACAAGTTATATATCAAAAAAATTGCATTTTTTTCAAATAATAATTCCAGTATTTAATTAGCATACGTTCTATTGATAGATAAGTTTTTACAGTTTAACGATTTAATATTTTAGAAGCTAATAATAAAGGAATAATAATAAAATGTTTGATACTATTTTTTTATCTCAGTACTTTTAACGGAGCTACTTTATTCTTAATATCCTAATATATTTAACGGTTATTCGTTAAATTTACATGCATTTTACATGAATACTGTAAATAAAAAATTAGTTTAGAATAATTATATTAAATATTCATTGACGTTAATATCATTTTAAAAATATAATACAATTTCATTTTCTTCCATATAGGTACGTTACAAGAAAAACTAGATTTAAATATTGATGCAAAATGAAAACACGGAACTTCTCAAACTGTTCTTAAATAGTAATCAATTACTTTTAAGTATTAATTTTATTACTTTGATTGCAATCTTGTTTTAAAATAAATTGTTGACATCCTCTGTACGATTATTTTTAGTAGACACAGTAAAAAGAATCTATTTTTTTTTTAATATGACTTTCAAATAAAATGAATTTTCTGGGTCAACTGTAATATTTTATGATACTTGTGAATTCTATTTGTATATCATTTATAATAAAAAAAGACATTTTCTAACGATTTTGACATGAGCTCGTAACATGGATTTTCGAATAAAACATTTATAAATTGTGTATAAATAATACAATGTTAACATGTAAACGTGTTTATACTCTTATAATAAATGATAATGGAACGCCTCTACAATAATATTCATTAAAAGAAAATTGCGTAAGAAGATTGAAAATATAACCCATCGACGAAATTAATCAATGGATAAAATTAATTAAAATCCTTTTTTACAATCACAAAATATTTTATGAAATGCATTTTTTTTAATACAAAAAATATTTTTACTTTTGTATTTCTTCATTAATATTGATATTTTATATTATTCAAATATATGCTCAATGGAGAAATTAATTAAGATATTTGGACATTATATAGGAATTATGAATTTTGTCGAAATGTTTTTGATTTTGCGCATCTTCTTTATATAAATATCTTCAGAGGCTCGCAGCTGTTTTTTCATAATAGTTATGGCAATTTGCATAAGCTGTAAATGCAAATAACGTACTTTTTCATATTATCATAATTTAAACTTGTTTAATAATTTTTTAAATGTTCAATGCTGTTAAGGAAATCGATCAACCTTTAAATATTATTCTGAAAATTTTGAAAATGATTCTGTCATAGTACGACCTAAAAAAAACTTTTTAAACTTTTGCTATAAGTTCTGTAAATTTTTTACAAATTTTTATCTTTAATTGCGCGTACTTATAAGTGAATTACGATGGCGGCAAAAGTAATCCTTTTTAATGCCATTCATGAGGCAATAACGAAAATTTCTTCAAAACCAATGAAAAAGTGCAAATCTTAATTTCGCATTATAAAGTACCTATACTGATTTGTGGTCATAATTGCATCTTTCACATTAGCGAGCTATCGAAAATTGACAGACCGAAAACTTAAATCACTTTAACCGTATTCCTTTTTCATTTATTTACAAAAACTTGGTAGAACTAAGCACAAAAAATAGAAAAGTACGCACGGAATCTCTTCGACTGATAATTTTAGAAACTGTTCGTTCCCACCCGATCATTGTGCAACGCTTATGACATTTTCTCTTGTTTATTTTCAAACAATATAAACTGCTAGACGCGCGACGCTTTCTATATCGAATATTCTCAAATTTCACTTCTTTTCTTTTTTAAAATAAAGAGGGAATGAAATAAAAAATGTAAGCCATCATTTTCTAGACCTGGGCACGCACTGAAAAATAAAATGAGGCTGCTGATGCGTCAAGAACTATTTTTGATTCGTACGTAAATGATGTCGGAAGAATTCGCTTACGTATACAGGAAAATCAAAAGAGTAAAAACGTAAAATGACTCCACCAATCGCACCAGCTCTGTACGTGTAACTTTAGTAAAGCAAGTTAAGAAGTTGCGCGCAACTTGGGCGTTGTCGCGAAACTCATCCGATGCCTTGGAGAATATTCAAATCATGATTCATTCTCTCCGCCGCGATCGCAGACTTTAGGAAAGAAACAAATGAAGAAAGAGGCTGAAAAAATACACGGTCTAGCTAATTCTACATACATAGTGCATTACTTCGTAGCCACTTGAAAATTCCGCAATTATGTACTTCTTGTGCATTCAATATTTTGAATTGTAATTGGTCCGAGATTTACAGGAATTATTAGATAAGATCACAATGCAATAAATATCGAAAAGATGGATGGACCGAATTAGCGGAGACAAAAATTGGATTTAATCTTGATTATATTCTGGTGATTATTGCACTTTATTTATTAACTATCTTACAAAGACATTTACGAGATATCGGGCGAATCATGTACAATATTAAAAATAGAAACGAGAATTGTAGAAACAAATGAACCGATAATGCGACAATTGCAATAAATTCTAATTTAACCTTAGTTTATTTTGAGACACCGCCAACTTTATGCTAATGCTAAATTCACATAATTCCTTTACTTGTATTAAAAAAATTATTAATAAAATTCTTGGTGATATTTCGTTCGCCTCTTCCAAAATACGCGTGTAAAATGATCGTGATTAACCAATCCAGTTTTCCATAATTTGTTTTTACTTTTTAATTGTCAAAGAAATCACAAAAATATGTCAATTAATTTAAGAGAGTAATTAGAGTCAGTAGAATAAATACCTTGAACGAGATATAACTTTACGATTTTTTAATTTTATTTTTAAACTTTTTCTGAAAGAGAAAAAAACTTGTTTTGTAATAGGAATATCAGAAAAAAGTGATGAATATTGCTTCATAATATTTAATTTCATAGCATAAAATTCTGATATTTGAATAATGTATGTGGAAATCGAACATTTACATACGGATGTTGTATTGACTACATATAAATAAGGTACTTCAATGAAAAGAATAATTTAGTTTGCCCTAATCAGTGGTAGCTCTAAAAGAAACTCATTCATTGAACTATAATTTTAATAATGTATAATACGATTGATAATAATAAGATACTTTTAATGCATTACCTTGGAATTTCAAATGTATCAAAGTATTTCTCCAATTGCAGGGATATCATATGTTCTTGTATTTTTTTCTATTTTAGAACAAGTCCAATATTAATACACAAAGTAATAATTTTGAACATTCCCTATCAATTTCCGAGAAAATATATAAATTAAATTTTTTTTATACTTTAATGAATTGATTCTCTATTAATAGATAATGAAACAATTGATATATTACAAACAACTTTTAATTTAATGTACAATTTCGGTAATTCTATAATTTCTGTGAGGATTTAATGTTTTGTTTATAAATATTCTATGCGTTGGAAGATCAAGTGTTCATTTAACATTTATTTATGTATTCTAGAGGCTGTTGTGATTGTACTCTATAATCTGATTCTCTATAATCTGAAAACTCAAGATAACTTAAGAGTTCGATGCACTTGTATAATCAAAGAAGCATATGTTTGTATAATAATAGCGTCCAGTGTCAACTCGACTACACAGGATGAACTGTCACGTGTATCTACAAAAGGTTTCAAGTTGCGAACTTCCCATGCATGCAAATATAATGTAACTTAGGTTACATTTCAATATTACCTTAGATTAAATAATAATTTTTCTCCTAAATTAAAATTAGTACAATACTGGATATATAAAATAATTCCAAATCTCACGTAATGATTACTTCCTTGAAAATTTTTTTCACTAATGTACCAATTTATTTTAAATATAATTAGATAAAAGAATTAATTAATCCTTAATTAAATTATAAAACAATGAAAAAAGGATGAATGTTACTTCATTATATTATTATAAAAATTTATAATTATTAGCTAGCTAATTATTGTTAATAAAATTTATACTAGAAGTGACATTATTTATAAACATAAAATTAAATACAATTGACTATTTTCAAGTAAATTAATTGGAAAAATATATTGAATTGATAATGTTAGAATTGAAGTTTCACAAGCAAAAAGAAAGCTTTATTATAATAAGAGTGCATTGTAAATTAATATTTGTTTGACATAAAATCTTTAACAATAAAAAAAAAGAAATCAAACTCGGACGACACTTAAGATTCTCGAAAATATTACTAAAAACTTGCTCTTAATAAATAAATCTTATGGTACTAAATAAAAGAAATTCTACAGCAATTTAATAATAAAATGATCTAAATAAAAAATAGGATTAAAAAGAAAAAGAAATGTGAAGATATCGATTTGAAGTTGTCTCTATTTACAAAAGTAAAAACAATTTGAAAAATATATTGAATCCACGTTAGTGCGGAAATCGTACGATTTCTTCGAAGCAAAATATTTGCGAGAACATATAGCAGAGAGGGAACAGTAGCCGTCGTACTGTTGTCTTACCTAACGCGGCGTTAACGGGGTCATGAAATGAAGATAAAAACACGCTCGCACTAATAACATCTCCGCAAAATTATTTTTCCAAGTACGGGGAGTGAAATTATACAGGTTTTGCAGCGTCTATACTATTTACCACTGTCTATGCACAATTTTAGGCTTTCTCTTGTAATACATTGTATTTCCGTTATTTCCGACTATTGAATTAACTTTTATCAAAGCAAATCTTGTTTGAATCGTTTGACAAACTTGATCTTCATAATAATGGAACAAGATTTCTGTAAACAAGTGTATAGAATGCAAGTAATATGATTTAATTGATTAAAAATTAACTTTGAACTTTTTCAGTTAGAATATAGAGCTAATCAATTTTTTAAAGTAGTATTTACAAACTTCTGTACAAATTACGCGCAAACGGTCAACTTGACATGCTATTATTATAATTGCTATATTATATTATTTTTCTTAAGAATTAAATAAAGCTATTTATTGTACATTAAACTTTTCTTAAAATAATTTATTCTTAATTATTAAAAAACAGATAGTTATGGAATAAATGTTCTAAACGACGAAATATATTTGATCAAGTGTACTTCAAATTACTAAGAATTCGTTTTCTAATATAGACCAACGTATTTTACGAGTTTTTGAAATTAAAATGTATTTCTCAAGTCTCATAATAACTTGATATTATTTAGAGTGTAGGAAAATATTTTATTAGAAATTCTTATGTAATTGCTATTACTCTACTATTAAAAAAGTCTGTTAATATGAAATATATTTTCAATTGTAAAAAACAGTTTTATAAAACAACGTATTTTCTTCAGACTTACATACTCACAGCCGTTGCAGAAATAAACCGGCCAAAATAAAACAGAGTGAGAATGCTTTTTAAAAATAACTGCAAAAATGTCCATATGAAAAAATGTGATTCTTTGAATTGCAAAGTTTAAAACAGCTATAAATGAAAAACTAAGGAATTTAAAATGATTCATCAGAAATATAAAACAAAAAATATTCCTTCGATAAATCCATGATTAATTTCAAAAATTATGATACATGAAATATTTTTAAATAAAGGACATTCATACACTTTTATCATTAACTTTTAGCATATTAATAGTTAATCTGTTTTGCATATTTTTACGAGTGGCATAAATCGCTATTACACTCATTTTTATAAGCATGAAAATGAATTCTGTAAACTTACGTCCTCTCACGTAGTGTGTGAAAATAACGTCCGTGTTAAACTACGCGATTTAGTTTCGTTCGGACTTTTCCATGAAAGCAAAGATCGATTTAATAAGTCAAAGAAGCAAAAGGTGCCACGGCACTCGAGAAATACATCCAACGCATCACACTTTTCCAATGACAAGAAGAAAAAAATGAACGAACAAAAGTCTCACGCGCAAAACTAAACACAGCCTCAACAATATGACGAAGCGTCTTCTTATGTCACGAAACAGCATTCCCTGACAGCCGATAACAAACAACATAATGCTTTATGGAGAGAAATTGGTGGTGCGAGGCGAAGGAAAACGAAAAGGAAAAAAGAATCATTCCCGCAACCGAGGCAGTTCGACCTCGATGACGGCATTGGAGTTGTGCGCGATCTCAGCGTTCGCCGACGTCGTGGAGCCTCGTGTGCTCGACGCGAGCTTAGACGATGACGTCACCGATCATCCAGCTGATTTTCTCAGCATGCTTTCAATCCGTATACCATCTTTTGGGAGAAGTTACACAGAGTTAAATTATACTCTTAGCAAACTAGCTAAGTAGCGGAGTAGCAAATGAGTGCTCGAGAACTTTTCAGACATCCATCGTAAATATTTTCATTTATGTTATTCCTAAGAAATCTTTCCGTGTGTAGTATTGCAGCGCTAATAATCGTGCTACGATTCAATGCTAAGTAAGAGCTAATTTACTTCTAGATTAGCATAACGTAGCTTTAGTCGAGGAATACATATTTAAAAAGTGTAGTTGCTTAACAAATGAAATATTCAAATAATGAATATTTTATTTATTCTGCTAGTTGGAATTTTTTTTAAACGCGATGAACAATTACATTTTATTTCTTACAACAGAAATAGTTTTCTCAGTTTTATATAAATAATTTCTTGTTTTACGTAATCTTTATAATTATTTTCCGTAATAGTTTTTTCACTAAAACACGAACGAGTTAAAATTTTGAAATGAAATATTAAACACTTGAAAATTAAAGTTATTGATAGCATTCTATATTGATGTTGTTTTTTCAAAGTAAAGCTTAATTTATGTAGAGCATACATTTAAGTTGTAGTTTAAAATGTGAACAAAGCTAATCTTATAGATGTGACAAATAAAAATATTTTACCTAATTAAGATTTTAATCAACAAGCAGATTTTGAAGTCCAAATTAACAGATTGATATTTCGATATAAAGTCGATTGCTTGCAATTTTATAGTTCATTTCATTCATATTAATAAAAATACAATTAAAAATAAATTGATAAAACTATTTTAAAATATTATTTTATTAATAAGTTTGCATTGTTAAAAAAATTAGCCTTGTTTATTTTTTTTTTTTTTTAAGTAAACGTTATTTTAAATTATTCTTTATGTCAGAAATTATTCTTTAATGTTTTCTGATTGTAATTTTCAATAAATTTTCTTCTAACATATATTGCGTGAAATGTCAATTCTTAAAACTAAATTTGCAAAATAATTGTAAAATATTGTTAATTATAATAGTAGATTTTTCAAAATAATTATTTCCCCTTTAAATTTGTATTTACAATTCATTGAAAGGATTTCATTTTTACATATTAATTAAGTAATTAAGAATGCTAGATGTTGAAAAATTTCGTGATTGACTAAACTGATTTGAAACTTTCAGTAGGCGTATAATAACTGCTACGATACCAAAGTGGCCTATAAATGCATCTAATATAATGTTAAAATTTATAACAATTTTATTGTTGTAACAGTAAAAATATGATATTTCGATCTTATCGATCATCAATGTTCATTAATAATGGTCACACACGAGCTCTAATGAAGAATACAATAGAGTGATCATTTTTTCCGAGAGTTAGGATCCGCGATCAAAGTATCGGAGATCCAACCGAACGATCTTCTTCGAGAATAGTACAAGCAACTTGAAGTTAAAGATGTCAATGGACCGATAGGTACGAAGAATGAAGTGGCTTTGACATTGCCAAAAATCGAGAGCAGAAGAGCTCAGGAATGGATAGTTTAAAAATACGCGGGTAACTTTGTCAACAAGTGGCTATTCGTAGAGAGAGAGAGAGAGAGAGAGAGAGAGAGAGAGAGAGAGAGAGAAGCACGTGCACGCACCGATCGACGGCAGCGCACGCGTCCTGAAGCTTCGCGACTCACCGAGACCTACGCTCTCCTTCAGATTCCTGGGCTAAGCAAGTTAATGTTAGTGGCCGTGGCGGTCGCTGCACTTTCACCGCGCGCATTTAGTCTTTTAAGGGAAGGAAAAGGTTCGCGTAGTCGTTCCGGGTCAAATAATTGATCTACGCTCTTCTATATAGGGCATCACGCGTGCTCTCTCGTCTTGATTATTAGAGTTCAAGAATGTTCCTTGGAAAAATACGATCAAGTTACGCGAGCAATGCAATCGACTGCCGTACGAAAAGCCTGTAATTAGAAAACATGGAACCCCATTGGTAAGTGCGACTGGTCTGTGCCGACTCTAGTTCCGCACTGTAGGTGAAGCTTTCCAGTTTTCCAGAAATTTTCTCGGTCCCGCTCTTTTCAAGCTTACCGTATCATTCAACATGCGCATGTTAAATAAATTAATAGTGATCGAAAACCAAGAGAGGCAATTTTCCAATTAACTGAACTTGAGAATTATCACCTGCGTAACACTTCGGTATTAATACATTTACGATATAATAATTTTCGAACAAACTAGCAATATTGTATTTAATATCTTCGAGCTGGCTCCATTCTTTTTTCAATTCGAACATAACATTTTTGCTATAAAATGCACCTATCTACCGCTCAATTAACGAACATCCACTAATGCACACTAAAGTAACACGTAGAAGGCACACACACATTATAAAAACGTAACTTATTTCCTGTTTTATCATGAGTTCAGGGGGGCATACATAATTTTCACGATGTTGAAATTTACTTGGCCACACCACTTATTCATTGTGTTAAAATGCTTTATTTTAGAAAATTCCTAAGTGCAAAATGCAATTCCAAAGAGCAATCGTAATGAATCACAATTTGCTCAGTGGTAAGTAATTTAATCGCATGCTCGGAAAATTATAGACTCATTTTTTAATTATAGGACGGAGAGCTAGGGCCTTGTTTTTACGTATGTCCCAGGATCCGTCGGTGTGTATTGTGCGTGCAGGCCTCAACCGTGACTATTGTTTACATGCCCACGACCTCAAAGTACGACGCGAGTGAATTTGCGAAATTAATCGAGTGGGGGCTTCTCACCACTTGCGGGCCGAACTTCCCCTCGCGAAGGTCGTATTATCGTGGCGATCACCGCTAGCTCAGAGGGAGAAAAATATGCGCGAAGGGCGGGTAGTGATTCAACGGTCCGCGCGCAACACGTGGATGCGAAGTGGAAGGGAGAGGAACTAGATAAGGCGAAACAGACTTACCGATATTGACAATGCGTATGCCCTGGTTCTCGAGGAACTTAAGCGCCACCGAGACGTTCTCGAGCTTCTGCGATCTGAAGGTCGGGCGCTTGTTGTGCTTGGGCAATCTCTTCTGCGCGAGCACCTCGATCAAGTTGACGAGCTTGAGTCCGTCCGACAGGTCGCTTTCGAGGTCGCCGATGTGGTTGTTGGCGCACTTGAGGTGCTCGTTTGCCCAACGCGTAAACGTATTCTGCTGGATCCTCTTCCACTCGGCGTCCTCGGCCAGCTCTCGCTCAACCATCTCGTTCTCCTCCTCGGCTTGCGAGTTCTCGCACTTGACTGATTTATCATTCTCATTCATTTTATCGGCTGCGCAGGTATCGCCCTGTCTTCTCCGAGGTCTGTCGCTAGGATGCTATGGTGGGGTGGCGCACAATCGGCGCGCGCACTAACGTTCCTGTCCTTCCCTCCTGCGCGGTGCTCCCGCGCTTTTCCGAATCCAAAATGCCGCAGGATATGCGGTCTTGCACGTCGGGATCGCTTCCCTGCAGGCGTTCCGATATCTATACAGAGACGGGAAAATGCACTTTTGGCGTTATACGACTGGGATCGTGCAACGCTTCAATTATTGCAGGATTATCGATCGGCAACTGCGATTTCGTCTTATCCTTAACATTGACTTCTCTTTTATCTTTATCTTATCGCGGTATAAGCGAAATGTCGGGTTCACATAATTTGAATAACTTCGAATGAATTATGAATTTTGCTTATGAATAAAATTGTTACCATTGTGTGTATTCTTTAAACTATTAATGTGCATTGACTTTGTTAGAATTTCGTAGTAAATCGGTATTGATTGTATGTCGTATTTTACAGGTAATAGTGGGACAGTGCACATCATATAAAGGTAACTTTATAAATAACTAAATATTGCAATAGGTTTTAATCAGTAAATTCGTATTTGAAATATGACCTTTAAAGTGATCTCGGTAAAGAAAATCTAATCAATTTATAATTATTTTGATATATTAATAATAACTGATAATAACGATAATTTCCTCAAAAACTTAAAAACTTGCCTATTATTGTACAAAATAATAGTGTCAACAATTTTATAATAATTAATATATATCATAAAAAATGTAGTAAAGTAAAACGTATGGAGACAACTTTCTACATTATATCATCATATAAAAATATCAGACAATTCATAGTATAATTAAATTACTGAACAATATTTAAAAAAGGATTGTAATATTCTAAACTTGCATAGCATTAGGATAAACATCACTCGATGATATTTCGAAAGCAATTAGCTTCAAGTAATACTAAATCCATGAATTATTATCAACTTGTTAGTTTCATAAAAATGAATTTTCAATAATTACAAATAAAAAATAGAATTACATTGATATTTCAGTTATAATATATATATATATATAATCCAAGTAACTATTTTTCGTAAAAATTTTACGGTTAAATAAGAAATAAATATGTTTATGTTATGATTATAAATAATTATTTTAAAATATGTTTCTCATAAAAGTTTTTAATTCATAAAGTAAAAATCATCTAGATCTTAAAAATGATCGAATTTGTTTCAATCTAAAGAGTTTTTTTCTTTTATATGGTACTAATTAAACTTCCTGATATATTTCATTTATTTTTAAATTACATACATTATTATTCTTATTTTATTTAATGACAAATAAAATCCTTGAATTTAATGACATCGGATATTAATGAATTAACCTTGTGGTTTTAACATCTTAAATAATTTTGCATTCCATAAAAAATAGTTCCCCATAATAAGAATAAGCTTTACTTAGACAAATATCATAATTAAGTAATAACATTGTAATGATAGTAAAATAAGGATAATATATCTGAAACGTAGTATCTTAGAAAAATGTCTGTCATTAAATACTTCCGTGTAAATAGTAATCTATAAAATAATTGAATTAAAATATTAAAAAAGTTGGAAACTATAATATAACAAAAAAGGAATAATTAAATCAGTGTTTAGTGCCAAATTAAAGATATAGTATTAAGAGTTGAATATTGAAATCTGACCTAAGGACAAATTATTGAAAGTATTATATCTTAATTAAAAACAATTTATATTTAACATTCGATTTGGTATTTCAAATAACCACAATAGTTCACATAAATTTTGCAAGACATTAAATGGAATCAAATTTGAAATTAATTTTATATTCAAGAAAAAGAATTAAATGTATTCGATTAAAATGTTAACATTAATAAATTCACGTTTAATTTTTGGTAATAAGTCAATTTTTTCTTTTATCTATTTTATTTTATAGATATGCATGTAAAATTTATAATATAGCTTGTCTTTTTATGTTGGAATAGCTCGCAATACAAAAAATTGAGATAATTTTTAAAATTATAAGTTTTATTGCTTTCAATAACTACTGATTATTTAAAAATGGCACGATATAAAATTCTAGATAAAAAATGTAACCTTTAAATCTAAACAGTTATTATCAGTCTACATAGTAGAAAGTTTTAATTAAAACTAGTTTTATATATCTAAAAAGAATCTAACACGAATAAAAATTTTCTTGATAAAATGATATTTTGAAAGTAATGATAATTCTTTTAAATTTTCCTTTCTTATTAATAAAAGAATTAATGAAAACAGATGACTTTATACTCATATTATTTCGTAAAAATTTGATAGATATAAATTTCAAGATATAAAATTTTCAAATTTATATACAACATAAGAATAAAGTAATGAATGTGTTAATTAATAAACAAAGTTCGCCTGCTTGAATTGTAAATTTCATCTTAACGTGTGATAATAAAAGTAACATAAAAAAATATTATTTACTATTGGCATGGTGCCATGTAATATAATTAATTTTTGGATCTAAATAACAATTATTTTCAATGACGAAGAATGAATGTATTATGTTAAAAACTTTTAGGTAATTTTTTATTTTTCTTAAAAATCTACATTTTTTATTTTTCGTCGTTACCTCGTAAATTATAAATGCCTATGTAGTTCACGAACATATCGTCGACATAAATAAAACTAAAGGGGCCATAGAAGTAGGGATACAAATAGTCTGGAACGTGCCGATTCCTTTTTAAAACCCGCGAATCCGTAGAGATTGTTTCATTTACATCGTTTATAGGTCTACTCTAACGGTGAATCACAGTTTGTACAAAAAGGAATTTTCGTTGAAAGGTATCTGTTTGTTGAATTAAATAATATATTACACTGTTACTTTATTTTTAAATAATATTACTTTGTAAAACCTGAAAATTCAGAAAATCTCATTATTTACGGATATTTATGAAAAAAACTTTATTCACATTTTTTATCAAGGAAGAAATGTAAATTTAAACGATTAATTAAAGATAAAAAAATGTTGAACAAAATTTGTTTATAATTAAATCATAAAGTTTAAATTATAAAAATAAATTTTGAAATGATTTACTTTTCGATCAATTAGTCACTGCTAATAGTAATTTTATTGTATTTTAATTCAAATTTGTCTTATTAATTATTATCATGTTTAAAAAAAATTATATCACTATTTTCAGAAAAACTTTATATAAGGTTTAGATTCAATAAAATTCTTAAAGTTCTCGAAATAGAAACTGAATACCATAAATCTTTTGAAATCTCTCTTATAAAATTTAAATCACTCCAATCACAAAATTTAAATTGAATTAAAAAATTCTTATAATTAAACGCACGTTGGGCCAAATTACGAGTATCCGATTATATATCACTTAAAAATCGAATAAAAGAAGCTCTTGTGCATATACCTCAAAAGTACTGGTCAAATATATGGCCACTGAAGAATATACACATCTACGTACATCTATAAAGGTGCAGTCAAAAAGCCGGCGATCTCTCAGTATTTATGTATCAAGAGAGTTACACACGCGCAGAAACACAAAAGAACTCCTAGATAAGCACTAAATGAATGGACGTAAAAATTGCACCACTTTCGCGTAAAATTATTTAACAAACCAACGACAAAATGAGAAACCGAGTTTTGGTTGCCTTGTGCGTTGTAGCGTGCTGTTGGACGCGTCGTTGTCGACTTGTCGCCGATGCGAAGGCGAATGCGACTCTAACTGAAGTTCTCCAAGAATAGTTTGCGATCCCTCGTGTATTTCGCCCTCAAAGAAGCGTCCGTGATGTTGCGAGAGAGAGAGAGAGAGAGAGAGCGAGAACCGATCTATATATATGCAGGCGGGCCTTGCATGCTGCTCGTAACGTACATATGCACGAGCCATCAGGAATTTCGTATATGCCACTCTACGCACCAAAGTACCGGATTTAAAAAAAGTGGAGGAAAAAAAGATAAATAAGAGAGAAAAGGAAAAGACAAAAATAAAGCAAAAGCAGCGGAGAGAGAGAGAGAGAGAGAGAGAGAGAGAGGATGTTCGGATAAGCTGTATTGGGCAGTCTCCTTTGGCCACAGGGAATTTCACAAAATTTGCACGAATGTTCAATGTTCTTCAAGTGGTTGATCGAAGGATTATCAACTATTGTTATAAAGCATTCCGTGGAATGTGTATAACACTGAATACTTTAATGTACCCGTCAGAATATACTTTTTTAATGACTTCTATTTTCACAGATAATTGTTTACCTATAAAAATATAAAGATATACATGTAACTACAAGTTCTTAAAACAGAACAGCATTTTTCACATAAATTCAGAACTATTGATACACTTAATTGATAAACTTAAAATAAATTTTGTGATAATATAAATTGATAAAAAGTTGAAAACAAAGAAAAATTATAAATTTTATAAATTTGGCAATACTCTAGAAGATAATTAGGCTTAGAAAAAGTAAATGATTAAATCATATTTTAAAATGTTGCCTATTAAATTAATAACTATTGAAAAATATTATTCACTTTTAATAAGCAATTTTTCGTCAATTTTCATCGTGCATAATCACATCTTTCAAATAATAAAAATACTAATGGTGTGAATGTATTAAATAGAATAACTTCAATAAAGTAAGACGATTGATACACGTCGATAAAACTTATTTAAGTGTCATAAAATTTCTTAAAAAACTTAATTTTTAGGCATGGTATTGAATTTGAAATTTGTGTTCATTTATATACTATAATTTAAGATGTGGATCAATTGCTCGAACTTTATATTATACTGGCACTTGGCTTTATAAAAATAAATCTTATTATTGGAAAGAAAAGTTCAATTTATATTTAAGAAAAGTATTGTAATTTAGTATTTATTTGAAAAAATAATAAGAATTTAATGTTAACGGGTGATAGAAAAAGATGTAATGCTTTAAAGCTCCATAAGTTTTTTAGTTCGCTGCTTTTGTTACTTGCAACGTTCATAAAAATCAGTGGTTCTTTTCGTAAGTGCAAAATAAAGGGAAAAGGCAGATTTTTCGGAGTTGACCTCCTCAGCGCTTGTCCAAACGCCCATTTTCCGTGAGTAAGAATTTGCTCAGTGGGCCATTCTCCGTGACTATTATTGTTTGCGGACCGCGTCTTCTCTCCTACGCGTTCCGCAGTGCTTTTCCGAGACGCCTTCCGTCTCACTCCAGCCCACGGCGACACTGGGCAAACCCAAGTGAGACACCGGTCAGACTAAAAATTCGAATCGAGTTGCTGAAATAAAGGAAAAACGAGCGAGGCCGGTATCGCGCTCGCTAGCTTTTTAAAGAAATTCTCCACGTAATCCCCGATGACCTGCTGACCCACATCGTTGTCGCGTCAAGGCGCTTTAACCGTACATGCGAGTGAGCTAAAAAATCACAAACCCTATATGGCCGTGCACTGTCAGTCCTGTTCTATCTCCGTCTCGCTCACGCCGACGCGACGTGTTGCCCGCGACATCGGGTCTCGTGGCCCTTGCGAATGTCGAGACGATAGAGAGAAGGCCATATGTGGCCAAAGACTGACCATACTCAGGCAGTTTAACCTCCTGTTTACCCGTTTCTGCATCAGTTGCTGCGGCCGGTCTACGTGGCTCTCTTTAATACCTTGAGGAACTAGAAATGTCCAACCGACCGTTTGTCCGAGTTTTAATGATTTAATTTATAAATCGTTATCATTACACTCATGTCTGGAAAAAAACTTATTATAAATTACCAGAGAAATAAAAATCGTTTTGACTTTACAATAAATTAATTAAATATAAATGATTATTTAGAAACGAGTTTTTATTTTTTCAAGTATAAGACCAAACGGAAGCCTACAGTTACATGAAAGATAATTTCCTGAATTAAAATGTTTAGTTCTTTGACAAAACATTTATTTAAAAAATCACGAAACTTATGTGCAAATAGTAACAATGATTCACGTATGTCAGTTAATGTGAAATCCTTAAGGAATTATTAGTTAAAAAATGAAAGAGGGAAAATGATGATGATACCATTGGTAACGTTATCGTTATTTTTGGTTGCATGATCTATGAATATGACCACAGGAATGATATGCCAGTCTTCTATTATAAAAATAATAAAAAATTGGTTATTTAAATTATTGTGACATTGTTAACTTCACGTTATTGTTCCTTTCACTTTGCCCTTCACTTTGAAATCTGTAAAAGTTTGTTGATATAAATTACAAAAATAACTCATGTTTTTATAATATCCTGCTATTGTCTTTATAATCACTTTTTTATAGATAAGACTGCTTTTTTAGCTGCGTCATCGAGATCGTTGGCGGTCAAAATTTGTAAACCAGATTCAGACAAAATTTTTTTTGCTTGATTCACATTTGTACCTAGAAGAAAATCAAGATTTTTTAACGCATCAACTTAAAAAATGTATAAATTAAAATTTACTAACCTTCTAATCTTACGATAAGTGGTATGGTAAGACCTAGTTTATGAACAGCTGCAATAATTCCTTTAGCAATAGTAGCACAATTAACAATACCTCCAAAAACGTTCACAAGAATTGATTTTACTTTTGGATCTATAATAATAATAACAACAACAAGAAAAACAAAAACAATAATAATAATAGCAATAAAAATAATACATTATTCAATTATATTTTAAAATATAAAATATAAATAGAATAATTCAAACCTTCTGTTAAAATTCTAAATGCTTGGAAGACTTGATCTTCTTTTACGCTACCTCCAACATCTAAAAAATTTGCTGGAATACCTCCATTTAATTTTATTATGTCCATTGTTGCCATAGCAAGTCCAGCTCCATTTACTATTTAACAATACGTATTAAAAAATTTAAGAATTATAAATTACAGGTTCCAGAATCAAGGCTAGTTTAAAAGTTCATTTAAGTTTTACTTTGAATTTAGTAATAAAAACGACAGTTTTGTTTTATATTACTACTAAATATAAAAACATAAAATACCCAAACATCCAATGTTTCCATCCATTCCAATATAGTTCAAATTAAACTTGGAGGCATCAACTTCTCTTGGATCTTTTTCACTAGTATCTTCTAAAGCAAAGATATGTTTTTGCCTGAATTCTGCATTATCATCGAATGATATTTTAGCATCCACAGCAACTACTTCTTCATCTCTTGTTTCAACCAATGGATTTATTTCTACTTGAAGTGCATCAATGTCCACAAATAATTTCCATAAATTTTTTAATTCATAAATTGCTTTTTCATTTATATTTTTCTTATTAAAACCTAAAAAGTCTGCAACTTCTTTTGCAATTTGATCATCAATTCCATAATATATATCCAAAGGTATAGTCTTAATCAATTCTGGATTATTTTTGGCTACACTTTCAATATCCATACCACCAGCTGCTGATGCTATCAAAACTGGTCCATTGTACGTTCTATCCATGAGAATACAAACATATGTCTCTCGTATAATATCAACCGATTCTGCAACCATAATTTTTTGAACTAAAATGCCATCCTTTGAAGTTTGCTTTGTTATTAAGCGATGACCCAACATATTCGTTACATATTCTGCAACTAGTTTTGGACTAGAAAAAACAAACAAAATTTAAAATTTTAATCTTTCTGGATAAGGTACAAATAAATTTTAGTAGTCACTCTTTAGTAATTTGAACTCCACCCTTAAAGCCATTATCAAACCACCCTTTTCCTCTACCTCCAGCTAAAACTTGAGCCTTTATCACATATTCTTTGGCATCTAGAATTATGTAACAGTAAAGCAATATTTTTATTAGTTTTTAATAATACTCCTAGCAATTTGAAACATAAAGTTCCAATTATTAATAATGTATTATTGTAACTTAAGAAATTATTATACTAATTTTTGTAAAATAATTAACTAATGGTACAGTATAAAACGTACGTAATGATTTTAAAGCCGATACAGTTTTTTTTGTGTCATCTACAATTGCAAAGTTTTGTACTGAAACGCCGGAATCACGTAATAATTCTTTACTTTGATACTCCAATAAATTCAATCTTCGTACAGGGATAACTTCTAATTGTGACAGGTTTTTTAAAATTCCTATAAAATTTAGAGATTTGCGGATTAAAAAACTAGACATAATTGTAACCTTTGATGGGCACGTTCACAAGGGCTCTTGAAAATCTTTATCAGTGGCTGCGTTGATTAACATAAAAACTAACTTCTAAAAATGTATTTGCGATTGTGTATCAACAGATTAAGTTAGTAAGTTGCAATATAACAGAATGAAATAATGAAAAACTAACCACTTTACTATATCGCCGGTTAATAAAATGTTTAAAAGATAACGTAAGTCGAAACGTCGATTTAGTATTATACCAGCCTGACTTGAACATATTTTTACACGTACAAACTGTTGGCAAAACAGCAAAGAAATAATATTCTTTTTACGCATGCGTGTCATATAACTGTTGCAAACATGAAAACGTAAAATTATATGTAGTATAAGAATATGTAAATAACGAATTAAAGAATCAGCAACGATATAAATTAATTTTCAAATTTTATTTGTTTTCTGTGCTGCACTACATTATTAAGATATCATAAATAACAATGGTACAAAAAGAAGGTAGCGACGTAGAACAAGATGTTCATATGTCAGAAGTAAAAGTTTATTCTTTAGAAAGTGAGTTTAACACTAGGACTGTTCTCTAACCTTTAATTTTAATCTTCCCCATATGTTTTATGATTTAATAATAAACATTGCATTTTTATTTAAATATTCAGAATTAATTACTTATTCTTAATATATTTATTTATTGTACTTCGACTGCAATTTTAGTATTAAAAATCATCAGAGAAGCTCAACAACAGCATGGTTTAAGACATGGTGATTATCAAAGGTACAGAGGCTATTGTTCTCGAAGGTTACGACGTCTTCGTAAGGTTCTTAAAGTTCCCCAAGGTGATAGACGTCATTTTAAACGCCGAGACATAATTGCGTCAATGGTTAGCGATGATAAATTTTTACAAATTCCATTAACTATGGCTGAACGGGCTTGGAGCTATGCTATGCAATTACGTCAAGAATCTAATACTGAACCTCGAAAAAAATTTCATTTGATTTCAAGACTAAGAAAAGCAGGAAGTCATGCAATAGAATTACAGCAGCTTATAGAAGTATGATTAATTATAAATTATTTTTAAAAATTTATTTTCAGTACAATTATTAGTTATAATTTGTAACTAAGTTTTTTTTCTCATCAACAGATTTAAAAATTAATATTTCTATAATTTTCAATTTTTTAGAATAACTATTTTAATTCTTAAAATAATTTACCAAGTCATAGTATCTTCAATTTAGAACATTAATATTAAAATTGAATATATATAACAATTAAACTTTTTTTAAAGAATCATTTTACTTTAATGCCTTAATATTTTTATTAAATTGGTGTTTTATCATGATAAAAACAATAGTACACAATTTTATAAAATTTGTTTAAAATTTTTTATACTTGCTTGAAGAAAATAAAATAACTCTTTTAAAAGAAAATAATTGCTACTATAAATAATTTTTACACAAAATTCCATTAAAATGAAAACTGAATAGGTTCATAACATACTAAAATTGTAAATATCTTTGGTATTAAATTTCTACAATAATTCAGCACATAGTTAATATAAGTAGCTAATTTCATAAATAATTTAATTAATATTTAATAAAAGCATATTTTTAAATTTTGTATTGTATTTTGATATTGTATTGTATCTTGAACTTTGCAGAACATTGATTGTGATCCACGAACAAAATTAGAAGCTCAAGCATATGTTGCATATATTCAAGGTTCTATAAATTTTGAATTACAATCTTGGGCACCAGCAATCGAAAATTTTAAGAAAGCTCAAGTTGTTTATGAAAATCTTGCAAAAGCATTACCTGAGTCTGAACAGATTATTTATAGAGCACGCGTTGAAGAATTAGGACCAAATATACGATATTGCGCATATAATATAGGTGACACTACTGCAATAGATGATCTTATACAAATGCGAGGTAAATTAAGTGGTGATTTATTAAGTAACTTAGATTTATTAATAACACAAACTCGTGAAAAACAAACTAGTACTAAAGAAATATCTTGGCGTGGAAAATCTTGTGGAGTAGTTCCACCTAAAGCTGCAGCACTATTAATGGCAGATTCTAGATTGAATAGTACACTAGATAAAACTAGTGGAAATGAAGCTAAAATTGAAATTCTAGAAGCACATTTAATAGATTGTAAAGATGCTATTGCTGCTGTTCGTGAAGTATTCAAAAACGATTTAAAGATCAAAGATGGTGATAAAGCCCCTCAGCATTTACTTTCTTATTTACAGTACATCAGACTTTCTCGAACATTAGAAAGAAATTTAATATTAGTAAAAATTGCTGAGAAATCTGAAAAAGTTAAATCTCAAGATATTGTACGATTATATGAAGCTGCACTTCATAATCTTGTTGAAATATCCCAATTACAAAGTGATGAAAGTTTTTTACAAGAGCATGATGCTAAGACAAAAAGTTATAGAGCATTCCGCTGTTTCTACATGGCTAAATCTTTAGCCAATCTTCATCGTTGGCGTGAAGCAATGGCACTATATCAAAGATCATTGCAACATGTCAAAGATGCAATGGAACATAAAGTCCTTTTACCAACTAGTTTAAAAAATGATTTAGTCAAGTTAGAATCATTAATTGAAGGTGCACAATGTGCAGCTCATGCACATAGTGTTTTAGAAGAAGGTCTAGAAGAAGATGTAAGTATTCAAAAACAAGTAAAAAGTAAGAAAATGCTTTCAGAACGATTACATGAATATGTAGAGGATCCATCATTATTGACCAAACAACCAAATATTTGTAAACTACCACCTCCAATGCAAAGCATTCCATGTAAGCCACTATTTTTTGATTTAGCTTTTAACATGATTGAATTTCCTGATTTATCAGACAAATTACAAGAACAAGACAAAAAAAGTGAAAAAAGCGGTCTTGCTGGATTAGTTAAAGGACTTTGGGGATGGAGTAATAAGTAAATTTTTGTTGCTTTTATTTACACTAAATACATTTTCATTACAAATGAAATATATATTATTGTTTCTTACATTTTAATACATTGTATTGACATTGTTATTATAATAAAATTTTCGATTTAAACAACCATACTAAGTGTAGGCACTTATTGAGTCCTTCATTAATTGTTTGAAAACGAAAATATCCTTGTAAGTTAATTCAATAAAAAGATGTCGATTATAAATTTTTTGCTATTACATCCTTATTACGTACTGGCGATCTGCGGTAAAGGGCGCTTGCGCCTGCTCTTCAATTCGCGATAAATTTAAACAGAATTTGTAGATTTGTATAATCTTCCGTTAAGGAAACTTGCGACTTTCTTTCTTCTAGTTCTCTTCGTGTTCTTCGATATTGGTTGATGTTATGTTCATTATACGAGCGAATAATACCAATCGTCGAGAGCATTAAATAAGAACAAAAATTTAAGCATGAAATTATAATTTAATTTAAATAATAATTTATATTAGTAATCAACATTGAACTAAAATTGAAAAAAAAAGAAAATAAACTTAAAATGGTTAGCTGTGGAACTTTATGACGTTAGTGCTATTAAATATGACAATTTTGTAATAAAAATAAAAACAAACTCCTATTTACATTGATTTATGAATCATTATTTTTTAATCCGATTTATTAGTACGTTTAATGCCAGTTCATATTTTAAAAAATATTAATGAATAATTATTCAACATTTTGTATTTATATAAAAATATAATTTTTAAGAGGCTAATTATTTTGTAAATACTTTTTTAACATTATAAATATTCCATGATGTTTAACGTTATTCTTACAAATGATAAGGAATTTATATACGTATGTAGTATTCCATGCACTTGTTAATAGCTACAGTTATTTCTATAAAATTATCTATACAAATATTGATAAAAAGAAAAGAATCAGAGTATTTTAAAATTAAAAAATAATGTAAGGTATTTTTACATTAGAAGACAAGCCAGTGATAATAGATGATATTATAATAAATGGTTCAGGCATTATAGAAATTGTTGAAACTTAAAGTGTAAAGAATTTAATGTTACTACAACTCTTGTGATTATAGACAGAGTAGGGTGGATAGAAGAAGCTGAAAAATACAGGAATTAAAGTTAAAAATTTATCTATCATAACAGAGCTTATAGATTTTGTATATGAAACAGGGAGAATGATAGAAAAATCTATAAAAGTAATAAAAAATTATATTAAACCAGTCAAATATAATTTAAAATAAAATATGATAATGATCAATTAGAATAATAAATAATAATAAATAATAATAATTCAATAGCTATTTTATTTCAAAATTATTTAAATTGATGTTTAAACAACAGACAATACTTTACTTACCTGATTTTACAAAAAATCAAAAAATTCTTGATATTGCATATACAGCTGGACTGCGTATGCTTTTCTAAAAATAGTTATAGATATTATAATTTTGAAAAAAATATATAAACAAATATATACAACTTCCTAATAATGGAAAATAAAAAATTTGCTAATATTAATTGAATTGTATCTTACTAATATAGAAAATAAGTTTATACTATTGATAAATGTGCTTATTCAATAATTGTATATTCATTTTTTGTCAGTAAGATATTTGAAGGTATTAATAATGGTTTTGATGCAATATGACATGACAAAGGAATACTTATGGTAGCATAAATATCTTTTAAAGGATAAATAAAGATTATGTTACACTAGCATTTCAAACTTTAAATTCTTATATAATCACTGATTTTATCAAAAATAAATTTTTATGATTCATGGTCTTATACGACTTACACCGATGTAAAACTTATTAAATCCATTGGTAATTTAGGATGAAAATATTGAAATAGGACAACAAAATTTAACAGATATTAATTCAGGTGCAGATTTAGTTATGAAAGGTTGAGGAGGACATGTGCGAAGGACAAATTAATAACTGTTATATAATATAAACAACTTCTTTGGAAATATTATGAAATGGGTATAAATAATTAAACTCTATATAGAAATATTTTAATTTTATTTAATTAAATATTTAATTCTGAAAGAAAATGATTATATTTATCTACAAATTCAAAACGTTTTTTTAAATATTTAAAAGCATACAAAATGTTAGTATAGTAAAATTATAATAAATGTAAAAATATATTTTTAATATTAATTGCGATAAATATATTTTTAATTTTTATTATTATTACTTTGTAGAAATAATCAAAATATATAACTTTTCATAGTTTTTATGGTAAAAATATTTGTATATTACAAGAATGTAAAAAATCGCAATTATACAAAATTAATTTAAAAAATGAAAATATACAATTTAATCATGCTTCTTTACTTTTTGTTATTTCCATGACTATTTTACTAAAAGCTTTTGCCAGTTGACTGTTTGGATAAATCTTTAAAACACTTTCACCTTTAAGTTCAAATTTGCCAATTTTTGGATCAATAGGTACTTTAGTTATAAAAGGTACATTTACCACTTCTGAAAGAGAGACTCCACCATTAGAGGAAAATATGTTTGTACATTCCTATAAAAAAATATTTTATTTTAATAGTTACTTCTAATATAAGTAGATTGTATTACGACTTACTGAACATGTTGGACAAATGAAACCACTTAGATTTTCAATGATACCAACTATTGGAATACCAGTTTTTCGACAAAATGTAATTTCTCGTAGAACATCATCAACTGCTACTGCTTGTGGTGTTGTAACAATAATTGCACCATCACATTTTGCATTACTAAAGGTAAAGTGGAATTTTATATTGTTTAATGTTTGAAATTGTATACGTAGAATTTATATTTAAAAATTTTATTCCTTTAATAAGCATTTTTTAATTTTAATATATAATTATAGATGTATTAATAACATGCATTTAAAACTGTTTCATCGTAGAAAATTTTGATTATCGTAGGATTACTAGATCACTGATTATTACTGGATTTTAATTTATTATTACATGGATGTTAATTTTGTTTTTTTCTTGTTAACGTGAAATAATAGTTTACAGCACTTTACATTTTTATTATTTTTACACTTAAGTCTTTATTTTAATAAAATATATTTAAAAAAATAAAATTACTTCTCAAAATATCAATTAAATTATTATAAATTATATAAATTTTAATTTAAAAGTTATTTTAACAAGTAATTCTGTAAAAACATACCGTAAGTTTTCCATTACTGTTATGTGTTCATCAGAAGTACCAGGTGGTGTATCAATAATCAGATAATCAATATCTTTCCATACAACATCTGTTAAAAATTGTTTAATCATACTCGTCTTTTTAGGACCTCGCCATACTACACTATCATTACGACTCTTCAATAAAAAACCCATTGACATAACTGATAACTTTTGATCATTATCTGCAAAGACTGGAACCCACCTAAAAACATTTTATTTTCATTATTATTAAGCTTCAAAATAATTTTTTATTAAAATGACTTACCCTTCACTTGATTGATGGACATCTTCACCTTCTAAGTTTAATAAATATGGTATACTAGGCCCGCACAAATCGACATCTAATAGTCCTACCTGTAATTAACGTTTATTTTGCGATACTTAATTAATATATAATATACGAGTCAATCAAATAAGATATAATTTGGTTTAAATAATTGCTAGGTTAGGAACATTAAAGAATCTATCTTTTATTATATATCAATGTAAAAAATGAAAATAAAAATATCATTTTATATTATTTATATCAAGAAACGAAACAATAATATAACCTTTAATGTATTACATAACTACTTACTTTGAATCCAGATTCTTTAAGGGCAAGAGCTACTTGCGAGCTTATAGTAGATTTACCAACACCACCTTTACCTGAAAGTATTAAAAATACATGCTTCACACCTTCAAGCATGTTGTATCGTTCGAAGAGTTGTTAAAATAAATAAACTTGGTACCACTAATCTCCCGATCTCTGCTTCGATTCGATGTTGATGAACCAACTGTGGATAATAATTCAAGGAAGTATTGTTTTATTGTTGTTACTCTACATGAAGGAAAATCTACATTTTCTGATCTGTGACAATACGATCTAGCCTTAACACTTTTCTGTTGATTGGCTTGTCGCGCGGCGTTTGCAAGATTCCATTTGTACTTACAAAAATACATATATGTACTTTTAATGTACTTATTTTATAAGTTTCATTTTCAAGAAATAATTTTTTCACTTTTAATAATAAAATAAGCTGTTTAAAGTTTAAATGGATAAAAAAGTCCTTTACAATACTAAAATAAGTTTTAATTTAAATAAAAGCTCGTTCATATAATATTTAACAAAGCGAGTTACAAACCTAATTTTTAAGGCTTTAATGTTCAAAAAGATTAAATTTTCAAGAATCTTATTATAGTGATATTTATGTACATTTTTAAAAGAATAGATCATTTTATTACCTGCGCAGCCATTTATATAATACCAAATCTTGTTCACTCAAAGTACATTAAAACAAATTTGGAAGTAAGTGACATTTCAACGTTCCGTTTTTATGTAAACAAAATAAATAAAATATTAAAAAAACATGTTAAAGTATGGAAAGGTTTAATATATATTAAAATTATTAAGCACAAATCAATATTACTTAATTTTGATGTTTTTAAATACAAGCATATATATATATTTATAACTTTATACAAAGTTATAAAATAATTGAAATATCTGACTCATATTTCAATTTTTTCATCAATTAGTATTTTGATCTTTGAAATTCTAGGTTTTCAAAGATAAGATATGGTCTATAAAAACCTGTTATCATTGGACGAAGTAGAAATATTAAATTGCAAACATCTATTGATCATTTTTTCATTGTGAAATTAATTTTATATTAATTATAAAATCATCTGAAATTCTTCCTACAGTTTATTAAATTTCATAATACCCGATTATGTATGTCATATCTGGAATTGCAAAATTTGTTTTAGTCTGATTTTCTCACACAAAATTATCTTAAAATATCAAAAAGAAAATTAAATCTTTTGTGATCATTATTGAAACTTTCTATTTTTAATACAATAGTTAATAAAAAAATATTAACTTTATGATTAAAAAATTAAAATATTATCTTTTTTGGAAATATATATCGTATAAACATTCGTTAAATTTTTATTACATACTTCGTACGAAATTATTTAAAATTATTCATTTGTAAGAAAATAAAAAATAAATTGAAAAATAGAAGCTATTCACATACATGCATTAAATAGAGTTTTAAATAAACATTTTTAAATGAATTTTTTTTCAGAAATTATTTTACATCATAACACTAATTTTATAAATCTAAGAATGTCCACAAAATATTGATTATTTATGTACATAATAAATTTTTTTAAGTTTGATAAATATTGTAATTATTATAATAGAATTTTTGTATATTAGAGCAAACGTTTAAATTGGAATTTATAAATATAAAACATATTTACAAGGTTACTGCATTAATTTTTGTTTAAATTTTTATAATTACTAAAAATAAAATAAAAAAGAAGTCAATCAGTAGCTAAACCTAGAATATCTTATCTTTAATTTTCTCTTTTTTATCTTTGGATACTTTAGTGTTGGAAAGTAGTGTAAAATCAACGATAATAAATACGTTTGAAAATCTTTCATAAAAAATTGCTACGCCACCTGCAAATTAAGTATTAACTAACACCGATGATGGGTGATATTTTAACCTGTTTTATTCCGGTTTGTTTTTATTAATTATTACTGAAGATTTTTTATAGTTAATTATTTACAAAATATGTGTAAACTACAGTCATTAAAAATTGTAAATTCCTGTAATACATGTAATATTTTAAATCATGTTAGTAATTTCAATACTAAAAGTAGTATCTTAACGTTGTAATTTACTATTCTATAATTTCAATTTAGATTTGTAACATTGTGTAACATTTTAATTTGTTTATCAATCATTTGATGAACATAAAAGAAGTGAAAATGTGCATGTATGTTAAAATTCTTCAACCTCTATTATTACGTGCCTAAAAAATATCGCGTTCAATGTTTTGAACATGTCATCAAAACTATAAAGTTTATTATTAAATGTATGAAATTTCAATGTGTTTGTAAATTTTTTAAGTTCAATTTCATTTTATTAATGAAAGTTATTGATAAATATAAATTGTTTTACATCTTTATATTCATTTAAAAGAAAATTAAATATAACAAAAATGAGAAGGAAACCAGGAGTAGGAGCAATTCATAAACAAAAATATGAGCAAGAGAGATACAAAGATAAAGGCACTGAACTTCAAGAAAATCAGTTTGAACAGATGACTAAGCAATTGGAAACTTTTCGAATAAATTTAGAAGATTTTGCTTCAAAACATAAGACTGAAATAAAAAAGAATGCTCAATTTCGAAGACAATTTACAGAAATGTGTGCATCAATTGGTGTTGACCCTTTAGCATCAGGGAAAGGGTTCTGGTCAGTACTTGGTATTGGAGATTTTTATTATGAGATTGCAGTTCAAATTGTTGAGGTATGTCTTGCAACAAACTATAAAAATGGAGGTTTGATATCCTTAGATGAATTAAGAGATCGATTAGTTCAAGCAAGAGGACGACGTAAAGAACATCAAGAGATAACGAATGAAGATCTTTTAGCATCGGCTAAAAAACTTAAAATATTAGGAAATGGATTTTCTGTAATACATATTAAAGGAAAATATTTAGTGCAATCAATTCCTGGAGAATTAAGTATGGATCATGCAGCTGTTTTACAACAAACAAATAATATAGGAAATGGCTTTATTTCTAAATCATTACTACAAATAGAATTAAAATGGGAAAGTGAAAGAGCCCAAAAGGCATTAGATCATATGGTTAAAGAAGGATTAGCTTGGATTGATAAACAAGCTGAAGATGAACCATTATATTGGTTTCCAAGTTTGTTTACTGCTTGTATTGCTTCGAAAACATGAAAATTTAAAATATACTTAGTGACCATTAAGTTTTAAATACAAAAAAATAATGTTTTTTTGTTTAATTGAAATATCTTTCATTTTGAACCATTAATAAATTTATTTGTGAAATAAAAAATATTGAGGTTATTAAATCATCTAGGTAATATATATTGAAAGTATTAAGAAGAAACAATATATCATTCTTAAAAATATCATTTTATGTAACAAAAATGTGTATTTTCTATATAAATTAAATTATTGCTTTAATACTTTGCTTAAATTTATTTTTAGTAACTGTCACCTAGTTTCCATATCTTTACTATAGTTTTGAACCACTTGTGTATTACAACGAGCAAGAAGTTGCTGATAAAAAAGTAATTCTCTAGTTAGTTCATCATTTTGTTTTTGTAAAGTGCTTATTTTGTTTTTAAATTCTTCTGTCCTTTTTTGAAATTTAGAAATTAATGAGTTAGCTTCTTCCTTCCATCTGAAAATTTTTTAAAAAAACATTTTTTAAATAATGTATTTGGTATTTTATTTTTATTAATTTATTAATAAAATTAAATAAAATTAAATAAAAAACTAAAATAAAAATAAAATTAAATAAAAAACTAAAATAAAAATAAAATTAAATAAAATTAAATAAAAAACTAAAATAAAAATAAAATTAATTAAAATTAATAATTAATTTCTTACTTGCTACTTAATTTTTGGTGAGTTTCAACGTGTTGAGTTAATTCTTTAGTTTTTTTATCATATTTCTCTTGTAGTGCTAAAATACTTGTTAAAGAATCATGGCTTATCAAACTGAAACTATTAAATTTAAGTTTTTTAATAATTTAAAATAATTATTTATTGTATACTAAAGTAAAATATATTCACGTTTGTTGTTCAGTATTTCTTTTATCTAGTGCACAGTCTGATGATATTTTGGTTCCATTTACAATCTTATCTGTATTCATGATTTTCTCTTGTAAATCTTGAACTTTGTTTTCAAGCAATATCTTATCATGATTTATTTTTAGTATTTCTTTTTCAAATGATACTTCTAATAAATGTAAATTATTGGTTAAATGTTCTTTATCAATGAGTGCTTGTGATAACTGTATTTCAAAATTTGAACATTTTCCCATAATTTCTCTTGTACGATCACTTGTTTCTCTTAAATGATCTTCGGAGTTTCTGGAATTCTGTAATTGAAGGCATCTTAATTTTTCACTAGTGTTTGATAATTTTTCTTGTAAATTACTAATTTTATGTTCTAAGTATTGAATTCTATGATCATAAATAGTTTTAGAGTTTTCTTCAGTTATATATAATTCTTTATCTTGTAAATTTTGTTTAATAGTTGAAATTTTTGTATATGCACCATGTCTAATTTTTTCTAATTCTTCTTCTGCTAATCTAAAATCTCTTTGTGATCTATCTAGTAATATACCCTGTTCTCTTAATTCTACTTTTAATTCTTTTATTTCCAATAAATATTTTTTAATATTTTTATTATAAGTTTCTTTGATTTTAAAAATTTCTGTTTCTAAACGAGTAGTATATTCTTCTGATAACTTGGATAAGGAACTTTCAAGCTTCATTTTTTCTTCTACTACTCGAGCTTCTCTTCTTAAGATTGCTTCTTTTTCTTTCACTGCTGATTCTATTAAATCAACAGCTTCTGATACTTTACTTTTAGCTTCATAATCTTTTGAAACCATAATTTGTTGTGCATGTTTTAACCTTTCTTCTAGGTCAATTTTTGATTGTTTTATTTCTTTAAGTTCCTTCTTAACTTCACTTAAATTTTCTTTTAAAGAGTTTACAGTTTCTTGGAGATCCTTTTCTTTTTCCAGTGATTGTTGTTGATTAATATTTAGTTCTTGAATAATATTATTTCTTTCTTTTGTTAGTTGATCAATTTTATCTTTACTCATTTCCCACACTGTTTGTTGTTGAAAGAAATTTTCCTTAGCTCCAATAAGTTTTGATTCTAGTACTATTATTGCTTCAGAATATGTTTCTTTCAGATTATTTATTTGGTCTTGATAAAACTTTGTACTCTTATCTTCTTTGTGAACAGTTTTAAGCTCATTTTCCAAAGTATCAATAGCTTTTAAAGACATTTGCCAAAGTTGAAAGACAGAATCTTTTTCCATTTGTAAAATTGTAATACGTTTTTCAAGATTTGTTACAGTTTCCTGACTATAGATATCATTACATTTTTCATGGTTATACTGTGCCAAACACCGATGAATAATGTCATTGGCATTTTTATTTTCCTTATGAAGGGTATCAATCTCTAAACGAAGTTTATTTTGTTCCAACTAATTGATTAAAATTGAAGAAATAAGTACTAATTTACATTTATGATTACGATCTACAAGAAAATTGTATTAAATATTTAACAACTGTTTTACCTTGCAATTACTTAATTCTTCTTTCAATGTTGTAATAATAATCTCATATTCGTGTAAAATAGTATTTTGATCAAAAAGTCTGCAATAAATTTTATAGAATGAGCATATATATATAAATAGCTTGCGTGTAACCTATAACTTACTTGTGATCAACCACTTTTCCTTCCATTTCAATTACTGATTCTTTCAACATTTTGTGCTTTTATACTTTTAACAAATGAATAGATGTTAACTGTATAATATATATTAACATAATAGACGATAATATTTCAAACCCCATATTTCATGTTCATGAAGAGTCGATTTTTCAAATATAAACAATGTCGAGACGCAGCAGCTGTTATGTGAGTTACGTTATAGACGTATGTCAATGAAACTGATAAATGTTAAAAACGACAATATAGTGTCAGAGATCGGTATTTATTTATAGATAAAAAATCAAATTTCTAATTGAAATATTTTTATGAAATCGTCATGCATGAGGAAAAGTAAGGTTAAATCTGCTTGAATTGATTTATACGACCATCTCCGCAGATAAGAAAGTTTAGGGTTGTTTTTGTTTTAATTTCAAACATTTTATTAACTCTTAAAGGTATCCTATTATTTGTAGAAGCTTAATTAGGTAATTACATTAGATGAATAATTATAAGCAAAGAGGCATATAACTATTTCTTAGTGAAAAAATATATTAAGAATAAGCATTATTACAAATATTCATTTACAAATTAAATTTTCTATTTAATTCAATAATATATGCAAATATAAAATTATATTTTAAAAACTTAATAAATAATGTATATCAAATTAAAGTTCAAAATTGTTAAGAGATATAACTGATCGAATTGACATACTATAATTACATTAACATTTACATTGAATTCAAGTTTCTAAAAATTATATTATTTTATTTTAAATAATGAAGAATATAAATATTTTATATATTTATTTTTAATTCCAATAAAATTAATACATATTTTAATTTGATTATTTAATAAGTTCTTCATTATATAATTACCTAACAATATATAAAGAAATACAGATTTTTACGGTATTTTATAAAATTGATTATTGAATGTAAATAAACAATATATCAACTAAAATACGAATAAATTATATGAAATAATACATCTTTTGACTTTACATTTATTTATTAACATCTTAAATCTGTGAAAAGGAGCAAGTTAAAAGAAAATAATTTAATATTTTAATATTTAATAATTTAATAAAATAATAATAATTTAATAAAAATAAGAAGAAAAAAAGTTTTAGTGTTCGATAATTGAATTTTTGAAAATTGGTGGTATATAATTTTTATGCAATATTTTATCCCTATAATAAAACTACAGGAATATCAAAAATGTTTAGCAAAACAAATAAAAATGGATATTTCTTTTCATACATTAATAAAAATTTTAACTCTTATATTTTAGTTAAAAATGTTAAAAATTTTACCATTGCATATTTATATAATAAATTTATTTTTATTTTTATTTACTTATTTGAAAAAATTAGCTCTTTGATATTAATAGAATAAAATTTCCATCCTACATTTTTTTACGTACATTTCAAATACTGTTATGGGTATATTGTAATCAATATTTTTAAATGTGTATTATGTAATATTTGACAATAAAGAAATATAAGATGCGCCATAAATTATAGTTTCACAGAAATATAATAATAAAATGGAATAAAACAGATCTAGCAAATATGTGAATATTTTGTTTATTACTCAAAGTGATAGAGATATATGTAAAAAATGTTACGCTAAACTAAAAATAAAAAACAATGTATAAAAAATAATATATTCAGCAAAATGTAATAAAATTTATTTAAAGTAAATATTATAACGGCGAGTCAAGGAATGAAGGCGGGATAAATCCAGATTTAAATTTAAATGTATGTAAAAGATATATTTTGAATTGATAAGAAATGTGCAAAAAATAATGATAAGAAATTTAAAAAATTAAAATTAAAACGATAAATCTTTTTGTTACATAAATGAAATCTTAGGATTAAATTATGTAATAATTATTGAAGTTATGTTTCTATATTTATTATGTTAGAGTTTTTAATCTACATTTTTAATTATTTTGTACATAAGTGATTACTTAAATTAGAAAAGTTATTAAAATTTAATTTTAAAATGTGATTAGGTGGATACTATATTAGAATATATATTTTCCAATACTACTTAGGAATGTAATGAAGTCTTAAATTTTGAAAGAAATAAAGATGCGGAATACCGAAAATCGATATTTTGTAAAATGTTTTTGTCTCTATATTGTCTGAACTTAATCTTTATTACATGTAAATAAAAAATGATTCTTACGTATATAAATACAGAATAAATTTAAACATAATTTATAGTTGCAAAATAAAATATTTGAATAATTCACACGTTGGTCTAAAGAACTATAGCAATATTTAAAATAACTAGAAAAATAATATGATACGAATTTTGTAGATTTTAAGTTACGTATTTTTTAAATTAAAGGATAAAACCTTTTTATTTTTTAAGGTAGTTAAAAATGCTTAAAGTTTAAAATCGTGTGTATATACATAAGTGTTTTACTGCATATAAATATGAACATAGAATTAATGAATAGCATTCATAACAAATTATATTAGACATATTTTTTACAAACTTTACGACTGTATAAAAAAGAAAGGCTTAAGATTTTAAAACCTGTCTTAATGTATTTAAAATAGTTATTGCAAGCAAAATAGTCAAGTAGAAATAATTTTCAAAATTTAGTAAAAAAATTAAATAAACATACGATTAGCGTTTTTAATAATAATGTTTTATGTTTTGTCTAAGTTATTATATTTATATTGTCAAATGTACCGATGATCTAAAAATATCTATACTAACTTCGTAACCTAAATATTTATCTATTATGAAGTAAGTTAAATAAAATACTAAAATTAACTCTTATATTACGTATATCATTAAAGAGTATATTATAATTACAGTATTAGCATTAGTTAAATATGCATGTATGATAAACCACTACATATAGTAAAAATAATCAATTGAAAATAGGGTACAAACAATTTATTAAAATCATTTATTTTTAAAAGTGCATATTAAGTTCACAAAATTTCGGAAAGTTTAGTTGCAGAATTAAGACTTATCGCTCATCGAGTATTTCTATTAAATTGTTCATAAAATTCTGTGCTGGGCTTATTCTTATAAACATGTCGATTTAAATAATCTTGATGTAATTTTTGTTCTTGCGCCAATTGTTGATTTTCCTCAGCAATCTTTTTGTTCAATTCACTATAAAATAAAACAAAACAACAATTTAAAAAAAAAATTTCTCAACTGTTGAACTGTTTTTATAAGCTTCTCTTTAGGTTACATTTTTCTGCGATCCAGTTCACGCTGATAAGATTCCGCAGCTCTAGCGTTACCGTTCATTAGTTTATTCCACTCTTCATTTTTCTTATTTTCTTCTGCTCTCATTTGCTGTGAAAAATTTCATTATTAGTAGAAAATATTAAATTAAAGTTTTTTAATGTTTTACAATTGTATAAAAGTTAAACATAATTTGTGGGTAAATCATATTCTTCTCTTTACAAATAAGCAATTTTTTATCGCAAAGAATACTATGGCATATTTGAAGAACGTTCAAAATTTTATCTTTCACCACATTGTCAATTTTTATTTCGTTAAAAAAAGAAAAATAAATAAGAGTATTTATTTATTTTAAAGTTAGTTACAACATAGAAAATGTGAAAGGTCGATATATCCCATAATATTCTGTCTTTCAGGGTTATCAAGCAAAAAGAGTATAACTATTGCTAGTGCAAGCCATAATTAGTCTTTGCAAGCCAATTGCGCGCTTAGTTATTGGATACGCAGAAGAAAACAAAGCAACGCGTAATTTCGTCAACTCTTCTTTCCCAGCTCCCTCGAGAGTTAAGGAAAGGGCAAAGATTCAGGCTCGCGCTTACTTGAATTTCTTCCATCTGCTTTGCCTGTTCGTTGCGGTAAAATTTTAGCTCATCCGAGGTCATGCCCTTGTAGCGCGTGGCCAATGGTCGGCCCGGTCCTCGCGTACTTTCGGCCTGATCTTTCGACTCGGTAAGGAAGTCTCCAGTCACGTGATTGTAAATTTCTGCCCTTTTGTCCTCTTCGTCCTGGACTGCGAGACTACGCCTACGTTGCTCTTGCTCCTCGGCCTGCGCGCATCAACAATAGCACGCTTCTTTTTATAATACGTTTTTACACAACAGGTTTTTACACAACAGGTTTTTACACAACAGGGCATTTTCTGCATGTAACTCTTAGTTAAACTCCTAAACTATTATATGCATTAAATTTATTATAAGGAATTATTAACTATACGTAAATATAGTTAGAGAGACGAGGGTTACGGTCGTGTACAGAATCGGTATGAAAATTTACTTCAAATCTACTTTAATTGATTCGAATTAAATACACTTCTACACATACAATTAGTAAAAATAAGTACAGGTTACATACTTTTAACTAATTAATTTCAGTCGTGTTATTTAATACAACCTATTAAGAATGAATCTTATTGGGAAAAAACAGCATGATTGCTTTCCTTGATTTGTAAAAATTAATTTAAACTGATACTGAAAAAAAAAAAATAAAAAAAGTGTGAATATTGCATCATTTAGAATGATTCAATTAAATCAATTCTAAATAATAAAAGTAATAAACATTTGTTTTAATTAACAATCAAATATGTTCAATTTGTACATAATATTCTTATAATGCAACATAATAATTGAAAACTAATAATATGTACATTTTATTAATGTTTTTGCTTATGCAATTTCGCAAGAATATGCAAATTTTCCTAATTTTTATTTAGGTTATAATTACATTAATTTTTTATTATTCGCTTTTCAAAAATCATGCAGGTTTTAAAGAAAAAAGTTATGCTGTTCGAATTGAGAATTTAACAGATATATTGTGATACGTTTTTGACCGACCAACTAAACTGCTTTCATTTTTCCTGATTTTTTACTCATTAATAAATAAAAATGCCTACATAATCTTTAACTTTATTAAAAGAATTTTCACTTTACGTCTTTATCAGTTGTACATCCAAGTTTTTCATTTTTTCGCCTTTAGCCTTAAAAAGTACGCGTGGAGCACGGTGCTTACAGAAACGTGGTTCCTTTTAAAGTGTCGTTCTTTTTTGTATGAGCAAAATCAAATACGCGCGATCACAGCGCGTTAATTTCGTAGGTGGATAATTAATTGAAGGATAGCGAACCAGTGCTCGGTTGAATTTCGCCGTGGCTTCGTTAAGACGGCGTCGGCATTCCCGTTCCATTCTCTCGAGCTCGAGTGCCCGTCTGTCCCTGGAGAGTAGCATATCTTGATACGCCCGTTCGGCCTCGAGACGCTCCTGCTTGGCCTGCCGGTGCTCTTGCACCTGCTGCATTATCCAGCACTGCATTTGTTCTTTCTGCTCCTTCCTACGACCTATCAAATTTTCGTCTTCGCCCTCGAATCTACGATTACACGACAAAACTGACTCACTTCCTTTTTATTCACTCGATGACGCGCTCGCAATAGTTTTAATATTTCTGATGTAAGTCGACGACATGTCTGTATAGACTGTATATACACTTGTTTTTTGAATTTTTTTATCGAAGGTATTAAGCTCTTATTTTACTTTAATTTAGCTCTTTTAACATTATTACGTTGTCATATCAGTATTTTTAAGAGTTTTGTAATGTTTATTACGCTCTAAGAATCAGAATCGGAAAAATTAATTAGTGCGCAGTACTGAATTAAGTAGGTTGAACTCGTTTACGAATGTGTTATTGATTAAGAAATAAATAACTTTTTTCACCGAATTCTGAAGGATAATCTGTATGACAACCTTCAAAAGTTTATTCTTTGTTGTAAATTGTTTTCAAATATCTCGCGAAAAAGCTTCCCTGCGAAGACTTGCTCATTGAAACAAAAGATGAAAAACAATTAATTTGTAAATAAATTCGTACTTTTGTGCCGATGCGGGTCCTAATTTATCGTCGTCCGATTCTCTCAGAGGTTTGCTTTTTTTCGGCAATTCGGGATCGTAAAGATCATAGTCTCTACGATATTCAGGTTTCTGGTAAGTCTGACGAAAAGTATTTATTTCTTTGTTCAATTGTCTTCTTTCCTGCAACAGCAATAACAGAAAAAAAACAAACTATGTACATTCTAAAAAATTTCGAAAAAAGTAAACACTGTACTTCATCCTGTTGCTTTGCAAGTACAATTGCCAGTTTGTTACTACGAAGTAAAGCCTCGTCTAAACGACATTCCTGCTGTCTTTCCAAGTCACGTTGATGCTTCTTCTCTTCAACTTGTCTGTCCAAAAATTCTTTATCTATCTACAGTATCATGATGACAATGAGTTTTTGAAATAAAATTCTAATGAAAATTATTTAATGCTTTTCGAGATTATACATATTCCCTTATTGTTTATACCATTTAATAAATGTTTTTATTATTTTAGTTTAATATTTATTCTGGCATTAGTAATATGTTATGGCCAAAGTAATTTTTAGCAACGATAAAGAATTAGAAGCGGCATGATATTAAAACCTTAATATTAACATTTAATATTTGTGAATAAATATTTATTGGATTAATATTTAATATTAGTAAATAAATATTTATTGGATTATTTTATTAAAAATTATTTCAATTTAATTTAATTGCACTTGCAATAAGTGCATAAAATATGTTGATTTATTTGGAAGAAGCGCTTTTGCAAAAGCACTTTATAAAAATTTAAACGTCATTTTTAATGGATTGTTGTAGAATGTTTTAAGCTAGACGAAAAAATATAAAACATTCTTTAAGATATAAGAAAGTAATATTAATAATTTGAAAATTCAAAGAAATTTGTAACTAAACTTATTAGAACGATGCAATTAAAAGCTTAATTTACGAGCGTATCTTATATTTATAATTTATAATTTAGTTTCTTAAATAAAAATAACCTTTTTAAGCTTCGAATTTAGGCTAAGGGTAAAAATAAAAATATAAAAACGACGGCAAAAACTTTACCCCGATTCTGCGAACGCGGGGATTAAAAATTCTGGCTTTCCTCTCTTCTTCGATGTTTCGCTTTTTCTCAATCGCCGCTGCGACTTTAAGATCTTGGTCCGTGTATTTCTGAAAGTCCAGCATGATATCAGCAATAGCTTGAGCACAATAACTTAACAGTCTCCAATATACATAACAGAATAAAAAAATTGTCAAAATAAAAAGTAGCTAAAAGAACAGATCAACGTCTACGAGTTATAAAAGCAAATAAATTGATGTTTTCCGAGGTCTCAAAAGGGAGAACGAAAAAGAAGGGAAGCCGACTCGAAGAGCACGCGCTCATACACGCGCATAAACACACAAGTCGTGACCGTTGCTATGGATCGTTTTGATTCTCGCTTAGTCAGATAATTAGACCCGAGTCTACCTAGTGTAACTTTTTTATTACATCGTGAAGCACGACAACGTTGTTACACCGACAAAGCTTTTCACGTGCATCCTTTTTTCATATATTCTATTCAAAATGACTGACCCTTTTTGAAATCATAGTTCATAAGTACTATAGAATTAATGCAGACATGCATTATTTTTGACTCAATATGTCTGATCACATTTTATAAGCATAATTAAATTTCATTTAATTTGTGTTTATGCAATAGTATCTACTTACATACGATGCTTTTGTAATTACAAAACGCTATAAAAATCTTATTGAATAAAGAAATACAAAATGTTTTCACAATTACATTTTCACTATTGATTAAGTGTAACTGGCTTTGTTCTTCAAAAACAAAACTTATTGCAATCAATCTTCTTTAAAATAAACTATACATTATTTTCAATTACTACCTAGTATTACGTTTTTTTATTACTAACATGAAAATATACTAAAGTAAACAAATATATTTATTTCAACTCGTAAAAGATTTGATATTGCATCATAAATACAATCTTAGTAAAAACATAAAAGACGAAATTATTTTAGACTATATTATTTTATATTTCGTTAAAAACAAAAAGAAAATGATTAAGAAATTGTATCAAAGCATTACTAAAAGATGATAAAGCACTTTAGGATTCTTTTGAAATTTATATTTTGATCGCTTTCTACGCGCATGAAATTCGATAAAAAGGAAAACTTAAAATATACAATTAAAAACAGAAGTGAATTTTTATTATTCCTCAGTAGACACATTTAAACTTAACTGCCAAAGTTAGTAAAAAATATAAATTATAAAAACATATATCTATATATTTATACATAAATTATACGAATTCTATAGAACTACGTAGAAATTATAAAAATGCGCTATATTAATTTATAAACTATAAATAAAATAAATAATATACGTAATGTGATAGAATTTATTTATCGAAAATTGTTTTGAATTTAATTCTATTTTAAGTGCTGTATTAAGTAAATTTACACTTTTATTGAAGATTTAATAAAACAAACATTAGGATTATAGATAATTTGTTCTTTCATATGATTCGTTTAACATAGCTATAGTTTAAAATTTTGAGGTTTTATGATAGGCTAATCCAATGAATCTAATGAGTTATCACAAACTTTTACATATTGTTAATTTTTAACAATACTTTAATTTTTTTTCTATAATTTTCTACAAAAATGTTTGTAAATATAAAAATTTAATTCAAGAAGCTCTTTATTAAATAATGAATTATGTTGAATAAAAATATTAGATATGTATTCTTTGAATGATCTTAACAAATTCATAGATACACTGCAAATATTTTTACTTAATAGTAAATTATATTATAAATCTTCATTCAACTTCATAAACCAATACACTTTAAATATTCTAATTTCGAATTTTAAGAAAACTTGAATATCAAAGACTGTTATAATATAAATTATATATTATTCATAAATGTAATGTGTATATATATATATTTTTGTATAAGTTATATCAAAATCTTGTTCAAAACTTAAAGTACTTTCTTTTTTGCTATAATAATTTGAAGAAATATTGCAAGAAATTGAAGCCGAGAAATACACATATGTACCTAGATTAAGTCTTTTCATAAAAATTTTTAAATATATACATTATTCAGTATATATTATAACATATTCAAATATTTGAAAGCCATTTAAACAATTAAAAAACATTATCTAAATTATGTTTTCACTTGACGCAGTTAACATATTTATGATGACTAATAATACATTGTATGTTACGAAGAAATATGTTCAAATTGATATTTCTGAAACAAAATATTTTAGCCAAAAAGCATAGATTCTAAGTTTACTAAATATTTTTCACAACAATTCTTTTCTTATGAAAAAATCATAATTTATATTATCATACTAAATAGCTATTAAAAAATTCCTAAAAAAATGTAAATGATCTGATGGTATCTTAAAAAAATATTTTTATATATATAAAATCGATCAAATACTTTTAAATCGTTTTCAAGAACTATTTCTTCAATTTTCAATATTTTTAATAATTTTATTAAAGATATGTATGAAGTCTTATTAAAAATATTTGATGTAAATGATACTAATGCTTAATTTTGAAGTAAAGTTCTATTGATAATTTAAATAAATAGATTTTGTGTAGAAAAGGGATGTATTGTGAAATTATTTTTATGCTGATTTTTAATATGTAATCTACTATACCGACTGTACTTAGTCCTAATAAAAATGCCTTCCTTTTTGTACATCCAAATTTCTTGTTTTCTTATATACACAGTCCCAAATATATATATATATATATTATGATGTGAAAATATTAAACGAAAAATAATGTATTTATTTATAAGTTTCTATTAAATAATTTATCAGGTCTCAATGATTATTTAATGTTGAATATTATTCCATATAATAAATTATACAGTTAAACATTGCGTATTGCGTATTATAATACTACGTGTAAAAAATTTTTATTTTTGGTAAGCTTCAATGTAAAGTACATAATTTTTTATATTAGTTGTAAAATATTTGTTTATTCGATTATTTATTGGGTTTTTATAGTTTTAACTATTCTGAAAATTATTATTATTTTTATTATTAATAATCTACATTGAAATAGACAATGAATGATTTCTTTCTTTAATAATATGTACTGTTATCGTATGCCCATTTTTGTACTTTTGAGTTTGTTTAATTATTCTCAATTAATTTAATATTCATATGTATAATATTTTACATTTATGAAATTACATGTCCCATTCTAAGTTTCAGAAGATCAATGTTCTTTTTGTAAATAGTTTCTTGAATATTCCGACATTATGTGAACCCTATCTTATGTAATTTAAATAATAAATTACTGCTTCTCTTACATTCTTATCTTCTCCTACATCTTATATAATATTTCAATCTCAAGAGAATATTATAAATTTACTTTTAATAATAAGTGATTTATAAATAAGTTTTTAAATAAAAGGTGTTAAACTGAGGTGAAATATTATTTATTGTAGTGGGTTAATATATTTTTTAAAAATAACTGAAAATTCTGAAAAATATCTGACAAAAATTTATGTCAGTCAGATACAATATGTTTATCTTTGAGATGTATTCAATTGCATTGATTTGTTCGCACAAAGCAGCAAACATTACCAACTTAAAAAACTAACATCCATATAAATTCATAATTCATAAACGTAAGAATCCAAACCTATTACAAAACATGTGTTAATAATGACAATCTCTATATAAAAGATACCAAATGACAAAAAAACAGTGTTTCGTGTTTTGCGGAAAGGACTTTACCTCTCAACGTTTGAAGACATTATAATTACAGCTAACCTCTAAACTATTATCGGAGAGCCTGATTTGAAAAAATTGCCTTGAAAGCAATATCGTACATTCGAGAGTGCAACAGGTCTACAATCGCACAATCACAAACATTCGGAACATTGAAAATTCTTAGCGAAGATCGAGTGGTCAGTCTCGGGGCAAACGGCGCACATACTGCGCGCATCGTTGTTTCGGTTGACGTCACTGGCGAACCGAGAAGACGTTGACGACAGCGGCATCGATACCTGCAGCCTGTAGTCAGCGATCGCAGACATTCAGTCTCCGTTCGACGCTTCCCCAACACGGGTTGAGTGGGATCGATCGATTGTGTCGACGCGCATGCGCACAGTCAGAAGGGAGCGGCAAAGCGGAGTAGTCACGGGCAGTCGCGTACTTGGACTGCAGTAGGCTACGGGAGAGCTAGACTACGTTTGCTGTCGTGAGGGAAAAAATCATTACACACGACGAGGCGCGTATCGGTACTGTGTGGAAATCCGGCGAGCCGAGTGAAAGGGAAACGCGCTGCCAGTAATTGTAAACTAGTCTCCCGGTAGTAAAAAACGGGAGGGGAAGGCTCTCGACTCACTCTGTCTCGTGCGCGCGTGCGTATCTTTCTTCGCTTTTTCTTTTCTTTATTTTCACTTTCGTTGGTCCACGACTTTGGCGGGAAAGTGTGTCGGAGAAGTGTGAGTGCGAGCGCGGACTTTGGGCGGCCCTAACGATATGAGGCGAGGATGAGCTGCAGCGTGAAGATCTCAAACGGCAAAATCTGGAGCGGCTCCCAGTGGAAGATAAACGCCCTGACGGAGGAGAGCGTCCTGGCGACCGTCGGCACGAGCGCCAGTTGCCCGAGTCTCTCTCAGGTCCAATCGCACATGCAGTCGCAAATGCAGCAGCTGCAACATCACTCACCTCGACTAGTCAAGTCGATAGTTGCCAAGAGGGGCGAGGACACCTGTAAGCTGCTCAGGTACATCGACGACAATGTTATTGGCAAAAGCAGCACATTCCTCGGGCCCTTCGGACGGCGGAAAGGTTCGTTAACTTAGATTATTTGCATCTATTGTACCAAGCACCACTGAGTTTCAAATGGGCGAACTGTCGATTTTGAAAATAATCGAAACTTTGCCATGTTAGATTTATAATTACGCGATCTCGCCAGTTCATAATTCATAAATGTGCTTAGGTTATTTTTTTGTTCGGAATAGTTGCGATAATTTTTCAAAAAGTATGGTGAAGTGATTCTATGCTTTGGAATTCGTATACAATTTGGAGTCAACTATTGGAGATAGAAAAAATTACACATTCGTAGTACTAGAAGATGTTTTTAATGTCCAAGTCCTATATTTGGATGTTGAAGTGTTTTCATTGGAATGTACTTGATGTTTTTAAAATGTGAATACTCGTTGAAAGATAAATATTACAGAATTTTAAAATGTTCGAATTTGGTTCAGCATTCTTTCTTAAATATGTTTTTATGGAACTTTTATGCTACCATATTTAACGTTACCATTGTCGATGTATATGCAAAATAATTGATACCAGACTAAAATTTTTCCGCGATAAAGCTTTAAAGTAATTACAGTAAACTTAAAGAATATAATTGGTATATATTATTTTAGCGATATCATTTTTATTTGTAATTTCGTTCTCACTACTATATTATGTGTCATTTGGTTAAAACGGTATACTAAAATTCTTGGAAACTGACAATGCCTTAATATAAATATTTTAATTTTATGTAAGTTGATTGTTTCGATGCGAAAAAGCAATACATCTATATTGCTCGACATTGATGCAGAAAGGTCAATTCACTACGTCCATGCATATTCATTCTGTATGATAAGTTGTTTAATTACGTATTTTATTATCAAAGTGTATATCATGTACATACTAACTATAAGTTCCGTTTTTTAATTTAGCGATATTGTCATTCCATAATCGTATTTTTTACCAACGTATATTTGCTTCGTTATAACTGACAAAATGTACAAGAGGCGTCGTTGGTGGGTGTGTGCGGGGGGGGGGGCATTGAGAGAAATTTCGTGTTCTATTTATACGTGGTTTTGTACATTTTCAAAACGCACAGTAATTCTAAATGATTTTATTTCCGTATGCTATTTTTATGAATGTCCGCGTTAATTTTCATATCACAAGGCTCCATCATTAATTCACAGGACAGCAAACATTTTGCTGAAAAACCGCGTGGGCATTCGGTCAAAACTTGTAAAAACACTAAATGCCTTAATTTTTGACGAGCGTTACACACCGCCTTCAAAAACATTTTTATAAATTCCACCATGTCTTTCGATCATCTTCGCAAGGAGTTTCGCAATAATACTATTCATCACTTATCCGTCAGCATTATATAGCAATAGCCCGCTACGCTTGTCGCCTACGGTCGCGGAAGCCTAGGAAACTCTCGTAGTGCTCTTTGAATGTTCATCGAAAAATAAAAGTCTGTTTACGTATTTTATCAATATACCCATATATTTGACATATAAATGAAAAAAAAAATACACCTAGATGGACAGACTGGAGAAAATTGATAGGCTACTGCGGCTGTACTATCGACATTATTTTATCACATTAATTAAGTATACTAAAAATATACTATTTTTCATTTTGCATTTGCAATCATCAATACTAGAACCTTTTTCATGATTTACAACTAAATATGATATGAAAATAAATTCATTCTAATTCTGATCTATTGAAATGAATCGTAATTTGAAGAGCGATCAAAATTATATCTTGTACATGTATCAAGTTTCTCTTGTATTTGTTAATAATATTTTTAGATGAATTTTTTATGAGAGGTTAATAAAATATTTTTTTTAATAAAAGTAATTGTATATATATAAAATCTCGAAAATACTGAAAATATTGTGATTTAATAAAATAAATATAATCTTATTTAAAAATTGTTAGGTTCTTATTTTTACATGTAGAAGCTCAAGAAAGAAATGAGCAAACTACAATTTTATAAGAAGTTCAGTTCGTGAACAACCTTCGCCATATGTATCAAGGATTAAACTACTTAAGATTCCAAAATCCTTGGTGGTATCGATGTGTACATACGCATACCACATTTATTGCATTATCGGCAAATCGTTTATTGGCATTGACCTGTTGTATTTTTTCAATCATGTTTTTCGGAAGTATTTTCTCGGCTATTAAAAGAATATGTGGAATATCATATAATGACATTCAATGCACTAATTTTCAAAATCATTGAAAAATACCAGAGAGCGTCAAAAACACGAGTACAAAATGTTGTCTTTACTTAAATACATTTTCGAATAAGGACATTATTTCGTCTAATACGTTTCAAGTATATAAAATGATATCTTCTAATACTTAGGAATTCTCTGACTAAGTATCATTTCCTAAATAAGTATTATGCTGAAATTTAGGCAGGTGAATTCATATAGTTTAATGATTAATATTATTAAAACCATACGTCGAATTAAAAATGTCCTTTGTGAAAAAAGAGGGAATTATTGAGGCGCACTTACAAATATTTTCGAGAAATGATAATTTTTTAAGATAAAGCAAATTATTCTTTTCAATAAGCCTATTTTCATTCTATAGAGCAATGTGATGCTGTAGATAAATATCAATGTTACTGCTTTATTCCTAACGTGCTTTTGTGCACAAATAAGAAAGAGAGAGAGAGAGAGAGAGAGAGAGAGAGAGATGCTGAGGAAAAAATAAATTAACGTTGCCGAGTGGAACATACATAGAGCGTGTATACATGGGCGTACATCATGGATACACTTTTCGAGTCACATATCGAGAAATCGAATGTATCTTTTAGCGGGCCGAGTTCATGTTCATGTACATGTGTCTTATGCTTCTGGTATCCTTATAGAATTCATGCATGACGTGTTTGTTTGTAAAAATTTCTAAAACTGTTTATAAATTCGTTTTAACTTTATAATGTTATTCGTTCGGATGAATAAACGAAATGTGATAAGATTTCAAATAATGCAAGTTTTATAATAGATTATTCTTGGAACAGCACTACTTAAAATATTAAAGAAAAATAATGTTTGTATGTATGTTCTCATACATTTAAAATTCAAGATTTAAATTTTCTTCTTGAATGTATCCGTTTAATTTTTGTTTATATTATCGTAATACTATTTTAGGCATAAAAATCAACGTTTTATAGTTATTATTATTAAATTTGTATGAAATAAATAATATATTTAAAATCTTAATTATGCAAACATCTGTATTCATTGAAATAATTTTTTTAATTTTATTATATATAATTAAGGTAGATATAACAATAATACTTTAATATATCTGTTAGAAAAAGTAATAATTAAAGTTCCTTAACGTATTCTCGAATGTATTGAATTTTATATTGTTGAAAAAACTGATACATGTACATATTTAAGGGTATTTTTTCAACTAAGGTTAATGTGACAGGAAACAGGAAAATAGAAGAATGAAGAAAAATGAAGAAAAAAATACGATGACGTTGAAAACGGAATGATATATAGTATTGTCAACATATTTATTTTTTACGATACAACGCGGTTATCATATATTTGTTTGTCTCTACTGTAGTAATTGTCTTCTTATTCTGAGAAGGTATTATAGTTTATTATTCACTCAAGTACATATTTTAATAGTTTTTTTTTCTCATTGGGAATTTTGTTTATATTAAGTTCAAAAATAAAAATTTAATATAATATACATGATAAGAAATGAATTTCACGCATACAATCTTTAAAAATATTAGTGTTAACTCGTAGTTTTCAAAAGAATGGTGAATTTCTAGTTGAAAATGGTTTATTGAAGCAGAAATATTAATATTCAGATTAATATTAAGCAATTTTTAAAATATAATATTTCTAGATTTTTAATTAACATAAATTTTCAAAAAGAGTCAAATGAACAAATATTTTACATATGTTATCAATAGTTAGAGTTACATTATTCATAAATATAATAGTCATTAAAATCTTATATACAAAATTTTTCATTGTAAATTTGTTTCTCGTGAAAAAATATGTTATACTTGTAAATATTTTTAATAATACACAAAATTTATGTCTTTTGTTGTAAAAAATACATTATGATTATTTCCTTGTACGTCCTTTGTGTAACTTACGTTAGTTCATCATTTTTATATTTTATACATTTTTTATTTGATAACTTGATGAAATGCACTTGTTCGTGCAGTTGGTGCTCCTCCGTCGCAAGCATTATGCATAATCTTATCATGTGCTCGCATGTGTCTTATTAATGCTTACATAATTTTATTCATTCCTAATATTTTCTCATATTATGGGCTGGTGAAATTTTTTTCTGCACTCTTTAGAAATTGGCATCAATTATGCTTTTCGAAGATTACACAGAGAAAATCCCTTGTGTACAATCGAGTGAAACTATTTACCGTGTTATGCTTCAATGGAAGAGCTTTTTCCGAATTGAGTGAATATACCTTGATTTTTTTTCTTATGAGAGTGCATAACAAATTTATTTTACTATTAGTCAGTTCTACTTCTAGCTTACGAAAAGAAAAAGTGTGGTTTATAAGTAGAAATGGTTAGGTAATGAAAAAAATTGTTACTTTTCATTGTATGTCATGTACAATTTAATCATAATATATTCATGGTATTTAAATTTCTATTATTCATGTTTAATAATTTTCTTAATAAAAGTTTTTAATTTAGAAAAAGTGTTCCGAAAATATGTCAATAGTGTAAATTATAGATTGGATTAATTATTACGTTGGTAATTAATATACGAAGCAATACATTATCAATTTTATAAAATATAAGTTTTGACAAATTGAAGACATTTATAATAATGATTATAAGATGTAATAATTGATTATTATCAAATAAAAGAGATGTCGAAAAACCTTTTTAAACTATAATTGTGTTAAATATGTAAGAAATGTAATTTTGTTGTCTAGTTAACTAGTTATTTATTGCTATGAATATCAGTTAGAAAGGGTTACAAATTATGTTAAAATACAATATATTTATAATTCATAATATCAAAGAACTTATGAAATATATTTTACACATATTAAGTTAAATTAACATTATAATTATTTTTAAATTAATATTAAAAAATGATATTTTATGGTTGAATAATAGTTAATAATTTTTCGGAATAAAAATGGGAAAAAATAAAAGTTTTATTTAAATTAGTCAATTACACTGTCAACATTTTCTTTTTTTCGCACACGTGCATGTATATATATTTCAATCTAACAATGTTACGCCGAAAATAAACACTTCAATTTATTATTTCAGATTATGTTGTCGAATTGTACTAATATAGTATTATAGACTTTCTTGCATATAGACTTTCATGAGACTTAAAATTAAAAAAATTCTAAGTACAGTTATCTCTTTCATAAAAATTTTAATCTAGAAAATGAATTTCGTCGTGAAAATCAAATTGGGAGTTGAACATGCCGTAGCTTAAATTTTTCGAACTTCATAAATGGCACTATTTTCTAACTTAATATGCATATCTAATTTTATATTGTAATAATGTTTGGGAGTCTACGTAAACTACATAATTACCATGTAATAATAACAAATAAATGATATAACCCTAAATACACTTCCAAAAACAATCCTTTTTAGGGGATGTAAAATTTAAAAATTATGAAAGTGAAAATTTTCAAAATTTTACTAACTATTATTAACAATAATTATTACCAAATATTAAAAAAATAAAAGAAAAACTTTATTACCCATATAAACTTATTATAAGCAAAAAGAAGTTGTGGCGTGTATGAGAATAGTAGACTGGTTCGAACATCACTCTGTAACTACATTAATTATAAATATTTTACTAACAAAGTGACAAAACTGTAGTATTAAAAAATGAAGGATAAGAATAGCAATAACAATTCAAAAAGAATATTCAGAAATATTGCAAAAAGCAGCCTTAAATAAACATGTATAACATACGTATATACATATACGTCTTCCACATAAATCTTTAACAAAATCATGCTATTAGGATGCCACAAATTTTTATCGTTGAATTATGTTACTGATATAATAATCAACAAATAAACAAATTTTCAAGAAAAAGAGATTCTCGTCATTGTTAAAACATTGTTTAAATTACTCCGTACACATACGTATACTGTATGGCGCAACAGTTTATTGTCAATAAAAACATGTTCTCGAGGCATTCGACAACTTTTTATTATTGAATATTATTGAGTATAGATAATCGAATAAATCGAATGTCAACAAAATCAGAGATTCTCGTCATAGTTAACAACAATTAAAAAAACGTTCCCTACGTATACTTTGGCATATGCGTATACTCTTAAAATATGTATATATTATATAATAATATATAATATTATTATATTGTTTTTAATAAATTCTAAGTGTGAATTTTTGTTAATTTAAAAACTTGTAGTTTTTTAAAAATGAATAATTTATATGTACTACGGGTTATCGTTAACAAAGACAGTTTTCGAACCCCACAAAATGTTATTTCGGAATATCGTCACTTATGTGAAGTCAAATAAAACTTATATTTTTCAATATTAAATTCGATTCGAAACATTGTTGAACAACTTTTTAAACAAAATCACATGCTATGCCAATGTTTATCCGTGTATTCAACTTAGAAGTTAAAAACAATTACAGTTTTGGGATACCAGAAAATATTTTTTCGGAATATCATCTCTTTTGTAAAGGCAAATAAAATCCAAATAATGTTAATATTAAAATAAATCTGAAACATTGTTGAATTCTTTGTTAAATAAAGTAAAAGAAACTTGAGTGTACGTGTAGATACTGCTAGTTATTGTTAATAACAGAGTTATGGCATTCCACGAAATTTTATTTTAGAATATGGTTTTTTATATAAAACTCTCATATTTTTAATATTAAATTCTCCCCAGAACATTATTGTTGAAATTATTAAAGAAATCCATATCCGATTTAGAAGTTTTCAATTTTGAAATTTTATGTAAAAAATGAATTTCGGACTAATTATTTTGGCCATATGAGATTTTTAATTTTTAACCTCTCAAAGGAGTCGTTTTTAAGAGTTAAAATAATAATTGTAATGTAATATATTCATGTTATTAAATAATTAAGCGTTACCAATCAATTTTGTAAGAAATTATTCACTTTTTGAAAACTTCAATTTTTGTTGAGTGTCAACCGGTTGAAACTTCTGAAACGTCGGAGAATAACGCAGTTGAACCGGAAAGTTCTCAGTAGAATTTTTGATAAAGTTGTGGTTGTCGTCTCAGTTTTACAAGATGTCGTCGACCGCCTTACATTGACATTCACGTTTTCATTTCCTGTTTAAATTCGGCTCTCTGTTTCTTCTTGGTTTTCGGCCTCTCTCTTTCTCTCTCTCTCTCTCTCTCTCTCGTTTAGTTATAATGTGAACTATGACAAGGTTTTCCGTACGTTGCATCCTTGGCAGCTGACTCTTCAAGCTACAATAACATACAGAACAAACGCGGGGGAGAAAAATATAGCAATTTGCAAAGCGATATACTACAGGCTCAAGAGGAAACTTATCTGATTCATGCATATGAATGTTAGTGCATATCTAATTCGATATATTATATTGTTAGTAAGAGGCGATTAATAATACGCAAAAAAGTGTTGGATCTCAAAATCTGTGCAGGTACCTACCATATAAAGATATAAGTACGCGCTAAAGAGCAAAATGGTTAGCGAGCTAAAAATGTGGGACAGCGTAATAAAAAGCACACTGGAATAAGATAAGTTTAAAGTTAAAAGAATGTATCGTATGTAATTGCAAAAAATCGTTTGGTACAACTTAATGTTATTCAAAAATTCCAAATCCAATTTTGATATTTTAGTAACATCAATACATCATTGCTCATTTTCATTAAATATTAACAACACTTAATACTACTAATTAGAATAGAACTATCTACATTTAAAAGAAAAGTTCATTCTTCATTCATTTATGATTTTATACAATTTATAGTTTTCTTTGCTAATGCATCATACATAATTTAAAACGCAATAGAAGAGATAGAATGAAAAGGAATTATTAGTCGGTTAACCACAGCAACAGCAGCCAAGAGAGACACGAAATAGTTGCGAGCTCTGCTTCAGTTATTCGCGGACATGACTCACAATTGGATTTCGATGCTGGAACACGTGCCACATATGAGCTGTATATGACATTTATACACATATGTGTACTGACTTGCATTTAAAAAAATGCAGCTAAGAGTATCAAAAAATACGCCATTTAATTATATTCTTTTCTCGTGGGAAAAAGAACTACATCAGTCGCTCATATTAATTTCATCATCATGGAATATAAAAGCGAAAAAACATCTTCATGAAATTATTGTTAAAGTAAGATAAAGTTGCTTTTCTATTGCTGTACTTTGTTTGTTACATAATTAAATATTACATTGAAATATAAAGAGCAATTATGTTAAAATCTTTTTATTTGAAATAGTTAAGCATAATAAACAGTTGAAAATTAGTTTTCTTTTAAAAAAAATTTATACTTAAGACAATTGTTATAGGTGTTTAAAACACATTTAATGTTTAATATATTTCATTCTATTCTTTAGCTCTTTTTCAATAAAACAAGACATTTTTATTCAAAACTGTGTATTGTCATAAACTTTACATTATTTACATATGGTAAAGGCTACTAACATATTTTGCTTTAGGCAATGTAAATTTTCTAGTAAATTTCTGATTAAGTTTTATAAATATGTTTTGTAAGATTAAAGTACAAAAGCCTATATTTTTTTGCTTCACTAACTAGAGAGAGAGAATGAACGAGAGAAACAAAGGAAGCCTATTATATTTGTCGACTGGTAACGAAATTACGTCATCAATCGTTTGTATGCGCAGCTCTGATATTGCACTTTTTCGTGCATAAGTATAAAACTCGAATGCATGATTAATTTTGTAAAACTTCAGTGGCACAAGAAATGGAATTGGTTAGTGAATTATTTTGGTGGATAGCCAAAACCTTTAATTTAATTCATTTGATATTTATATTTTAACGTTGAAGACCTTTTTATTTAAAAAAAATAAAGAAAATGATAAATACAATTTTAGTTTTAATATTAATTTACACCAATTTTTTGAATTTTAAATAATATTTCTTAATAGAAAACCTATTGTAAATATTTAGATTATTTATTAATTGAATAAACAAACATGGGAGAAAAAGTGAAAGAATACCGTCGAGCACAAGTCGTAACGGTTGTCTTTACATTTACATTGTTCAACAGAATTTCCTCAGGTGTAATAGTGATCGGTAACAGTTGCAAATTATGTGTGCAATGCAAAAAAATGCAATATTCGCCTCCATAGTAGGTGAGTGAGCTAAGTCGAGTCTGAGTTAGTTAGCAGTAATGTCGACAGAAATTGCCTGAGGTTAATCGAGTGCCTGGCTATGTAATTAGCGGCAAATTATGTAACTACTTGGATGGCTCGTTCATATGTCTGCAATCGGATGAGTCCGTAGGAATGCGTTTCTGCAGGCGGAAGCAGATCGTTGCTATCAACAACTCGCGGATGCCGCGCGTCTCCTTACCTTCGTGATCGTTGAGATCGAATAAACTGTTCCCAATGTCAGGAGGTAGTTGTGCCTACTGCTATCGCAAGCATTTTGTAATAAGTATCGATCTACCGTCCACAAGAAGAGTTATTTTCTTTGATGGACGCGGTACACATCATTACTTTATGAGCTTCAAAATATTTAGCTCCGTTTAATTTTTGTAAAATGCAAGGAAACTTTGGTGTCGAGTATCAACGTATCAAAATTCCTGTTATAATCGCAATAAAATTTTATTTGATTCTAAGGGAATTTAGTATACATTTATGCATACATTTAATTTGAGGATAGAGTTAGTCACTCATTTTATTTATAAAGGCTTACATTACTTTCCAAACAGTATCGAACGTAATCTTTGGTTGATTAATAATAGCCACAGTCGATAAGAGTAAAACTCATCTATCGAATGGTTAAACCATAAAAACTCATCACGTAACTTAAATGAAAAAATTTAAGCAAATTGCATCGCGTTATACGAGCGTATTCCGAAATATGCAGAAACAAGATGGTGAATCTAAATATGCTGAAAGTAACCTGTTAATTCACCGAGAGCGTCAAGGCTATACTAGAAAAGAGCAAATTGTATCGAGTGCACACATACATAATTTATATTAAGTTACTTAACGTACGAGCCGTGCCGAGTCGCTGTTCGCGAGAAGTCAGAGTTATAGACGCTTTAGGAACTTGCGAATAAAAGCGGAACATTAAGTATTTCATGCGAATTCGCACAAGAAAAAAATTGCCTAGAATTAACGATAGGCTTTTTTATTGAAACTGCAGCTGGACATCGACGCTCGGTAGTCGGAATGGCTGCGACAGTTCTCATCTTATAGCGGTGCACGCGAACTTATAAATAAACCGACCTCTAACCAATCCAACAACGATCTCGCGGTTTATAGACGCGTTAACGACAAACGAACATTACGAGTCAGTCATCGAATCCCTCAAGAACGCACGCATTCATGTCTATTATAGATATTCAATGCTAACGTTACCTACTTTTTACTTAACGGGAAATATTTAGTTGATTCGATCTCTTTTTACTTTAGATTCAATTAAAAACAGTGGTTTTTAATTTTTTTTAAATCTCAGTTGTCATTATCAATTGGGTATTGCACTATTTAATTTACGTTATTTTCATTTATTTTTTCATATGTGATTATGTAAGCACGCATTTTTTCTATTTTTATCAAATTTTTAGATTTTATCAGCACTTACCACAAAAAAATATTTTCCAAATCATGTAAAAATATTTACACTTCAAACTCAATATTAAAAACTGAATATAATTAAGTTTAATCAATTATAACGCAGAAGTAATTTTTTAGTCTTTTTTAATAGCTTTCGACAAATTATTTTATTTTTCAAATTTTTAAGAAGTAATTAATTTCTATAATTAAAGACTATTCCGTAACATTATATCTAACAATGTTTATGTATTTCTTCAAATTATTGACGTTATTTTATAAATCAAATGTGAGGACATATTTTATGTCGGATAAATACATCGTTTTCATAAAACATCAGTGAGAATTTAAAAATCAGTCATTTTTATTGATTATTATTTTCCATATTTATCTTTTAATATTTTGAAAATATCTTTTACGTACTATGAGCGTGTTTATGTACACTTAACTCTTTTATACTTTAACTATAATAAGTTTCCACATAAAAATGTACTTTAAGACAAGTAAATATATCACCGTAGTTATTATCATTCGTTTATTTTGCGTTTTCAATTTCAAAAGTTTTAATTTACAGAGATAATTAAAATTTTATAATAAATACATTAAAGTAGGTTTGCCATTGAAGAAAAATATAGATATTTAGAACAAAAAATGATCAATAAAATCATAAGTAATTTTATATTATTAAGTTTTTTTATATAATAACAATATCTTCTAAAAGCATTTTTTTTTCGTATCTTTATCTGCAGTGATAATGTCTACTACACTTTTACGCATACTTTATTATATATATGAATTTGCCGATATCATAAAAATTGATCATCTCAGACATTTCGAGAATCGCATTTCTGCGAGCATATAAAATAATTCATCGCTCGTATTTTGCCTAATCATTTAGAATCATTTTATGCAAGACACACAAAAATGACAAATAAAATATACATTCTTATTTGCATACGAATTTAAGTGTGCCTGTAAGATCACTTAATTATTTATGAAAATAATATTAGAATTATGTTACTAAGTCTATGATCTGAAAAGTATTCGTTTTTGTTGAAAAATTGTTTTACAAGAAAATTACAGGATAATTTGTTATAAATAATTTCGAGTATAAATTATTAAAACATATTTTTTTTAATATTAATAATAATAATAATAGTAATAATAAAAAACATTAACAATGCAAATAAGAACGTAACTGATTGGCGAGTATCTATTTTTTTACACACCTTCGTGAATGTTTCAGAACAGTGATATAAATACTGCCAAGTAAAACCTCTATAAACTCAGTTCACATTTTGTAGGATGTCAAAACTGCCTTTGTTATAAACATTTTAGTAAACTTCATGTAAAGTCATTGAATCTCACATGATTTTGTTTAACAATGTACAATACATTGTTGCTGATCGATTTTTAATATAGAAATTTCTATATATATATATTAAACTTTGTATGAGTATATACTAAATTTTATATCAATCATGATATTTTGTGGCATATATTAAATGAATAATTAAAATATTTAAGATATATTGTACGCGCATATGTATTGGTTCGTTTATAACGTAGCGTTTGGAATAAAGTTATTAAAAATAATGTTCCGGATCGATTTTTTATATGAAAATTTTTTCACGTATACTTTAGTGGGTACTTAATATTAATTAAAAATAAAATATCGTGGAATCCTAAGAATTTTAGACTTATGATTTGTTCAATTTTTGAACCTCCTATAGAGGTGGTTTTTAAAAGTAGAAAGAATAATTTTAATATAATGAATTCATATTATGATATTATTAAGTGTTACCAATCGATGTAAGATTTTTATGTTTAAAAAACTTCAATTTTTATTGAAAGTCAATCGGTTGAAAGTTTAGACATATTTTAAGCTAAAACATTTTCGGTATATATTATTGATTACAAGCATTTAATTCTTATATAATAAAAGCCATGAATACTGCAATGGAAAATACTTTTACATCGATGGTTTTTTGGCTATAAATGATTTAACTATTCATATTAATGGATAATGAAGAAAGTATTAATAGACAGATTACTTGGTAATGTATTAAGAAGCTGGATCGAAGAGAGGCTGTTTATACATTGAGAGAAATCATACTTATTTACTTTTTTAAATCAATTACATATGAATTTAGTAGTAATCCTAAGTAAAAAGAAAAATAAATCTAATTATATGTATTGTATAATAAAATCAGCAATATATGTGATTTTTTAACTTCAGATGAATGCTAAATAATTTTAAGAACTTATTTATCTGTAATTTTATAATCACTAATTATTAAAAATAAATAGTTGAATATCATCCGTTAAATGTTTAATAGCTGTATATTTGAATGGATATCGATCACGACAGAATCACAAATCTTTTAACATAATATTTATACACATTATAAACGGTAGTTAAATAAAAATAATATATTAATTTAAAAAAAGTATTTAAAGTTTGAAATCTTATCAATTTTTTGTAATAGAAATCTGTTTTTGTTTTAATTTTCTGCTCTAATTTAATCTATAAATACATATTTTTAAATTAGAAAAATTAAATATATATTTTGGTAGATATAAATAAAATTTCGTACATTGAAATAAACTTATATCCTGTAAGGAAAAATATTTGCACATTGTCTAAAATTCTAAAATTATTGAATTAATATTGAAGTCAACTAACCTTTTTCCATTCGTTCATCAATCTCCATTTTATATAAAATATCTTTTTCTTTTTAGTTACATTATTTCAAATCTAACAATATTTTGATACGCTTTCTTTAATTCCACATTTTACACCTTAGATTCCTAATAGCTGAATCTTCAAAGCCTTCGTTGAAAGCACTAGGAGCAGATGAAAAATATTATTTTTATTTTGACAGAGAGAGAGAGAGAGAGAGAGAGAGAGAGAGAGAGAGAGAGAGAGAGAAGAAATGTCCATATTCGATCGAGTTGGTGTCTGCGCGTGCTCATTTTCAAGGTTCGAATCGTCCGATCGAAGCTGGCTGTACTTGCTATAGCGTTTAAACGAAATGTATATACATCATTCACTGAGCAAAATAGAGCTCTGACGTTGGTTTCGTTTTCTCCGTCACACTTTCCTCCCATTTCCTTGGGATTTTCGCAGTGTCGCTGAGAGAGATAGAGCGAATTGCGTCAATGAGCGTTTTACAATGTACCAACGAATTGTTAGTTTCGTCCGTCCGCTGAATCGATGAATATTCACATCATATCTCTATCTCGTCTTTCATCTTCTTTCTGATGTATTTTGTGCCTAGAGGAACTATAAAGACATGGAGCTAATCGAGTGCTGAGATCATGGCCGAGGAAACGTCAGAGCTGCTTGTTTTCTATTTTTTCCTATACATTTCAAGACCGTTCGTTTTCTACGTTATGTCTTTCTCTTTCTTTTATATTGCATACGAATAGAGGCAGTATGTACTCCCGTCAATTATTTCCAGATATGCAATGGTCGCATGAATATTAGTGAATTAGATGATTGAGAAAATTCATCTGAATTTCGGAATATACGATTACCTTGAGATTAAACTAATAATAGTTACTTAGGCTATAAGATCGAGTCAATAGTAGTGTTAAAACTTGATTTAACTTAATTCACCCAAGAGCAAATGTATTGAAAATATAATTAGACGTTTAAGTTTATTTATGCAGTATTTAGTTACGCTGGGATATTTTAAATAGAACACCTTCAGCGATAAAATAATCGTAAGCCTTTTATCTCTTCATTAAATAAAGCTCTTTAGGTTCAATTGCAAAAAGTAGATAATCTGTAATGAAAAATAAGTGGCAAAGATAGGTATTAATCTATCTATATTATCCAGTGATTATCTGATATTACTTTAAATTTTATATTTTTATTTATCTCTCAATGGAAAATTACTATTATTACTACATTATATTATTATTCTTTTGTTGATAATTGTATTTCTTATTGGCTAGTTGCTTTGAAAACTTGTGCCCATTGTCATCTGCATTTCAAATTAGTTGCGAAGTATCGCAAGATAAAAAAATTTCACATGGAGTTAGAATGATCAAGTGATGCTAATTTAAAGAACAATTTTGTAATATTTTTAATACTACATTAATTAATTACAACACAAGAGAATAAATTCTTTATTGATTTTTTAACTATTTTAATGCACTTTGCATAATCACATAAACATTTCTTATTTTGAAAATATTTTTATAATAAAATATTAATAATATCTGCTTTATTACTTTATTGTTATAATACATATTTCTAAGAGGTATGATAAAAAAGTATCGATAACCAAACACTAATGTATACATAATATTAGCCTATATATTAATACAATTTATAAAAATCCATTAAATAAAAACAAATTTTTACAATTATTGACTATAATGTTAAATTTCTTCAAATGTACAGATAATATTAACACTTAAGTTAATATAATTTATGAAATCGATTATATAAATCAAATTCACACTATTACTTTATTATAATTTTGAATATTTTTAAATGTTTAGATAATATTAAATCCTAAATTAATATAATCTATAATATTTAACTAATTAAATAAAGTTTACACTAAGCCTTGATTATAATGTCAAATTTTTTTAAATGTATGTAGAATATTAACACTCAAATTAATATAATTTATAAAAATCCAATAATGAAAATCAAATTTACACTATTCCTTGATTTTAATTTTGAATTTTTCCAAGTGTATTCATAATATTATCCCTTAAATTAATACAGTTTATAAAAATCTAATAAATACAGTAAAATATACACTATTCCTTGATTACAATGTTACCTTTTTCAAAGATATAGATCATATTAACCAATAAAATAATACAATTTATAAAAATCCGAAAAAAAATCAGATTTTCACTATTTCTTGACTATTTCTTTACTACAAATGTATAGATAATATTAGCACCTAAATTAATACAATTTATGAAAATGCAAATGTAATTAAAATTTATACCACTCTTTAAATGTAATTATGAATTTCTTCAAATGCATAGATATCCTTAAGCCCTAAATTAATATAATTTTAGAAATCAAATAATTAAGAAAATTTACAATATGCCTTGATTATAATATTGAATTTTTTCAAATGTATATTAACTACTAAATTAATACGATTTATAATAATCCAATAGATATAATCAAATTTCTTCAAATGTATAAATAATATTTACCCTAAATTAATACAATTTATAAATATCCATTTAATAAAAATAATATTTGCACTATTGATTAAATATAATGTTAAATGTCTTCCAATGTATAGATCCAATGTATAGATAATGTTAACTCCTAAATTAATACAATTAACTAAAATCCTATAAATAAATTAATTTTACACTATTTCTTGATTTTAATGTTAACTCTCATCAAATGTATTGATAATATTAACACACAAATTAATAAAAATTATGATAATCCAATAATGAAAATAATTTATACTATTCCTTGACTACAATTTTGAATTTCTTCAAATGTTTATATAACATTAACAATTAATTAATATAAATTTTAAGGATTCAATAATTAATAAAAATTTACGCTAATGTTAAATTTCATCAAAAGTATATGTAAAATATTAAGTTAATTTCTGAAAATTCAATGTCTTCTTGAAAGTGAAAATAAAAATTTCTAAGGGTGTAAGGTTAAAACAGGAAAAAAGAAAGTATTATTACGAGCAAGAAAAGTTTATTTCAAAGTAATAACAAGTATCCTTGCTTGTAGTACTAAAACTGTAGGTGCAAAGCACACAATTTAAATTGTTACAGAACATGCACCTTTATTTTTAAACGAGTGCGGATGGATACCTGAGAAATGTTGTGAGTAACCTGAATAATAGAAGTGATCGATTTGTCGTCTACGGTTGAGTGAAAGTGAAGGCGAGTGGAGTGCACGTGAGGTTGAACGTTCGCATGATACAAAATGCCGTAAGATCACGTATTATTATTTCCTTTATCATAAATTTGATTTTATTCATCAAGTGGTAGTCACGATTCTTAGTATTATATCTTATTACAGATTAGAAAAGATGTCTTGCTGATTTTGAAAAAAAAGACATCTTTGTTCTTCTATCTTAAATATTTTCTAAAATTTCCATCCCCTTTACATACTTACGCTATTTAACACAATAACTTTCATTATCAATTGAGATTCTTTTTCATTATTGTAATATACACTTTGAAAGAACATATCAAGAAATTCTGGCTTGCCCAGCAAAATATGATAAGATTAGATAAGGATATTTTGAAGAGTGTCATGCATGCTAATAAAAAGACGTTTTTCAAGGTAAGCGAATCGGAATACATTGGCTATTATAATATATTCGATAATATGTGCGATGAAATCGATCGCCATTGATTAATTGTAATCGTTACAAAAAGATTTCACGAAAATTTAATGTCCTTTACACTTTATTCTATTTTTAGATTACGCCAAAAAAGTATATACATAACATAGTGTGCATCTTATGGGAAGCGATATAATATATATATATATATTGCACCTTCACTGCGCAGGTACATCCGGAAAATGAGTCGAACCTGATAATGTTCCGCATTGTGGTGAAAACTTATAATATACCGTTATAAAATACCGTTCACTTTCTTCCGGATTTCGCATTAATTAATCGCTAACAGCGAAACCAAATATTAAAAATTTGATCAAATATAAATCAAAATACTACTTTCTTATTATGTGTACAATGGTTTTCCATACTGACGTTTTTCTTGGAATAAATATTTGAAAGAAGCAAAGACCAAAAATAGTTCTTAAAAGTTATTATGTTATTTATCATAAAATTTGTACAAATATTAATTTCCTTAATATCAATGTTAATTAAGCGTCGGAATAAGCAAGCTACAGACTGTTTAGTCTGTGTATTTGGTATTAGCAAGCGTTCGAATTCGATTGAATTTCTAATGAAAATCCTAAACGCCCGCCAAATCCGGGATAATGTGGTGGCATACAATATTATAATCCTTCTCTATACTTTGGCGCACTCTTGTTACTCCAAGTTAAAAGTGAAACTAGGAAATACTGTTGGCCTTACTGAGTCTGTGTTTGAGAGAATAGAAAGTGATTTATCGATGTTATCTCAAATGTATTCTTATGTATGCGTCGTTATATATATATTAAACAATTGCTGGCTAAATTTTTCAACGTATTCGTCGGCTTACACGACCGTTAATTAATGCACCATCCGCGTGCATTTGTATATATAGAGGAAAATGCATTGTGAAAGTATTTCAAGTCTTTTCACGCGCATATATCCAGTTTCTCGCAGAGAATTGAGTACGAAGGAAGCTTGGAAATTTATGTGAAATAAAAAAATGACTCAAGATGAAATAGATACTTGGTTTCTTCATCTAACCCGCGCATAGAAATGAAGTTCGTCTTTTCAAACCACATTGCTTTTTGGTGTACACATAATAGAGAATTTTTATCCAATGCCTGAAATATTGAAATAAGAAGATATATAATAAAGAATTCTATTGACCCATAGCAAGGCTTATACCACCCCATTCCTACAAATATAGCTGACACTTAATAATAATAAATAAAGCAGAAAATCTTAATATTAATTCTCTTTGTAAATTATACCAATTAAGTATTAATATAGCAAGATATTTAAAATATATTTAAAATTTAAAATATAATTTAATTTTTTAAAAATTACAATCAAACACTTGTCATTCATGAATTTAAAAGTACGCGTTACCGATACCCTCTTATTTACAAACTATTTTAGTTATAAAATATTAATTTATATTTCTTTATTTTGAAATTTTTCAATTAAAGGTTATTAATTTGAAATAAGTTTTTGTGGCATATGATTTATTTAATATTGAAAGCAACTGAAAGGTTTTCCTAAGACTATTATGTTTCTCCGAAAAATGTCACATTATTTTCGAAACAATATACTTGACAAAAAGAAAACTTAGCTTTTACGCATATTTTTATGAAAAAATAAGTAAATAAAAGGAATGTTTAAATAATACATGATATAAACATGATAAATTTATAAGGAAAATATCCATTAATAAGTGTAAAAAATTTGTTAACTCTACTAGTGGAAATCGTAAGACTAGTATGCGTATGCATGTGTCGAAATAAATCCTTGAATAATACAAAATTGTGAGAGGTGATCTAAATCTCAGTTACGGTTTATATATATATATCGAATCCATATACATTAATCCAGTGCTGCACTGAAAGCTTACAGCATCGATTAAGTTCAGCTCAAACAATTCAGCAAAATAGACCTGCGATGGTACTCGTTCATTCTAGTAATTGTGTTAGTCGAGGATTAAGAATTACGAGGATGTCAATAATCAAACTTGAACAGAGCATTTAATTCGTATATTTTGATCCTGGTAATCTAAAAGTATTCTGGTGGTGTTGTTTTATTCAACCTTTACGGCTAGATAAATGTAAACAGGATAACTTTAAATTGAACTAAGCAAATCAAAATTAATTTTAGCTTAAGTTCGGCAGAGAAATCCGGGAATTATATAAGAGAGAAGATGATGCCATCAAGACTCAGGAAAAATGGAAAATAATTAAATGCATATATTTGCGCACAAAAACAGTTTGACGTTCGTGACCTAAATACGTCAGTCACGTAATCCAGTTCCAACCACGTGCACGCGCTTGAAAGACTTGTATTATTATAATATAAGTCTACGTACTGTACACTCATTACGGTAAATGCGTATGCAGTATTTATCTGGATATGCTTTTTAGTAAGATAAAAAAGATAATTTTGCTTGTGCTATGTGCCATAGAAGTCTATTTAGATATTGTATTGTCTATTAAAAGCCTCAAGTGACTTTTAATGTCAGAATTTGCACCTCAAAAAGTTTCAGGAGTTATCGTTCGCATCTTAAAAAATATAAATAAATTTAGATACTAAGATATAGTCTCGTTAAATTTAGTTTCAATACGAATTTCTTTACCGTATTTATTGTTATTATGTCTTTTTTTATGTAAGAATCAAATGAATTAGTAATTTTAATTTAAAACTTGACGAGTGATTGTTATTATTAAAAGTATCTTTGCGATTTGATAAAAAATATGACGAAAGCATTATAAATATTTTTAATAAAAAAAAATCGATTTTTACCTTCTTTAAATGACGAATCGTCAAAAACTTTTTTCTTTGAATTTACAATAAGTTGTGATAATTTTCATCTTTGTTCTTATTACATTAAACGAACACTATAATTTTCTTATAAATACGAAAGAAAAATTATTTTTCACGTAAAAGAAGCTTATACAATTATCAAAATAGTATTTGATAAGAGTAATTATTCATTTGTAATTGAAAAAGAATCTTATTTTTTGATAGATTGTACTTCATTATTGTTTGAATAAAAATACTATTAATATAACTACAATTATGTGAAAGTATTAAAACAGTTACTTTTTTAGATTTTCACTTTTCATAGATATACGAACATGTACTTGCCTTACGTACAAAGCGACCAACGTTCATATGAAATTGATAATCAACTGTAACAGTTATGTAAACTGTACATTAAACATTAAAGTGAGTTGGAGTGCCATCTTCTATCTACGTTCCTTCAGCGTTCTATAAGCTTATTTTGTGTCATAAATTCATTACAAAATGAAAAAGCAAGTGGTTTAATATAACATAGGAGCAAGTAGCTTGTGTAGAAAAAAGCGGTGAGCTAATGTAGCTGAATATGAGCTTGTATTCTTGCAAGTTCAGCAAATTTTCGCGTATTATGAGACTTAAACATGATATTTTGCACGTTACAAAAGTGAAAATTAACTAATCGAAAAATCGTATTGTAGTATACATATGAAGAAATACATTTGTTAATATTATAGTATTATTTATTAGAGTAAAAGATCTTTTAAATTTCTTAAAGGTTTATGCTCAGTCATAAAAAAAAATTTAAGAAAATAAAAGAAATCAAAGGTATTAAATAAACATTCTATAAATATCCATTAAATGTAGACATACTCGAGGTGTTCTACATCTGACTTTTAAAAAGAAAGTTGTGTTGAATTAATTAGTGTCTACAAAAAAGTCGCCCGAGTTATTTTATTAAAAAATTGCATTATTAAAAGGTAATAAGAAATAAATTATGCGTTTATGATTAATTCCTAATTAGTTAAAGAAATGGTGACGATGAAAATAAATAATATTATTAAGAGTACAGCTGTATTTTTTAATATTTTGATATAAGAAAATAAATTTAACTTTAAATTTTTTCATATTTACTTAAATAAATTTAATCATCATAATTGCGTAAAATCTTATTAAAACAATGTTTTCTTTAATTTAGATTTCAACTTATTTAAAAAATAACTTTTGAATCTAAATGATTGATAGATTAAGAAAAAAAGTTTTTTTTTAATTTGTAAATATGCGTTTTCATTTCTACAGCTAAAATGTATTCGCAATTATTTAAATCTAATTATAAATTTGAATTCCATAAATTATTTTCAAATTAAAGAAAAAATGTCTAAAACATGAGCAGTTAACTTTTCTCCAGATTTTAAAGTGTGAAAAATTATTTATAATATTGTAAAACTCCAGCAAGAATATGTTTAGTATTATTTTCTGTAAAAAACCATTTAAATAGTTATTATTTTAATAGTAATTATATTAATTTATATTAAGGTATCATAAATTGTGAAGTGAAACTTTTTCACGTAGAAAATTCAAAAAAAGATTTAGTTTTCTGAATGCTTAACATTAAAAAAAGTAAATATATATACATTGACTAAGTACTAAGAACTTTGGTATCGTTATTTCCAAGAAGAAATCTTGTATTGAACTGATATTCACAAGCAAAAACGACATTCTGAATTTCTTTAGTTTCACGTTGGAAAAGACGAAACAATTTCACATTTTCAAGTCAACGTCATCGCTTACATGTAACTACATCCAGTAAAATTTAACAAGATTCTATCTTTTTAAAATTTCGTATGCATATTGCGGAGAAAAAGTTCCAATAAAACTTACAACTAAACTAAAGAGTAATTATAGAACATCGATAATTTTCGGATATTTTTATAAATTCGTTTAATAATATTGTTATTAAAATTTATTATTTATAAAAATTAATTTTACTTTTCTGTGCGATGCTTTTTCAGACAACGTGGTATTTGTGAAGAATTAGTTTATTGGTTTAATTGAGTACATTTCTGTTTTATGCGATACATTTTCATTAATAATTATATTATGCATCTGAAAATATATGGATTACTATTAAGATTATAACGTAATAGTATAATTATAAATACATATTGCTATTTTAAAGAATATCACAAAGAATTTCATCAATACATCAACGAAACTTTACTACGTCATACTATCAGCATTTCCTAAAACGTAACATTAGTATAATAATTGTTTACCATCCTACCCTTTACGATAAGTTCTATTGCAAATTTTTTCTACAATGAGCTTTATCTACAAGGTATTTTTGATAAAGTACTTGTAAATTTGAAGCGCATGCCACCTTAATTATTACAGGGAAATCAAATAGTCAAGTATATGTTATCTTATTCATTTATCTGAAGAAGCTTCATTTTTACACCTTAAATTTGTTTGCGCAATCAATAAAAGCCAATGTATGGCTGCTCAATGTCTGCGTGTAGCTTTTATTAAAGAAAATGACAATAAATTTCTGCACAACCGTTTTCTAAGCATTGATCGAGTCCTGCATTTGCATCGAGTTCGTGCGTCGTCTTGTTAGAACTGCGAGTTAGTAATGCCACTAAACTAAGCTAAAGTAGAGGAAAGCGCGCATGCGCGCGAATCTGCAGTCGAGTCCATTTCTATACTGATGATGCTTATGCGTGCAGCTAAGTTTCACGGGTTGCGTTATTCTAATTATTTGTGCGCAACGCATCAATAGAGTAATTGCTTGCATATTCAGCCGCACGATTTTTTGTCTAGCACTGACTCCCTGCGAGTGAATATACACTTTCTACCAGTTTCTCACATCGTGCAGGTCAAACGCATCACACGTGTACGAACTTCCTGTAGCTGCTCTTTAGCTGCTATCGATTTATGAGCAAAAAGGAGAGAGAAGGAAAGGATCTGTGTCAGCAGCGACAGCAGAAATGAGGCGCCTTATCGGAGTATGACTGCGTGCAGCTGATTCGCAATGAATTTTACCCCACGTGGTCAACTGATTCATACCATTCCGCGCGCAACCTTTAATACGGGTTTGTCCGTAAGCCTGTATTCCTATACATGAAATAGCTGCTGAATAGAGTCGCATGAAAAGAAGGCGCGGCGAGACTGCTATCGTTATTCTACATGCGTCACCGAATACACTTAGTGAGGCTTATGTAGGTCTTCTTTCATCTTTGTTTCCATACATATTGTTATTAAATGGATGAAAATAGAATATGCTTTTTTATGTGCGGCTCCACTTTTAACCGATACGGCCATTGTTTTACGTTTGAATTTCCTGTATTACGTAATTGTGTTACGTAGGTGATAGATTCACGATGGGTTATCACCAATTCAAAAAACAGTATTACATATCGATATTGCTTTTTGTTTATGATTGATTCAAGTTTTTATAACTACTTGTATATAATGTACTTGGTACATCTTAATAAAAAGTATAATTTTCAGGTACAAGATTTTCAGACCGACCTTGTTTACTATAGTCGAAAAGGAATGTCATGCATATTGCGAATTAATACCTCAATGAAATTAATTAATCTATATTAAATAGAAATACTATTATACGGATTTAAATAAATTGATATAAATATTCCTTTGGTTGAAATTGCAGTCGAAGAAATGTTTAATGTATATGACAAGATCCTATAGTTTTTACATTATTTTACATTACTATACACGTATTACTTCAGATTATATTTATCACATCCTTACTTCATATCTACTTTCTTTCAGTGAGCACTGGAATTTCAAATTTATTTTCAAAATATTGTACTCGCTTCTAGAATTGCAAAATCAATATACAGTGCAAATATATAATACGTTTGTACATATAAGTGCACGAGTGTCATCTTTTCTAACGAACTTTTTCATTTTTAATTTAATAAGAATATAAAGAAATACATTTAACACTTCGATTATAGTTAACAAGCATCCGTAATCAAAAAATTTTACTCACAAATTTCAATACAAAAGAGAAATGTGCATGAAAAGTTTCATTTTTTTCGGAACCTACGATTAATAATATGAATTACGTGACTCAAATAAGATTCGATTATTTATTATGTAGAGAGAGAGAGAGAGAGTATAAAATCGACTAGAAGATTGAAAATAACGAACTTCCGTCTCTCTGTAGTCGTATGGTGTTTCCGGCAGTTGCAACACTTATATATGCAGAGACACTCGCTCAAACTGAATCAAACCGAGCTTTCAGGCTTCACCTCTTTTATGCTCAAGCACATTAATTTTCTCGTCTAAGTATTACCCGCATCAGTTAATACAGTAAATCGAATTGTCGTGGGACTACTGTACAATGAAAATAATGAGACCAGAAGATAATCAGATTAAATGAGGCACAAAGGGATACGCTAAACGTTAATGTAATCATCCTATTTAGCCGATATTGTGAGTGCATTTATAACTGCTCTCTCTCTCTCTCTGCTCTTTATATATATTTTTATTTTTTCATCAAGTAGGCGATCTATTTATATACTTATTAGCGATTTAAACTTATTCAAAATCACAAAAGTTTTATAATATGCAAAAAAGAATATTTTTATATGTTATCTTGAAAATGTCGTTTGCAGTTTTTCGATAAATTAATCAAGAAAACTTCATTTTAATCTAGTAGAACAGGAAAAGAAAAATATTCTTCGTTAATTGAAGAATTTTTTAAAATAAAAACTATATATGATAAAAACACATTTTTCAAATTTTTTGATTTATAATCATATGTTCGCACAATTTGAAGCTACAAAAATTATAATTTTTATAATTACTATAACAAACCCTTTTTCTGGGTAAATTTATATATGTCAAAGACATAAAAGTAAACTTTTGATTACTTTTTAATACTGAACTATCATACTTTAACATAACTTTCTAAAGTCATTATAATTTATGAAACTTCAAGTAAAAGTAAATCAAAGTTATTTATTTCTGTGATATTCATAGAACTAAGCAAAATAGTATGTTTACGAACATAAAAGTGTATAAAAAACTATGTATAGATTGCATTTAATTTTTACTTTGAATATTCACTTTCTAATATATTATTTACTTTCTAATATTCAAAGAGTATTTTTCATTATAATTTTTTTAAATACTTTTTTTAATTTTGAGCTATACTGTATTTTGTTTTAATTGACAATATTATTTTAGTATATTTTATATCTTAACTGCTTATTAATAATGAAAGAACTATTTGTTCAATACTTTAAATAGTCAGTTTTAAACATTATATATAATAATTATATTAAATGACAAAAATAGTTTATTTTTAATTTACCAACTTTTAAGGATATATTTTCACATTTTTACGCTAATGTGTTTAAAACTTTTAGATTTAAAATTTTTCTTATTTACTTCTTTTTCTATCATATTTCTAAGCTTTCATGACATTTTATTATATAACATGTACATAAGGAGTTCACAAAAACATTTTAACATGGTGTTTGGAATTTAGTAAACTTACGTATGAGCAATTTTTTTGTATCTTTACGTAGAATGAGCTTATTAAAACTGATTGGGACCATTTTCTGGGGCCTCATAAATATATATATATATATATATAAGCTTTGTTTGGTGTGACTTAATTTTTCAATTGACGTCATTTTTATACTTTTAAAAGAAATGTTTATTTGATTTTGCAGTATTTTTTAATATTTAATAATTGTAATAGTAATATTGAAGATGGAAATGTTTTGATAATATTAATTGTCTTGAATAGTAATAATAGAAATTTACAATTACTATACTACATTGATTACTACACTACATTACTACACTCAGTTGTAGTAATGATTTTCTAACAAACAGTAAGGGAAGAAGTAAAGAAAAAAACCACTGTATAGGATTGACTTGAAATTTAATATAGCACTATTTTTATTAATATAATTTCGTAATAAATATTACTAAATAATATTTTATGTATTTTTATATCATAAACTTACTGATTATGAAATTTTTATGCAGAAGGAAATTTAAATATTACAGATACAGTAACAATTGATTAATAATTATAAGTAGAATTTACATAATTTATAGTGTCCGTATTGATTTAGAAATTATTATTCTTTATTTGAATAAATTATAATTGAGCCAGATATTATGCTTGTATTGTACGCTTGTAATAAAAGGAAAGGCATTTTTTTAAAGAATATCTCTTATAAAAGAGAGTAGGTTTGTTGTGCATGCCCCCTCGACGTGCTTTTGCTAGTGAAAATGCTCGTAAAAGAACACGTGTAATGCAAAGTATTAGCTATAAATAATGGTATATCTGACAAGTCATCGAAAATACAAAGACCGTCATCAGATTGTGCAGAGCTTCTAGATAAACGTGGGGCTGGCCAAAATTTGATTAAAGAGAAATAATGTTATTCGTCACACAGCCTGTGAAACTGTAAAGCGCAAATATTTAGCACCTGATGCGTCGTATCATAAAGTAAGAAGACGTAAAAGTGCAGGCGGCTTATTACATAATATCAAGTTGTGCGATTGATTGCGCACTCGGCCATCTGCACGAACTAGACGCGGCGACGCCGTCGTTGTGGCGTATTACGCAAATTCCTCGTTATTATCATAAGAGTACTCGAGTAGCATGCAGTTTTTGACTTCACACAACCGCGTTCGAATGCGAACAGAATGATCTATAGTTTGAATTTCCTCTTTGATTAAGGATAAAATTTTTGATTTTTATTTGTTTACAACGAGCACATTCATGGAACGAAATGAGATTTTATTTGATGCCATTTACTAATGTTAGCCAGTGTACTAATAATTGCTACGTTTACAGAAGTATTTATAAATTTATAAATTAATGTACTTATGTGAAACAATCATAAGCAAAAATGTAATTGTAAATAAGATATTTCGGTTCTGCCCGAACGTTAAAAGGGTCCTATGATTGTTTTGGCTCACTTTTTATCATGTAAAACGCAAGTAAAAAGTGAGCCAGAACTAGTATAAGACCCTTAGAATGAAGCTAAACTCTCCAAAGGTAAAAGTGAGTCAGAACTGACATAGGACCTATTAATGCTGAGCCAGGATCAGCACGGGAGTCTTTAGCATGGAACTAAAATTAGCATAGCTTTGATTCGAGAAACTTTTGGAAACCGCGCTCCTTCAGAAGTTTTAAGTATGCAATGTACAATACCCTCCCACACACACATTAGTTATATTGTACCGCCCTCTCCTAATATAAAAAAATCTACTCCCCACTTTTTAAAAATATTTTATTTCAATTAATTTACATAAGTTTTATAATATCACCACTGAGTGATTAATTTAAATCGAACATCAACAGATGCACTTTCAATGATTCATTTTACTTAGAGCAATTAATCACTGTAAGTGATATATTATTGAGTACTTATTCCTTGTTAATAATATATCAAGGTATTGAACATAATAAACACTTTGAAAGTTGGCATACGTATCGTATAATGCAGCATCTTAGTTATGAGGAATGTTAATCTTTAGGTTCCTTTAGAGGTTGTACTGCAAGTTGAGAAGTAGTCTCACATCACTAATTTGCAGTGATCAAAGAGACTAGCATTAGAATTTCTTTGATTTTTTCGATGAGTTTGAAATCCTAGTATGACAATGTATGGCTTTTCTAATTGCGTTGATATGTTTACCATCCAGAAATGCTTTGACGTAGTTGAAAGTAGTGGATATTAATATAATTTCCAAGTGCGGAAATTCATCGAGACGACTAGATTTTTCTCAATATATTGTAAGAAGCATCAGAAAGTTCTACATAAGCCATTAGCCAAAGTAAAATAGAAATTTATCACTTCTTGATCTTGTAAGTCTAAGTTCATATTTTTCATTGACTGCAATTTCTCGATATTCCTCAAAAAAATTGAGAATCAAATTAATTTTAATTCATACATCAAAGTATCCCTTATTATTAATGATTAATTAAGATTCTTCAATATGCATGTATCCAGCAATTTGAATTAATAGTTTTTACTTTGATTGAGAGAAATCCAACCGTTTAATAGACCAGACATAGATACAATTTTAGATCATATATCTCTATGGTATAAATCTCATATTTCATATCAAATAAATGACAGATACCGTTATTGACTTATTTTGTACATGTTAATACTTCTTCTGCAAGTATTATAAATCTACCATATACCTGCAATGAACTACGTGATGGTAGAAAATGTAGATCTTGATTATAAATAGATGTATGAATTTAATCGTTGTTAGTAATGGTGGTTACAGTATATCATTAATTGATGTATATCAATTTTATAATGCGCAATGAATTTGTCGCAGGCGAAAGGTGAATAAACCTTTAGAATATCCTCCATTTTTTTAAATTAACCGCAAATTAGACAATTTTCTTTTCACCAAGAACTACTTTAAGCCTAGACTTTTCAGGAATTGAATGTTTTGAGCTGCAATCGCTCTTGCCAACCTCCGACGTATTTTTTCTTTATTGTTGATGTCTGATTGCTTTTGACGCAAGTTGCGACTGGCTGTTTGAAAACACGTTGGATTTGTATTACACTCCACTAGTAACGTGCCAACCTTGAGAATTTACATCGGTAAATTGCGAAGAATGTGTAAAGTTTTTTGAAAGAAGAAGTGGAGAAAATCCTACCAGGATACCTAGTGATCGAAAATCAATTTTTCAACTACACTGAATCACACTATGTAAAGTATCATTATTCAGTTTCAGAGAAAAGTATATCGCCTTAAATGATATATATCGTGTTGTCTTCAAATTAATAATTATCAGTTGGTAGAGTGAATACTTCATCATCTGTATAAAATTTATTGTTAGCTTGTTCAACGTTTGGTATAGAGTTAAAAGATAAAAGTTCCACTAAACCTAGCACATAATTGTTATCTACCGTAAGTTTAATAGGAAGAAAATAATTCGCTTCGAGTACAGATGAAGTATAGGAAATACTTAATAAGTGTCTCATTCACGGTTACTTAATAAAGAATAAAGCAGTAATCGGTATGCTTAATATTTACATAATTTAAAAATTAACCCTTTCACATAAAAATTTTAGACGAAACTGTCGATAATTGCAATTATTTAAATCTTGATATTTTTTACAATTATATATAATTTCATAAATTCCAAGATATTTTATTAAATCTAACGGAGGCTTGAAATTGTCGAAACTATCGAAATATGTAGCTTTGTCACCATGTTTATGCGACCCAGTATGTTCCAGGTCCGAAAGTCATTAAAATTAATGATTACCCCTCGAAAGTATAGGAAATAAAAAATCTTTGAATACTTTAGTAAAGCAAAATTAGTCGAGCCTTTTTTTGGTAAAACTGAATCAAAGAAACTTATTTTCTTTCCTCGTACTTCCACCTATGAATGGTTTTAAGAAGAGACCTAAGACCTGTTTTCATGGTTTTAAATAAAGACCTTAACTGAGAGCAATAGGTTACATAACCTTATTGTGTCTTTGATTTTCTTTCAGTTGTTGTGCAGCTGCTCTCGTATCATTAATTGCCTCAACTACTCCACTAGTACCGCTGGCAATTGCGACTGTTGTATTTAAGCCAGCAAACAATGGTACGGGGAACAATAAAATTCCACCAATTTTAGAAGAAGAAACTAATATAATATGCAGAATTCTAATATTTTGTTTACCGCTAGTACTTTTAATGTCAATACGTGCTTCATTCAACGCTGAAAGAATAACTTTTCGTGAACATTTAGATAGTATAAATAGGATCCTTTGTTACTGATCAGGAACCAACATAGCTTATGTACTTCTAATTCTGTAAAATAAAACAATTAAATTATATTTCCTAAATATTCCAGAATTTCATTGATGAAGAAGAAGAATTATAATAATGTAGTCTTAGTGGCGTTATTTTTTGGTATCCAATGAAATAAAAATCACAAGTTTTTTTCCATACTCTTAGTATTAAGTATTTATTTTTAATATCTCTCCTATTTTTAATTATATTGAAATAAAAATTAAGATAATTTTATAATGAAGGTAGAAATGTATGAATTAGTGATCAATATATTTTATTTTGTATTTTTATAACTTTAAAACTAACTAAAATAATATTTTTTTAACTTTAAACCTTTTTAATATTTATATTATTCCAGTAAAATAGGCTCTATTATTTATCTTTAAATCAGATTTTTTGATCTTGAAAATTATTTCATTAGTTGTGGTCTTCAATTCCGGGTATTTTAGAATGCACTTCCATTTCAAAAATGATAAATATAGATTCGTTCTATTTAGAATAAACTTTAAAGTTGCCTTGAAGTTCTACTGTAATTTACAATAATAATAGTAAGCAGAGCATATAACAATTTCTAATAATATAATTACATTGCATCTTCATAATGATTAGTGTACAAATAATATTTTATAATTATATATATTTTTTCTTTCATGATTTTTCGGTTCTTTTTTATTTATCTGATGTATGATTGGTGAGTTTTAAGTGCCGTACAAGTGTATACTTGGAGTTGCCTTTTAGAAAGGTTGACGGAAAACTATGACTGTGACAATAAAAAGACCTGAATAGAGCAAGGGTACACATGCGCATAACGATGGGTGTTAAATAGAGCTCGTAGTTAAAAATAAACTTTCTATTTACATGACCGAAGTCCAAAAAATGGGACTGCGTGTTTAGTCGTTGAATATCACAGGGCCATCTTGGACGAATCGTTATTGGCTTTCGTGTAGAACATATATTATTTGTAAACGATTTTTAAGTCACTCGCTCGACTTGGAAATTGAAACAGACACTAGCAATTGAGTTATTGGTGCTAGTTACACAGTATAGACTCGGCAAGGCGCCAACTAGATCATGACTGCGCGAAAAAATCTTCCAAGCATATACCGTGGACTAGAAAGCTCAACAAGCTCGAGTCTTTTGCTTCCTTATATCTCACGAATTTGCTTCGAATTTGCGAGAAGATAACATACATTTATTTCTGTGTACCGTGTGCATACACACAATAAATCTTCGATTATCTTGAAATTATAACCTTTTAATTCCATTTTATATCTGAGATAAAGTCATATCATTATTGTTTCTAAGAAATATTATTTAATATCTTCGAACAACTTCCACGTATTGCCAATGGCCAGTGTAATACTGCATGATTATTAATATTCTTAATTTTATGAAATAAGCTGATCGATCGTAATAAATAAATTTTAAATTAAAAGTGTATGAAAATTATTATTATATACATATTTATAAGAAGCTGAAATAATTATGTTCTACAAAATAATGATGTTGTACGTACTTTAGGTGTTATTTGTATCATAGATTTAAAAAATGTTTAAAACATAATAAAATACTTGATTACTCATAAAAACTTTTTAATGTGTTTATCTTGTATAATTTAATTGGTATTTTTTGAATGGTAATTTTCTTGGAAAAGAATGATCACTCAGTTCCGACTTTAATTTACACATTATCTAGAGGGTACATATGATATTACAAGGTCGAGTTAAAATGCAGGCTAAAGTATGAGTGGACTGTCTCATCGATTAAGAACAAATGAAAATGATTGTATCTACACATTTTTGCTTTATTTTATTACATAATTCATCAAGTTATTCTTAAATACATTAGTATAAGTTTTAACTTTAATTTTCAGTTATCAATATATTTACTTGTTAAAAAGAGTATTATCGAAATAACAAAAAAAGGTTAAGACGAATTTTTATATTTTAGTTTGTCGTTTCTTTGCAACATCCGATGACATTTGATCTCTTGATGAACCAGAAGACGTTAAAGTAAAGTAGCACTACATTTACGAATTGACTATAAAAATGTCTTTATTTAGCTAGTATAAAAGTTTGTCTCATTTAATACTTAGAAACAAATGGTTATAAAAAAATATATTTAGTATCAATTTAAATCCTCATGAAAGAATATAAAATATTTTATTACTGATTTTAAGCGAAACTATGATATTGTATAACCAATTATATGTTTACAATTAATTTATCCTGTTATGTACAATTAAAACGTACGTAACGATACCCTAGTTAGTATTTAGAATAATACCACTAGATATACGGAATCCAAGTATCCATCTTATAAAGCTTCATCATGTGCAAAGGTTCTGCAATGAAAAATAGGTGCATTATCAACCAATTACATCTGCGCCAAGATAAAAAATGATGGATGATCATACAAAGAGACCGAAAATTATCCATGCTAGAAGCAATATATTAAACAATGTATATAAGCAGCTGCACTCAGCGTCAAGCGCCTTACGGACCTGGTACATATATTTTTATGCCTGGTTCCAAGCTAGTGGTAGCATTAGCTCGTAGCAAAGGCGTGAGAATCGCTGCAATAAAAAATTGGAAATTTTCCATCGGGTTCAGCTATCACATTGTCGATTACGATGAGCTTATTACACACTTGAAATGCAATTCCACATTGATGCAGCGCCACGGAGAATAATGCTGCAAGTTATACGCTTGGCGTTTATCGGATTATTAATATTGTCAGCATCTTGCGAATTGTTCTCCTTCCAAGGAGGAAAAGTCTTATTTTCAACATCGATTTGAAAACAGGTGTTGTCTTTTATCACTTGTATGGAGAAACATAGCTAATGAAAAATCAACAGCAGTGCATTCAGTAACCAATGGATTAGAGTATTACTACTTTGTAATTCGTGCGAATATTTTTGGGCAATAAATACTGCAAACATTGAGTAAATATTAGATTAATACACAATGCGCAATTTTTCAGTTTCAGTGGTTCGAAATATTGAGCGATTCAAGCAATTATTTTGATCGATATAACGATTGCAAGGATCATCAATTAAAATAAGTTTTATGGGTATTTAGTTCATAAAAATTGATCAGTAACGGTTTCAGTTTAAGATACAGAGCGAAATAGCATGTATTTATCTTTTTATCTCAGTAACAAAATAAGAATTATTATTTCTAACAATAAATTTAAAACTGAATTAGTAAATTAACGAGAATTATGGATTTATATTATAGCTTATCTGAATTTCAAAAAACTAGGATAAATGAAGAGATAAACATGTAAGTTTTAATAAATTATCTATAATGTATTTGTCTTGTTGCTCGATTACATTGTAAAATATAAGCATAGCTAATTTTTTTGGTATAGAGAAACAAATATTACACAATTTTGTCCTATTAACTAAATTTCTCTAGAATGAAGAGGTTAAATGAGAATGTGAATGATTTTGTTAATACAATAAACTGTTTATAAAAAAGTAACTATCTTAGAACACGTTTTGTACAGATTATAAAATTATTATAAATTCCACTTCTATTCTAAGAATTTTTATTTCTTTTAACATTCTAATGAATCTCGGTTACAACATAATTATTCCGATTGAAAAGCTGAGGCAAATTTTCCTTACTTTTCATTCTAACACACGTCTGAGTCATCTGCCATTGCCCTCAATGACCCTGTTATGTGTTTGTTTGAGCTTATAACACGTTTTGTTTTTATTTCTAAAACAGTGACTCCATGGCTTTTCAGATCATCTGGATTTGAAATTACTCATAATTCGATATCAATAGTTATGATGTTTGAGGTTTAGTTTAAAGTCATTCAGTGCCAAGAAAATTTTTTAACCCGACTACAAGTTATGTAGGCGTACTGAATTCAAATGTTTATACGATATGCATTTAAAATTTAAGATATAAACAAATAAGATCGGCTGATTGAGAATGTTTTAAAGAATTTTTTCTTGGATTTTATTTCAATAAATATTTAAAAATAAGTCAGACTATATTTTTTTGATTATTGAAATTGAATGTTTTATAACAGAAGTGAAGAAATATTACAAATTTGTGAAAAAATATACCTTCATTATTTTCAAAACATTTTTTTTTAAAGAGGCACAATAGATTTATGAAGTACTTGCATAACAAATATCAACTAGTTAAATAAAAATTTAAAATATAGAGTTAAAAATAGAGTATAGAACGTAATGTAATTTCAAATCGGTAGGATTTGATGTATAAATTTTACTTTTTTAATGGTATTTCTACATTACCTTATACAATTTTTTAATAATGACATATATAAGAAAAATTTTATTTATTCATCTTCTCATGTAATTAAATGCTTTCTTGAAATACAATATCATAATTTCAATAATAACTAAGATATTTTGCAAACTGTTGGTGGTGCAATTTTAAGTATTACAAAATTGTACTTTGCACCTATATATTATTTTTGAGCATTATTTCTACACTTGCTATTTCAAGACATTTAATTACTCGTATTTACATATAATACTTAAGTATTCACATATAATACTTTTCACGAATGTTATTGTAATTTTCTTAATACAAATATCTGATTATTTAGATTTGTATTGTTTAAGCATAATGATTTCTTTGCGAATAATGAATATGAATACTTAGAGCCTAGAGTGTTGGATACTCAAATTGTAATTTTAAAGGCGCGTGGGTTGTGTTATACTCGTATAATAAAAAAGAGACGTCGTTGAAAGTGCAAGAAGCACGGACGGTGCATGCTTGCAAGAAGCGGCAGCTTTGATTTAGAAGCGAACATTCGTTCTATTAATATACGTATAAAATTCAAAGGAGGTGACAGATGTTTGTACATCTACTTAAACCTCGTTATTGTTTGCTGAAGATGATTCAACAATGTTCGAGTGAGTTTCTCGGCGCTGTGTTATTTGTAACGCGATGTTTCCTCCGACTCTTGCATGGATATTTTATTATTAAATCGAAAAACCTTTCAAGCGAGATACTATTATTCGATAAAAATCTCGTAAAAATCATTCGATTTTAACTTTTTATAATTATCTAATTATAATGTTAAACCTTTGCAATGATAATTGGAATCCTCTTAAGAGTATATATTGACTGTCAGATCATGCTTTAATGGCGATGCTGTAGAATTTTCACACGATGGAGGCTACCTTTTAGGAAGTAGAGGACCGTGGCCATGCAGACATTTCGGTGCTAAACAGAGCTAGATAGTATCTTATCTAATCAGAGATATCTCGCGAATACCCGCGTAATGTGTGAAGGACAATGAAGGTAGTAGTGCTAAACTAGTGTTGACTATTCGTCGATATCTTATCATTATACTCTTGTCACGAGGTGTTTATTGTATTTATCCGGCTGAAAAGGCGATCTGTGCGCCAGACACAGTGGCGGCGATAGTATCATAGATTTACATTAGTGCCATGATAAAAATGAAAATCTATTATCTGTCTATAAAGGCAATCAGTTCTAAGGATCAGACTACATGTTTACGTAATCTATCTGGACGCGTCGTAATTTCCGACCATCGCTCGAATATGCACATTGAAGCGTAATATTCGAAAAATATTACTCTTAAAATCGGTTGATTTAATTTCAGAACATCATTTGTTCGCATGTATTTAGTCAATTTCAGTAAAACCGACTAAAATTCTTTTTTCCTTAAATACATTTTAATATTTTAATAATAAATGAGATAAAATTGAAACAAATATTTAAGTAAAAGAAGAGTTGTTTACGATTGTTTGAACATTGTTTACGATTCTTATTACACCAATTACTTTAACGACAATTTTATCGCGACTCATTTGAGAAAAATTAGGTAATGCATATGTTTATATAACTGAGTATTATTTCGGTTTAATTATGTAACAAATAATGTTATTGCTTTCGTAGCAAAAATAAGGTACACAAAATAATTAAGCTTTGGAAATATGACTTATTAACTTATTAGTTATGCTTGACAAGAAAGCGACGAATCTTTACAGTTTCAACGAAATAATATCTACGAAAAATCACTTATGTCTCAACCGGGTATGGTTTCATGTTTTGTTTGATTAAAAATATTTAAACGAACATTTGAAAGTATTATTATATTGAATATTATAAATGGAAAAGATAATTGATATTTATAGAAGTGTCTTCCTTCGTGCTGCCAATACAGTAACACAATATTACTCTAAACTACATTGCCTCTCGTGCATGCCTTTCGTGTTTATCAAATTGCGCGATTATGAAAGCATGTCGAATCTCTCTCTTTTACATACGCTCACAAATTCTGAATTCTTATCGCTCTTATCGGAAAATCTCTAAAAAGTACCTAGATAAAGCTTCAAGCTCATAAATCCACTATAACTTACCAATGTACGGAATATCTTTGACGTTCTTTTTTTGAAGTAAGATTCATGATAATTGTTCATGAAAAAAGGTAATTTATTTTTCACGTAAACATGTAATTTTTATCTTTGAAAATCGTGATATTCTAAATTTATAGTGATTTAGAAAAGTCTTTGAAAATATACTATGTAATAATGTAGATATATGATTTAGTTAATTATGTAATTTTTATGACTACTAAATGACTTTTCATAATATTTAAAGAGTGAATTAGTAGATGAATTTAGCAAAAAGTGTGAAAGCAATTCTGAATAGATATGATAAAACATATGATGTATACAAATTAGCATACAAATGCAAGAATATAATTATTTTAAAAAATCGCCTTTTAAGTACTGATTTCATAATTAATATTAAAATTAGTTAATAAATTTAACGATTTTATGTGCTTGTATCCAAGCACTTATTTTATCACAAAAGCTATAAAATGCAAATAATTTCATTTCGTCAAATCACTAGTATAAATTATTTTTTACTGAAATGTGATGTATTTCAATTATTTAATGGAACTCATATAAATAAGTTCAGTATATTCATATAAGTACAGATTAAACATTTGAAAAATAAATGGGTTTTTAAATATTTGAGATATGTATACAATAAAAGTAATATTAAGTTTTTCATGACTATTTAATACTTAAATTATTTAACACTTTAATTTTTTTTCAAACAAGTAAATTGCAAATATTCGTATTTTTCCGCAAAGACCAAGCGACAGAGAAAAAGATAAATAATTAAATCGAGTACATTTAAGAACATACAGACATTTCTGGCGTACATCAAAATCTATGAAAAGACATACAGACAAAGCTTTCCTCAATCCGAATGAATGAATTAAACGTGAGTTTGTAATTAAAATGATCTTATGGGTGCTGCTAGACAAGTTGGCATTATGTAATGCACGTATGAAGCGGTAGCGCAGGAGATCCGAAATAAGTGCAAAAATGAGGTGAATGGCGTCGCAGGCCACTGTGGATTTCGGCTTAGACATTGCTCGGATCAGCCGATAATTATTCGTCCGTTATTCAACTCGCACTTGGGTAATCATTTATTGACTTCTAGCTGAGTGGGAGCACGAACACGTGTTGTTCATGCTCGTACATCCCGTGCGCGTCATCAGCGCTATGACGATGACGATCGTTGCACCTACTTCTGCTTCTTCTTTTATTTCTTGTTTGTGTGAGAAACGCAGCAGCTTATGCAATTTACATAAGCACGTGCGATTCTATCATATATGCACCGATAGCTTACAATAGATTCGTTCGATTATAAATTTCAGTTGACTCTGGTATAGTTTTATTTCTGTTGGAGCGGTTCAGGAATTTAAATTAACATACATACATACATACATACATGCATGCATGTATGCATACATGTTATATACATATATATCAAAATACTTCTTTATTTTCCCATCGAATTTAAAGCTTACTAAAACTGGCTAAAATCAGTCATACTTTGTTTATTGACAAAACTGTATATGCACTGATTACTTTTATGATCTTATTCTTCCAGACACCTACGCTAATTATGATGCTTACCTTACAGACTTATATCAGTTTTTCCATTCCCCTTTAGTTGTACTTAAATCCCTACATTAGTTTGCTCCAAGCGAAACTAATTGTAACAAAGTGTTTTACGATCTGGTTAATTTTTTTAAATTAAGGAATTTTGTTAATTTTGTTAAATTTAGGAATTTATTATATTATTATATAACTAATGTATGTTATTATTATAATACATTATTTATATGAATATAATTCTGATCTTCCAAGCTTTAAATTTATGAATATATTTTACGGTATTCAGTGCTTATATAATAAGTGATAAGGTTCGTTAAAATTTCAATAAAATGCATGTATGTGGAGTTATCAAGAAAATAGTTAGCGAATTTTTAATATTTTGTTCATTATGGATTATATATGAATTATATTCTTATAATTTCAAGTAATTTGAATTCGAATTTTTCTAGCACAATAGAATTTTTTAAGTCATTATTCTATCTTTGTAAAATTAAGAATATTTATTGTATCACATAATATATTTATAATTGCATAAACTATGCTCTTAATTATTGAACACCAAAAAATTAATAATTTACTAAACTCATAAAAGCTGTCGAGTAACTCAAGAGATCAAGGTACAAAAATATTATATTTTAACAGTGCTGCTTAATTTGAATGTTTCACATTACTCATAATCCAAAAACAAACATTTATAATTCAATGAGGCTTAATATACTAAATCTTTAGATTGATCGAAATATCGAATTGAATACAATTTAGCGTTATTTACAAATAAGTATAAAGTTGGTAATTGAAGTATTTTTATGTTCGTTTATTCGCTCATGACTTCGTTCGTCATACGGATATTTGCGTTTGTAAACATATGTGTGAAGAGACAGGCACTATGACTGTACCACCATAAGTACAAGCGGAACTTTTTAAATTATTTTAATAATTAATAGAAACTTTTTATTTATCTTATTCAATTTACAATAAAAATTTATATTTCGCTGACACGCCTATTGGTAGGCTTTATCACGTATTTTGATCACGGATTCTTCAAATTTATAATTTTTCGAGCAGTTTTGCGAGTATTGAGATGATGTAAGGAGTTTGCGAATGTTCGTTTTTTGTTTTTCTGTGGATGCTTACTTTATTCGTGTTTTCCTTTTTAATAATTTGTTTTCTGATAACTATACATCCGTGATAATTAACAAAACAACAGCCGCGTAAAAATTCATCAGTAATTATTTTTATATTTATTTTATCTAATCATAATGAATTTATAAAATATAAATAAAACAAACTAAGTAGCAAGAATTTATAAAAGAGGAATCATTTTCTCTATTATTAATTTTGTAACAACTTTTACCTCTTAGAGATGCGAGAGAATGAAAAAAATTTGTCTCAAAGCATGCTCTTCATACTTATATATCTTCTTATTCCCTTAATCCTTGCTGATACCAAGTTTAAGGTGAAAATTTCCCCTTTTGACGACACCATTTAGAATCAATATTCAAGGTTTTTGCTTAGCCTTGCAATTCAAGCAATCGTCCAATCAGATCAAATATCTTCAAGACACCAATCTCGTGATATTCTTCTAACGTCATAAATAATTTATTTGAACATTTTGGAAAAGTCTTGATCTGCGAGCGAAAACAACGAACATCAATTACACACTCCTGGCCTCTAACTAGAACTTTAAATTTTTTTAATTTTCTTTCAATAAGTTAGCGATTAATTTACCATTTCATTGCCTAACATATCATTAATTTAAATTATTTCTGAATAGTTTACTTAATCAGTATTCATTAAATTCTCGTTCTTTTTTTGCATGACTATTACAATTTTTCATAGCATTTATAGACATTCGATACCATATTATTTTTAAATTTTGTCTTATTTTTTAAACACTTATCGATTTATTTTAAAGAAACCTTATCTTTGATCTATATACTTCTATCGTTTAATGTCAACTATATTATTATTTCTATATTTGGTCACATTAAACTTTCCAAGATATTTATTCATAATTTTGTTTTATTTATGTCGTATGTTTAAAAATCTTATTACATTAATAACAGTACTGTATACAACGTAATCGATACTCCTTATCGCGCATAATATAAAGTTTTACGTCCTCTCATATTTTCAATAATGTTGGGGTCATAAAAGTTTAAATACTTTATAAATTAATAGACTTGCCTTATTTCGGTGACACTCGGTAAAGTTTAAAAGTTTTCAAATATTTGAAGACCGACTTAACAGATAGTCCAAACTTTTAATCAGTATAAGGTGTATAGTTGAAGATGTATTACAACATATATTTAAATTGCACGGAATTTACTTCGGAGTTTACTTCAAAAAGGATGAAAAATGAATAATAAACTGAAAAAATAATAATCATTTTCCTTGAGTGATTCGCTCGCTCGTGACAGGTGCTGTAATCGAAGGACACAAATGTATACGCACTCCTGGCGTGTCAGAAAAGTCTAATTAGTGGACTTAAATGTATAATTCATAATGGCCTTAGATGAACACGTGAATCGACAAGGTATATAAGACTTGTACCACTACTAATATTATATATATCTGGTGATGCCTTAGCGCCTAATTGTAAAACAGTCACGATTCGCCCTAGGTATTTCCGCATATCAAACAATTTCTTGGAATTTCGGCAGCATCTCTAAGTATTATGATTTATCAAACACTCTTATGCATATAATAAGTAATTGTGTATGGTTTTATTTCGAACTCTAATTAAGATATTAAGAACTATTAATATCATAATGTATTAATACCAATACGAAATCAACACGAAATAGCGGTAAAAAATAATTGTTATCATTTTTTACTATTAATTAACGCGGAACTATCACTTTTTATTACTGATTTACTGAATCAGTATTTTTCGTATAATTTGCATAAATCTTCGTTTTTACTAAAAATGCCTTATAATTTACTACAGTTAATGTAAGTATAACGTATATATAAAGTATAAGATGTATAAAATGTAAACAAGCACCACATGCACAATTGTAAATAAAATTTAATTCCAATTAAGTATCCATACATATATTTCTCAAAAAGTACTACGTTTTATAAAAACTGAAAATCATAATTCAAAACCCTGATTTTCATCAAGTGTCACAAAGATAAAACATACTCTCCTTGCACTCAAGTAATTAAGGTCTTATATCCGTACATCCAAATACAGTTAATTTCCTCGAAAAGTTATAGGCTTTTACGTGCAATAGGTTGCAATATAAATAAAATGGAAATCAACTGGTTGACCTTATTCATGATCAAGCACCATCTAATCAGATTCGCTGAATAACCGAAAGATAAACGCGCTTACGGCGTAAATCCAAAGCCAGCAAATGTAGCTGAGTCACTGCGATCCAGACCAGACAGCGAGGAAAAAAAGTGCATCCGTACAGGTGTAACTAGAGTCCCATTCTTGCAGATCTCTTTAATGATAGAAGTGCAGGTCAAACGATCAGCGAAACACTTAAGGTAACTGGGTTAACTTCTAGTGTGGCCGTGTGTTCCGTTCGATGCTCTCCTTATTTTCCCGTCAATAACTGTGCGTCGCCGAGTTCAGCAACACTACCTGATCCAAATCAATTATCATTTTATTCTTATTCTTCTTTGTTCATTTTTATTTACTTTTTCCTTTTCTGTGGAGAGGAAAACGTTCAAAAGTAATCGTAAATTTATTCTTAATTCTTAAAGCATAAAGTTAAATTAGAAAAAATGTAATTGAATATTTTAATATGAATAAGTTATTAAATTATTCTAATAATTTTTTAATTTAATTGACTAGCTGATTTATCCTTATAACATTCGTAGCTTACTTTTTTCGTGGGAAAACAATCTTACATACTGTAATTAAGGTAATATGATCTCAACTTTAATGTAGTATGTTTATTGCTGAAAATGTATATGCTTTAAAAAGATATTATATTTAATAAGAAATTTAAACCATGAAATTGTATATTTAATATGCGGATTTAATTATTCAAACTTGCGGATAATTCTAGCTATAATGTAATTATTTGTTTCAAATGTTGGCAATCATCCGATTGCCATTAATTTGAGTGATATTCACTTAGATTAATAAATAAGCAACTTTATTTGTTTTAGAAATTCACAAGAATTTAAAATCATTCGAATAGGCGTAGAAGCGTGTGTAAAACATTATTCTTTCAAACACTATTAAGTTTATAAGCGATAAAATTCCATCATATTTGATATATATACTCGTAGTTTGCAAAATATCACTCTGAATTTCATGCATTTTCTTGCTCTCTTTTGAAATTGAAGAAAATCTTCAATTTCTGCAGTAAAAGAAAATCAATATTATCAGAATACGATGACAGGTAGTGATGGAGTAAAGTAGAAAATACGCTTTACGCATGTACCGGTCGAATTTGCAATTGAAATAATTATGAAAAATTATTAAGCAGTAATCACTAGCTCAATGGGCTTGCTGATATAAACGTGTGTTTCCTCGCGGAAGCCAAAAAGAACGAAGCAACTAGAAGAATGTTCAAGTTACGACTTATTGCACAAGAAGGTGAACGGTCCATGACAGTTTTACTAGAACACCTGCAATTACGAGGGGTTATTATCATATTATAGAATTATACGTGTATTTTCTAATCATAAGCGTACGATCGTCTACGTGTGTAACTGCACATCTGTTCGTGAATATAACTCGCAGTATAAGAGTTATTCAAGCGTTTATAACGACGATATACGAGGGTTTAATTTTATTTGTCGATTATTGTTAATTTTTACGAATACTAATCGTTAATGGAAATTATCGTACCAACATAATTTTTTCCTTGTAACTATCGAAAGTTATTCGTACTCAGTAACTGTTATTGAAAATTTGATAAAAATTTAAGAATTATATTAATGCTTAATAACGATTATGTAATATAAATTGCATTTTTTAAATTATTTTTAATATAATTAAATAATTTATGTTATATTATAAATTTAAATTTTACGTGATTAGGTAACAAAATAAAATTCAACGTGAAATATTATGTAACAATGTGTATAATTATTTTATTTACTACTTTTTTTAATTTTATACTTAAGAATAACGTTCATTTTTTCAAATATAATTTTTAAAGGTAGATGTGTATTTATGTCTTGTTCTTTTTTAAGTAGGTTTTTTAAATTACATAACGTTATTTTCTTTGAATTGAATACGCATAGTTTTAAAAAAAATTATAAAAATAGTCAAGCTACATATTTTTCAATATGTTCATATTAAGTAATAATCACAATTTTATGAGAAACCAATAAGATTTTATTTACATAATTTAAATTTATTATCTGAATATCGTATATATTGAAAGATTCGCAATATCACTCGTTATTAAAAGATTTATTTTTAAAAATCGCCTTTTTAATCCCGTTAAATATTACAGATAATTAACAAATATTTTGCTACAATTAATGGATTTAATTATTCTTACTACATTATGAAGTAATTATTTGAATATAGAATGCTTTTTAGTCTAAAATTCATTTTTAAAAAGTATTCTTTCATATATGATTTGAATAAAAAATTACTGGTCTAGAAAATTGAAGTGTAATAAAATAAGTAGAAAACTAAAATCATGTATTTATTTAAATATAAATTATGTTCTATATTTCAGATAAATTTTTTTTTTATTTATTTTACTATTCTTTGGATAATACCAATTTTGAATATCTACGACGGAATTTTCGAAAGTAATGCAATTTCTTGTAAATTTTATAAGAAATTGTAATTTAACTTGATGAATAAAAATCTCAAATTGACAAGCTACTATTAGTTAATATATTTATGAATCTTCGGAAAATTACTGAAGCTACAAAAAACGTAAAGAATTACCTTGACATCTTTTTGAAATGCTGTAAATATATGAAATACGTATTCAAAATTAAAATTTGTAAATCACTGTTTTTTGGAGAACCAAGAGTACTACTTAAGGTAATTTTAAATTAATCCAATTCACAAATTAATTAACCTGTTCTGAATTTTAGTTGTAGCATATTTATTGTATATACCAGATGATATAGAGCAAAAGTTACCGTTATGTATAATTCTGTAGGACAGTCAATTTGGCAGACATCGAGTGTTGTCTTAATGTTTTGTCAATGGCTTGTAAGCGTTTTATAGAATTGCATAAAATTTTCGGCTTAAAAATAGCTGATCTACTGATGTCTTTCAAACGCAATATTTATTTAACTAGACACGAATTCAAATTGCAGTTAAGTAAGAATTACGTAAGAATTAAATTTTGAATTATTTTAATTGAAATCATCACCGCTGTACAAATACCATAACTCAGTCAAATTATTACTCGATCGTATTCAAATTGATAAAACAATTCACACGCGATGTGCAGCTTAAAATTAGTTGCAGTTCAAACGCGTCAATGAAATAATGAATTATCGCTCGTCTAGTACGTGCTATAAAAGTTACATGTTATAAGAAAAACGAAACTTTATAGGAAGTAAATAATAGATAAACCTTAATTGACTGTGTGGTTCCATAATCGCTATTAAACAAAATGAATTGCCTGTTACATAAAGGACAAATATTGTACATGATATCATCATTTTATCGTAGAACGAAAATAACTAATGCTTTGAAAATTCTATAACAAAAATATAAAGTTTAAGTTTTTGAGAATGCAAACTACAGTAGAGAAATAGAGAATAAGAGCGTATATAATAATTGTATATATTATTATATTCCTTTGCCAAAAATAGCAACGGAAATGATTGCCCTCCAAACATTTTTTGGTGGCAGAAAAACGTTTACATGAATGACGACGTTGCGTAGTATCTTCAAATAGAAGTTAAACTGGTAGGTGTTTTCGCAGTTAAACCCATCGAAAAATCATTCTGAGACGATTACCTTACGAGGATCGCAAATTCGCTACGCAATTATTTATGCTGTGACTAGAGGATTTATAAATTGGCAGACATTTTTCTTGAATTTAATATTATTTATTTATAACTTTCAACCAAACTAGTTTATGGTAAATTTTGAAAAGTGATTTTCATTAATACAATAAGACTTTTATATCTTACTTGTTTTGAACCAATCTGTAAATAACTATTAAACTTCTTTTTCAATTTACTGCTTACAAAGGTTTTTCATTCAAGAATACGTGTCATTAATGAAAAAACTATTTTTTGTTATTCTAAAATATGCATAAGTTAATGATATATATATTATCAGGATTGTATTATATTTCAATGAAGCTTTTAAACTGTAATTAATTTTATATTAACTGTTAATAAATTTGTAATACAAACCTCTCTATTAAAATATAAATATTTTAAGCTGAAAGTAATTATTCAATTCAAAAAGTATAAGTATAAGGATACTTTTATAATAAAATAGATAATTTATTAATTTTAGACCTTAGGTGTATTAGTTTTCTTTATATTAGAATTTATAAAAGTATATATTTTTATCACAATTGACTCTCATATTAAAAATCACATTGTTAAAAAATTGTTTACATTTAATGCATTCAGAAAAATAAGTAAGTTGATAAAATTTACTGATCATCTTTTTTACAATTTAATAGTATTATGAAATTTATTGTCTTTGTATCTTTAATCAGAAAATTTCGTTTTCTATTAAAATATTAATTAAAGTTACAATAATTTGTTTTCAGTTGTATATTGTGACTACACGGCTACTGGGCGATCCTTACAATTTTTCGAAGATTATATTATTAAAGAAGTTCTACCATATCTGGGCGATACACGGGCTTCCACGACGATATGCAGTTTACAGTCATCGCTTTTTAGGTGAGCCTAATAAAGATGAGATCCTTTAACATTTGAAGATACGTATATTAAGACTTTTATTTTAAATAAGATGCTCAAAGTAATTACTTTTTATTAATATTCTTATTATGTATTAATAATCCGCAAAGAATAAATATATTAAAATGTATCGATAAATGTCTCAATAAATATATTAAAATGTATTAATAAATTTGAGCGCATGATATTCTTTAAAAGCTTTCATTACAATATATACACATAACAAATTGAATTTTACATTCTAAATATTTAGATTAAATGCACGTTTTCAATTTTAAATAGAAAATGATTTTATACATAAAAGTTAAACTTATACGTGTATTTTAATCGTGAAAATATAAAAATGTAGTAAATTAGATCTTATGAATATTGTTAGAGTGCGTAGCTGACTGATATTAAAGGTGAGTTCACTGGTTACTAACATCACTGGTATATTCATTTTCCGCTCACTTTTTAAAACATTTTATACAGTCTAAACATCCATTATATTTGTTTCTTTACCAATTTCTTATATTAGATTTTTCATGAAGTATTCCCATCTCATGCTTATCAATCAATCGTTCTTTAATGCGAAAAATCTTATTATCTGTACACAATGATCGATATATTCTGCGCATTTAATAATAGAGTCCTCTTTAATTCCTTTAACCGCGGTATTATCAGTTTATGTATAAATTATTAATGGATGTAGACCAATATGAACATGCAACGTAGACAAGAAGGCACCGAATTGAATCCGAGTTCGCGAAATCCGTATGCAAGAATCAATATCAATACGTATATATAAATCTCTGGAGAAATTTGTGAAATCGCTTTCGAAAAAAAGGTATAATATTATACACGATATGTGCATATATTGATCATCTATGCAGATTTCGTACGACACGTACATGTATGATCGTGCTCGCATGCACGTGTTCTCACGCATATACAACTCACCGCAGTATAAATTTAAATTCATGTTATTCATTTATTATAAAGCAAGAATGTGCACTGACCTATTTCCTGTGAATCGTGTTTAGTGAAGAAAGATCGCATTACACATCGCAGCGGAAATAAAACTTACGGATTTCGATGCATCAGTAGGTTCATCGACGTATAATACGCGTGCTCGTATCCATAATGAATGGATCCATGAATAGATGTATGGATGACGTGCAGACACGAAAAATAGCGCATGGGAACATTCAACTTTTGGCGATTATGACAAAAGTCGTTGGCTTAATGTTAACTTCTAAAGGCTGTAGTCTGTACATGTACGTGTACACCAGCTGTCGATAATAGAGCGTTTACATTTTATTTTGTCCGCACAAATTACCCTTAAAATAATTTGCGGATACTAGTAACAATCTCTCTCTCTCTCTCTCTCTCTCTTTTATCTCTTTCGCTCCCTATTTCTTAATTATAGATATCTATAATGTTTTCTTTGTGCCTGAGAGCGATCATAGTGTAATGTATCCTAGTAGATATAAATGCTCTAGTTTTCAGTATGATATAATCATTGAAAATTTTTTTACCAATACTACTGATTAATTGTAAATTGTTACTATTTATAAATTTATAAAGTAAATTAAAAAAATAATACGTCAATATATTTATTAAAAAAAACATAAATAACTTTATTATTTAAATTTTTTAGCAGGTATAAAATAGTTTGTCATAATTCTAAATCGACTCATTTAAATATAGAAAAATATAAAGAATCTTATATTTGGTGACAAAGGAACTGACACTTTTTTCCTAATATTGATATAATTAATAATGATGCTCTATAAATTGTATGGCAATTGAAGATATTGTACAAATAGTTAGATTTTTCATATTTAATTTTTAATACAAAGTTATATATTTATATTAGGGAACAACTTACGTATCAAACAATGTATGTACCATATAAAGAGATAGAACAACTTGATTAAAAACTTTATTATATAAATTATCTTATATATATATATCTGCAAAGTAATTAGGAATTTGCATAATAGCTGAGTTTCTAATGATTGTTTTAGTTAAGAAATAATTTTATTATCATTGTTTAAATCATTGTTTCTTTGTAATTATGATCACAATTTTCTGCAAAGAATATATACACAGCTCATTTCCTGTTATGATTGTTTTGCTCATATAATAATTTTTAGGCAAGAAATAAAGAAAAATATCGTACCCTGAAAGTTAGTAATTATAATTGTAATGTAATTTTTATCCTAGCAAACTACAATAATCTAAATATAATGTATTCTGATATTTCTAGCGTCATTTTTGAGTTATAAGAAACGATATTTGATTTACCAGCCAGATAAATATAAGATAACACACAATCTAAACGAACTCGTCAATCTAGTTCTATCTAGAAATCCTAAAAGCAACAGCACTCCAACATGTATATTACTTTGTTGCAGGCACGAGGCAAGAGACATAGTTCGGCATGCGGTTGGAGCAGGTGAGCAGGATGCAGTGCTGTTTACTGGCCAGGGCACTGCGGGGGCATTACGGACGCTCCTTAAGCATCTCGACCTAGCCACACCAACGATTGTCTTCGTCGGGCCCTTCGAGCACCACGCCAACCTAAGGCCGTGGCGCGAATACGGGGTCAGGGTGAGTTACTTTTTCGCATTGGCATAGCCGATGGATCGCGGTGGATAGTCCCAAGATGTTGCAGTCAAATGATTACCAGGGTAACTGTACATACTTAAATATTTGCTTTTAAATACGAGGAAATGAGCCATCGATTTTATAGGCTGAGCGTGCTGTGAATCGTATCTCACTTGTTAACTTCAAAAGATACTGTTTTTATTTTCGTATCTTCTTAGCTTTTTATAGGACGATCTATCGCTATTCAACTCAGTTTTTTTTAATTTACTTTGAACAATAATATATATATATAAAGTAAAAACGAATCTTTTAGTGCATTCATTAATTCTCGTTAGATATGCTTTTTTATAAAACTTGCACTTCTGATATAATGAAACCTCAATATTCAAATCGAAAGTATCTTCAATGTATTTTAATAATGACAGCCAATTAATATAACAACATTTTTCACAAGTAAAGTTTGAAAGCATGCGTTGTTTATAAAGCATGCCAATTTGACTAAAATTGGCTTGTTTTTCTTTTATGCTTGCGCCATCCCGATAGTTTGTGAGAATAGACGAGACACGCGAGGGCTTCCTGGATCTGAACGACCTCGATCGAAAGCTTATCCAAGAGAGGAGGGAGAATTCCTCGGCGCGGATGATTGGTTACTTCAGTGCAGCTAGTTGTATAACCGGTGTTCTCGCCGACGATGTCGCTACAACGTTGTTACTCAGGCAGCACAGAGCTCTCAGCATTTGGGATTACACCTCTGCTGGTGCGTTCTAGACATTTAATAGCGGATTACTGTTTTTTAGGCTGATGTATAACGTGCATTGAGTACTTCAGGAAGGACTGTAATCTATCGATTAAAATATTCTTCAGTAAAACAAATGTTAGACCTCATATATTCAAAGGGTTCAAATTTTCACATTTTTATTTGTATTCTCTTTAATGCAGTTATGTTACACGAAGTTTTTACAAAAATACGATGATTTGCACGATATAAAAAGGCATTTATTTTATTTTTATTTTTTAAAGGTTTACGAATACTTAAAAATAAAGTTTTTGATAAATATTAATATATTATTATAAAATACAGTTTTAAATTTGAACCTAAATTAGTAATAATATTACACATTATTAATAATTTTAAGGAAGGAAATGCTATATTAAATAGAGAGAACATGGAGAGAACAATATTTAAATAGATTTCAGTTTTACATTATGTAAATCTATTTTGCAAGGGTTATTTACTTATTGTATTAAAAATTAATATATTCATTCTAAAAAATTCTTGTTTTAACTATTGCCTACTACTTCTACTAGGCAATTGCGACATCCACTATTTCCCCCTATTTCTTAGTTCGGCAGCTTAATATCTATAAAGCAAGCTCACTCATATCCTGTAAATTTGCTTTGTCAGCTCCCTACACCAAAGTTGAGATGAATCCGAACTTACCGGGCGTAGGCGAGCGTACGGTGCACAAGGACGCCATAATCTTCGCCGGTCACAAGTTCATCGGAGGTGCCCAGTCACCCGGCGTCCTCGTCGCTAAGCGCTCACTCCTTGGCGAGGATATATATCCTGAGGACATGCGCGACTCACATCGCTACTTGCGCGATCCGGAGCTCAGGGACGAGAGCGGCAGCGGCGGAGTCATTGAGGCAATACGTTGTGGCCTCGCCGTACAGCTCAAGGAGAACCTCACGCATCAGGCAATTGCTGCCCGACAAGACAAAATCTCGAGGTACGGCTCTTGCCTTACCTTTGTAGGATCTTTATATTGTCCATTGGTTTATTGATTTTATCAAAATTGTATGTCGTTTAATAAATGTTCTTAGTAATTAGGAAGACAAGTAGTTTTTGATTAAAGCTTATATAATTTGTTATTCAACTTCAGAGATTAAATAAATCAGCAAATTTGGGTGACTCAAAGTTTAAAGCTTAAAGTTTTATTCAATTGCTTAAGTTTATTGTTTCGAAAAATCTTTAAAATAGTTTCAATAAAATATAAGTACAACTTCAATCTTCATTGTGTGCGAATTTCGTAATAAAGTAAAACTAGAAATGTAATATTAGGAATAATTACTTAATTTGACAAATTATAATATTTGCTTACGTTAAATCTAGTTTCTAATACAGAATTAATAATGTAAAATTAATTTTAAAAATTAGTCAAATGTTTCGGTTACAAAGATGGTAGCCAAAATACCGTTAAAAAACTGTTTGACAACTTATTTTTATTTTAATTTAGTTAATCATAATTCTCACTTGTATCAAAATTCCTACAAAGAATGAATATAAAAAAAAGTATTAAGGTTTTCAAGTATGGATATTAAGGATCAAAGTACCGATTAAAATATTGTCGTTAAAATTATCTTAATGTACTCTAGATATCAACGATGTTTTTTTTTCATTTTTAATGGCTCTTTTATGATCCATCAATATAAAGATAGAACGTGTGATAGTTGGGTATTACTTCTACTCAAATCCAGTTGGAGCTTTAATAGATTTTTATGAAATTTGAGCACTTAAATTTTTTGATAGGCAAGTATTATCACATATGCGCACGATACCCGAGTTGATACTGTTGGGCTGCAGTTCACAAAGCGTTAAGCGTCTACCAACATTCTCGTTCATGGTGCGCCATCCGCGTGGTACCTTTCTTCATCATAATTTCGTCTGCGCCATTCTGAATGACGTCTTCGGAGTACAGGCACGCGGTGGCTGCGCTTGTGCAGGTCGATATGCACATGACTTGATGGGCATCGATGAGAAACTTGCTAAGGAATATGAGGCACTTTTATTGAGAAGGTACGTTCTGTGCTCGCATGAGTCATCAATTGTAATCGATCTCAGAAAAAGTTTTACTTTTCTCTAAATTTGCTCTTTACAGGTGAGTCATTATTTTGATTTAAATCATTTAACTAGTATATTTGAAAAATACTTTTAACGGGCAGTGCTGAGTCCTGAACGAAAATATGAAAATTAAGACATGTGTGATTCCATATAAAATTCCATATAAATATGTCAATATAACTTTTATTAAAAAATATAGGTATAAACAAGACCTGAATATCTTTCCAAACAAAATTACAAACTTCTTCAATATTGATTGAAACCATTTAATAATTATCATTAACGTACACCAGCATGTACGTTGGACTCCATACAAGTTGGACTCCAAATATATTCAAAGATTAATTTCAATTAAAAGTTAATTTATTATATTCCTCTTAAATAATCTAAAACATTTCTGAAATAAAAAGAAATTTATTCATATTTTGAAGAAAAACTGTAGTTTTTATCTGTGTACTGATATTAAAGTGTCAATTCCATTGAATTTTGAATAAATAAAACAAATTTTTGTTATCCATTATTTTAAAAATAAAATAGAATAAAGTATATTACACTGTGTTTACGATGTACAGGATACTCTATTTTTATTCTAGCGGTGAGAACGACGGTGATCGGGACGAAACGAATGCAGAGACTCTGCGTCCTGGTTTTGCACGTCTCACCTTTCCATACTTTATGTCCGAAGCTGAAGTAGCCTTCATTCTGGAGGCCTTAAAGATGGTGGCTACGGAAGGCTGGAAGTTGTTGCCACAATACGTATTGAACCTAGAAACGGGTGAGTGGCGTCACCATACCAACAGCGTTTTTAAGGATCGACGATGGCTGGGTTCCATACGTTATACGGACGGGCGCATGAACGCCTCTGAGAGGCGCATCTCCGGTCCCGGTGTCTTTCCACAGAGTCATGGTGATTCCCTACAAACCGCCCGCAACATCTTCAATAGAGCAAGAAAGATGGCGCAAAGATATCCCATGCAGATCGATCGGAGTGTCTCCTTTGACGAAAAGAGTGAGACGCTTAGATGGTTTATGTTGCCCCACGAGGCTCAGGATTTACTACTCGGACATTCGCAGAATGTTAAACATCATGTGCCGTTCGATCCGTCGACGTACAAGATTTCACAATTTGAAGCCTCTTGGTTAGAAGTTTTTCATTCATGTTTTTAATTCAAATCTTTAGCAGTTATACATTTTCAGTTCGATTGAAATTACAATAATAAATCCCAATAAACTTCAATCAATGTTCATTTATTATTATCAATTATTATAAATATTTATTAAAGTAGACATATTATTGCATTTAATTAATCTCATTAGCTTTTTCGGTAAGGTACTTATAGTTATATGTACATTTTAATTTTTCTTAGCGTTAAGGCTAAGATATTTATGGGAATTAATAACAGGTAAAATATAATCAAGTTGGTGTATCCATTCACAACATTTATTTTACTGCTGATATTTTAAATTATTATGGTATTCTTTACTTCATACCATTACGTTTACATTTTTTTATTAATATTACTGCAATTATTATATAATTATTACTACAATATAATTAACATATTAAATCAAATTTTATATTTTTGACCTATTACAATGTACTAAACGGATATTTATTAACATTAAAATGGAAATTTGTGTTTGCACAATCAGTTATTTATTTTAGAGAAGTTTTCAAGTAATATTTACTATCATGTATTTCACAAATCCTTCTATACTACCGTTCTAGCATACCTTACGTAAACTTATAAAATCTTTTACCTACTTGAAATTCATATGCTCAAGTAAAGTAGTTTTTGACGGTGTACGTGTTGAAAATTTTAATACAATATGTATAATCATTTTTATTGTATTTGTAAATACGTTTCATGAATTAAATATTGATGTACTTGTACGTATATCGGCATCTATTAAAATTACCAAACATAAATTAAAGAAAAGTTGATTCGTTTTTGTATTAAAGATCTAGTATTGTTGAACAACAAATATTATTATTATATTCAAAAAGAATTATCCACCTCGTAATGATGAAATCTGACAGATATATGCTAAATGCACTTTCCGTTTTTAAATTGTCGAATTTTTGTTTGTTAACCTATAGTCGTAGCATTTAAATGTACTTATCATTAAAAGTATAATAAAAGATTTCCCAATTTTTTAAGTCGTCTAACCAGGCTTGTCTTGCTTGTTCATTCTATTTCCAGTTTCGGCATTCGCAGGTTCAATAGTGACGTTTCACGTAATGGAAACCCCCTTTTATCGCCAAATTCACCACGTCATCGAAGCCTGCCTGCCCTCACCTGTCCTCCCGACCTACGACGTATTAAAGGCGGTCCCAAGGCCAGCGAAACCGATGATGAAGAACTCGTAAACCTTGATCAAAAGTCGCCAGCCACCTGCCCGGGATCACCTATGCCCAACGTCAAGTTCGCCGTAGGTGAGGCCGTCACTATTGCCGCTGCTGGTATACTTGGTAAGGAGTGACCCTCGAGCTTAACGTTTTATCTTGTGATTAGTTAATTTATGCGCTTCAATTTTTATGCAACTGCAAAGCACTGTCACGGGGCAACATTCAACTTAGCAACAAACTATTATTTTAATGCATAGCATGTAAAAATTATGTTTCGTATCGTAATTTTCAATAACATTTCTCTCACCATATAAAAAAGAGAACCTTTATGATATATATTTATATCCATGAAGGATTTTATAAATGATATTGTTATTGTTGAGCCAAACACATTTTATTTATCTCTAAAGCATTTTTATGCTTAGCTGAAGTTTATGAAATTTAAGCTGGAAAAGAAGAAATTAGATATTTGTTTGGCGTGTATTAGAAAAACTGTGTCATTTATTCGATTAGTTTTGTTTCATAATAATGTATATAGTTTTAATTGATAATAATAAAGTTTGTAAAGGTTATCGCAATTTTCCTTGTAGCTCTATACATTATTTATGTAATGTTATCGTGTATAATAGAAGTAATAGAACTACTACTTGCAAATTATTTTATTGTTTCATATGTCAATTTTAGCATTGCAATAACGACCTATAATGGTAGAACTAATGTTTTAAATGTTTTATACCAATATATTCAAGCAACATTTTTAAATTAATTTTTTTCATTTTCATAAGTTTGATTTATATAAAAAAGTTATCGTCTATTTGTAAACAATTTACAGTAGTAAAAATAATTTTTTTCAATAGATGATATTCTAAATCAATCTTGGAAATCTACATATATATGTGTGTACGTTATTGTGTAATTGGAATAAAAATTATAACATTATTTTATGCTACATACAATTTCTTATAATTTATAAATTGCATAAGCAAAAAATTATTTGATTACGTGAGTATTATTATCAGCTAGTGACTAATCTTTTACTAGATTCGTAGATCATACAAAGAATCTTGTGCCATTTTTTAAAATTTTATTCAAATTTATGAATTCTTATTCATCGATTATTATTATTAAAATTGAACATATCTTAAACGCTGCATTAAATTTTATTTATTCATTTATTAAACAATATTTTTTGTAAAAAACTATATTACATAAAATTACTTTTAATACAAAGTAGTAGTATAAGTCCGTTCTGGACGATGCGGAAAGAATTCGAGATGATTCGATGGATTGAAGTAAAAATTTGTTGATACAGGTTCGAGTCCAACAATCACGCGGCTTATAGACAACGAGGAGCAAACTCGCAACGTCAGGTCCAGCAGCAGTGCGGGTATTACCGCAGGTATCGACGACAGTGGTAATGGCAGCCTCGACTCGGCCAAGTACATTGTTCGGGGCCGCTGCAATTCCCTCGGTAGCTCGTCCAGTTGCCCGGTTCGCTGCGGAACCATCAACGGCATGAGCTCACCCGTGCCCATACCTTTGAGTCCGCAGACCCTCGCGAGTCTCGGCATAGCCACCGCAAACTCCCAGAGCAGACATCGGCACTGCAACTGTAGCAGCCAGACGGAGTTGAATGTCTCCTTGGATTCCGAGGCAACCGGCAGCCACAGTAGGTCGGCCTCCTCTCTCGGTCACGTACCCAACATTTCTCCAGGTTTGTGGTTTTTGCATCGAGCGCACAACAGCGGGGTCTTTTTTTCTTCTTCTCTATTTAAATGAAGATTAAAAGTATCGAAGGCTAAAAATGCGTTCGCTGAGACCACTTTTAAAAATTGTACATTCTTGAAAGTGAGAGGAAATTATTACAATTGGAATGTTAGTGCATACATTTACATCTCGTTTTTCAATCATAATAATTGATAGAGCTATATTATCATGAATAAGTGCCTTTTGATGTTCTGCAATATCAAAGATTACGAACATACCGTTTTTAAGAAATTCGATTAATATAATTAAACGAGATTATTATTTGTAATTTTAATTTTTCAAATCTAATTCCTCAACAGATAAAAGATACGCTTTAAAATTACAAAATTTATAACTTCAATTTATAAATTCACAATTCATAAATTCAATATACTTTAAATAACTTAAAATATATATTTCTTTTGAAAAAGGATTTTTATTTTTTTAAAAGTATGGGAGCTATTATTCTATTCTAAGGAAGCAAAAAATGATATTAAAATAATAAGTAAAAAGTTATAAATATGTATATAACAAAATCGCGTGGCATTAGTTATATAAAACAAGATGTATTATCAGTGACATGTTAATTTTAGATATTTCATACCAGAACGATTAAATAAATTAAAATAAATAGACATATTTATATGTTTATTTATTATTTCGCGTAAAACATTGGGTATAATCGTTTTTATGATGGATGGAGTATTTTATTTGATATATTACGCACTAAATATGAAATTAATAGAAAGCATAATTGTACAATTAATTATCAAGAAAACTATTTTTTATTTATAATCACTTCTTAATATGATATAATTATCTTTTTTGTCATAACTAGAAAAAAACAAGAATTTTCTTTAATTCCAATTAAATTTTTCTTCTAATAGGAGGTTCCTGCTCATCTTCGATTGATTCTATGATGAACGTAAATCGATTAGGTCGTTCTTCACCTGTACTCATGTGTGCCAGAAGCCATAGTTCCGAGGACGACTTACGCGCCTATCTAAAAGAAGTAACGAAGGAACTCGCTACCGAAATCAAATCCGAGATACGCGAGGTTATATCTAAAGTCGATGATGCTCTGTCCGAGAGTAGCACTACTGATTATCATCGTCCCCTTGAAAAACAGCCACACCACGACTCGTTCTCTGCGAGTGATATTGCTGAATACCTTATGGAATTTTCCAAAGAGATGGCCAGTGAGGTGAAATCCGAAATCAGATGTATGGTTAATTCGGTTGATGGACTTCATAGGTAAGCTAATATTTTTTCTTTAGAATATGTCGTATATTCGATTTTGCTTTTGCTTTCTAGCACTTCAATTCATCACTCATATTTACTTTCCTGGAGTCTAACTGTGAAATTACATTACGATAATTAATTTCAGAGTATTTTAGTAGACTTTATGAATCACTTGTATGATCGTTTCTATTTATTTAAATATAACAAGAAATCATTGATATCTCATGAATTTCTATCTGAAAAGATTTGTATTGTAACTTTATATTATATGAAAAATATTTTATTTTCGATTCATTAATATTTTTTATATCATATAACATAAATTAATATTAAAATGTGGTGTTTAAACAAATACTGATTCACATATTCTTTATTTAATGCTGATTAAAGTGTGTAATGTTATTCCATATTTTATTTGATTATTATTTTAAGACATCAATGTTGCATCAAGCAAAATTGTTGCTTTAAAACATAACATTTTTTACAAAGAAAATAAGAGGAATGATCTTAATTTTCAGTGATTGATGACAAACGCTCTCCATGATATAACTCCGATGCTCTTTAATATTGGTGATTACTTCTTCGAATACAATTTAAAATTTCTCCAACGAATCATGAAGACTTTCAATTTTATTTTTAATTTTCTGAAAGTTATAAGTTTCTACTTGAAATATTAATTGTAATCTCTTTGTTAAATACAATAATGTATTCTATGATGTTTTCACACTAAGTCAATTTTTAAATTGATATGACGCATTTTATATTATAAAGTTAAAAATAGGTCATTTTCTCTTTGATGTTAAAAAATCTATCAATTAAAATTATCGGGCAGAAAAGAAAATAATAAGTTAGTATTTATAGTAATACTGAACAAATAAGAAAAATTTATGTAACTGCTCAAAAGAACAATTCATTACAATATCCAGAACTCATAATATCTAGTCATTATAGTTGAAAGATCATCAACACCATCAAATAATAAATGAAGACGATAGTGAATAAACCTTTTTTTATAATAAGACGACTTCATAATAAATATAAGACATTTTAATATATTAAATTCAAGTCTTGGTCATAAATTTACTAAAGACTAACAGTTTCAGTACAAATATTATTTCATAAAATTTATATTTCAAATAAATATTTTGTTCTCTTTAATCTATCAACTGATTTTCATATTTATTGCAGTAAAATTTCGATATTCTACACCAAGAGAGTAAATAATCTGTTTCTAACATATTTTAGTTATGTATATAATACGAATCTTCAAGATTATTTTTTCTAAATAAAGTAGACTAAATAAAACGTTTTTCAGTTTTATATCCAAAATAATGTATAGGTAAAATATCTACCACTCAACCGTCAGCAAAGCAGAAAACTGAAAATCAACTCGATATTTTTAGATATTCACCCGACGAGAAATCATCCTCTGGTTGTGCGTCGCCAGCAGAACGCCGACGCATGATTCTACCCGGACAAAGTTCTTCACGGTCACGTACTCTTATATCCACGGAAAAGGTCAACGAATTCTCTCAGTATGACAGCAAAATGTCATCCGAGTGCTCGTCCGACGAGACGGTAATCTATGTGGTGAAGCCGAGCCCGAGCGAGGATACGTCGAGGAGCATCACCAACGGCAGCAAGAGCAACGTCAACAACAATACGGACGATGACGACGAAGGCGAGCACAGCGAACCGGACAAGACTCTATCCAAGATTTACTCGACCGTAAATTCGGTCAGCTCCCAGGATAGCGGTATCAATTTATCCTTTCCCGACAGTGACCGCTCTGTCGAGGGTTCCGTGTTTGAACTCGGGCGCAGCAGCAGCGCCGAGTCTAACTCGAATGGATGCTGCAAGCGCAGGCCACGCTTTGGCAGCACCAACTACTTGACTCTGGGCAAGAAAAACCGTGCCAAGACCAATGATGACTTGTCAGAGGACGATGAGATTTTCTTCTCGGCATCAGAGCAACCTCACAGCGCCGACGGTCCCGACAATGGCGACGAACAGCAGCAGTCACAAGGTGACCAATGGCAGTGTCCCTCAAAGAACATCTGGAAACCGACGGTCGAGGCAATACACGAGTTCGACATGATCAAGGACAACGACAAAATACTGCTGTGTCTAGGGCCCAACGGCAGGAGTTCCTTGACACTTCTGCACACCCTCCGACAGTATAAATTTTATGCGAGATCCAAAGGTATCGATTTTGAGATCGGTATTGCAAGCATTGTCCTTGAGGACAATGACTCCCTTATCTCCGCGACGTATTTTAAAGCTTTGAATGTCCCATACTTTTGCGAAAAACGCGATAAGAATGGTAAGACGGAGACTGTCTCCAAGGATTCTACTACTAGTCAAAACGCGCCAAGGATCGCGGGACCTTGCACAAGTTTCTGTGAGAAGAGGACTCGAGCTAAGCTTTACGCTTTGGCCAAGAAAAATAATTACAACGTTCTGGCATTAGGGCAGAATTTGGACGATTTAACTGAGGGGTTTTTGTCATCAGTTTTCAATAATGGAAAACTAAGAACCATGAAAGCTCACTATTACATAAGGGAGCAGGACCTCAGAGTCATTAGACCTTTTGTGTATGTAAGAGAGAAAGCATTAAAGTTATTTACCGAGAACAAGAAACTTCCTGTTTTTACAGATACATCTACAAATACAAGAGAAACTATTCAGGTAATTATAAATTTAAAAAGTTACTTCCTACACATTCGACATTTTATGTGAAAGTCAATGTACTATACTATAAATTGCTCATTTTGTCATTTTTTTAAAACTAAGCTAAGGTTTAATATTTATTTAATTGACCTTCATTAGCTTATTGATTGTAATATTGGCTATTATAAATTATATATTTCTTAAAAAAATTCATTTTTAAAAGAATCTAATGTATTAATATTTAAATGAATTAAAAGGTTTTATTTTCAGCAATATATGATTTATTAACAATTTTTAAAACAACAGAAATAGTTAAATAGGTATTTGCTAAAATAAAAAATATTTGAAAGCAATAATATTTAGAAAATATGTATTAAAACAATATATTTTAAATTAAAAAAAAATTTTTAAGTACCGTAAAATTTTCAGAATAAATCAATATTTATATTAAAAAATTATTAAAAGAATTATTTAACAGTTATTATTATAAAAAGTTAATTTAACTTGGAAATAAAAAATATATAAATATAAAAATAAATAAATGCGTAGATAATTAAAAATATGGATAACATTTGTATTTTTATTAATATTCCTATTCTAAGTTAAGATTTATTAAATTTTTCAATTATTCAAAAATATATTTTTAGTAAAAATTTTAGTTTTTACATTTAGTACAGATTTTACCCTTAAATTTAAGGAAAATATTGATTGATTAAGTAAAAAATAATAATATTTATAGTGTTTTAATAAAACGTTTTTAAAAATAATTTAGACTCTTAGCAAACTATTAGTAGAACAAATAGATAATATCGATAGTATTAAACAGCTTAAGTAACTGATTTCCTGATGTCAATTGAATTTTCAGAATCTTTAAGAGAAAAACTAATTAATGATTTTGATATTGCCTTCAGAAAAATAGTAATGAGCTGATGATTCAACAGGAGGTAACGTACCCAAGGCTGTACTGGTCGCTTCGATCTGCATTGCGACCATTGATATCCGCTCACAGTGTGAGTAACGAAAGCGAACAATTGTACAAACGCCAGCAATATAAGAGGCAGCGTACGAACTCCTTTAGTGCGGTACCCCTCAATACATCTTCCTCTGATACTTACTCGTCATCAATAGCTTCGACATCGGATCAGCGCATTGAGGACAGTGAAGAGACTGATGAGGAACCGGTTCTGTGAAGATCGAGGAAGGTCTATTGGACCCCGAGACGAATGTCTTTTCGCCGTTATGCGGCTTAGCCATGGTGTTCGCGATAATAATCGAGTCGGCACAGAACTCCACATTCCATTTAAGCGATCAATGAATTTCTAGGAGATTCGTTGAAAGGATAAGAAACAATTTTAAAACAAGATTTAAAAAAGGAAAATCTCTTCCATAACGCATTGTCGTCTTTACTATAAATTTAATAGGATTCTTAATCAAATTCTATATTTTTCAATATGAAAGCTGTAAAAGTCAAAAAGAAACACCTAGAAAAAGTATTGTACATAAATTTGCTGTAACAAATATCGTACATGAATGTGGAACGATAAATTTTAAACCGCATGCTTTGATTAATCGAAGAAAATGTGAAAGTAATTTTCAGAGACGTTAAATTTCCATGAGCTCATTCTGACTAACTCTTAAGGATAATAAAGAAATGTGCACGCGATGGATCCACGGTTCTCAAATAACTTCACTAGGTCGAAGGGTTTTCTTCGATCAATTTAAATAATTTGTTTTAGCTTTCACTTAATTTTCTTTATAATTATGGTTGTCTACTGGTAGCAATGCCTATTTTCAGGAAGTTAATTTATGATCGATGCCGAAATAAGACTTACGAAATCTACTTAATACTCATTCAATTGTTTAGAGTTTATTCTCTTGTAGACAAGATTTATATTCTTTTTGAGCATTACTTGCCTGTAATTTATTGATGTTCAATGTTTAATTTACTTATATGTTCTCAGTATCGACTTTTCCTTGCCATTAAGTCTTTTTTAAATCTTTTGATACATTCATATATGCAATTTACTTTTATTCTATGTTCGTAGCGAGCAAATAATTTGAGATCCTTCCAACCTCTCGACGTTTCTGTATTTTTGAGTACTTATTTGCTTTTAAGTTAAATATTGATGTAGGCTTAAGAATGCAAAGTTTTTTTCTATCTTTTTGAAAAATTAAATAATTTTTTATTAGTAATATTGTTTAAGTGTACATGCGTAGTTTAAAAATTGTCATTGTTATTAGTAGAAAACAAATATTCAGAAGTAAATTAGGTTTAAGCTGATTATAGTAGTGTAATTAATAAATATTTAACATTAATAAAACCATGGAAATGTGTTATTTTAATAACCTTTTTTTATGATTTTAAATATACTTTATATAAATTCATATATGAAATAATAGAAGACATTTATTTATATTTTTCTATATATAAAGAGTACTTAAAAATATTTCACGTGAAAAAATTTAAGTATGATAAATTGTATTAATATAATGATATAATGAATATCTTTTGTAAATTAAATTGTAATCTAGTACAGAAATATTATTGAAACTAAGTTTATATATAGTAAGTCATATTATATCATAAAAAAACTTATATTTCGATGAAATATTAACTAACAGTGATATTTATTTCACAGTAGATTTTCATGCGCCATGTTCTTTTTATATTTTTCTACAACAAATGTAATTAAAATTTCAAGTTTTTCGAGGTAATTTAACATGCACTTTTTGTACTATATATAGTTAATTATGTGAAAGTTTTAAAATGCATATTTCTTAATTTTATTTCATTCAATTGTAAATAATTAAATGTTAACGTTACGTATTGATGATATGATGTCAAACTTAGTAAAATTTATAAAATAAGAAAACGATAACTGCCTAACTTATGGCGTCTGAGAGTTTTCACGAATACTTTTCTATTATACAATTTCTATTCTCAAAGTTCAGTTCAGTCTTATTTACTTATTTCAATTTTGTTTTAAAATTAACGTTCTAAGGTGATATTTAATTTAAATATTATTTAAAAGTTAAGACAATATTTTCGACTAGAAGACGTATATCTGTACGCTGTATTAATAATACAAAAGCAATTGCTAGAAAATTAAATAAATGAAATGTGAAAATTTATGTGATTATAGAAATTATTATTTTTATCTACATTTGATGAAGAATATTGCTTGTATATTTAAGAACTTGTACATTTACGAAAATAATTAGTGCAAATAGATGTTGAATAATGCAATACAAAAATAAAATTCGTGTGGCACTAATGATGTTTTATCTATGGGTAAATCAAAGTAAAATCAGCATTTCTTGACAGAAACGAAGTGTTCATGTAAAAGATTTGTGATATGAGTTAGAAATATGAAAACTCTGGTCTAAATCCCTTTTACAGTAGATTTGGCAAAAAAAATAAATTAGGCTATTTTTTACAAAAGAAGTATGACCGTGTAAAAAATAAAATTGGAGATACTTATTTCTAACACTATAATTTGTGTTTTGCAATCGGTAGGAAAAAAAATTTTATTGAATAAAAAGTATGTTGTTTCTAAAATGCTTATAATAATCTTTTTTATTGACTTTCGATTAAGCGTTATATAAGTTTTTTTTTGTAAATAAGAAATAGTTTCTCTGACATCTTTGTAAATAGTAGCCTACTACTTCTATATGCATATTTATAGGGTACATAATACTTTTTAAGTGTCGGATGCTAAAAATACATTCAATTGTTAATATATTAAATAGAAAACAGTATTTAAGATATCATTGATGATGCATGAAATATGGAAAAATGGTAAATTCCTTTCCAATACAGGGCTTATTATGCATGTTCTTATTCAGAACCATCAATAAATTGAATAATTCATGTGGAATGTAAATATTCAATAATTGTGGCTTGCATCATGAAAATGAAATCTCGTTTATTCTTTGTTGTATATTATATCTATATTTAACTACACATCATAGTGATAATCAATTTCAATTTCTTTAAGCAGGTTATAGCGCAATGTTCATCAAATTATATTTGGAAAGTTCTGATCGGCGGTACATGTGTTCTTTTTCAGTTAATTAAATGCTCTGCGGCTGTGTGTTGGTGTTATATATAATATATAGAAGTCTCGCGCAAATTAAATTACTAAATGTTCTATTTCTTTTTACATACTGCAGTAGTATATAGAACAGGTGGATTGGTGTATGTATGAATGAACGTGCATGTGTTTGAATCTATTTATCCTTTTTTTAATTACGATAATGAACGAAAATATTATGTTTAAGCGAAAGTACGTACAAAAATTTATAGTTTATAAGGAATTTTTCGCATATAAAAGTAAATATAAAATTCATTTTAATATATATATATGCATATGTAATATGAAAATGATTGTTTTTAAATTCTTTAAACGGCATGACATAAGAGTCCTTCCTATTATTTAGATATTTTTTACTACAAGACTAAGTGTATTTTATGCGAATGATTTATTGACCTAAGAATTGTGAAAGAAAAATTTATTTCGTAAAAATGTCAATCAATTAATAGTGTTGAAGAATTATTGTTAAATTAGAAAAAAATATCAAAAAATTAGCATATATTAATAAAAAAAATAATCATATTTATTTCAAGTTTAAGAATGCCAACAGAAATTTCCTTTCACTAACTTTATTGTTAAAAAAATATATATGATCATTTTAATGATATATTAAAAGTTTATAGTAGTAATTTTTAATTTTAAGCGTTGTTCCACTTACCTGCTTTCAAAATAGGTTATCCAACTTTTTGCATAAAATATGAGTTTAAAAGTAAAGAAATTGAATCAAACATAAATAAAGAAGATACGGTGTATTTTTGCGCGACTCGCTACAATGGATGATCAAATGAAGAAACTAGAGAAATATGTAAAAGATTAAACCTTTGACTATTTAAGATTATGATTAGACACAATATATACAAATATATATGTTAATAATTATGTATAAGTAAATTTATTAATCTAATTGTGATTATTAAAACGCTTTGAAAATGTACTTCGTTGGATAGTTGGTATGCAGTGAATTGGTTTGTGTTAGACAAAAAATCACTTATGAATTGCTAAGAAGAAATCTTATATTTTCTGAGAGTTATGAGAGTACTACATTGTTATTGTATAAATATGTAAGTTTATTTCTCATTAATAAAAACGAACTTAATAGAACTGATTGTTTACATACGTATACCTGAACATCTTTTAGATACTAATTGGAAAACTGAGATAAATATTATCTATTTTTTGTTTAATTGTATTAAAGGCTACACAACAGTAGAAAAATTAAAATTACGTATAAATTTTTAAATAAAATTTTAAAATTGAATAAAAGCATATTATACATTTATAAGTAAAATTTAAAGTATATTTGAAAGAATTTATGAATTTATTCCATAATAATAGAGAATTATGAAGTAATTAGAAAAAGGCTTGAAAAAGGTGCTAGAAATTAATTGTAACACCAAGTAGTAAGTATGCAGATTTATAATTTATTATTAACTTTTTAATTCTTAAAATATGTATATACGTATGTATCGAACGCTGCAGAAATAATCTGTTATGCTTTAATAATATGACTATAATTATAGTTATCAATAGTATATTATAGTAACATATTTCAATAAGTGGTAGCTATTCAACGCTAAAAATAAATATAAAAATAAATGTAGCTCACACGTATTTAATACAGTAGGCTTAGCTCAATTAATAAATAATCGAGTGAATTAACTTATATAAAGAAGTAAATTTAATTAGAGTTCGAAACATACATTATATTCTTACAGTCACTGTTTATATATTATATTGATAATTGCAATAATTTGCAAAATTTGATCGCCAAGAGGACAATAAATCTTGTCAATATACTTTCTAAGCAATATTTTCAGAATGAAATTGGCTGCTGCTGTCTAACATAAAGATTTTTTTTAATGAAATTAACGAATTAAATACAACATAAATTATGATGCTGCGGTATACGTGAATGTGTATGCATCTTACAATTTTAGTATGTATATTTAACTTTCTTGAATAAAAGTTGACCAATAATTATCCGTTTTATTCAATATTCTTCAATAATAATTTATAGGGAGAATTTTTTGAATTTGTTTTTCTACATATCAAATATGAACAATACGAAAATTGTAAATATTATAAAAAATTATAAATATATTTCATACTGAAAAAATGTATACATTAACTAATATTTTATATAAATCTAAATTTTATAATAGAGAATGAATACAGATTGTCGCTTATTGTTTCACTATTTCAGTGTTGATGATTGATGTGGAATTCAATAATCTGCAATAACTGTGTGCAGCGTCATTCATCAAAAGCAATAATTTTTCAGAATATAGAGCAAAAGTAAGAAAAAAAATATAGTAAGAAATAAAATAAAATAAAATAAATGAAAATATAAAATATCTTGTTCATTTTTGTCAAGTGAAAAATAAAAATTTTTTTCATAATATTATGAATAAAATTTTAAATATCTAATTAATTTATTTTATCAAGATTTTGCATAGTTAAATATACATAATATTTTTATATTTTTTTCTTGATTTTTTAAAGAAATAATAAGAAGACTGAGAAATATGTATTTTAGTTTAATGTAATGTCTAATATTTTTTACTTTGGACAAAAAAATTTGATTCATTCATGCCTGAAATTTATAGGATGAGATATTTCAAAAATTGTAATCTTATGACATACTTGCATTTACATTTATTTTTATATAACTGACGCAATGAACTCTCTCACAGAGAAAGTTTTTTTAAGCATCTTCGAAGTTTTTTGTTCGACTGAAATAATCTAAAATTTTTTAAATTTTGATACTTACTAGGACTTAATTTTGATTTTAGTTAATCTTTAGTTCACCAAAGAGAAGATATTTATTTAATACGATTATTTTATTAAAAGTAGTTTAAAGTTTAAATTAATTAAAAGTTTAGCCATTATTACTATGATTTATGGATTATCATTAGCTGAACATATTGAAATGTACGATTTTTATTACTTTTTCCATTTAAATTGAAATGTTACAATGGTAAATTTTCAGCTCCTTGAAAATTTAATGTCTGTTAATTTTGAAATACTCTTTCTGTGCAAAATTCAGATAGTATTTAAATGATATTAATGCGTAAAATGAATTTTACGTAGTGGAAAATGGAAAAAATGAACAAACTTCTTGAATTACAACCAATAAATATCCTACAATTTTAATTGAAAAATAATTATTGTAATTAATTTTAAAGTTAGAAATCTTTATTTAGTGATTATCACTATATTTTATTCAGAAAGTAGACAGAAAAATTTGTAAATATAAAATATTTTACGTTAAACTAATATTTTCACTATGTTTGATTCATTTATAGTGCTGATATATATCTAGAACAGGGTCTCTAAAATAGGGTATCACAATTATAAGTATTTGATAAGAACATCTATAATAATCTACTGTTACAATATTAGATAATAGTGTCACATTGTTCGGTTGCTTCATATAACAAATACGCAGAAATGTTTCGTTACAATGCAAAAGTGAAATTTTGTTAAGTTGAAAATTTATCCAAAACAAGAGCATTTTTCATTGTTGAGACTCCATTTATCGCTTGTAATTAATTAAAAAATCTAGTTTTGAAATCGATACAATGACCCTAGGTCATGCGACAGATAGTACGTGCAAAGAGAGGGAAGGGTAATATACGCATAGAATTCGTACGTATCATCCATAATTTATGCGAGTGATCGTTTCCAAGAGCACAAATCTAATGCAAATCAGACCGATAGAATGCATAATGAAAAATTGCTGGCAGCTTAGTAATGTCGATTAGTAATCAGTGAACTTGTGTTGCGTGGACGCGAGGGTACATACGAGCATTTACGCATGTCGCTTACGGATGTTGGAAAAACGTGCTAGATGTTGAAGGTGTGTTCAAACTGTGAAAAAGTATCAGTAAATCTCTTTCGAAATGATGTTAATGCAATATTTCCGATCGCTTCTCCTTTACAAAGCTCTTCTATTAGTTTTTACTGAATGTTTTCAATTTTTACAGACAAGATTAAAATTGTTTCGGCGATTGTGGATCCTTCGTAGCTTCGCCTTCGTCATCATCGTCGTCTACTTCGTAGTCTTCGTCCTCGTCTTCGTCCTCGTCCTCATCAATTCCTGGTTCACCCAACGCGTGCACGAATTCTGCAAAGAAAAAGGATTGCTTATATATTTTTGAAAGTCTCAAAATAATTTTACTACGTATTAAATATCACAATTCTTCGATGTGTGTTTTATTTTACATTATATTTTTCAAAAATATTTTGCTTTAAATTATATTTTTTATATTACTGTCTATCATTTAACAAAAATCTATACCCTAATCTTTAATAATTTTAAAATTTCGAGAGACCAACTAACTTTTTTCTGTAATTATGTTGCTATCGAGTTATTTAGCGTTATGTAAATAAAATAGTATCTAAAAGTTATAATTTAAGATAAATACAATTTATGAATATCTAAATCTGAGTAGTTACCATGTAAAACTAAATTTATTTTTTCTAGAACTAAAACGTTCAGAAAAGTAATGTAAAATAATATAAGGTTCAATTTATGACCTAGATAATGCAAAATATTTAATTCTGTGTAATTTTTAATAATATGTATTATACTACAAAGTAGCATTTTGAAGAAACCATCTTCGTTTCTCTAATGTGTATGTTAAATTTGTAATTCTTATAAAAACTTTCTATGAAAACTTTGAATTTTTATACTAACGTTAATTTATTTATTTCTAATTACTTTATTTATTTATTTATTACTTTATTTAATTATTTATTTCTAATTACCGTGAACTATATATTATATTATCTTAAACTGTTAGTTATTACTAATATTAGAAAGTGTTTGTATTAATAGTAAATTAATATTTTTAAATTAAATTTAAATATATTTATAAAATACAAATGTATTTTGTTAGCTTCTTTTATCATAAAATAGTTATTAAGTTGTATGTAAAAATATAAATTACAATTATGCAGTAATAATAAACAGGTGGATTTAATAACTAGTTAGAATAGTATATTTCGTCTCTATGGTTAAAACTTTTATATTTATAAGTTCAATTGGTGACATGTTTATTATGATAACAATTAAGAATTGCAGACATGACTAGGAAATAGATCAAATGACCTCTTTTATCAATACAAATAATATAAAATATTACTTTACACTAATAGATCATTATATATGTGAGTACGTTCAATCCACTTTACAGCAGTTGAAAATCTTTAAAACGTCATCAGAACTTTCCTGAATTTTCGCATCAACTGTATATACGACTTAATTCAGTGAATCTAAATTGGATATTTTATTTAAGAACAATGTGCATGTTTAATTTAATTTAAATATTTATAAATAATCGACGATTAAAACCAAATATATAATTCTAAAATAATAAGTTTAAAAATAATATTCTGGATGTAGAAGTTTATTTAAATAACTGAAAACAAAATTTTAAGTGAAATTTGCAGTTACTTCGAATTTATCATAATAATTAATTAAAAAAATTTTATTTTTGGTTTACACTTTGCAAAAAGAGAGCTTCATGTATATCACACACATACAGTCGAATTTTGTTTTATCTCTGACCTTCAGATCTACATATGAAATCAGGATATATCTGGCATCGATGAGAATTTATATTTTTCCATGTGACAGCTTAGACATTGTGATTGTCAATTTGTTGTATAGGCTCCAGGAACAAAAAGTGTAAAACGAAAAAAAGCTTTCACGCGATTTTTTCTTACCATAGAAATCGATTCGTCCATCCCCGTCCACATCAACCTCCTTGATCATGTCTTGAACTGAAATAAATAAACATACATGGAATTGAGAGATACAAAAAAGTGTCTATATAAATGAATTCATGAATCCATAACAGATGTGGAAAATCAATTATTTAAAAATATAAAAATGTCTATGACAAAAAATTAAAAAAAGTTAAAGTGATCTTTTCAACAAAAAGAAATACAAATAAAGATACACATATGTCAGCGTGCACACACAGACATAAAAACTTAATTATAATATAGGAATAACATATTTATGAATAAATATAGAATAAAAATAAAGTTTAACCAAACAATATTCAATAATATCATCTTTCAATAATGTTAAATAACACGTATTTACGAGTATTAGTAATATATTTCATAACAAAAATATGAGTAAAAATAACTAAAAAATTTGTACAAGGTATAATAACACTTCGTGTCTTAATTAAAATAAATTAAAATAAATTAAAAACTTTATACAATATGTTGAAATACTGCATGTGTTAATGACATTGCAATTTCAGATTATCTTTTTATTCAAATTATTGAAGAAGAAAAATCAATTTTAATCTGTTTCTATTCAGATATAACTGACATCTTAAAATATCTGTACGCATAGTACGGGAAAAGCGATAAACGCAATCGTTAGTTAATACAATTTTATTACATGCTTATAGCGCCTACTGCATACATTCGCATACAAGGAATTACAATAATTATTAACATATTCTTAAGTAAATGTGTGAATGTAATATGATACAGAATTTTCAATAACAAATAATAATTTATTGATGAAATCAACTAGTTCTGTAAGTTGTTAACATTTCTTTTTGCAAATTTATAATCAAACGAGTTTGGCCAGACCCACGAAGTTTGCAATTAATTCGTCCCCCATGTGCACACGTATAATCGTGCAAGTCACAAGCTCATACAACTGTAAGCAATTAAGGTTTTACAGTTATACGAAATACACTCTCTCTAATGAATGTACAAAGGAGGAGCAGAAATTGGAGCATGTGGAGGCGAGAATGTAGGCGAGAAAAGCTTTGGCAGCTATTCATTAGTGTGATCGCTCAAAATTATCGCGAATACTCTTCATCTATTCAGCGTTTAACTTTTCATACGAAGAGCACAAGGCACTAGGTATCGATTGTACCAATTTCTTGCGATTTAAAAGTTTCGATACTCTTTACTCCACGAATGTACATGCATATAATATGAAAAGGATTATATATTTAAAGGTTAAGGTTCAGCCGATTTAGGAGAGTATGAAATTTAATCCTATCTCCTTATTATCTATTCTAGCCACTCACCGATTACTGTAACGAAGTTCAAAAAGCAAAGTTCTATGAAAATCATGTTAATAATTAGCATGTTATAATGGAGTAGGGAAGACGAGGATTTGCTAAATAAAGAAATATTATTTATGCCCACGAATACATCTTCTTGATAGTTAAAGAAACTTATTCATTAGGACAATATATTTCAAATAGATAATTTATTTATTTACTAAATCAAATTAAGCTATGGACACGAAAGTGAAAAGGTTAATTATTACTAAATACATAACAAAATACTAAAATATTATGAAGATGACTCTATTTTATTTTACTCTTTTTTACAAAATGTATTAGTATTTAAAAAATATGTTTAAAATTTTACCGTTTGGATTACTTTTATATTTAATATAATAATACGTTTACAATTACAGTTTTATATTAAACTTTCGTATTTTCATCAAAGATCTTGTAGATTATAAAATTAATAGAAAAAAAGTATATAAAATACCGTATATAATATTAGTACGTGTAGAATCATTTTCATTGAAGTGTTTACTCAAGCACTTTAATCTTTAATTTTATAAGCAGTATTAAAAATCTATAATTTATCTTCGATAATTTGTATACATATTTAATGTGTCTCTATTATACATGTGTATTATTTATTTATTCTCGAAATTTTAGGAGGGATGGAAATATGATACTTTCTACTTTAAATATTATATTGTAATATTATATATTAAGTGAGAATTCATTTTTTAAATTTCATATTTGTAGTTTCTCGTTTAATGGATGAGTAAAGTCTTGCTATTTATATAACATTTTTCTATGTATTCATCATTGTTCTTGCAATATAAAGGGTGATTGTTTATTATGAATTATACTTGGTCCTTAAAAGTAAATACGAAAATCAAGTCAGATTTCAAAGTCTAGATGAATATTTAATTGGAAGAAATGATTTTTCGAACTGTGGAAAAAATTAACAGGGAATTCATCAGAATTTATAAATAGAAAAAAAAGCATTATTCAAATATTTTCAAATAAAATGGCATTTACATTAGTATTATTAAAAATTATATTTTATTGGCAAAAATTAGCAATAATAACTTTTGCATGATTCGAAGTACTGACAATATTACTAACTTTTGTTTGAATTAGTTTCAAAGTTTCTGTACTATTTCCGGTTATGTATTATCCAGTAAAGTGTTGTAAAAATTGTGAAATACGCTCATACCGCAAGTTTTCATCTGATTATAACTAATGAAAATATATTGTTTTAGCCAAATAAAAGAGTTAGTTGAGTAGATCGTCAATTTATACGACAATCAAATTTGGAAAGTTGACCGGACAAAAAGATCGTTAAGCTATAACATCGAAAAATAAGTTGTCGAAGATAAGTTATGATTTAATTTTCTGGCAACTTTATGGAATCTTTTAGTACTAGCGTAGCTCCTAATAAAACTCTACTTTCTAGTGCAGTCTGGTTGGACAGCTCAGGACGCACGTAGAGACGACAGTATCCGAGGAAATGAATTTCATGATTTTATCAAGAACTAACTACAAAGAATTAAGGTTCATAGAATTAAGGTTCATTTTATACAATTTTTATAATAACTTATTACTCGATAAATAATTATATAAAACCAGTTATTATCTACCGGGTATACGCGTAGCGCTAACAAAATACAATGATCTTATCCCAGTCGAATTATATAAAAGACGCAGTAATTCGACTAACCTTAATATTTGTTCTCTGGTTTAACTCACTCGCTCATTCAATGACTTTCTCCGTCAAGTATTCAAACGAAACACCTACGAAGGAATTTTCATCAAATTTTTCGCGGGCGTGTCACTATTCGGTGTTCACAGCGCTTTTCACCGTACGCCACATTGACATAACCTTAGGGTCTTGTTTCATTTCAAAATACAAAATATTGCTGAATCATAATAATTCAATGGATTATTGATGAATTATGCATTTAGACACTAAAAGAAATATTTTTTTTTTTGTTTTACAGAGTCAATCTACGATTTATTAGAAGGGAAAGTGGTAATTATAAGTAGCGTGAAGGAATTAGTTTTCAAGATTTTTGTAAATATTGTTATCTCCAATTTAAAAATAAATAATAATAGCGTGAACTTTTAATGAATGATTAACTAAATAAAATTATATCAATTAATTTGGAAGATATTATGTTCTAAAAATTTGTGTAACGGATTTCATAATTCGATTTTTGGAAAATAAGCCAAACTTTTTTGCTATATAAAAAGTTTCTTATTGTGCCGTAAAAAATTGCGTAACAAGTAACGTGTAGCTCAAAGGGATGCTGTGGACATAATTTTTTATGTTGTCCCATTTTAATAATTCTTTTCTACTATAAGATTAAAATAGTAGAAATAATTTCACACTAAAATTCTTTTAATTCCATCGTATTGAGAATTGTATATAACGTTTAGCTAAAATACATGAAACCAAAAATACATGAAACATTAAAATATTTGTGTGAAATTTAAAAAAATTAAAATTAGTTTTACAACATTTTCAATGAATTAATAATATGAATACATAGGTAATCTATAATTTATATATTATTAAATTTCGTTGTAATAAATAGTTTTAAAAAGAACTTTACAAACATTTACAAATATACAGAACATTAACATTAATTCATAGAATTAAATTTAAAAATAGAAAATAACTAGATTGTGTTAGAATTAGTTATATACGTCGAAGCTCACTATCTCGTTAAAAAATTTAATATTAGAATATTGTGATTAATATTAAGATTCGATGAATATTCAGGCTGTAATGTAAAAACTTATAATGTATAAAATGTTAGACTGGAGAAAATGTCAAAAACGTGTATTTATTTTCAGAAGTTTCTTAAATTTTGAAAATCTATTCTGAAATAGGTACTTTTAATTGACGGCAGTTTGAGTAATATATATTACATACATATTACATACAGTAATATATATTATATACATCATATCATTATATATAGTCTTACTTTCTTCCTCTGAAAGATTCTTGCCCAGACATTGGAGCACAGCTTGAAGATCGGAAGCAGTTATGTAGCCACGATTATGTTTGTCGAATACCTGAAATAGTACAAAAGTAACTTTATTATGCTATTAGTACTGTTCATATGCAATGGATTAAATTATTCATTCATTTAATAAAGTATATCTTTAAGTTATTTCATTTTTTATATTCAATTTTTTATTTTGAAAATTAAATATCAAAATATATTTCACACAATGTAATATTATTTTTATTTATTATGATAAATAATTTTTATACAATAACTTTTCTTTTAATACTCAATTATAAGAAAAATTAAGGTTCTTATTGATTACTAATAGAATTCTATATTGTTAAATAATTTTAACAATATAGAAGTTAATTCAAGTACCTATAGCCGCCATTTATTTTACTTTACTTTCACATCACCCTTCAATAATAAGATCCCTTCTCTCGATAGAATAAATTACAATTTCTAATTAAATCATCAACTTAATTAGAAAATGAATTTCTTAATATAAATAATTGAGCTTTATCGGTAATAAAATAATATTTAATTAGATGGTTGAATGTAAGGACAAGGTTGAAAAATAAATAGAAGAGATACAAAATAGTATTAAATAACAGTAATGGAATTTGTTAAGAAAAAAGACAATGAATCTACGACGTTCATTGAAACTCCATTCAGTTACTTTGAAAGGGTAATTATTGTAGTTCGAAACATACCTTCCAGACTTAAACTAGGGCAAAGTTCAGACGGATTAAAGAACAAAACGATTCTCAAGTATGAGAGCGTTATGTTTATTCATTGGCTAGGTTCTCTAATCAAACAAGAATACTTGATTAAGAGTTTTGAGGTAAACGGATCCTCAGAAATCAAATATACTAGTTTGACCTAGCAGTCACACCAAACTATGATATTTCGAATTTTTTTTCTTATGTATATAACAAACAAAAGATAACGAAGTTTTTAATCTTAGTTGAGTAAGAAAAAAGTTTATAAGCTGATTGACTATCAATTAAAAAGTGTGCTACAATGACAAGGGAATAATGGGTCGAGCAAGCAGATGATTGAGAACGCGTGAATTGAAAAGTCGAAATTGGAATTATTATACAGATATCTCAACTCTTAATGTTAATATGTATATATGGGTGTAATAGTGTAAGGGTATCAAACTGAAAATCGATAGATACACTTGCAAAAAGTAACGATTTTCCAGCAGATAGAATACATATAAATCTGAAAAAACGAAATTCACAATAATTTTGTTGGAAACAACCGAATATATTAAAATAGTAAAACAAATCACTCAGTACGTGAATAATTTCTATTATACTCCTAATTAATGGAGGCTAATCTTTTTTTAAACTTTTTTTTAAATAAATGCAAAATATTTCTTAAGTACTTTAATAAAATGTAGAACAGTTTGTTAACAGCGCAATAAATTCATGCGGTTATGATTATATATCTGATAGGTACAGACTAACTTCGAAAATTTCTCTGTTATATTTCTTTTGCTTCGATTCGCTCTTACACTTTTTCAATTCGATATAATAAATTATGAAAAACACTTTTGGAACATCTTAGTTGCTGAATTTCCATTTTTACTAGTTCCAAACGAACAAAAACTCAGGCAGGGTGATAACCGTTTCAATGTTATTTGAAAATCTCAAATGTTTCATATAACTTGAGCGAGATGATAGTTGAAGAAAATTGTCTTAAACCCATTGTCTCTCGGATTCAGGTTTGCACGTTTATATATGTTCTCTTTCATTGTGACTGCTGAATCAATTAGTTAAGAGTCAATAAGTATGCTAACGCTGACTAACAATAAATTTTCTGTCAAACAATATGCTTTACTGAGCCTTCTACTGAAAATAAACTCACTACAAAAGTAAATTAAGTTATTCAAATAGATGGCAAAAAGAAAATTAATTTTATATACCTTGATAAAGACGGTAAATATTCTTTTTATATATGAAATGTGATAACGAAATAAAAATCTTTTACTTCTGGCAGTGTATTTATATGATTTAAAGAATTTAAAATAAAGAGGAGTATAAAAATAAGTCACTAAGGACATAAATAAGATAATACAGGGAACTTTTAATAATTAATTACTAAATGCATAAATTTTTTAATATATAACGTATATTTCTTAACTGGCAAAATTACTTTCAATATAATAATTATATAAATAAAGGTTTATTATTGTTAAAAATGAATTTTACTTTTAGATAAAACGTACTATTAAATAAAATACAAAATGATGATGCTTGAATAATTCTAAAATAATAATCATTTAATGTAATAATTTTATATTGTTAAATTATATGAGCCTATTTGACTATTGCTTATGTCGATTAGATTTACATACTTTATAGACAAACTGGTAATATTCAGATATTGTTCCTGTACATTTATTATATCTTTCGAGAAAAAAATATTCTTTTAAGAATATTTAACTTTAAATTTTCAATTTAATTCAAAAATAAAAAATTTATATCTCACACGAGAGTTAGATTCATATTTTTCTGAGATATTTTCGGGCTGTAATGAAGTCTTGTTACAGACTTAAATTTTAAATCTATGATATTAACTTCTAATGTAAATTTATAATTTTAAATAGCGTAATTTAAAAAACTATATCATCATGAGAAATTTTACTGTAGCAGAAGCAATAATTTCAAAAATTACAAGGACTCAACAATGCATTTGTTTTGTTTAGAAAAAAATATAAATACCTTGCATGAATTATTTACGTATTCCAATTAATTAAAATCATTGTATATGAAACACGTTCTTTTCTTCATTATTACGCGAAGTAGTATTTAAAGAAACTTTACTTGTAAATAAATCTCAAAAATATGTTACGTTAACATCGAAATAAAAATATTTATTGACCGATCGTCAACTAATTTTAACAATTAAAATTTTAATTTATTGGTACTGACTTATATCATTAAAATAAAATAAAAGTTGAATATAATTTTTTCTGAATTTTTACGCATTAATAAAGTCTTCCAAACGTACATATTTTCGTTATTTGAAAGTTGAAATATACATAAAGTTTAAACGCACTTAAAGCTTTAACGTTAAGAAAAATTGTTTTTTATCCAACTTCTTACACATACCATTATATATGCTACGTTGTATATTAAACATTACATATTAAAAGTATTAAATATGTTTAAAATGAGTATTATGAACATTTTTTTCTTTCGAGAATTTAAATTTTCTCTTACTAGTCTAGGGAAAATGAGGCCAAAGGAAAGTATAAATTCGTTCATCTCACTAAAACGTTTAGAGTAGAAGAGTTGCAAGATTTTGTTCGCATAACAATTGCTCGATTATCGTTGATTTCTTCTATAATCAAACTTATTATTGATATAATTTTATTCGGATAATAAATGAAAATAATTTGTATCTATTATGTATAGTCTTATTTCAAAAATGTGTGAAGATAAATATTAAATTTCTTATTCAATAACTATCTATATTTACATAATTTTAAATAAAAGCGTATTTAGTAGAAACCAACTAAATGGGCGAACTGCGTCACAACATGCATCATTTGTCTGATTTTTAATTCAATTGGAATTCTAATCATCTTTCGCGTAATTGGAATCTCTGGGAATTGAAACTGTGAAAGCTGAAGGGTCTCCAATTGGTGAGTATTATACTCTTGATAATGTTCATGATATTCTCGATATTCTTAACTGATCTGCTTTGACTTTAGCTCGATGCACCCACCTATGTAATTGAATTTCGTTTTCCTCTTATGATCCTATCTTTGACTTTGCCAACGATAATGCACTTACTTTACTATGTATTCTATGCTTTGAAATGATGTTATGGAATTTTGGTTCTTCTGATATTTTTTCTTGTTATAATTTGAGTACCATTCTGTATTCTGAACTATTCTCTATATTTAAGAGAATATCACAAAACAACCAATAATATCGTTATAATTTTTTGCAAGTTTCACATTGTACTAAGTATTATTATAATTTAAAGACAAATAATTAATTGTTTAAGAAAAAGCAGTTTTTTTGGAAAATGTTCCAAATGATCCAAAAAATAAATTATTGAATTAAAATTGACTTGAAATAAAAATTATTTTGTACTAATAAGCTTTTTTCTTTTATTATTATGAATTTTTATTATGAATTACTATTATCGTCTGCTTTTCATAGTTTAATGCTAAATATAGTAAATTAAATTTTATTCACGTATTTAGTTATATTCCCATACATAAAATGCGTACAAAATATTATTGAAAATTTTCATTTAATATTTGAAAAAATTGAAAAAGTTAATGCTTGCATTGATCATTGATTTAAATATTTATTTACTTTCTATCTGTCTGTAGATTTTTCAATGAAAAAGATATCACATCACACTTTAAAATAGTTGAGGAAATATATACCGTGTAAAAGTAATTTCATCATGAAATTTAAATGCAATTCTGAAAAATTCTTAAAATATTAAGTGACTTAATTTATTAAATATAAATGACTTAATTTATTAAGTCATATATGTAGTATGCAGGTATGATTATTACATATTTGCAGTAAAATATATCCAAGTACCTTTAATTTTATGTTTTTTTATTATATTGTGAATATTACATTTTAGAAAGTATTTTTTACTTAAAGTGAACTTGAAGTTTTAAATATGTTCTGTACTATCGGAGCTATGATGAGGGATAAGTATATGTAATAATGCATTACGTATTCTACATTATCGTATATAATTGATAGAATTGTGAGTTAGTTGTATAAATAATTAAATCCTGCTTCCTTTAAATCTTGAGGTTCTAGATTTTCTCACTAATCCCTCATAATTAAAATACATTCAATTTTTAAATTTTTTAATATTTGCACATTATTTATGAATTTTATTTATCAAAATTAAAAATGTTTCAAATATAATATTTTAATACCATGAAAATTTCAGTGCAAATGTTGTTTAGGTACAATAAATTGATACCTAATATATTAGAAATATGTGTACTGAAAAACTAGAATTATTTGAAATTTTTGTTTGTATTGTAAAGATTATTGTTTACATATTGTACGTAAAGATTTTGCAAAAAATATTTTGTAGATAAGTAATACAGAATAGTTATCTATATTTTATCGATAAGTATATTAAATAATAATATGTTTTAAGCTTGTTTATATATATGTATTAAATAATTTATTTATATAGTACATGTTATTATACTGCTTATTTGTTTCGCAGCAGAAATGAGTAATGACATATAATATTAGATATACATATTACAAAAGATTGAATTGTAAATTTATTTTTTATTAAAATTATATTTTTTAACAAAATTTAAAAATTGATGTCAAATAAGGTATGTAATGAAGGGTATGTAAAGTATTGTATATTGTAAAAAGAAGTACAAATAAAAATGCTTTATAAAATAGAAGAGAAAAGAAATTTTAGATAATTAAATGTAGAATATTTTTTTATATTCATGTTTTTGCACAAAGACACTAGTTATATAAATATTTAGATTTTATAACATTCGAAGGACGCCAAAAAATTAGTAATAGGGGTGATTTGTCATAGAAAACAGAGAAAATTATTTTACAGTCAAAGTAGGTTAGCAAAGTATTCGGTAAATCTTTTTACAAGTCAAATGGTAAAACGAAGTGTAAATGAAAAACTGATAAATCATATGTCCGTTCAGCAATCGGTCACTTCTTGTCTGAACGAAGCAACGATTTCAAACAGAATATAATTTATTAATTAAAAACTGTATCAATGATATATTATAAATCGTAACATATTTTATGATAAATTATTCTAGTTTAAATAGTAATTCATAGTTTTTTATTCCATAGCATTAATTTTATTGAAAAATCTATAGAAATTAATTTTTCTTATTTTTACGATGAATACCAATATACATTTAATACATATAGTAATGTGATTATTTATATCTTTTATAAAATGTTTAATTTAATCATAAAGCATGTTGTTTTAATTCTTTTCGTTCATAAATTAATACAAAGAGTTTTTTTTTAATAATAAACCATAATATGATAGATTTTAACAAATAGTTTTACTTAGATTGTACAGTTCTCAATAAAAATATACCGACTTATATAAATTATATATTTATATTTTTATTTTCAATTGAAAATTAGTAAGTTTTTAAATAAAATTATATTTCTGTTTTAGATATGAATGTGCGAAAAATTTGTTATCAAAAGTATTTGATAAATATTTGATAAAGAGAAAAATAGTAAAATTTATCATATCAACTGATGCAATTGCTTACCAAAACCATATTCAATAATTAGTTAAATGAATAATAGATAATAAAAGAAGTTCTTATTATTTCTATTATAAGAAGATATGAATCCTACTACAAAAAATAAATTGAAAGTGTTTTATAAAAAAGTACATGAAAAAAGAAACGATTGAACCTCAGTTGCTGCAATAAGCAGTTCTAGCGTCTATTATTCTTTAATTATCAGCTTGTGTATGGTAGGAAATTAATCGAGAATATAAATTGATGATGTTAGATTTGCGGTTAGTTAAGTGTTATCGAAATTTTCAAATCGGAATATCAATTATGCCACGGAAATACTCTCTTTTCATTTTTAGAAAGTACATAAACAGCAATCCGATTATTCGTCTCTTCATGGTTCTGTAATTCAGTCTGATATGTACGATAGAACCTTTGTTATATATATGTATATATACAGCAAAGAGTAGACTACAGTTTTAATTTCTTTTTTAATTCTTTTTTAAAATTTATTTTAAATATAAAAATAATTTAAATTCTTTCATTTACATTTTAATTTTTAATAGTGATTTAACAATAATATAAAATTGTTAATATAATAAAAGAATTTGTTAAAGAAAATATGTACACGATAAAACTATTATATATATATAGTAACACATATTTGATTATACTATAATAGTAATATTTAATTTCCCTTGTTTTAAATTAAATTTAGTATTAAATATATCTATAAAATATATTATGTAGATAATATTATAAAATTAAAATTAAAAATAGTATTAAGATTATTCACTATTTTAGAAACATCTCATCTACTCAATTAAGCAGCATAAATAATTAAGGATGACTATCCACATATTAGAATATCACAGTCCTTTGAATATTTAACTGTGCAAGCATTTATCAAGAATTTTCATTGAAATTTATATAAATTTTAATACCAATCTGTATATCAATTAAATGTTCGGAAAGTTGTCATTATTACCTTTAAATAGATTGGACAGATACAATCAAAAAGATATTTATGAGACTGCATTCTCTCGTAATTATTAAACAGATTATTTAATAATCTGTTGAAACAGTGAAATAAATGATTCTACAGTAGCGTAATAATTGCGTAAAAATAAACTATAAACATATTACTTAAATGAAATTTGTTTATTTGTGATCATCAATAATCATAAAGAATAACTAAAAAAATTAATTTTTAAAATAATTATATCGAATAAGCTAGTAAAGTATCAATATAATTAATTAAATTTATGTCAAAAAATGTATCAATTATGAAGGTGATTATTTAAATTTGATGTCAACATTTATAAAAGTTTAAAGTAATCAATTCATATAAATATGGTAAAAAACATATATAATATTAACAAATGAAAATGAATTTAAGTAAATAATAAGACTGTAAAAACATGATAAAATTAAAAGAAAATTTTAATCAAATTACCGATTAAAACTACAATTCAGTGATATAAACATTTATTTACTGAAATTTTCGACATGATTTACCGATATTTTGCTCTTCTCGAAAAGCGAATTAAAATAATTAATTTGTCTCAGCCATGTCTCGAGCTTTAATTAATTTCCAGTTAAATTACGACAATAGCTTAGTTCTATGATTTTTAGTCTTCTACAACTTCTGGTATATAAACGTGCGTGTTTTATCTTTACAATTTAGCTAAGAAAAACTAAATATACTGAAAATTTCTATCTAGCGCGAAATGAATTTTTTCTTCTCTTTTATTATTTATCGGCGTACAAGTATACAAATAAAAAATAATATCTGAGATATAAAAAAAAGCTTCCAAATAAAAAAGAGTTTTCATAGTCAAATAAGAAATTTTATATTAAACAAAACAAAATTGAGTTCCTTCTGTAATTAATTATTGACTCATAAAATTAATGTTTGTACAAAGTTGATGCAGTAATGGGTATCGATTTTTATTCAGTAGAAATTGATAATTTTCTTGAAAATATGGAGTAAAAATTTTTATAAACAAGATTTTCATTTAAAAAGTGAATTTCTGCTCAGTTTAATATTTATGTGTTTGAAAATATTTATCTATTTAGTAATAATTATTAAACATTACATTATTTTTTGTGATAATGAGTGCAAATAATAAATGAATCTATTAATCATTATTGATTGAATATATAACAATTTATCTGCATAGAATTTAAAATTGTATGTATTACAAGACTGTTAAACTATAACATTTATTATTTTTAAACAAAAGTTTAAATTAATCATTTGAATGATTATATTCTCCTGTTTTAAAAAAAAAATAAAAAGGCATAAAGCTGCAATAATTGATAATATTGATCTTGTGCTGTTTATTGATTAATATATTCGTTGTATAATTGTAATTATTAGTTGAGCTTTTGTTAAATAATGAAATATCAAAAGAAATAGGTATATATAACATTTTATTATAAGTAGTAAAATAAAAATAATTTATAAATGATTATTGTATGTAATTACTTTTTATTTATTTGTTATTATTTTATTATTAAATTTTGATTATGTTATTGTTCCTATATATTTCTCGTAAGACTATTTACATAATACACTATTTAAGAAAAGAATAGAGTCAGCTTTTCTTATTATATATTCTAAAAATTAAGTAATAGGTGTTTCAAAATATTATAAAATTGCATCTTATATCGTCAGTGTACCGGAGATAAGATGTAGATGGTTAGAAAATTATAATCATCGTGACGAAAGATATTGCCGCACATATTGAGTATGAGAAAAAAGAATATAATAATAGCAGTAGTGTAATTAAAGTAAACGATAATTATAGAGTTCACGTATTGGTAAGTTTAGTGGTAGTATAATGTATATGTGTCATGACAACCAAATAGATAGAAGTGAGATCGTACAACAATAATAGTAGAGAAGTTGCATGTCTACTGCGCTGATTTGACGCTTCTGTTACCGATAGGTCGGTTGCTTAATTAATACAAAGAAATAGAATTCTTCCTCATGAGATCAACTATTTTTTCCTTTCTCTTTCTCAATCTTTCCATTTACTTTATTTATCTATTTTTTAACAATCTTTCTCTACTGTCTATTTTAAGATTTATCTATCTATCTTCCTCGTTTGTGCTATGTCCCAATTCTTGAATATTAATCAAGCTTTATACCCTTATATAATTTCACACAGTTTGAAATTAATTAAACTATGTAATTTTACATATATACATAAATTAGACGTAATAACCTACATATGAAAAAATTCTATTTTATAAATTTAAGAATGCTTAAATGCATAATAATATAGATAGAGTTTTTTACGGATTATAAGATTCGATAAGTAGAACACTTACGTAAAAAATGTATAACACAAATGTTAATTTTCTCGTTCTATACTCATCTTATATTTTACTGCCTTACTTTTTCTTTATTTAGATTTCTGCAACTATATCCTACAATAATTACATCACCAAATTATGCCAGTGAACTACATTAGACTCGAAACATCAGCTGCTAATAGATAGTCTCTTTTCCATCTCTATCGTCATGATCTTTGTTTGTTCAGGATAATATTTTCCTGTATTTACTTTGTTTTTATTGTACAGATTATTTTTTTAGATTAATTTGAGTAAAATTTCACCCGAAATAATTTTATTTCAAGTATTTCTTTAATAATTCATAGTTTTATATATTTTATTGTGGAATACATTATTTTATAAATAATATTATTGTAAATATTAAATTAATATTAAATAAATTAAATAAGAAGTCATGTAATTATTAGTAATATAAAAATGTATTATTTATTGAATTATTTATTGGATTTTGTACATTTATATTAGGCTACTTTATTGTGTTTTTAATTCGAAAATATATTTGTCAATCTTTTTGAAATTTATAATTTATAATTCTACAGACGATATACTGTTAGAGCTTGTTTTTATTTTCATTTAGTTTATGTATCTAAATTATTTTCAGCTTGCTAATTCTATTACCTTTTACTTGCAGTAAATTAAACTAAAATGTAATGATTATTTTAAATTCAACATATTTTATATATAACGAATATGGATGTGAAACACAATTTATTCTAATGCATAATACAAATTTGTTAAAAAACTTCTCATAAAAGAAAAATTTATCTCTTAGTCACAATTAAAAGTTTCCTAATCTGCTTAAAGAATTTAAATGTATACTTTAATTTTATTTGATAATAAACTGTTGAATAAAAGTAGTTTTTAGCTATATTTAATAGTATATAAGTAAGTAAAGTCACCAGTACCGTATGGTCGAAATTACAAGACCTTTGTTTACACCAAGTTTTTTCAGTTTTAGATTTCATACATTTATTTTATTCTAAATTATTCTTTAAAAAACTATTATATTTGAATAGTGAAGCAAAAATTCAGTGTGATTTGTTTAATTAATAATAAATTTACAAATATATAAAAATATAAATTTTGCAATGTTTGGTAAAAATTAAAATTTGTGAAAATTATGATTTGTTGTTTATTGCTTTTATTTAATTTAGAAAAGAATCATAAATGTGTGCTCTTAATTAGTACATGAATAAACTTTTCATATACTGTAATCACAAATTCTGAAAATTTAAGATGTGTTGTTACAATTGTATTAAACAATTACAATAAAAGTATACAAAATTAAATTTAAAATATTTCTTTTATTCGTCAATTTACTGTTTCATAAAATAATTATTCAATAATCAATTAAATTCATTTTAATTAATAATTTAATTTTGTATTAATTATTAACATTAGCATAAAGACAAACCGTATTGAACTCTAAAATCGTTATAAAATATTTAGATAAAATAAATGAGGAACATAATTTTGTAGTTCCAATACGATTTCAAAAATTTTTATAAACATAGGTATTAAAGAATTTCCTCAATTATTTGCATAGGTACTTATTTACATAGCATTTCATATAAATAGTTTGAATTCTTTTGAAAAGCAAATTGTATCTTTCATTTAAAATGAAATAGATGTTTTCAATATATAGTATATATTGAATATACAAAATAAAATAAGTCTTTACAGAAAATTACGAATGTTGAATGTATACTCCATATTGAATAATTATGTTAAAAATCTATGTTTTATAAATGAACGAATAAGTGATGTGTATTCGAAATCATTTTATAAATACGATTGTTATATATACGTATATATAATTTGATAAAGTGCATTGTAGAAAGAGAAATCATATACTAAATCTATATTTGCAAAATTTTATATAAATATTTATGGTCATAATAACTTAAAAAATTATTTCCTATGTATTTATTTGTTTATATTTTATTTTTAATGTCTTATCTTTTAAAATTTGATCGTCACATAAATAAAACGTATATAAAAAAAATTATGTAGACATTAAGAGTAATTTTGATTGAAAATAAATACTTTAGTATTGTAAATTTATGGTGTGTATTAGAAATAATTTTTTTCATGTATTTAAACGAAATATTTGATCATTTATCATTGCGCCTAGAAATTATCACACTTTAATGAGCTAAGTTATTTATAAGGATATAGCTTGTAAGGAAAAAAATTGGAAGTCACTAATGATTTTATCTTTACTATTTATTTTCGCAATCATTAGCATATTCTTCCTATTTTCCTTTTCTCATTGACATTCTTTCTTGATGTGAGATGTTCGATATCTTTAAAAGCTCATCTACACAGATTTTTCTAATGTTCTACCCTCTTTATACCTGCTTTTTTAAACAATTTTGTTTATATTTATTAAACTGTTCTTCTTTAATAGTTTAACACAAATATTTCATTTATCTTATCACTGTGAGAAACATAGAATATAAAGCTATTACAACATGAAAGGTGATTTGAGTGGAAAAAATAAAGGTCAAATTTTCACTTACACGATGACACATTTTTCATAATTAAGAAACTTACCTCCTTCCTCCCATTCAGCCATCCATCTCTTAAGCTATAAGTTTCTTTATCTTTTTACTTTCCTAAAGAAATTTAAGCGATGAAACTAACTAAAGAATTTCCGTTCAAAACGATAACTATCGAATAGAAATCTAGTGACATGTGGCAAGCGTATCCTAGAGATTTTTACAGCCACTCAACGATTTCCTCTTTTTCTCTACGAATGTATGTATATATATCGTAACACCTACTATTTTCAGCTTTCAAAACTGAAAATTTTTTTAAAATTCTAAAGTAATAAATAATTTTACTGCTTTATAGAAGATTGAATTTCAGCCCCAAATAATGAAGCTGTTAGAAATCAATGGCTTATACAATATGGTAAGTTATTAACACTGAATTAATTGACAATTATGATTTTTTCTCTAAATATACAACTATATCAAGTATCTTTTATTGTAGATATATATTATCAACAATATTCATCTTTTGTTGCAGATGGAGTTATATCAGCTATTTTTCATTATTATAATTTTTATTAATTATAATTTACTATTTTTCTTTACTTTTTTCTTCACTTTCTTTACTTTTCATTACTATTTTTCATTAATTATAATTCGCATTTATTCATTAAGAATATAGCTACAAGCTTTAAAGAAAATTTTTTACTCCTTCATTAGATGAAATCAAAGTTTATTTTTTTTACAAAATGCATTGATTTCTTTCGCTTTACTATTTTCGTTAGATAAATTAGCATCTACCTTAACTAATAAAATATTAGAGAAATGGTATTTAAGAAATAATAATTATACATCCAATAAAATAAACTTACTTAATAGGAAAGTAATTTCTCCTTGTAGTTTTATTTCATCTTTTGTTAGTAAAAATTAACTAATTTACCTAATAAGGCTTAATGATGCGAAAAAATGTGTCGGGTAATTTTAATATAAAAATTCTTGGAGAAAACTTGACTTAAACTTAAAGACTGAAATACTCTTCTGAATCAATATTTTTGAAAAATTAATGGAATAATTAATAGGATTCAATGAGAAAGTTCATTAAAATTGATAAACACGTTGATAGACACTCATTTTTTTTCTAGACACTGCAATATTTTTCAGTTGTTTATTTTCTAGATTATATTGTCCGTCAATAGTTACTTTTAATTTAAAGTCTAGAGGTGAAAAAAGTAAACAATATCTAAATATTTATAATAAGCAACATGATGAACAAAATTGCTGCAATAGTTGTAAAGAAACCAAAGAAACATTTGATGGTAAGATTAGAATATTAAAATAAATGTAATTTCAACATGATGAATTAGATGAAAAATATAAAATGAATAAAATTTAAGTAGATTTTTAGAACCAGTTTATCGTAAATGTCGAAAATTTGATATGCGAGATACGATGAAATATTGAATGCAGATTTTGTCGGAATAATTCCTTACGTTATAAGAAAATAAAGGCTCTAAATTTGTACTGACAGTTATTAATGTATTCTCTAAGTATATATGGTTATACTTCTTAGATGAAAAACAGGTGAAAAATTTACATTTATTGTGCAGTCTATTTTAAGTTAACATTATAAGTTTTTAGTAAGTAAGTAATCGACAAAATAGTTAATCACTATTCAACACAAAAATATCAATATTTGAATCGATTTTCGATCGAATATTTAAGAATAAAATATTAAAACAGCTTAGGTTGCAGGATAATTGTAAATAGATACATATTTTATCAAATTTAATTAATGTATATTAATTTATATAAAATAAAGCATAGGACTTGATGTGAAGTCTATGGATATTATATACGTAAACGAATTTTAAATCCCTAAATTTAAAGATAATATTAGTGATTTCGAGTAAATAACATTAAGTGATTATTTATCCACTGAAATATTTAAAATAATACGATTATTAGACAATTAGAGATTAGACAATATTATTATATATAATTAATTATAATATTATATACATTTTATGCACATATTATTATTAAATTATATATATATATATATATATATATATATATTATTTTATACTGATAAATACAATTATATAACAATGTTATTTTATTTATTATATTCATTAATTATTCATTGCATACTTATATTAGATTGATAATAAATTTTGTAATAATGAATTATTGTATTTACACGTATTATTATTTACAATATTTATATAAATTCATATTTTTCCCTACCCTATCATACCACAACTGATTCTGTTTTACTCTGCTTTTACCGTGCGACGATATATTTTTTCTTTCATGTTTATTTCTCTACCTTTACAAGTGACAGAGTAGATAGAAACGACGCGCGAATGATGAACTTGTCGAGATTAAAATATCGACTCAGTAAACAGAATGCGCTCCCACTCACTCCTCGGTTTGCTTGTTCCCATCATCGTCTCTCTAGCCTTACTTGCTAAACTCCTTAATGTTCGATGAAAACCGACACTTTTTTTTTATTTTCTCATGAAGTCAAGTACAGCAACAGGAAGGAATTTATAAAACGTGTGTACCGCAGTCATTCTTCTTTATTTCGTTGAAAGTTTTTTCTATTATTTTTATTATGAGATTGAGAGAGAGAGAGAGAGAGAGAGAGAGAGAGAGAGAGAGAGAATTGAAACAATTGAGAAAGTTATACATTATAAGATAGATTACTATCTGTAATTGGTTAACATGGGTATCATTTGTATATAAGCTTGATTTTCATATTTAAAAAATCGGATAAATATTCGTAATGAAAATGTAATGAGCTTAAAGTACTTTTATGTAATTTTATTTTAATAAATAAATATTATAATAAAGTCATATTTAGTCTCAATTCTGTATAAACATATAAAATTCCATGCATACTTTTCATCCACTTATATTTAACATAAAATGATTAAGTCTGAATAAAATTTTAGATAAAAGAAAATAAATTCTAAAATATCCATAAATCATCCAGGAAATTTGTTAAAAAAACTTCTAAGTCTTAAATCAAAATAAATTATTAATAATAAATAATAAAATATAATTTGTAAATATTAAATATAATAAAAAAATATTATAATATTTATGAACATATAAATAATATATACATTTTTTTGTATATTCTGATATAAAAAATTTCTCATTTTTGGTGTAATAATAATTACTAAAAATAATTGTTGTGATAAAAAAGATAAAAAGAATATTCAAAAACCAAAGTTATTTTTTGTAGGTGTAACATCTTTAAACTTCGACTTTGGTGTATTAGCATATCCATTAGTCGACGATTTTTTTTATTGCATGTAAAAATTTAACATAAAGTACTGGTATTGCTTTTAGCCATTAGATAATTTCTACATGATTTGACGATTCTATGAGTATTTAATAATTGAGGTACTATATTATTTTTGTAGCTTGCGGTACATATTTAAAGTTTATTATTTACTAGTTAAATACTATTATTATATTTTCATCAGGTTTAATATATAAGTAAATTTAATTCGCTGGTTTTCAATGCAAACATATCAGCGCATAACACGTAACTGTCTTCTTAAATTAGCCTATTTATTATTCTAATACACAGCTGATAAATTTTTTTAAGAGAAGAAGTTGTAAAAAGATTGCTAAATATCATGAAATTCTTAAGAAATGTATATTCTATTGTTTTCACAAAACATATAATTTTATAATAAGTTTTCTACGCATATTATTGAATATCTGATTAGATGTTTCAAATACGAATAAATGAATGTAATAAAAACAAATTTTTTAAGTAGCTTAAATTTTATAAAATTTAAAACAGAATTGTGGAGGCTTATAATAAAAACTATTATTTTTTTATTTTGTTCATTAATGTATGTTGAAATTATTAGGGAATAACTAAATAATTATTATCTACGGTTTTCAATGGTTATAGGATATAATTTTCTACTTTGAAATATATTAAACGTAATACCTCTACATTCTTATATGTCATTTTTAAAAAAGCTGGTGGTGAAATAATATAAAAATTTGTAGAATCATGATCATGTTTATTTTTAATATAATAAAAAGTGTATAAAACATACTTTATAATTCTTCAAAACTGTTTGCTTTTTTGTGAATAAAAGACAAAATTTACTTGTCTTATTATCTAATATTTGTCAATATTTTTGGATTAATATTATTTATAAACTACAATCTTACAGTACACAGTAAATATTTTGTTTTACGTTTACAAAATATTCTTACTTTCTTTTAAATAAAAAAATACAATATCTCGACAAATTCTCCTTAATATTTTATTATTTATGCTTAAATAAAATTTCAAATTAAAAAGAAATAGGACATTTTTCCTAAATAACTCCTAAATAAAACAAATTTATTTTTGTCAAACAACATTAAAATTTTACACATACGAAATAGATAATATTACAGTTTGTCTATGCCATCTATCGCTAAAAAAGGCGAAATTTAATTCAGCCTAATTCATAAAAAGCACCAAGAAAAATCTAGAAATATTTAAAATATAGGTATAGGATAAATATTTTTTCAAATAATATTAAAAGAACATGTAGCAGGAATTGTATGTATAATTTGATATGATTTTTGTATTTCATTTTTATCAGCCTCAGGAAATTTAAATAACGTAGACCACATATTCTTAATGTAAATTATGAAATGGCGTGGATATAACTGTCTAATAAAGTTAGTAATGCATGAAATAATTTTGTTAAAAATTTTACAATTTTATACTATTCAATTGTTTGACTTTGAGTTCTTATGTTATTTTATTCATTGCATTAATTTGTGAAAGTTGGCTTTGCATTTGTATTAAACAGCTTTGAAGGAACTAGAAATAAATTTTTTAATCGATTGAAAATCTAAAAAAGTCTATCTTAAAATTTTGTGAACTTCGAGATAAAGCAATAAAGTGAAATTTGATTTTTATGAAATATACGTAATTTGTATTTTAAAAAGTTACACATTTCATGAACACTCTAGAAAATGTATTAATTTAAATCATGATTGATTCTTAAATCAGAAATACGCAGATTTCGTGGTTCATTTCGCAAAGTAAATGTGTAGTGTGAAAATCGTTATTATACTTTCTTCAAGCACTCTCAGTAATAAAGCTCCATATCACCTGCAATTTCAAAATTCACTGAATTTAAACGTTTCTCTTAAAAAAGTCAGATTTCTGTTCTGAAAATTCTACTTTTTTTACAATACTTGAATCAAGTAAAAATTTTCTTTTTAAATTCGTGTTACTCGAGAAATCGAACTTTTATGCGAATGCAAATTCTCTTTTAATACACAATTTTATTCCATTAAAGGTTTCGACGATAAAGGGTGGTGCATTGTTGCTTTCGTAAAAATGTTCCTCTTATATACAGTACCTTTAATCCAAATCAGTCGCTAAGAATCAGTGTATAGAAGAATAAAAAGGGAAGGAAGGTTTCGAAAAATGCAAGTACGTATACTTTAAGGGAACAGTAAGATAGGGAGAGAGAGAGAGAGAGAGAGAATTCAAGAGCCTCGCTCTGCAAGTGTCCTCGAAAGAACAAAAAAATAGTTGATTGAGTCGAGAGAATACCTGTGACATGAAAATAGAGAAAAGAAAGGAGATAAAAAAGGCTGCAGTCATTAGAGACCATTGTGAGATAACCTCCTTAAAGCTTTTCCTCGCGTATCTCCAATGGACTGTTCAGTACAGTAACTCCAACACGGTAAAACTTTGCTTGGACGTGTATTGCAAATGCAAAAGGTGTCGCTGTGCAATAGTATCTGAAAATTGAGCTTCAAAGAGACGGGCCAGAACATAGGTTTACACAATGTCTTATTTATTCTAGTTGGAAGTCCAGTTTTCTTTATTACCTTTGTTAACGTTGTCTCGCGCAGTGATAGGTACTTTAAAAAGACAAAAATAAAAAATAAGAGCTTCTTTTACGGATATCTGTGCCAGATGTTAAAAGTATATTATCACAAACTACTACTGATAGAGTGAATTGAAATAATATTATTAGTAAGTGCATTCTAAAAGAGTGCACGAGATTATATTGTATAGTAGATGAATCTTATACATTTAGATGATAGATTAATATTCCATCCATTATACAATGTTGAAATTACAGTTTACACGAATCAATTAATATATATAATTTACATTTAATATCAATTAAAATAAATAAAACGAATATGAATAATCACTAATATAACGAGTATCTATTTTAAGTATTATAATATTTAAAGAAAATTAAGTAAATAAAAATTATTACTCAGATGATTTTATCTACATTAAATTGACTAATTTATTTTAATCAAATTTTTATCTTATTATTAATATTATTATTATGTATTATAATTAATTATTATTATGTGTTAAATTAATTTCATGAATTTTTAATTATGTATTTTATATCAAATTTATGCTATTTATTATTTTTTTATTTACTTTATAGAAAGTTTTGTAAGAAAAGTTAGTATGTGAACATAATTTCAAATGTATTAATTGATAAGATAGTTATTAGTAATTAGTTAATTTTTAATAACGTATCTAAAATTTGAACATTTCAAGTTTATCCTTTGTAACAAGTTTTCTTTATTACTTACTGTAATATAGATTCATTTATATATGTAGTAATCATTAAAATACTATTAATGAAAATTTTTTTTTATATAAACGAACTTTTAAAATACAGTTATATTTTATATAATAAATTAGTGAATCGCTAAAGAATAATATTGTTACAAATTTTTATTAACTTTATTATTTAAATTATATAAATCAAATAAATATAAAACTAAAAATATTTATATTAGATCATTACTTTAATATAAATAAAAATATAATTTTTTCTAATTAGAAGTAATGGATTTATGTACTTGGATAGGTGCCATTAAATGATTTGTAATTGTATTCCAAATAAATTAATAGAACGCTTGTAAATTACATATACTTTTATCAAAAATTATTACAACTGATTTTTTTAAAAGTAAGTTTATTTATACTGAAAATGTAAAACTGCAATTATTAAAATCTTTAAAACAGAAAATCAGTTTATATTTTATTGCAGCTTTTTACTGATCTCAAAGAGAACATAAAACGTATTATTCAGGATTAAATTTTTGAGTACCAACACTTTTCAACATGTTCCATGTGTGATATCAGTTGACAACACCTATAGATATACACATAAAATTGTAGCAAAATAACAATTCTAGGGAAAATACAGACAGTTTCATGATGTTAACAAAATCACAAAGGGAATACGAATAAATGGCAAAAAACAAGAATAAAAAAGGAATAATCGAATAACATTTAAGAATGTACATTGATCTGTATATCAGTTTTTGTGTGACTTTCTCTTCATAAGAAGTTTATTCAGTAAATAATGCTTGCATGCACATGTTTGAAGTTTTTCCGCGCGAAATAGGATATCGTGTAAAAAAATGAAGCTCAATTGATATATTAATGCGTATGTGAATGATTAAATAATTAAGTAATATATCTTTAATAAATAATATCCAAAAAATAGTAATTAATCAGTTGAATTCTCACAAAAAATAATATGAAATTATCATTATGCATTTAGAAAAATGCTTGCATCTGCTGAGTAATGAAATGTTTGGTTACATCATAAACAGTCATCGATTTCCTTTAATGGCGATGAAAAAGTCTGTTCATGTATTGCGATAACCTTGTCAGCAGAAGTATAATTAGTCTGATTAAGTTTTTGTAACAATAAACTTCAATAGAATCTAGTAAAATTATAAATATATTTGTCTGGAAAAATGTTTTATCATACGTTGTGATGAGCTGTATATTTTTGTGTATCGTATATGGACCGAATGGGCATGTGTTTAAGTGAATCGTGCTCAGCAAATGTGGGAAAATATTTTTTTATATACTCTATACTACAAATATAATCACATTATAGATGTTCTAGGATAGCAAAGTAAAGAAATAATTGTAATAATTTTATTAATAGACTAGTAACATAACACTAGTCACAGAAAAATAGAAGAAATATTTATTTCAGAAATAAAATATATTTAAATTATTTTTCTTAAATTAAAGATATAAAATTATATTATTTACAACAGCAGTATTATTATTCATATCATTAAGTATTATGCAGATAAAACTACTATAATAGATTTTTTATAGTAACACATATATACCAAATTTTTCTTTGTTTTGCACGAGAATGAACTTTCACTTTTCTCTTTCACATATAATAAAGAAAAAATGAACAATCCTGTTTATTTAGAAAATTTATTTTAAATTTGATTTTTTTCCAAGTCACTCCTTATTTCACTATTTTGTTCTAATTCGTTTAACTGCCTCTGTGGCACTGGAATGTTCAAACAACCTTAATTTCCAGTTAAAAATAATTTTCGTCGAGATTAACTATTATATATGTTTTATAAACTTTTAATTAAAAATAAAATTATAATTATAATTAGTTTCAGAATTCAATTAATAAATAGTATCAATGCTCGAGGATTGCTACAAAAATAATAAAAATTGTTTTCTAAGGAAAATCGATTTTAAGATAATCTGAAACATATTTGACTGAATTGCGTTATGCCAAAATAATATTAATAATTTGATTAAAATTATTATATTTTACATACTTAATGCATGATTGTATTTGATTTTATGGGCATGCTTAATATTTAAATATAATTAATCTTAAATATTATACTATTTTTTATTTTGTTTCAAAAATGTTTGAAAACGTTTTACAATTATTTTATTGTCTAATATTTCAGCATATATATTATTTAAATATCATTTAAATATAACTTGTATATTATTGTTTTCAATTATAAAAAATCTAAAATCTACTTTAAGAAAATAAAAAACATTTAAAAGTCAATGACTGATGTTATAAAATTATAAAATTTGATATTAAGAAATAGTTTTATTTATACGAATGTAAACTATATTAAAAAATTGTTTTCATATATAATTTTAGTTATGGTTCATTAAAATTAGAATAATTACTTGAACTCACGTTATTATTCTTAATATTATATAGTTTTACTGGTCTTATCAATAAGTTATTCTTAAATAATATATAGGAGAATATTATTTGAAAAATGTAATACTCAAATACAATAATAAAACAAATAATGAATCAAAAAGGTCAAAATACTTTAAAAGATTTTTTTATGTCTTGTATGACCTAGTTCAAAGAGAATGAAATTTGAGTTTTTAATTCATTATTCTGTACATTTAATTTTCCATATTGTATTTGTATTATTTATCATATATTGTGTTCTACGATATTTATTAAAAATAATTGAATTCGGAAGTTTTTAACTATAGTGTGAATATGTAACAATTTCATGCTGTATGTAGAATTTTATTACTATTATATAAAAATATACTGAGTATTTAATGACCTAGCAATATTAATCATAAAAATCTATAGCTTGTTCATTGGCTTGTTCAAAGAATAAATTTTTTATTAAAAAATAATTATTTAATTATTTTTAATATTTGCATATTTATTGTATTATTAAGAAGAATAAAATATTTTTAATATATGTTTTAGTACTTTAATAAATTACTTAAGATAATTTACAAGTAATTTGAATAAGTGCAAGGATGTTTATACCTTATTAAATTTACTGTGTTTATAATAAATTCTTTAATAAATAGAATCAGATCAGTAAAAATGAATACGTACATACTGTATATATATAATTATTATTATTACTTTATTATATATATTCAAAATTTCTTAGATAAAATATATATTTAAAAAACACTGAATCTTCTTTTATAGATATTCGAGTAAAACTTACTCTGAAAGCATCACGAAGCTCTTGTTCTTCTTGATTCTGATCTGTACATGATGAAGAATTTGCACTTTCACCTATATTACTGACAATTTCCACAAACTCTTCAAAGCTAACGTTTCCATCGCCTGAAATAGGGAACAGATATGTAAAATTTCATAAACTGCTTATCCTGTTTATATAATAATACAAAGAAAATTTACAATATATTGAAAAAGATAATTGAAAAAGAGGAAAACTCAAACTAAGATCAATTAATCTATGATTACATTAAATTAGATATGTAATTATAGTAACTTAATAAAAACAATTAAGATATTTCAAAATTCAGTAGCCACTTTCATAAATACAAAATAAACAAGAATAAAAATCAATTCATATTTTTAACGTTTTAAAATATTATGTACTCGTTAAAATTTTATAAAAATGAAAAAATTCTGTATCATATATTAAGTTTTAGTTATTAAGGTTATAAATATTTATTTCACATAATAAGGTGATTCATTTGTACATAAAAAAATTTCTATTTTAGGACTAATAATGTATTGGATAGCTCGTATCATTTTACAATTAATAAAATTATGATTAATTTGTCAACTGAGGATGGAACATCACATTTCTTCGATATTGTTGTAATAAAATATATTTGATAATTAATAATAATCGAATACAGAAAAAACTTAAAACATTAAAAAAATTTCTTTATAAATTAATACTATACAAATGTAATTTGAGAAAAACGATTATTTTTAATATACAATATGATATATATATATATACATATATATATATATATATAATATATATTATATTTAATATACATAATATGATATATTATATTTAATATACATAATATGATATATATGATAAATTTATATGCTTTTTTGTTTTCAAAAACTTGTTTTGTAAAATTATATTGCGTTCATTTAAGTAGTTTTTAAAAATGTGATGAATAAGAGTTATAAAGAAAATATCTACAAAAAATTAAATTTTTGTATATTTATAACAAGTTTTTCAAAGTTTTTTAAAAGTCTAAGATTTAATAATTTTTTTTCTGTTTCTATAATTAATACATACGTACTAAATTTTGAAATTTCAGAAATACTTTTAATTATAAAGTTGATACTTTATTGAACTTTCTATTATCATAATTTTTCTTGATTTATAAAATTAAATAATTTTATAACAATTTTTATATTGTATAGAAAAATGCTTAAACTTTCTGAAACGCCTCATTTCAGACAAAAATATCAACTACGAAAGCTGAAATAAAAGTCGGTTAAAATTTGATAAGATCGGAAAAATAGTTCGCGCAGTTAAAAATCTACGCCACAGCACAGAAAAACAAATCAGAAAAATTTGCTTGAAGGTCATTAACTACCTTTACTGTTCGCTGTAAATTAAATAAGTACGCGATTATTTCAGATAACGGAAGTGCACGAAGATTACTACACTCGCAAAAGAATAAAACCTACAGCGTAACAAAACTACTTTACAAAATCCCTCATCTCGTGTATGCAGCGTTTTTCTCTTCTCTATGATACATTCGCTCCTTTCAAAGAACACTATTGATCTTAGAAACCGTTCTATCTCAAGTTTCCAGAAGTATGAATATTATGCAAACCCTCGGAACATATTCAATGTGATAGAGAAAAAGACTTCGATGCGTTTCAGTAGTCGCGTGGTTTTTTATCTTTCTTTTCTCTTCTTGACACACACTTTCTCTCTCCCTCTGTCTTTTCGTTCTTTACTCACTCTTCCACCTTATTAATACGCAACACACTCTCTTACTGTCGATGTAAATTCGCTCTGTTCTATTTCGTGTACATCGTACGAAACGTACAAGTTTTCTCTCTTTTCATTCTTAGCCTTATGCTTAGATTTCCATGTCAGTATATTAGTTTTATCCTCGCTTTTTAGCTCCACCAGTACAATGAATACAAGCATGGCACATCTCGTTCGTTACGATTTTAACTTGTTCAAAGTGGAACATTTACCCTGGAACAATGGAAACTGTATTTCCTTGGAGTTTTATTCTTCAGAAACTATAATTTACTACAGCTCTTTGTAACTAAAGCCGTTACTCAACTCAGTTTTTATAATGTTTAACTTCGTTATTAATACTGTTATTAATGTGTTATTAATACTGATAATTATTCAACAAAGCTCATACTGTGCCACCATGGATAGATCAATAAACCGTTATGTATCCTTCATGATTTCAAAGTACATAGATAGACTGTCGATTGATGTTGCAAGTCGAACTGAACATGAGTTACTGTCTCGATAGGAAGGGCCGAATACATTCAACAATAATGTATTTTTAGAATATTAGCTTCTTATGTATATGCATTGATATATTAATACAAAACTAGCTTACTTTAAAACAAAAGTAAAGATAAGACATAGTTTAACTCTATACTATTAAGGTTTAATTCGATTTTCTTAATGAAATAAAGATATCTCGATATCATATTATAATAAATAATAAAAATATATAAGAAAAACAAAAAGGCTGTTTTAATAGATTTTGTCTACTCTACATATTTCTTTTCAAACTTTATTTAAAATAAATTAATCCTTTGTTCTAAAAATAAATTTTAAGAAATTTTCTGTATTTTAATGAATTATTTATAAATCCCTTTAGAAGAAAAATAATAAATTAAATATGACTGAAAAGTATGATATAAAAGAAAGAAGAGGTGAAATTAAAAAAATTTTGCTTAATAATTTACTGAAATTAATTTTAATTTTAAGTATGAAATAATTTATATGTAAACTAATTTAAATAAAATCGAATTATTATGAAAAATAATAACAAAAAATCTAAAACCCTTTAGATTCGCCACCGAACAACTTTTACTGCTGAAATCTTAGTAAGAACATTAGTATTTACTTTTTATTTTTTTCCTTATTCCATTCATCACCTCATATTTTCTAAAACTGTAGCAATTTTCTAGAATGTCAATTGAGAGGACCACTAAATTGTCTGTTAGTGACTTCGTCTACGGGAAATTCACGTCAGTGATTAAATCAGAATGGAAGAGTGTACTGACTTTACACCTAAAAAGGCCTTCGCATGGTAAAATAAAATTACTCTTACGGTGACGTTGAGAGGATCTAATCGAAGCCGAGCAATTTTTTACGATTTTCGTCTCATTGCACCTTTAGATGCTAAGGCGATATATGAATTTTTAAGACGTTCAATTGCTTGAAATTTGTCAGGATCAAAAAGGTGAAAGCGAACCGCTTTTAATATGTAATGACTTTCTTTTAACTTACACTTCGTTACATAAAATAATAATGACTTTTTGCGCACCATTCTTATTATAAATCTCTTTATCTACAATAATTTATCAAACAACCTTTCTTTTTTGAAAATATTATTATATATTATTAAACGTTATTTTTTATTAATATTCAATTAATTTTATTAGCAGTATTACAACCGTAATGAGAAGTTAAATAAGAAAATTAATTAGTCAATTAAATATTAATGCAGAATCATTTGAAAAATTAAATGTTTAAAATTTTATTTTGAAGTAGATTAAGTCAGAGATAATTTTATTTAGTTTTTAAGATAATATATATAATATATATAATGTTAATTTTGGTTTCAAGAAAGTTGCACAGATAAAAATTTGTGATTTCTGCCAAGACTCATGAGACAGAAGTACATCAAATTAGTGTCGAAAAGTAGAAAAAACGAAATAAAGTAAACAAAATTTATATAAAAACGTCACATGTCAAATATATAAGTACCATAGAGAATTAATGGATTATTCTGAACATTCTTGACTGAATAGAACCCATAATTTCTTTTCTTCCATTTTACATCTCTTTCAAAGCCACACCTACAATGACTCTAATTTTGCAAATATTTACATGACTAGATTTGTCATTTAACATTTTTCTTAGAATTCTTAAGTTCAGATAAATTTTTATAATAATTCTGATGAAAACAGTTAAAACTTTCTTAATTAAAAAAAATATTCATAAATCAGAATATTCAATCTGACAGTAAAACGGAAATAAGTTAAATTCTCTGATTATTAAAAATAATATTTAATAGAAAATAAATAAGAAAAGTCAAAAATTATAATCAATAGTAAATTTATTATTAATAAATTATGATTAGTTATTTCAGTTTTAATTAATAATTTTATTCTTAGTTGTCTTTAGTTTTTATTAATCTTGAATAATAATGTTTTTTTAAATAATTTTGTGTGAAACAAAAGAAAGGTATCATGTTGAATATATTTAAATGTAAAGTTGAAGTTGTAACATACAGTTTATTATTTAAAGAATAAAAATAAAAATTAAACTATATCACTTACTGACAAATAAATAATTGTTTTAATGAAAAACTATTTGTATAATTAAACAAATATGTAATCAAATAACTCATTATTAACTAATATATTCATTATATATTAAAATTAATTCAATAACATTTATCAAAGGATTTTTAATCTACATAAAACTCTTAAGATTAGTTATATATACTTCTATATATTACTATATATAACTATATATGTATGTATGTATGTATAAAGATTTCTCTCTTTATCACATCTCTCTCTTATCCATCAAACTTCATCTAGGGTGTTTTCTAGAACATCATAAAAGACTTGTAATAATCTAGTATTGAGGTTATTATATTTAACATAATAAAGGACTAAGAAGAAAGAGACGTAATGAATATATATTATTTGATACAATGAGTTTGAATCATCATTATATATAAACAACATTTTTAAGAATAAACCAATCATTGATCTTGAGTGTAAGCGTAGGTTTTAAATGAACTGATATAGAAAAAGAACATAAACTCTTAAAAGATATTTACGGACTACAGTTACGTGCGAAAGAAGCTTATCCATGTAAGAAATAACTAATCAAAATTCCGTGTATATCCATATGTACACATACACATCGACTAGATGCGAGCTTTGCCTATAGGTACCATACCATTATAATTTTATCGGAATCGATGAAAACACGTTTATATGATCAATACGTTTACGGATTATGAACGAAAGTATTAAAAAAATCCTTAGTGCATCTTTTTCGAAAGATAAATAATATACCTATCGACTTCTATATATAACGAAATTCTTACTAAATATTTACGAAACGTTTGAGTAAAATTTATGCAATCACTCGCACAAATCTTATTAAACTGATTACATAAAATTTATTTAATACTACGCACAATTTAGTTGATAATTTGAAAGTTTCTACTAAAACTTGTTGAAAGATCAGTCAATTTTAGCAGTGAATTATTTTACGAATAATATCAACAGAAGGGGGTGACCTACTTTTTACCATGTGTTTTCATTGATAGCTTATATTTCCAATGATAATATAAAAATTGCCTAAAGATCCGTAGATGAAAACTTACAATAGGAGGTAAGGAAAAAAGCTTCTTGGTATAACTGTCGACTGAGAAATACGTCAAGCTTACTTTAATATAGTGTATTTCATTTTACATATTATGTGAAAATCAAAGAAATTATAATTATTACATAAGCTAAAATATTCTTTATTATTTCAAACAATTTACTAGAATAATGAATAATAAGAATATTATTATTTATTATTAATAGGCTCTGAATATTTTTTTAAATGCACTAATCAATATAACTATTCTAATTTTCTATGCATATAGCTTTTTATATTTATTATACTATTTCAAAAACAAAATGAAAATCAGAATCTTTAATTAAAAATACATGAAAATGCATTTAACTCAAGCTATGCTCGTTTTAAAATGATCACAAAATTTTTATTTAAATAGATAATTATTGCTTAACATAAAATTGAGACAAATATATTCGATATGTAATTTAGAATAGCTCATCTTACGTCCGATTGAACATAATATGAGCTGTCAAAAAAATAATTAAAATTAGGACCTATATTAATAAAAGTTAAATGATGATAGATCAATGTAACATCATTTGATTTGTTTAAAGATGGGATATAAATTATTAATTTGAATTACTATTTATTAAATTGTAACTTATAAATATTGTTTCGAAGTACAATAATTATTTTTTCAACAAAAACCAAGCTAGAGAATTATATTCATGAAAAAATAATTGTAACATCAATGCATTCGCAGTGATAACCCAACTAATGGTCATCTGGGACAACTTAAGAAGTAAATCTCGTGCTCTCAGTCGTCTACTCATGTCGAGTAAGAAGTATAGCGGATTTATGTTCGCGGAGTGAAAAAGCCTAAAGAACACTGTACATAAAATAAATTATGGATTTCAATTGGAGGGCTTGTAATGCCACGGCACTTGTGCAAACCTGTCGTCAACTGCCGCACGTCTATTCAAGTGCTTGTAAAAATGTAGCTGCAGATAGAAGCAAATATATCTCGAGCTTTGCAAAGAATAGAGGTTGTCCGTAAAACTATTGAACGAATGAAAAGTGTTTGTCCGACGTGATTGCAAAATTTGAAGGTTTACCTTTTTATACTACCCGTGAAAAAAATCATTGATAAGTATGATTAGTGCAGCATGCAAAAACACTGGAGCGAAACTTTTGTTTGGATCTGTGGATTAAAATCGTGCTTGTTGAGGAGAGTATTCAAAACACTTTCTGCAGCGACTGCATGTACTGGATTTATTAATATTTAATTAAAAAGAGAATTTATATAAAATCCCGTACGCTTTCTAATTATTCTGGATTATCAAAAAGCACCAACGAAAAATAGACTTTACAGCTCTTGGTTCGAAACTTGGTTCGACTCTGATGGTGCTGATGAACAAGGCGTTGAAGAGACTGAAGAAGAAGATGAAGATGATGACGCTCCACGAAAGGACGAGTTGTGAGAAAATCATTCACACAATCAATATCAAGGAGTAATCGCAAGAAAAGAAGATCCTTACCTCACCGTTTTCCTCTTTCGTGTCGATATATAATGCTACTTGCGCTAATTTATTTTTTTCTCGACGCAGGTAATTCGACTGTAGTACATTTACCCAGCCTTATTTTATTTACATAAGTTTGCATTGAGATAGTGTTAGCGAGATTCAACATGTACATTTTTTATTGAAATTTTCTTGTACAGATTTAATGTTTGAAGTTCATACTTCTTTATTTTTTAAAATTTTATTACCATTGTTAATTTTTTAATTTATACGGAATGTCAATTTAGTCCGATATTGTATTTACGTCGCTCATCTTCCATCAGCGCCGTAATTTTTTAAAGTTATCTTTTCTCAACGCTTATAATTTTATCCGCAAAGATACTTTAGACGCAAGATCCTTAATAGTCAGTTCTTATTTATTAGATTATTTAGTAACAGTGCTCCTTTTTTTAGAAAAAAATTTAATTTCTTACACTCCGACTTTGTTAACCATACCGGTAAACAAAAAGAACAAGAGAGGGAGAATGATCCTTTAAACCAATTTTAATTATGAGTAGATCATCATATAAAATCATGATTTTAAGCAAACTTTGATCAAATATACCTTTTAACTAAAGGATTTGACTTTTATGTTACCTATACATGTATTCATTGACATTTTTATTGGCCATATTTATTTATATTTTATTAAAATTATAAAAAAATTTTTGAATAAAAAATCAGTAATTATCTTCTAAGATACGATAAATTTAATCAATTATAGTGAGTTGAAAATCGTAAGATTTGTTATAGATATAGATAGCTATAGAAGGAGACCGCATCTACAATCTCCTGCAAATTCAAGTTCTATAAAATTACTTGTTAAAAATAGGATAATGAAATTTTTTCATACTTTGCAAAATATATGCACAAAAAATAAATAAAAATAAAAATATATTAACAGATCATTAATTTTTATAGTGTGAGTCGTAAATATTTTCCAAATATTCAAAAAGTTGACGTTACATAATTTCACACAATTTTTCAATTAAAAAAAATATAATTTACTAGAAAAGAAACATTCATTAAAGTTTGTAACAAAATTTATTATATAAACAAATGTATTTATACTCATTGAAGAAACTGATGTAATCGATAAAAGAGATGCGGTTAAGATACATATATAATTTAGAGACAAATTCAGTAAAATAGTAAAATATATATATGTTCTTAAATTAAGCCTTTAGACACTATGAATAGGAATAGGAATTGAAAAAAATTAAATTTCGTAAAATATCTGTATGTTATATCTATATATTTATAAATTAGAAAAAAATTTCGTAAGATTGTTAATTATTTCTTATACTCTATTTGTTTCAATTATTCACATTTTCATTTCTTTTTTTACCCTATGGAATCAGTTATTTTATTAAATTTATATATAATAACCATTATATATGATATAACGTAAATTAACTACATGATTATTTGTTCATATAAGTTATTAATAGAGTAATAAAAGTGATGTATTGAATCAATAAAATCATAGATATAATTAATATTTATTCATCAGCGTTAAAGCATACACAGATTATAAACTAATTTTTATTTAATAAATTTTTTAGTTAAAAGGATTTACTACACATATTTCAGAGCATATATAATACATATATATAGTTATAAATTTTAGGTGAATACATAAAACGATAATCCGCAGGTTAATCTTTCTACAGTTATAAACGTTCTGCGAAAGCAACGAAACCAAATTTGATTATATATTTATAAAAAAGAAAGTTTATAGAAATAGAAGCCAGTGCAATTTGATTTGTTTGGAACATATACTATTTATGCATTCTGAAATGAAAGGAGCACTTACGTTCCATTAAAAGAAATTCTACTTAAATAATTGTTTTATTAAAAAAATTTTCGTTTTGCTAGAAATATACAATAATTGTTTATAATAATTTCTTTTTGAATATAATCTAAATTTTATTTCATATTTTTAAAATAAAAGCATATCATTTACTTCGTTAAATACTGGGTAATTAAAAAAATTATTTATCAAAGTATTAAGAAATTAAGAATGAAATGAAATTAGTTATTATTAATTTTGTAATAAATTCAAACAGTATATATTTGATACTCCTTTCATTTTTATTATTCTTACAAAGAAAATGAAGAAGAGATGAGAAAAATGTAAACTGATTTTGTAAATAGGGAATCGTTATCCCATTAAGTATTGGTGTTGTCTGCATTATTATTCACGTTTATCTTACTGGATTTTATATTCTCAACTGACGGATACGGCATCCATTAAGAGAACGACTGATGCTGCGGTATTGTTCTACAAAAACATTTATTGATTGCTCTAAATGTTTTACAATTAACGTTAATTAGGAACTGTGACTAGTATTACGTTGAATTAACTAGATAGCTTCCTGTATACCTATAAATTTCACGATAATTAAAAATTTTTTGTTATGTTTCTCTCCTTCAACTTTCATTCCAATTACCTTAGCAAGAAATATAATTATATCGACGCCGAATAAAATGCTACACTAAAATAATTTTATTTTTCATATTCTTTATTCAATTTTATCTCATACATAGGTCAGTTAGGCTAGAAAAATATCAATTTATATGTATAATAATTAAGTTATTAGTATTATTTATTGCCTTCAAATTAAATGAGAGATATTCAGCAATTAATTTCTAGTTTTAAATAGGGCAATTATTTATTTTACATTTTCGAGACATAATCAACAAATTTTTACTCATTTATGAAGTTACAATAATATCTGTAACACATTTCGGAACTTACTTTTTTAAATCAATACAGAAAGATGAAAATGAAAAAGTTAATATTCCAAGAACATGATTATCCGAACGTCTTATCCGAGATTACGTGATCGGAATCCCGAATAAAACAAAACTTTTGCAGTCAAACAGGCAGATAATTTATTACATTTTGCAAAATTTATCAAACACATAATTTATTGCTTACTTTAATTAAATATTATTAATGGCTCGAGTTCATTAGCATTATTCAAATGTTTTGCGTTTCCCACTAGTGTTGAGAAAATCTTCTTTGTAACTTTTTTCTTTTTCTATTAATACGGTAGACTTCTGGAAACCCTTTAATGAGAGTCATTTATTTTATGTCTAATAAAAACTTGAATTTCTGTATATTATCTGTGATAACTTTTATAAAAGTTTTTATAAAGCCTTAGGCTATTTTAGAAACATAAATATCACAGATATTTTCGACAATTTTTCTTGAATTAGTATTGAACGAAGTAAAATTTTTAACAGGCTCTAATAATACGAAATAATTATCATAGAATGAAACATGATCAAAAGTGAAAAACCGTGGAAAATAATTATTAACATGGTTTTAAAATATTTATATAATATAGATAATTAGATACATTTTTTATTATCATGCAATTACATTTTAAATCTCATATTCCTATATAACATAAAAATTTAACTGAATGTAGTTTTATTCAATACGCTTGCCGTTTCTGCTAATGAGAATATAGTTAATTACAAAAATGTATTTTCAAAATTTCAGAAAATTAAATTTTATGATTTCTTTATTCTAAGACAAATGTAATTATAAAGAGTAAAGTATTATTTGAAAATATGTTAGCGTATCTTTGTGATGCTAGAATTATAAGAAAAAATAATAAAACTAGGATTCTTTTCATTTACAAATGTTTATAATTGCTGTTTTGCTTCAAATTTGATGCATATTTCATCAGTATTTAAGAGAAAAATTTATCAGAAATAACTATTTAAAATTTAATAAATACAATATTTATTTTAACATTTATATTTAAACTTAAATATTATCTAATAATTTATACAACGATTAATGTTATATTAAACATTTAGAAAGCTGAAAAAACTTAAAACTTTCTAAATTTACTCTCAAACTGATTTACTTATTAGATATATTTAACAAGTTTTACAGAAAAAAAATACTTTTTTATGTAGTACTATCATACGGTTTCAAAATTCGCGTTTGTATCCAGTTTATTATGCATACGAAGACTCAGTAAACATCGCCAAAGAAAGTTAACGAGGAAACTAGTTACATACGAATATAATGTCAATAACGCCAAGTGAAGTAAAATGTTCTTATCAGTTATGAACTATCGTTTGATAAACATTACTGTGGATTTTGCCTGCTATAAATTCTTGTCTTTCTACTATTTTGTAGTAGTGTAGTTTTTTCTTGCTGCATTACGTTTGATATGCATGGAAAAGCCCCTGGCAAATTCGTATGTGTGTACTCGCATTAGCATCTTCAAATTTCTCTGAAACTAGTGTCTCTATGTAATTTTATATGTAAGTCTCTTGCCTTGTGTATGAGATACATCGTTGTTAACTGTTCAATAATTCAAGATATGTATCAACTTTCAAATCTTCTCTAGCACTTGCTATGCTAAATATAACTTTTTATTTTTTTCTTATCCATTATAATAATTATTATAATAATAGTTAAGTACAATCAAAATGCATTTATAAAATTAGTGTATAAAATTATTGCATTTCTTTGGTACTAAATTCAATAATCACTAATCTTTTTGGTCATCAATGTATAAGAGGAATTATCATTAGCAGAAATTATTGAGTATCAGAATATATCATCATCTTTCTGAGTAATTTCATCAATGCAATTAGTTTGTAAATCGTTGTCACAATTATTGCGTTTACTTGTATTGCATTTACTAATCGCTTCATGATAGTCAAAAATTAATTATTTTGCATATATAAGTTATTATCAAAGAATGCAAGACAGAAGTATATTGTTAATAAAATATCTTGATATGCATCAATATATAGCTTATAATAAAGAATTTTAAAAATATGAGCTTAACTAGTAGTTTAAAAGGACTGAACTAACAATATTATTTTTAATTAAGACAATACATACAATCATATATTAATAAAAAGGAATGGATGTTTTTTATACATTTTTATTTCAATTTTTAATTTTATTGACTTTTATATTCTTTTGATTAGAAAAGTTATTTCATTTCATTAATAGATTACATTTCTTATATCTCTTTTAAGAATTTTCTTAAATTTTAAATAAATTAATCTTATTTTAAGAAAAATCCCTTAAACATTTTGTATATCATCTTATCTCTAATTTCTAAGTATAGTTAATTTTCTATCTCTTGGAATCTTCCTTTTTATACATCAGTGTCTTTTTATATAGTTATTTCATGAACAGATATTATTGTATTATCCTTAATTACTTTAATGAAATAAAAAAATTAAATTCATAGGAAAATTAAGTAAAAGTTATATTACATTTACAAAAGTACTGTATATTCAGAGGACATCAAATATTTCCTTAATATACATTTTTTAAACTTTATAGAAATATTCAGAAAAGTTGTACAACAGCTACTGATATATTTATTTCATATATAGATACCAAGTTATAGAAAAATACTGAAAAGTATATCTTAATTATTGTAATTTCGGTACGGATAAAATTAAAAGAACAATTAGTTGTATTCTACTTTTAGATTATTTAAATCATTTATTATCTTTACACATATTTTAAAATGTATATTTCGATGTCTACATGTAATAATAATATTTCCTTTTATATTTCTTCATTATTTTTTATTTTAATATATTATTAATATTCTTAGTAATTTATCTTCTCTTACTTAACTTTTTCAATTAATTATATTTCTAAAAATCGACTGTAAACATGAAAAATGCAAACGGAAGCATTCGTAAAAATTATTTTATTGTAAAATATGTCAGTTAGTTGAACAAAATATTAGTAAATTGACTTATACAAATGGAACTACATGCCACCATGAGACGATTTACTAAAGTTTATTTCTAAACTAATTAAGATATATCAATAATAATATTTATTATATAATACAAAAAATTTTACGTTTGAACCAAAATTTGTAAATGGCGTGATAATAATGAAAAAAATATATAAAAGACTTATCTATATGATTATATTTCAATATAAATTTGAATTTTGAAACCTGAATCATTGTAGAATATTTTATATCTTCCATATAAAATAAAATAATTGTCTTTTGTGTCATTTCAAATAATGTGAACATATAAGTTTTTTTATTTAGATAATTAATAGGTAAGTTTGATAGTGAATCATAAACAAATAGAAATAGAAATAATAACTATTAATAAATATATCTCTTGGGTATAAATTATTAATGTAACGCTGTAACAAACTCATTCAACCACTTTATTCTAATGCTCGTCAAGGTGAATTTTCGATGCAGCTTGGCACAGCAATCGCGACTTCATAGATCCTTTCAAAATATTTCAAGATTTCACAGCTTGACATCATTAAGTTTTTCAACTATTGGAGATTTCTCAAGCAGGTCACGTTGTTGCTTCTATATACATATTTATTCAACGCATTACCTTACAGGTACAACGACCACGCTAACATTTCCTTATTTCTGTCTCGTTTGAATTCTAGTTTTGAGATTAGCTATAGCTACCTAAAGTTTTTTCTTGTACTTTTCATACTTCTTTTTCTTTAACTAGTTAACCCTTAAGCTTTTATCCTTTTATCCATTTTATCCTTATGCTTTCCCTTGGCGTGTCATTGATTTTTCTTATAATTGTTTCTGTGAATTTTGTTAAGGTATTTTTATACGAATCTCACGAGAAAGACTATTTTTAAATTCAGTTCGATAAACCTCCATGCATTTTCAGTCTTACTTTCTTCCTTAATCACATCTCTCTCTCTCTCTCTTTTCCTTCCAATAAGACTTTTATTTATTACAATTTTCTAAAGAAGTAGTTAATTACACTTTCTAATACATAAATCTCAAACCATAGTAATATTATCCTATATTTCGTGGAAATCAGAATATTTCTCTTACTCTCAGTTTTTCTCTCTGACCCTTTTTTTACTACATACTAGCTGTCAGGATACCTGCTTTACTGCTGTATCCAGAATTTCCTTTACTTTTCAAACGTGGACAATGTATTGTAAAATACTTTTGTGATATTTTTTGCCTGTGCTAAACATTAATTTTAAAGGTACGGAAATATAAATTTTCCACTTTATCTTTTATACATATTCCATCTAGTAGCTCGTCATTGTTCGATTAAAGTATTGTTGCGGCTTTCTTTGGAATCACATTAATTTTATGTGAAACTATCAAACGTTGTAGATAAAATTTTATATATGTATGTATTCGATGATTTTTAATGTTGATTCAATGAATATGAAGTTGATTGAGATATCTGTAATGTAAAGAATCTTACGCATTTAGAAATAATGTCTATCTTATTAATTATTGATTTTAATGATATCACATTGAAGAATTGAAGTTAATAATCAAATCATTTGTAAAAATAAATTGACTATGTAATAGTAAATCGCGTGACCATATACCTTTAAGTTAAAGTATTTTTATTAACAAATAAAAAAATAAAATATATTTCGTATTGCCAAGAAAGTCATGTGTTATAATTCTGTATTTCTGTATTGTATTGTATCTAATCTATATATAGAATTCTGTATTTTCAATTTATATTGGTTCGGTTTCCATGTGATAATTCGTATGTTTTTTCGAATAAAAATATTTCCAATACTATTTTAATACTATTTTCTTGAAATTATCCATGATCACTATTTTCGCTTTAACTTTTTGCTAAATAATATTTGGTGTCACCTTTTATTTCTTTTGTTTCGTCGAAACTATAGTGTCCCACCGAGAACACAATTTAAAATTTCTCAGCTTATACTAAAACTTCTGAGTGAGTAACCGCTCTGGGGAGTTTCCATTGAATGGTCGTCCAGAGAATGAACAAGAAACAATAAGTCACACGAGATGCTTTCACACACATGACCGACGATTGTCACAAATTTTCCCTGACTTGCGAATTGCAATATGGAGATACACAAAAGTGAGCACGCATACCGAATTGACGTAAAGTGAATTCCGACCGACATGTGGATGATTGATGCTTATGATAGGAAACAACATATTCACTATTTTATGCAGCGTAGCATGGACACCATCACAGTCACTCGTCAGAGTAGGGAATGCTGGTGACCAATTCATTCGCAATAGCTTCCTTTTTCTGTCTCTCTCTCTCTCTCTCTTTCTCTCTCGATGATTCGTTTGAAAATTCTCTGAAGGAATACTTGAATGAAACTCTTGAAAACTCTCTCAATAACTCTCTTCTCTTTATATTTCTCTCTCTCTCTCTCTCTCTCTCTCATTGTACAGTAAATCCTCTTGCAACTTATTCTCAAGTGGTTTGCTCCTGAGAGCTTTATCACCTCGTAGTTTTTCTCGTATTAATATTACTGCAAGAACAACTGGAAATCTGTCACTGCTCCATTGAAAGCTTCAATCATACGGCATGGTATGGTTTTTTGTATTCAAAGTGGTCCTTCTGTTGGCACTGTCTCTCCATTCTAGTATACTTTTTACAACGAATACTGTTCTTTTTCTATTCTCTTCTTCTCTCTTTATATCTCTCGTATCTCGTACCGATATCGTTATGTTCAATTACTATATATGCAATTAAAAAAGATGCAGTACCTCTTAGAGACTTTTAGGTTATACTTTGTCTTCACCTAACAATTTTGTTACTGTCAACGTGGTCTTTTCTCTCATTACACTTGTCATCTTTGTCGGAGGAAAATCGGCTCGCCGCAAAAGCACGTTTCATGTCCCTTGATAGATTGTTGCCAGGTTTGTCTTTCTCACACAGCAGCCAAATACTTTGCTTTAGATATTACTAGCTCAGTAGCCTTTTGTAGGATTCCTTGGGGTCTCGTCATTTTCTACGACTGAGATACCGTTATTTAGGCCTCCACGAAACGTAGTTAGTTTCTAGCACTGCATGGTGTTTCCTTTTAGATGTGTAACTCAGTCACTTTCTTAGCAAAAATATGAAAACAATCGTAATATTAGACTAGATTTCCCAGGAGAGCTATTGTTAGATCCGAAGTGACGGCTTTTGCATCTTTGTTTATTGCATACGAATTGCTTCACGACCTATTGCGTCTTTTTCGAACTTTTCGAACTATCTTTTCACATTATTCTTCGCGAATTATAATTCATCGCTATTTTCGTTATCATGAAGTTTTGATGCATATTTAAATGAAAATTTTTATTTAATACTTAATTTTTTAAACTGAAGCATATTTATTTAAAATATTACTTCATTTCTTGACTTCTTGATTTAACTACTATTAAAGGGATCGTAATTGCATTCTTTTGTTTTGATAGATATAATAACTAGAATACTTAAATTATATATTCCTATAGTTCATCGAATAACAAAACATTTTATCCAATAATTTATTGCTCATGATGAAAATCTCTAGATTATAAAAATATAAATCACCATATGCATATTTTCGTATTTAAAATACATCTTTTAAGACTAATATTGTTGAAATAACGAAGCCTATTATTTGATTATAAGTTTTATCAATGATATTATAAATATTTTCTAATGTTATTGTTTATTATATCCGCAAATTATTTACATTATATGAAGAAAATATATTTAAATTTTGAATATTTTTATGAAAAATGTACTGTAGACTTTTATTTATCATAGGGGCAAAACAAGGTAAAACGGATCAAGAAAATATCCATAATTAGAGAAAGACTAAGATGAGAGGACCACAAAAATACTATAGGTAAATATTATAGATATATAATTAGAAACTCAGGTTCATAGATCGTAATTTAGTACGACAACTTTCAGTCTTCACGAGCTGATAACAATTACTTAATCAAGTATTCGTATATTGGATGTTCTAAGAGTATCTAAAAGGACTGTACCATTTTTTACAGATTTTTAAATTCAATCGGTTTAAGTTTTCTTGTTGTTAAAAATTATTTAAGAATAAAATGTTGATTTATTTTCAACAAAATTTTCAATACGTAAATATGTCATGAAAAATATTTTCTTGACATTGAATATTTTATTTTATTTATAAGTACTTATATGTAAGTTAACAAAAATTGTTTTTATAATTTTATAATAAATTAATTAAAGAAATTTCAAAGTAACTGTGTTTACATTAAATATCATTTTGAATTATCATTCACGATAAGAGACTGCTTTTTTCAGCTTGATTGTAGCTCTATACACTTAAGTGGATTTTCTAACTTAAGTGTTGGTTGTCGATTTTCCAAAAAATTTAATTCAAAAGAAAGCTAGAAGTACTAGAAAAGCGTTACTTCTAACGCTAGAAAGTATAATTGATTATTTTTCTAAAATCTATACTATACAGTTCTATGAATTTTATTTATAATTTAAGTATTTTATTGTAATATAATTAAATTAATTATAATTCAGTTTATTAGAAGATATATAAAATTTAATCATTCATTTAAGATCAATGTTTTTTTCTTTTATTAACGAATTAATAATTAATCCTTTTATTAATCCTTTTCATTATTTCTTTGAGATAAAATTTAATTTTTTGTTTATTTCAAAAATAAATTTTAAAACTAATTACATTACACGCCAAAAAATATTGAGAGTTAATTATTGTAATTAAATTTTAAAACTAATATAGTTATATAACAACCTTAATATACTTTTAACATTTCGATTGTTAGTTTGGAAATATCTTTCGTCACTCATTCATAAATATTTGAGAATATTAATAATCAAAATAAGAATAGCCTCATCATATAATGATGCTAACCTATTATTAATTGATTATCTACTATTGACTCACTATTAATTTATGATATCAAAATTTTATAACGTACATAAAAATTTGCACGTAAATAGTTTAACTAATTATCTTAAATTATGTAGTGCTATTATAGAACAAGCTTTAATAAATACAAACTATCTCTCTCTGTCATTTTAGTTTCATGCCAAATGTAAAGCCATACATTTGAAGAAAACTCAAACCAATGAATAATCGAACGAAAGTTTCATTCATCGCAATCTGTATAATAAGAATGCTTCTTTTCTTGTCTTTTTCAATTTTACTCTTCACATAAAATAACGTTAATCAACGTAACGAAGAGCAAGTACTCAGCTCATATCTACTGTGATATCACGCGTTCGTATGAGATTCTTACTTTAGTCGTTTCACTCTTCTTTCTGCTTTTGTTAGACGCAAGAGCCGAGAAATGAGAAAAACATAAAGTGAGACGGAAAGAAAGAGAGAAACGAAAAGTGAAATAGAGAGAGAGAGTGTGAGTGAGAGAGAGAGAAATTATAGAAAGAAAGTGAAAGAGAGAGAAAGAGAGACAAAGATAAAACATAATGGGTTGACACTTTTGATGTTCAAAGCTCATGTATAGAGAGAAGAAATTTTACAGGCGGTACACGCGATTCAGCTTTACGATCTTACGTATTTATTATCATTCACTATGCATTTTTGTGCTGCTTCACAGTCTGAAATTCACCAACATAAGTAGAATAGAAATGATGACTTTTTCATCGATCTTTTTTCACTGGTACTGATAACAGTTTAAATGAATTAATTAGATATTTAAGAAATAAAATGTTAATTATAAAATATTTATAAAAATATTTCAATTAATTATTAGAATAGATTATTTTTTATTCAGTTACAAAAACATATCATAATTATAAAAAATACTATTTAAAATTCCTTTTTAATCATCTATATTCTTTTTTATATTTTTGTGAAGTCGAAGAACCTATTTAATAATCTTGATCTCTATTATTATTAAGCTCATATAATTTTTTAAATTAATATTTGCGAAGTTCTTAGTAATTAAAAAATTAATTTCCTATGTCTTGCAGTAAAATAATAATATGATCCATAAGGATGAGCTTAAAATATTAAACAAGTAAAGTAAACAAAGAAATTATAAGTATTTATGCATAATAATGGATAAAAAGAGTGTAAAAGTTATAATTTATTATAAAAACGAGCTTGGAAATCGTAAACTTTAATTTCCATTATGTACTTCTAGGGACAAAGGAATTTATATAAATTCAACAAAAGAGCCCAGAAAGAAAAAAGTATGAACACTAATGCAAAGGAATGAAAAGGTATCTATTAGCTGCAGCAAACAGTTGAATACAGCAAAATTCCAACTCAAAATTAAAAGGATGATTTGACTCTTGAAGTTTCTAGTAGTGATACCGCACCTGTGGTCAGACATCGAAGATCTTCTGTCACATAAATCGTGTATGTACTTCATCGTATAATCAAAGGAGTTAACATACATACATTATTTTTACTTATTATTGCATTTCAGCTAATTTTATATGGAGATTATATCAAAGTACTGAGAGTACATAATAAAAGAAATTATAATGAATAAATGAATAAATTTGTAAGTTTATAAATGTATTTATCAATGTATTTTTCAAATCATTCTAATTAGAATTCAAATCAATTTTTATGTAATATAATAAATTATTAAAAAATGAATGCGAACTTGATATAAAATATTAAGTTAGTTTTTTTTTCAAACTGTATTTAATATTACATTTTAAAATTTTGTAGAAGGCATGAGTACAGCTTTGCATATTTTTTATAAATCATTTACTTTAATTGTTATCCACTTCATAAATAATCCTTAGTCACTTTTATGTATTTAGATTTTTCATACGTGATTAACAAATTATACGATTGCTTTATAAAACATATTGTTGTGGATTTAGAAATTTTCAATCTCTCTGTATTTAAAGATCAATTTTACCGAAATTTACGTTTACTTATAAATTCATCCATTATATATCTTATATTATTAATTGAATGATAATTAATGTAAACACAGTTACGTTGAAACTCCTTTAATTAATTTATTATGAAATTATAAAAACAATTTTTGTTAACTTACATATAAGTACTTATAAATAAAATAAAATATTTAATGTAAAGAAAATATTTTTCATGACATATTTACTTATTGAAAATTTTGTTGAAAATAAATCAAGATTATGTTCTTAAATAACTTTTAACAACAAGAAAATTTAAACCGATTGAATTTAAAAATTTAATAAGCGCAAAAGAAATGATACTTTTAAACATAGTAATGATTGAACTATGGGTTAATAATTATCTATTATTGCTCAATGTATTTCTAAAACTTTATTTCGATGAAATATTCATATATAATTAATGAAAATTAATTATGTTTTTTGAAAATCTATAAAATTATTATCAAAAGATAAATTTAAGGAAAATATCAGAGTAGTTTTATTGTAATATTATTATTTATATAATTCCTATTACATAATTATATTATATATTCTTTAAGTGTGGATGTTTTTTATAGAAATATTTTTCTAAATAAAATGAAATATTAAATGGTTTATTCTATAATGGCAACTTCTTTTAAGTGGGTAATAAATGAAAGTCTTGCATTTATGATACTTTTAGAGTTAATAAATATAGAAATTTACTGCCTAGCCCCATCATTGGAGTAAATAGATTTTACTTTATTAATCGTGAAATAATAATATCTCATAGTTTAATGATAAATAAATTTAATGATAGTGTTACATATTACTAACGGTAATACTACATATGACGTTATATAATCACTTTGTTTTGAAAACTCACCATCAATATTCGTATAAATATTTTACAATAATGCTTTTCTAAGTTAGAATATATATATTTGTCACAGATGAATTCTGTAGTATCTTACATTTTACATATGTTTGACACATGTTTTATAAAACTTCAGAATATCTTTTAAAATCCTGAATAAATAAAAAACATGAAATTTGAAAATACATAATTAAATATTTTTAATTGTAATAACTACTTTTTTGTTTATCGCGATATTTCTTCACTTTCCATCTATTAAAAAATTCCAATTAAAATATTTTTTATAAATAAAATATGCACAATATCAATGAAGTTTTAGTATCATTAACCAGTAAGTATTATAAGATTCGAAAATGACTATATATATATATATATATGTATGTATATATACATACATATACATATACATAATTTTTAATCTATATGGTATTATTAAAAGAATAAGAATATAATATATATTAAAAAATTACTCTAGTTAATTTCATTTTAGTTACTATAAACTAAGTATTAAAAATAATTTATTAGTACCGTTTCAAGCAGATTAAAGTAATTAATTTAAGTGTGCAAGTGAATTTAAATTTGTACAAAAGAGTAAATCAGATTTTAGTTCAAATAATGTAATTGTTTCTATAAAATACAGACTATTTTAGAAAAAGAGAGAAAAACAGAATCAAAAAACTGTTATGCAAAAATATTAAACTTTTATTAAATGCCCTTAAAATATTGACTTTCGAAAAAAGTAATGAAAAGACGAAATGTGTAACCTTATTCGGACTATTTAATCGGATTAGGAAATTGCTTTTTGATAAGTTTATATATATATATATATTTATATATATTTTTTAAAAAATTAAGGAAAAGTTTAATCTTGGATTTAGTGATTTATATGTGAATGATGAAAGATTAAGTCATTTAAATTTTTTGAAAAGGAATGCCAGCAAACATAGTTGAAATACGAAGAATAAAATATCTATTATAATATTAGATATGTAATAGACAAGAAAAAAGTATATATTACTTAAGTAAGACAATTTGAAAGTGAAAAGCTTCTGTGTGAATAAATGTGAAAATAGAAACATAATATCACAATCAAAATTCCAGATATATTTAATGCAGAATTAAGATAGATACAATTCTCATATTTTTAATATATTAAACTTGCACGTTTTTGAAATGAAAAAAAAACAATTAAATAATTGAACATTATATGTTATCTTATATTTCATTCGATGAAAATATAAATTTTCAATAGAAAATATTTAAATCATGTGCTGTTATTTATTACTAAGTTCATTTTTTCGTGATTACTCGATTCCATGCTTGTAAAATTAACGATATGATTTATTTAATAATTGAAACTAATAAGATGTCAAAAACTTATATGAGCGATCAAAGATTAAGTATAGACTTTAGAAGATTTATGACAGGTGAAAAATCTTTTTTGGAACCGAAAGTAGATATCGCTTACCATGCTGCCGTAAAAAAGCACATGCAGCGAAGTAAATGTAAGTATTTCATCACTTTAAATTCAAATTCTACTAATATGTAAGAAACAACGTCTTTTTTTATGCTTTAAGACTTATGTTATAAATAAAAATATATATTATTTTATTTTAAAATTCACTCTGTTCCATAGTTTTGTTAATTATCTTCTCGTGATGAAAATTTTCGTGAGAACTTAATTTACCTGAAAGTTATTTCTTTAATAAATGCATAGTAAATTTATTCTTACGTAAACAGCATTATCATGAACTTAGAAATTGTAAAGAAATTTATTGTATTATCACAAAACTTTTGATTATGTTTAGAACAGAATATAATAGTATAACTTTTAAAGGAAAAGAAATATAAATTCTTTAAACAAACACAAAGTTTCCGAAACATTTTGAAAAGATATAGATTGATTTTTTTAGAATTTCCTTTTAGATCATTAAAATTAACATCGAAAATAAATTAAAAATATTATTGTAAATTTTAAATAAATTAATATGAATTTTTAGTATAGTATAATATTTAATATGGATATATTTGTCATCACAATTAGTTCTAGAAAATTTTATTTTTAAAAGCACCAAAAACATTATACGTAGAAAAATGCAAATAATCTCCGAGAAAAGATATTACAAAATATATTATAGATTTAATTATTTATGTAATTTTCAATAATGTTATTCAATAGTAATATTTAATATAAGACAAGGTTCTTTATTTTTTTCCAATTAGTAATTTTAAATTCAAATTCAAATTTATACCAATTCGTAAACACGTATGTAATAGATACGTGTGCGTTTGAGCGATAGTCAAAAACTAAACTGGGTTAATCGTCTCTATTCAAGTTTGCCTTTATGAAACGAAGCTTGACAAAACGAAACTATGAAGGTTTCATTCTCATTACTAGTTCGACGTAAGAAATAAAGGTAGTTCATATTCGTGTAAGGAATCTGCATTTGCTTTACTATTGTAATTCGGAGAAAGCGCACTGGCATCATTGTATGTTGAACAATACCGATTTTCATTTTAATACAAGAGTTACAAAGAATACATTTACAGATATATAAAAAAATGCTTAGACATAAATAAGAAAAAATAAAATAGAAGGAATACGAACGATAATATATTTCAAAAAAATGTTATTTTATGTTTCTTTTTATTCTTAAACTCTTCTTAAATAATGATAAGTTGAATATACAATAAAATTATTCATAGGTAAATTAAAATTTTTAAACAAATATATATGACATTTAAATATTTAATTTTTTAAACGAGAATATTGTTTTGAATGAAAAATAAACTAATACTTAAAGACCCAGAATCCTTTATCAAAGATATATATACGAAACAAAGCGATTATAAAACCTCTAAAAGTAAATCTAATATGCAACAGACATTTAATTTCAGGAAAAAAGGCGATGAAAACTAAAGCATAGTCATATATTTTAACTTATATTATATTTTAATAAATATAATATTGATTATACTAAGATAATATAATTATTAAATATTATTATTATTAAATGTAATTACAAATATAATTATTAAATATTTAATTAATAATTATAAAGTGTTAATTACAATAATTTCTAAACATGATGTCAGTTTATATGTATTATAATATAAATATATATAATTTGATAAAATTCTACGAATGATAAAGAATTTATGTAAAGAAATTATAAAAAGAAGTTTAATGATGAAATGTACTTTAAGGCAGTATTTACTTCTGTTCTTTGTAAATAATACAATTAACTGCAAAAATAATAAATATAAATAATAATTAAACGTTGCACATACGGTTTTCTGTAAATTATAGTAAATAAATAAATTATCTACTTAATTCATGAATGAACGTTTTTTTCTGATTTATAAAGTAAGAAATTTTATATTTGAAGCGCAATAGGGCGAAGGGCAGATATAAACGTTTTAGCATGTAAAAATCAAAATGAGGATAGGAAAATTAATAATTATTTTATTCACGTAAATATTTTAAATATAGTAATAAAATTACTCTGACAATAACACTGCTTTCGTTTCACCTTTAGGAGCAAATAATGTAAAAGAATTCTTTGTTCGCTACATAAACTCATTAAAGAAAACATATAATGGATAAACTGCTACATATAGAGGATATCTTTTTGTAATAAAAATTCGATAACCATTTAAATAGTTGATGTATAGATAAGTCATGAAATATATTTTATATCACATTTACATTATCAGAACTCATGTTCAATAATAAATGTTACTTGCTTCTTTTCACCTTATGTAATTTGTGATCTCTGATAAGCTCATGATGCCTAGAAAATCTCTCATCGCGGTATTTAGACTTGTTCCGATGGTTAAATAGGAGAAATCGAGAAAACATCAGGATCGAAAAGTAGAGAGAAAGACAGAGATAAAGAAATATATTAATGTTTTCCTTACTTTCGCGTAGAAGTATAAAATGAGATGTACAGAGATGTACAGATGTAAAGAGAGGAGAAATTCCTGACGCGTTCAGGCATCTACATTGCTACATGTGTCTCCCACCTTAATGTAGAACTGAGTCTACGATTACTTAAAAACTCTAAATTGAATTTCTTTATTTCTCTCTTCCCTTTCTTTATTCTGATATACAAATCCTCTGTAATGAACGATCAGCTGATCGACACTATGGAACATAAACAAAAGAATGTCGGCTTTGGGAATATAACGCTCCTATAATACCCGATCTTTTTCAAATAATTGTACATACGAGCATGCAAGCTTAGTGTCTAAGAAAAATTATGCGATACTCAGTTTGGATATAGATTACATCCAAAAATACTTACGCTAATTTACATCTATTATACGTATATTATTTATAATAACAGCAATAACTTAATAAAGATCAATTATTTACTTATATAAATTCACATGTAATATATAAGCCGCTTGAAAACTACGAGCTTTTATTATAGTACTTTATATAGAATATACTCATTACTATTGTTAAAACCACAGTTTCACATCATTCGTTTGTATCTTTTATTTTTCGTCAATCAATGAATAAAAATGTCAAACAGAAAGAAATTTTTTCGTATTTTTAATATTACTTTAAGAAATAATGTACAAATATATTTTTACGAAATATTAAAAGTTAGTTTATGTTAAATTCTAAGTAAGTATGAGATTATTTTAAAAAAGAATAAAAATGATAATTGTTACTGTTATTTTATTTTTGAAAGTTTGAGCGTTCTTAGTATCTTTATACCCCCTAAAAGTTATTTGTGCATCTCTTAGTGATTTTGGATTATTGTATTTTGCATTTTGTATTTGTTTTATAATATTTGTAAACAAATATTATAAAAGAGCATATTTTGTAGAATCTCTTAAGATATCTACAAACTGATTTTTTTGATTAGTTTATAACATAAATGCAATTTTATTTATTAATATATCTTAATATTTATTTTATAATTTACTTCAATGTTAATTTTAATTTTAGGGATGAATAATATTAGTTTTACTAAATAAATTAACATAAAATAAAATAACTACATGAATTGCAAGAACAAATGAATGTAGTGAGTAATAAGAATTTACAAAGTATTAAGTTATATACAGAAGTTAGACACTTATAGATTAATAATTATTAATGGCAGTATAGTCATATTATTCATGATTAATATTAATAATTATTATTCATTATTTTCCATAATTTAAACTGCATATAAATCAGAAATATTAATAATTAAAGTATACTCTTAATCTAACTGTAGCTTGAAAACTACTATTTAGAGTAAGTATTCATTTAGTGAGTAGTAGCTTAAGGCAATTATATTAACATATCCTTCTCTGAATTTTAGATACTCACTAAAATTTTAGTTTAATTTAAGAATATTTTATAAGATAAGTTAAATTAATCAATATGTAATATAAATAAACCTCTAACTTTTTACTAATAATTAATTATTATACAATCTTATAAAATTATTTTACTACACAATACCACATAATAATGGTATACAAATTCTAATGCATAGTTGGATAAAAATATTTTTAATGTGATTACAATTTTCATTAAAATTTAGAAATAAGTTCTAGAACAAATGAAACTAATTTTTCAAAAAATGTTATCTTTTTTTATTATTTAAAAAACGCCTAAGATATGAATGGTACTACAATAATCATAATAACCATGATTAGTATACTTTTTCTCAAAATTACTATAAAATGTAAAGAGACATTATTAATTTAATAATATTTCAATATTGATTTAATAAATTGAAACATATCTTTATAAAATAAGAAAGTATATCATACGTTTATTGTATACGATCAGATTAAATACTAATTTTTAAAGATAATAGATTTACTTGAATTGTTAAATTTAATGAAATATTTCTTCGTTTTCTCAAAACAAACTTGCAATTTATTATTCAATATAATGTTTCCGGTTAAATATTTTTAAATATAAAGTATGTATATAGCTTTATATAAATTTTTTCAGTTTAAGAATATATGAGTACTGATTACGTAGGTCTAATACACAATAATTTTGGATTTTACTAGACAAACTAAGAACGTACCAATAAAAAATGTGAATAATCAGAATATATTTCAGAAAAATAAATCTTACAGAACCATGTATGTATAAGGTAAATATAAAGTAATATATTTTATATATAAATATGTATAAATCACTTAATAAGTTTTAAAATATTATGGTAAATGTTCATATTTGTGTTCACAAATATAAGTAATATTTGAGTTTTAATCAATGTTGTCCATGAATACAAAATCCAGTATCTATGAATTCAAATTCAAGAAAATAAAATTCAAACAATTCAAACAAAAGAGAGAGATGAAAATATTTACTTCATACATAAATGTTCTTTATAAACATGCAAACGAGTTAGCATTATTCATGAAAACAGATGGATATGGGAGAGAAAAAATAAAAATAAAGACTCTTGAAATAATAATAGCAAGAACACAAATATTTTCGCCGAAGACGAGAAAAAACCATACTTATTCAGAGTGAACAATGCTCATGAAATATAATCAAGAATACTTTGATAATATAATAAATCAGGTTTAATTTACTTAGCCTGGTGATTTTTTTATTTTTGGATTTCTATGTTAAAATCATAGGTAATATAAAAAGGAATGAAACTGTGTCATGTTTACAGAAGGCAATCCAACGGTAAAAAATGATTTATGTCCTTTAGCACATATAACTATGGATACTATAAATACAATGAGCTTTAAAAATTAGTTGTTAAGAAAAATCACCTTTAATAATGACCATATAAGGGTACCTTAGCCGTATAATACAACGGTGATCTTTTATTTTCGTAAATATGGTATTAGAAATAGAGATAGAAAGACAGATAGATATATAGGTAGATAGATAGATAGATAGATAGATAGATAGATAGATAGGTGGAGATAGAGAAAATGAATGAAATATTCAGAGCGGGAAAACAAAAACAATACAGACCTACACAAATATTCATAATTAGTAAACTCAACTCTACCATTTAAAAGCACTATAAAAAATACACGGCAATGAGTTTATTTATATTTATGAAATATCTTCCTTTTTATTTCCTCATATTTTATCTCCGTGCTGTTATTTTTGCAGTGATTGTTTTATTGATTTGGAAACGAAAATATTTTTTAAGATCGTATCTATTAAGAACGATAAGTAATGTCATAACAAGTTTTCGAATATCTCTTCCACGATGTTACGACTTTAGTACTAAATTAGGAAGATTTTACTTCAAAATTAATGAGCTATGAGTTGTAATTGCAGGAAGCTCCAAGGCGTCTCGTTCGCCGTATTCGAGCATCTCCAGAGATATAGGGAGTAGTTTAATTTGAAGAAAACAAGACGAATGGTTTGGTTAATTAATAAGATAAATTTTACCATTAAAAAGAAGTCCAATGAGAGATAAAACTATTTATATGTACATAAATATCGAATGAGGGGACTAAAGCAGAGAAATAAAAGCACCTAATCAATTTGTCGTACTTTATAAGAACGATTTTAGTGCAATCCTCTAATAATAAATTTTTTATCTATATTTGCATTATTTGCGATTCAAATTTTCATTCTTATTTACAAATTCAACCATAAATTACAAATGCTTTGATTGCATCATATAAGTATAGTTGCACGTCTTATTTATAGATTATTCTTCAGTAATATGAATAATGTATCCATAAAGTAGAAGAAAAGGAGCATTTGAAAAATTGTTTCTTTCATGTGTTACACATCGACTTTACATGATTTAAGTTTGATCGAATTTTTGAAGTATTTATCATAATCTCTTTTGCATAAGTTCAGGTCTATAAATAATTGTAAAACATGTAAGTGATTATAATTCTTCTTTCTTTTAAGAAAAAAAGGAATGCATATTAGAATGAAAATTTAGAATCATTTAGACACTAATAATTATATATAAGTTATTATGCTTTTTAACTTGAAAAAATACATGTTATCTTGATATTTTTCAAAAACTTCAACAAAATATATTTATTGCATATTGCTATATTGATTACTTCATATAAAGACATTAACTATTAAGCAGTCTATAGCTTTTCACAAATTTAGTAGGACAAGTATGTTAATGTTTAGAATATTTAATTATGAAAGTTTAATATAAAAAAATAAAAGGGAAACAATAAAATAATTAATTTTAAGAATTTGAAATTAAATATTTTTGAGACGTTTAAAATCATAATTTAACATAAAGGTACTTATTCGTTAAAATACTTCAGTTTATAAGCTCCAAAGAATGGTATCATCCACAATAATTTAGAAATGTTAAGAGCTAAGAGTTAAGAAATTACCATCTATATCAATTTCATCTAACATGGTGCGGAGCTCCTCAGCTCTGGCAAACTGTCCCAGGGAACGCATGACTCTTCCGAGTTCATCCTTTGTAATAGTTCCGTCACCGTCGTTGTCAAACAGTCGAAAAGCCTCTCGAAATTCTGCAAACAAATAAAAATATATTATGTTATTATAATATAACAATAAATCTTCTAATAAAACATGGGAGAGTAAAACGATAGAAAATATTTGTTCACTTTAAATAAACATTTAATGATTCTAGCATCTATCTAGATCACTCTGGAATTCGAGTATTATTAGTAGAACTACGCCATTATAAGTCCATAAGTATAAAATATTAAAATCTATTTTTTGTATTTCTATGAGTATTCATCAAAATACCTTTTATTTAGTTTTCAGTAGATAAAATTTTTGTACATACTGTGCCCACGTAATTTTCAATCTTATAATACTATTTCAAATAAGGTTTCAGTCAACATCTTTTATATTAGAACTTTAAAAATTTTAAAAATTTGGAAATTCAAATGATCGGTATTTGCTGCTTTAATTCTATTTTATGCTCGGTGTAATAGTTTTACTCTAGCTTCTATCAGTGAAACATTGTATTAATAATGCAATTACAATGTGAATATACTTTTAAGTATTTTTTCGTAAAAAAATTTTATTAAAAATTTTACTTCGTGTTTTCATCGAAGTATTCAATGAAATAATAATGTAAGTTATATTAGAAAATATTATTGAAGTATTAATAAGTAACTGAATTCAATTTTCTGAATTAAATTGTAGTATTATTGATTATTTAATCTATAGAACTAATGTATCTAATTTGTGATTTATTCTATTAAAATATTTTATTTTTTAAATAGACTAACAATTAAAAATTTTTATGTAGTAATAATTATAATTATATCAATTAGATGAATTAGTAATTAATTGTTTATATACATATCAAGTTAAATATCAGTAAATAAATTTAAATGTGGTTTCTTATGAAACAAAATTTTACAATAAAATATTGAATATTTCAATTTACAAAGTATTTATGTTACCATTACAACCTCTTACCATTGTCTTAAATTTATATTTTTTACACATAAGAATTTTAATTATAGATGTGCCTATTTTCATAAAGTATATATATAATTTTTCTATATGGATATACTAGTCGATATAATTTTTTTAAGTCAAAGTGAAGTATAAAATTGAGCAACGATAAAGACATTCACTCATGGACTAAATGTTTGTAGACTAATGCTTCATAAGAGCAATTTAATCTGAAATCTGCTTCTATAGGATCCAAAACGAATAAAAAATGAAACAAAACAATAAGTACGTAATACGTTAAAATACGTAACACAATGAAAGTGCATTTATTACTGACAACTAAAGTGATATTAAAGTTTATCAATGAATCCTCATTTTTCATGTAATAGTAAGTATAACAACGATTCCTGGATAATCACTTCTTTAAAAGAAAATATTTATTTCTATTTTGTATACTAAATGATTACAAATACTAAAGTCAACTTTCATCATTTTTCTCAGTTTGATCAACTATAGCATACATAACAATTCAAGTAAAGATCCAAATTAATAATATTATGTATGTATTTATAGATTATGTTAGTAGATAAGCTATGCCGGTTTTGACACAATTTTCTAAGTCTTTTTAACATGGAACTTTTTATCATGTAAAAGAAAGAGCCAAAACCGACACAGCTTGTCTACTTAAGTACATGGTAAAATTAATATCCAGAGTCCATTCGGTTACAATATTTACTGTGTCAGAGTCACTGTAATTATTACTGTAATTATTACTGCCTCGATATTTTACCACTTTACTGGTCTTTGGTCAACAGTAGAAGTTCAAAATTTGACGATTAAGTTTCACATTTCGTTAAGATGTTGTCGTTGTGGACATCTTTGTGCCGCTTCTGTCCAGATACGCCGTTTACGTAGTCCTGCCTATCTGCTCCACATTGACAGTCATTGACAACCTGTCCTTCCCGTTGTCACTAAATATCTTACGAAAGTGCACCTATTCAAGGCGAAGTGAAATTGAATGTAAAGGATGCGCTTGGATTTAAACAGGCGCTTTTATGGGTGTTGTCTGCTCTTGTGAATAAAGCAAAAATATTTTAGATCCGGTGCCAACGCTGTAGTTTTTCAGATTTCTTGACGCAAATGCACCACACGCTCAAAATGGATTAGTGTAAGTTATGGATTCTTGGTAATATCGACGTACAAGATTATTAGATTACTGAATGCTTTATCTAAATAAAAATATGTTTTCTAAAGATTCATTGAGGGTATTTTTCAGTCGAATAGAGACTTATTATATACATTTTTCTTATCGCAAGTATTTCAGAGCGGCAGCGAAAATTTTATGCATTTTTTAAATATCTTTTCCACCTAGAATTTGACCCGATAATGAATAAATAAATGATGTGCAAAAGAATTTATTTTAGACATTAATTGTCAATCATCATAAATTATATTGATAACTAACAATATTTTAAATAATGATTGTTTTCTTCTTAATTTATATATAAAATATCAACTGCGTTTGACCACTCTATTTGGAACATACATATGGAATATTGATTACATTTATATACTTTGTAGCTAGGTATTGATAAGTTCGTTATAAAGATTTATACGTGTACTTATGAACAAAGTATATTATTTTTGAATTTATTTCTATCCATTAACTTGGAAAGTACGGAAGAAAAATTCGCACATAACGTCTTTACTTTATAAATACCAACGCTTAAAATTTATTTAAAATTTATTGATGAAATGTTAAAATGAAGTGTTAAAATTTACATATATTTTAGATACTTTAAGTCTCAATTATCTAGTCGATAACGTAAAATGTAACTAATACAAAGGCTAATGACGAATTATCAACACAGAAAGTACGTATTGCGACAAAAAGTGGATTAACTGATAAATCGAGAACATTAAATTAATATATTACAAATTTATTATTTTTTCAGAGAAATCATCCCAGAAATTCGTTTTCTCTATATTTACTTTAACTAAATTTAATATTCTAATTTAATTTCTGAATTTAACGTCTTTTCATTTATGTAATCCTGGTAAATATTAAATATATTTTTACTGATGTTTTTATAAATTGTTATTTATAAATGATTAATTAAATATACTAGTGATAATTAAACATTTAAATTTTGAAATAATACAAATTTGTAGGTATTTAAAGAATATCTTAATTATAAAATTTAAAATGTGCTTATAATTGTATTTTTTAAATAACAAGACTTTAATTTGTAATTGTTATATAAATAATTCTTTTAGGACTATTTTAGTAAAAGAAAATAAAAAAAAGAAAATATTACAAAAATGTAGAATTTATTTTTTTGAATTTTTTATTTAAATTTGAAACTTAGTCAATAAATATCCATAAATATATTAATGTCTTAATGTCTTCTATATTAAAGTTATAGATGTGTTAAATTTTGTTTTAATAACTAGAAATCGATAACGAAATACTTATTCGAACAACTGATTATAATCTGAAAATCAAATTACTTATACATAATTTAAATTATTAAATGTATTAGCCATACGCATAATTTCACGGATATAAAAATTAGGAATACCTTTACAAGAAAATTTATTTTGATGGGATTGTCTTAATTCCACATCAGTAAATCCACACGAGTACGAATGCAGCTTTTAGTGTATTAATTTACTTAATATGTATTAATTGGATAAATCACAACTTATTTCTCTGACGAAAATGAATGAAGAAACTTGAGAAAATACGGTATATATAGGTATATTTAATGATAACGTATTACAAAGAGAACAGAACTTTTTTCAAACCGTTACACGTTAATTCGAAGTAAACAAATAATTGCAGTGAGAATTAAAGTTATTCATTTACACTCCGGGAAAACATTTAATTTGTCTTTCAGCTCATTTTCTATTTAGATACAGTCTACTATGGTATATAAGTATTATCAGATTAATTTTTTATAAAAGAATGAGAAAAAATCAAAAATTAATTTAAACCAATGTTACAAAAAGAAATATTCGTTAAATTTTTATAAATTTATAAATATTTATAAATTGAAATGATGCAAAAAATAAAATATAAAAAAAATATAAATAAACGTAGTACATGTAAAGTAATATATATAGAAAATTTTATAAAAGCTAATTATCGACGCAGATATTCTTCGTGTCTTTACAAAAGAGATTATCGACATTAAAAAAAAATATGAAAAATTTGAATGGTTCAATTTGATTATCGAAATTTTTGGTGATAAAGATAAAAGTGTTATGAATAGTTTTTAAGGAAAGTATGTGAATTATGAGTTTAGTGCGCAAAGATGGATATTTCTATTGAAAAGTAGTATTGGTTGACAAAACTGTGAAAACAAAATTGAAAAATTATACTTATTTTAACAAATCGAATTAGATAAAAAAAAGAAAATTTGTTTTGTAAATTTTTATAAAGAACCTATTTGTTTTTAGTTATATATACCTTTTTATGAGAAATTATATAGCGTTAAAATCAGAGATTTTTGGTAATTACAATTTTCATACTAGTTTTTTAACTTGAAAATTTACTTTAATAAATAAACATCGTTGAACTTTCGGTATTATAGAAATTTAAAAGTTAGACAACTAGAAGAATAATTTATCATTGTATTAGGATTTTCATCTAATCCAATTGGGAATTCTGACAGTAATCATTATAACTATGTAATTTTCCAAAAAGCATGTATGTACGTATATATACGTTAAAATATTCATCAATCATTATTTATCAATAAATATTTTTATTTATGAAATTTTGTATATATTAAACCAAAATTAAATTAAACTATATATAGATTTTGATTTATGAAAAAACTCTACAGTAATTGTTCTTTCGATATTCTAATATTTATTTATATGATGTTTTACTCCAATGATTTCTGTTTTTATTACTGTAAACGCATTCAGCTGAATATAATGATTAAATATCAATTACTACTACTAATTATAAAATAAAAAATGTTTTATTTAGTTCTTAAAAACAAATTATATTGTACAATCATATTATTAAGATATTCCTGATAAGAATAAAAATAGTTTAATTTGTAATATCGAAGTATATTTAAACTTTAACTTTCAAAAAAGAGAAATATTATTTTTAATCAAAGCATGTGTATAAAGTCATTTAATTCTCCAGAATATTTCTTCAAAGTTAGAAGAAAGTACTTTGTTCTATGAATATCGTTTCCCAATAACTCGTAAATCACTTGAAAAGACTACCAAACTTATGCTTGAAATTTTTTTTTAATTTCAGTTGGATTTTTGACAAGCTCTACCTGCTGCGGAATAAAGCATCTATATGTACGTAGAAAACCAAAAAATTTTCACGAATGTACTTGCACATACGTAGTTGAAATTTTTTCTTTCAATTCCACGATTACCTCTTCAAACACGTACCTATTCAATTGGCGTTCCATATTGATATATCATTTTCTGCGTGTTTTTCAAAATAGAAACAAGGCCTCAAATCCATATCGTAAATATACCGTTAAAGCCAATTACAAATAATATTCATTCTGAATCGTAAGCGTGTTAAGAATTTCGAATCTGATTGAACTTTTTCAACGTCGTATATTCTGTCTGAGGATCTTTCATGTACCTTCGAGTCACCGGACAGTATTACTTTGAACTCGAATAACCGCCGGGTAAATATGTTAATAATGTCGTGGTTTATAGATGAATACTGAAAATTAAATTATCGTAGCGTAGAGTCTCTAGAAGAGATATTAGTTATCATTCAGACAGAAAAAGCAGGCAGCCGGTTAAAAATACTCGTATGCTCTGAATAAATACTTTGTATGCGTTTCGAATATATGTGATTGTAAATTGTTTTGCGAATATTTTAAAAAGCGAATTTATTGATTTAATTACAGAATAAGTTGTTCTGTTTTTTATTTGTCGATAATGTTGTTGTTCTTAAGCATTCTAATTTGTTTCTTTTTTTATAAAAGCAGTAACGTTTTAAACATGTTTCTGTTTTTGTCACTTTAATATGTTTTTTATTCTTTTAGTATGAAAAAATACAGTATATTATTTAAATAATATATTGTAATTATTTATTGTAAAAAATCTAATTATCTGGAATTAATTAAATAGAGCTATTTAATGTATAGGAATTAACTGCGAATATAGCTTTTGACGCGTGGATTATATCTGCGCTTATTACAAAGAAGTAGGTAAATGTACTGATCGAATTATATTTAATTCAAATATTAGTTGAATCACTAAATTAAAAAATTTATCTTAGATTTAATGTACCTTTCATCTGCGCTTTGGTGATGTTAGGCTTTTTAACAGCGAGACTGGGCATAAGATGATCCGGTCTCAATGGAACATTGTCGACTGTCCTAGAGGTGCCGGGGACGGAAGCAGAGAAGGAAGAAGACTCACTGCTGGTACCGGCGAGAGGAAAGTCGTATGAGAAGGATGCATGCTCCTGACTCAAGAACTGCTGCACAATGAGAAATGTGCTAATAGAAATATATATTTTAAATAATGTAGTTTTTTTCATTTTAAAACATGTCATGTTGAATTTTAAGATTGATACGTTAACGTGTCAGTACTTACAAACATAAAAAAGTTGTAAATTTTTAACGTGTATAAATGTTTGTTTTCAGCACATAATCTAGACTTTTAAAAAATTTGATTTTTAAAATGTTTCAATTTGTTTAAATTAACAAAAAATACTTTTCACATTGGTATCCATGTATTATTAAATGCATGAAAAATGATAAAGTTACTACATACTAGTTTTTTGCTTGAGCCATCTTTAGCATTAATTAAAAAAAACTATTTCCTTGACAGAAATAGCAACAAGTTTCCGATAAAAACAGAACAGATTGACTGTTACCTACATTCCATGTACCTCTATAGTAAATGGCCTCTTTCAATCGTTCTACATGTAATACTTTTTTATCGATTGTTATTAGGGAATTTTACTAAAAAAATATTTAATCGAAATTTTTGACCTAAATATATTTAGAATTTCAAAGAAAACTCAATTTTTACTAACCAATTCGTATTTTTAAGAGCTTTTCAATTTTATTTTTCTAATGCGGGCAATTAATCATTGCTCCGATTTATCGAAAAAAAACCCTGTCTGCAATATATTAATTATAATTCATTATAGGATATAATTTTATATTTAATGCAATTTGGTGTTGTTTAATGATCGCCTATCTTAATATATTAAATTAATGCTTTATATAAATGTATTTAGATTATAAATATAAAGTTTTCCACATACTATGATTATTTTAAAAATCTACAAGATAATGTGCTGTTCCCTACTCTTTCTCTCTCTCTTTCCAAACCTCTATATTTAATCTAATAATGAAACAATAATTACAGTGTATTGTTTCTGAGGCGATAGCGGCTCGATACTTGAGTGGTGTGCTAACTCCAGTTGTTCATTACGTGTATGATTATCATCACTGTTATCGACGCCACCGACGCTACCGTCGTCAGCATTAGAGTTGCTGTTATTTTTGGTTGGAAAAAAGCGGGAGCAGTGGCGGCTGGCGGACTTCAATGTACCAACGAGAAATGATCGTGAGCCTGACGGCACAGCAACAGCTGGCTCTTCATCGTCATTAGATACTGTGTTGCTTTGACGAGTCTGAAACACAGTAACATTACTTCGTCGAACATTGTTTGCTCTTTAAATTTTGTACAAATAATACGCTTCTCGATTATTTACTATGATTTACTCGAGATAAGAATTATAAATATGTTTAAAAGTGAATATAAAGTATGTTATAAATTCAAATTTTCCCTACTTTTTTAATGGTAATGTTTTTGCATATTCAAAGAATTACGTTCTTAACGTAATAAAATATTATAATATCTGTGTCATAAGTAAACATATACGAAGTCTACTGAAACATAAGTTATTAGTCAACTTCCTTTTAATATTGGTACCTGCTTATATATATATATATATACACGTGTGTGTGTGTGTGTGTGTGTACATATGTTACAATAATTAATAAGCTTAATCTCTTAGAAGTTATATACCTTTTTTTTCTTATTATCAAATCCATAAATTATTTTCATGTTTTTTTTTTTACCGAAAAATAAAGTGTAATTTTTTAACAAATTATTTAAAGCTATCGTATCTTATCGTCTCCTTTTTTAAAATTATATTTACATTAATACTATATATATCTCTTATTACAGATTCGAAAATTTATTAAATATAACTAAAATAAATTATAAACATGATCGCTTTCATATTTATTTTATTATTATGCTTGGTTTACATCCAACAATGTCATTCTATGTACTCAAATTAATACTTTTCTCTTTGTTACTGTGTTATTGTGATTCATTACATTAACACAAACTTTGCATTGGCTATTCTTAAATATTTCTTTATGCATTTTCAGGTATTCTTCATAAAAAAATATTGAAATTACTTTTTTCTATACAAAAACTCTAAGATAAATAATAAATTCGTTGCATATATTTTTAATATTAGTTTTTAAATTATTTTTACGAAGAAAATATAACTATTCTGAATAAATACTAATTTTTATTTATAGTTATATTTATATAGTTAAATAGTTATATTTAACATTTTATATAAATGAATAGATATCATTTTATAAAAATTTTTCATATCATATCAAATATTATATAATTACTAAAATTACACATATGACAGCATAGACAAATTCGATCCAATGACCATAAAAAAGGTATTTATATGCTAGCTTCGTGAAATATAATTTTAGAAAAAAGAAAGAATATAAAAAGTGGATCTTTCATGTAATTTACCATCGTCCTAATAAATAATTCAATAAAGCTTATAATAATTTTTTGTTTTATAAGAGTAACGAATTTTATATGAAAGAATAATTGTACAACTATAATTTATTTTTCTAAATATTTCGCTGCAAAAGAAAGCAGCTGGTAAAGTCCGGTTTCATCCTTGTTATTTACATATACTGGTATAATAGAGTTATAATATAAAATATAAAGGTATAATACCAACAAGCAATTTGGCGCATATATTCTGTAGAATTATTTTAAATTTCAATTATCTTCTATAATTTAAGTTATATTATATTTTTTATTTTATGTTATTAATAGAATTACATAAATTATTAGATAACAAAAACATTAAGTAGATGTGTATATACATGTATATATGTAATGAATATTATTTTATTTTCTATATAAAATATAGTTATAAATATATAATTATACAAATACTGTAATATTTTCGAAAATTAGGTCGGTAAGAAAAAGGAAAAATATATTTACATATGTGATAAATAGCGAAAATAGTAAATAATAATCATTAAAGTTACATGATATATAAATATACGACGTGTAGAGTTGATAGTAGAGGTATATATTATATTCACTTCTTAAGCTCATTTATTTTTTAATCTTTACTTACTAATTTCTTATTTATTTACTAGTCATATAATTAGTTATTTTTACTATAAATTTAAATACTATATAGATTCATAACTTCTTCGATATTTTGTATTAGCTTTACTTTATTTAATATTGAATGGAGTAGAAATTTAGTGTTGGAACACTACAAAAATTAGTTTCTTTGTAGCTTATTAAATAAATCTTGAAAAGTTACTTATACATATTTGAAAAGATATTTGTGACATCATTAGATTACAGAGATAATCTAGTGATATTACCAATTTGTCCATGATATTGTAATAGAGTCGAAGAAATATTACATATCTAGTTACTACTATTAAACAATATTTGTACGGAGGATAACTGATACTAAATAGTTCAATCGTGGTCTTCGCCGTGAAAACAGAGGATTACTTTCTTATTGAATAATTCTGCGTTTGACGCTCTTTGAAGCGGATATGTTTTATCTTTTTATAGTAGTGTACATCTAATACAATACAGAGTTTGAATTATATTTTTCGCTTTTCTGCTTTCAGAAAACTTTTCTATCCGTGAAAAACTAGAAGCAGCGACGATAATTCTAGCAATTTTTCTCTTTAGCGTAGTAAAATATAAATGCCAATTTGTTATACACTACATACATCTTTGGAGCAAATAGATAAAGCATCCACTTTTTATGATATTAAACAGATGCACAATGATGATTAAAATCTCTATAATAAGTACCTCGTAACCGAATTCCTAATATATTTGTAAATAATTTATTGATATAAACGAGGTATTTTGGAAAAAAAACTTTAATTCTGGTTTGGTTCAATTTAGAGACAATCTGAGTAATAGCCCCAGTGCTTGTTTTAGGATGCTATCTTAAGAATAAAATCGAAAAATCCATTCAAGTTGACTCTACTTTCTCAACATAGAATCCAACATTCACTAAGTACAATTATAAGAAAGCACTTGTTTGTAATTTAAAAGAAGAGACTAACACAAGGATTTTTAATACCGTTATGAGTATGAGCGACTCATTCCAGTTGGGTGATCAGATCCTAATTCGTGGTGTCAGCACTGCACCGAGATTAACTCAAACAATACCAGTGCCATGTTGAAAGTATTCGTACTTCTTGATGCATTTTTGAGAGCTTACACGCGTAGTTTTGCGCTGAGGCGAACGGATAGGCTTACTTTAATTATCAAATGGCTGCTCTACAAATGAATATTCTTTTTAATATAAAACAAATTTTACATTTAAAACATTAAATGCTTTTACAATTTTTCCCGTAAGAGTATTTTCATGTATGTTGTGTATTACTATAGCACTACATAGTTATGTATAAGGATTGAAAATTTGAAATTATATTTTATTCTAAAAGTAGAAATCATGATTTTTTTATGTAAGTCTGTTTTAATTTTATTTTCTTCAGTTTCTTAAACTAAACTAAATTAAACAAAAATTAGAGTAAAATTCTGTAAAATGCACATACACTAATTATATAATTGAATGTAGATTTTTAATAAGTATTGGTTTTAAAGAAATTGCAAAATTTATTCTAAAGTTTGATTTCTGAAAATTGTACTTCTATATATATTTTTAATAAGCTTTATCAAAAGCGTTTAATATGATTTCATGTCAATCAAGCCATTAATAATGTTTCTTAATTTTACATTTTATGTTTTCAAATAAAAAAATTGCAAATATCGCTGCACAATTATTGAAATATTATCTTAGTTATGATTTTTAATTTTTAAATAAAATTAATTAAAGTTAGAAAAAGTTAGTTATATAGGTTATATTTTTTTATCCGTATACCTGCATAAATAGAAAATAGTAATATCAAGGATATATATTTATATATATTTGTATCTGCTAGCAATTTTCTGATAAATGATCTTCGAAATCCGTTCGTTTTAATTCCTATTGAGACGTATGGACACAAGCTATAAAAAACGTAGATAACAAAAAATATCCTAATCTATATTGAATTGTTCGATAATGGTTATTTACGCAAGAAGTACATAAAAGAAAAAAGAAACGTGAAAGCTCGTCTACGAATTTGCGAAGTCCTTTGATATTCTTGCTCGTTCATTTCTCTTTCATTTTACCTCACATTTTAACTATCTATTAAATTATCTGTCTATATATTATTCATTATCGGTATAATTAAGTCTTATTTGTAGAAGTAATGTATGCTGAATATCAGTGTAAAGTGAAACACTTGAAGCTAACTAGAATTTGGACTGGCATATTGTTAAAACCTTAAATATAACTAGAATATATTAGAACATCCACTATTACCCTTTTCAAATGCTACTGATTGGTATTAAACTTTCGCACTTAACCTGAAAGTTTATTTTTGGCCAGAATAATAGGATTTATTATAAAAAATATTATTTGAATTATGTTTTAATATTATATATTTAATTTATTGTATATTCCACTGAATTATTTTAAAACAATTTGAAACGAAATACCTGTTGATAATTAAAAACTTTATTCACGTTTTATTATTAGTTAGAATATAATTTGTGTATTTATGACATCAAGCAAATGAATTTAGACTCAAATAAAAATTAAAACTATTATAAATAGATTTTAAAAAATAAAGCATTTCCCCAAATAAAAAATATAACAAACATTAGCCATGGCTCCATTATTTAAAGAATTACAGCTTAGTTGAAATTTATTTTGCTATTATATATATATATATATAAAATTTTATCTATAAAATTTTAGACATGTTATTTTTGCTGTTATACCTCATAATTATGAGGTATAACAGTGTAATTTGGTATATTACACTGTTATAAATTAAATATATATATATATGTATGTTATTATATATATATATATTAAATATATTATTAAATATATATATATATGTATGTTATTATATATATATTAAATATATTATTAAATATATATATATATGTATGTTATTATATATATATATTAAATATATTATTAAATATATATATATATTTATTTAAAATAAATATATGCAAGGTATACTTATGATTTATAAAATCTATTTTATGTAATTTTACTTTCTCTTTTTGAAAAAGAATTCATATTTATATTTTAAGACTTATTACATATTTATTATAAAATTAACCTCGATATAATTATTGTAATTGTAATTTTTTTCTTTTTATTTCTTTTAATTTCTTTTTTACCTTTAAGTTTTCAATAACACAATCAGAGTACAGTTTTGCATACATCTTTCCACAATTAAATCTTTCAATAATACGGAATATTTACATATTCTTTTAGTTACTAACTGCCTTTCTTTGGCTCGACTTTCTAAATTTACGTATATAATATAATTAAATTATTTTTACAAAAGTAGATTACAAAATCTTGATTTTCAAAATTTCTACTTTTAAAGTTTTATGTGACAATTTTTATTTAATTTTAGGTAAAATAATAAACATTTGTTAGAGAATCTTTTTAAAGAATGAAACTGAATTTATTCACCATTAATTTTAGTTTTCCTTGCAATTTTTAAGCGCCGTACCAGTGTCTTAACTTAGTTTCAAGAGGATTATTTTAATGACTTTGAACACAGGAAAGGTGGTAGTAGCTTATTGGGTATGATTGAAAGTACCAATAACAGACGGAAAAAACAAAGTAAATGAGGGAGAAAAAATGATAGGAAACAGAAAGGTAAATTTTGTAGGTCTTGAAAAAATTGTAGGTCTTGCTAATTGGTCGAAGACGTGATATCCTGGTCTACGGTTCTTGCGTGTCATCGATGCAGACAAGCCATTTGTAATAGAATTTTTTAAAGTTTCCACGAACTTTTGTCATTAAAATACTGAGAAGCTGTAGCCTGCACTTCTGAGTTACAAACAAAATTGCTTCGGGAGAAGAACGAAAAAATTAAAAAGAAAGTAGAAGAATGTACCAAGACATTCCTTTCTGTACTTACTTGGAGATCAGTCAAGTGATTAAGAAAATAAGAAAATTATCCTAGAAAGGTGGATTGGATTGCTAGCCCTGATGAGAAAATGTGATGCAAATAGAAATGCGAAAATAATGAAATTAATGCATTCAAAAAGAGTTTATACATCAAACTTTCTTTAAAAGAAATTTTCTAAAAGTGAAAAATTGATTTTTAATCATTCTTAACATTTAAAATTATTGCTTTTTTCAATGTTTACAGAAATTAAAAAAATCTTTTTCTGCCAAACTCGCAATAACTTTCGTCGATGTATAAACACTGTTATATCATTTTAAGTGTACACTTTAACTGAATAATTAATTCATTTTATGTAAGAGATTTAAAAAATTTTTTAATTTTATTTCTACGTAAATTCTGTATAAAAAGAAGAATTAAAATTTTCAGAGTTTGAGAAGAGCAAATTTAAATATAGAATATAGAAGGCATTTAAATATAACCTTTTAAAAAAAACTGAAAGATAAGCTTTTCTTTAAAGCTTATATTAGTTGAATATTTGTTAAGAAAAAGCTAGAACTATTTATTTTTTGCGATATTTACTTGAAAATTTGTATTTAAGAAAGATTTAGTTTTTAGAAATTTAAAAATCTTAAGGGATAAACTGAATATTAATATATTATTTATGTTAATTACATATGTATAATTAGAACTTTATTATTTACTTTTTTTCAGATCATTATTTTGCTATATTGTTCTTGAATATAATAAACAAAATATATTATTTTTAAAATTCATTACAAATGTCTGTTAAAAATATCATTATTATATTTCTTATGCAGTATTTGTTGAAAAATTAAACTATCAAAAGATGTTGAATTATTCTGAATTTCTGCTAATATTAAAGTATTTAAAGTATTTAAAAACAATATTAAAGATTCTAATACAACAGAAAATGAGTGATTCCTTTGTACTCTAATTATTGTATACCTAGTCCGAATTAATTCTTCAAGACACTTATTGACCTACGAAATTTATACAATAATTTTTAAAAATAAAAAGCAAATATATTAAATTAGAAGCTGGTGTGAATAGCTAATATCTGAATTATGGATATAACACGGCTTTACCATTTATGTTTGCGATTTCCGGTAAATCATAAATGCGCAAAGCGTGACCAGTTTTATATTTTTCATTCTTTCAGAAATCCGTCGGCTAAACTCTTCGTGAGAGATTTTTCAACCAACATTAGATACCGTAAGAGGTTTTCTAATTTTGTAAAAAGCCCATTATCAAAATTGCGAGGATCAGAAGTTGCAATGGAACACTTGAAATGGCAACTTTACTCAACACACAAGGACCCCAACGAAGAACCCTCCTACCATTAATTAACATAACATTTTAAATGAAAATCTCTAGACTTACATAGCTAATAAATTTTTCAATTTTTTATTTCCTTTCTAATCCTCTTGATTAACTTTTTTCGCAGATATTATAACATTTTACACCCTTAGATATGCGAGTATAATTCATTTAACTAAAAATAAGTAGAAACATTATTAAAGTTATGTCAAAATAAGATTATTTAAAAATATTGAACTTCTGCAATAATTAAGTCGAAAAAAATAAGGACAATTGTTACGTTCATCAATCGGAACAAAAAATGCGTGCACATGTTGACAAATCGTGTTCTAATCTAATAATCCACTTTAGTACCAAGGTAAGTTACCTGTCTTCTCCCATTTTGCTATTTCTTTCTGTTTGTCTCTCTCTTTCTCGCATTACCTGTCGCTTTATCTCTGTTTTACCTACCATAACCTGTAATAATCTGTAAATCTTTGTGTGTATATATATGAAATATGGCTTTCTAAAAATAAAAATAAAAATACAGGAATTAAATATATTTTAAAAAATGAAAATAAAATCTTGAAAAAAATACTTTTAATGATGCAAAATATATTCATAATATCGATATAGGATAATCATACAGGCTATGCAATTTTGTATAAATAAATGAAAATAGATCGAGTATACAGTTTAAAGGAGAAATAAAAATTATTATTATTATTAAATAAAATAATATATTAATTTGCGAGAAAATTAGAAAGTAAAAGACGAAGATAAATTAAATAAAAAAGGCAAGTATATTAATTTAAAGTAAGATATGATACAATACTTTACAAACTCTTGTTTAAAATAGAAAGAAATTATATTATTTTTTCGAAAAAGTACTGATTTTTGTAATTTATGAAGCTAGTAACATAAAATAATTATTACTTCTTTAAATGTTTAAATGTATTACATATATTCCAATTGCAATGAAAACTAATAAATATTAATATTTAATTTAAAATGGTATCAAGCTAAGTGATAATAAAAATAAAATAAGTTGTATTGGTAACATTTCATAAAAATATTTGAAGAGAAGAATATTAACCGAAAAATAATTAAAATAAATAAAATTTCGGTATAAAATAACATTTATAATTTTATAACATTATTAGAAATGAAAATTTTTCTTAAGTTTGAAACAAATTTCGTATCATTATTAAAAATGAAAATTAGGCAAACAAACCGAAATTGTTTAGAATTTAAAGTATGAAAGTAAATGCATAACATATATAGTAAAGCAAATTTTATACATTTAGTATATAATTTACGATTTATTTATCGAAAAGTAAAATATATTTTATTATTTTATCCTATAAATAATATTAATTTTATATGATAGAGTTCCTTTTACTATTAATTATTTAAATATTACATAACATATGTTTCTTTTAGAGAAAAATTTCTTATTATTCTTTTCATAAAGATAGTTCACTTCGTACTGGAGCTATTTTTTATTTTAAATAAAAAAATAATTAATTATATTTTTTAAATATTTAGAATCGCAGGTAAAATGTTCGATAACAGCTTTAAACTTTAAATTAACTAAATTCTTGTGATAATAGTTTATAAATTCAAAGCAAATAACAATTTTGCTACTGATAAAGAACGCGGTTACTGATCCGGGTACTTGCAGGAGAAATCGTTTGAAATATTACTTTGATGTAAAGCGGGTAAATGTATACATATATCTATAAGTAATACATTGTCTATCACTTGTAAAAAATTAATATTTAATTTGTATGTTCAGAATTAAAATAAATATTTTAGTTAAATTTGAGCTTATACAGTAAAAGAATAAAAATTATTTGAATACAAAGGCAATAAAGTACAAATATTTTCTAATTTTTATGATTTGTGTCGCAAATATAAAAGACACGATTACAAACAATTAAGTAAACTACTGTCTCTTAATAATACTATGATGTTCACACTTAGTTAAAATTTATAGTTTTCTACGGACCTATCCTTAAGTTTTAATTAAAATACTGTTTCTAGAGAATATATTGATGGATAAGCTTCAAAATTGAATGGAAGAAGAGACAAAATTTTAATAAAAAATAAGTAAATATATTATCTTGTTCATTGTTAACATACTTTATAAGCAATAAAAGTAAAATGTATAACTTTATAAGTAATAAATGTATATTGACAGTCAATTATCTTTACATTTAAGTTTTATAAAAATCTACGAATAAATTATAGTTAAGTAATATTTTAAATTATGTTTGAAATCTTATTGTAAAAATTAACAAGAAATTAATTTCAATTTTTACATGTACAAAAAATAAAACATTTACTGACATAGTACGATAAATCAGTGGTACTTATTAATTTCATAACTAATGGTTTTAGATGCAAAAATTATGAAACGGGCTAAATTTATAAAACGAGTTCTTAATATAGCCCACGATACTGTAAGAATATGTTGGTTGCTGACGACTATTTCCAGTGAAGAATCACACTAGCTCAAGTGGCCTATCCAACGGAGAGAAAGAAAGGTTTGAATTAAGTAATATCGAATATAAGAATAATCTTAAAAAGAAAATGACGCAGATTCCATTTAACTAATGTAACGTGAGAATTGTAATAATAAACTATTATCATATGTCAAAGATAGATTGATTTTTTTATATATATATTTTACAATTTTTTTATTTCTATTTTTACTAATAAAGTGGTATTTGCTGATGTTTATTTAAGAGTTAATAATTGGAATAATTGGAATAAATGCAAGATTGAGTTATAATAGTCTTAATTATATATCGTTCTTAAGAAACTAGATACTTAAGAACTGAAGAAGATCATAAGATGTATCGTATGTAAAAATATTTTAGAAGATTATTGATGATTATTTGAAGATATTTATTATTATTCTTTTATCTGATAGAATAATACAAAATAGAACACTATGAGTTATCTTGTTATTTGATCTTAACATTAACATGGATGCGAGAATATTTACATTGGCTTTATACCAAAAATAATTATCAAAAATTAATAATCGATTATCTACAAATACATTTTATATAATTATATAATGATGGTAGATAAGCTAAGCCTGTTCTGGCTCAATATTAAAGGACATAGATGAAAAGTGAATCAGAACTGACTTAGGACCCTTTAACATTGTACTAGAACCGGCATAGTTTATCTGCTAACGGTATTACATCCAGATATTTTTGATAGAGTCGATTTTTTATTTTTCATTTTTTTTCTTTCCTATTATTTGTAACATCAGTTGTCTTGTATTTTTCAGAAGTTTGAGAAGGAATGGATAAGAAGAATGGGACGAAAGAATGAAGAAGAAGACTAGGGCAAATAAGTCCATGATCGCTATATAATACATCAAGCTTCGAATGACACATTCCTGAAAGCAATCTTCCCTGAGAAGAGTTTAAAATGTATTATCAGAAGAATCTTCTCATATTCATGTACAACTAATTACAAAGAATTACTAAGTAAAATAAGAAAACGTAAATTTGTTATAAAAATACAAAATCAAATAAATTTATCGAGTTAATATAGTTATCTGAATATGTTGTTTAGGTATAACTACGTATAATGTTTCATATAGAAATATTTTCTAAAGTATGCTCATAAAATAAACACTATATAAATATAAAATACTGCCAATTTCTTGAAAATTTCAGTTTATATAAAGTTTAAATAAGAAAGAATTTAATGTTGTTTACCACCGAATAATTTTTACAAAAAGGTTACGCATTTTTCCTCAACCAGACTTAGTATTTTTAATACTTTTTCGATAGACTATCTATATATGTAAACTGTAGATATAAAATTGATAGATTTTGGACGAATAATTATACTTTCTTTTTAATACGAACATCTTCTCTTATTTTACTTCTATATATTAATTTGTTATTCTAAAATTTTTTATAGAACTATTGTCGACAGAACAAACATTTAAAATAATATATATTACACATAGTTTAAATAATTAAGGAGTTTTTTATTTTACGTAATTTTATCGATTTATGTAAATCGATATTAGAATATAATTTGCCTTTAAAAATTTATATAAAATATTCTAGATACAAAATTTTCCAATGCTTTTTTTTACAGTTTGTTGTACTTTTGTAAAATAGTTGTACATATACTTTAATACTTCAATATCTGTTCAAGTACAGTATTCGTGAATATGGTAGTGATGCGTTTACTTTAGTATTAAACGCATACGAATTCTTTGGAATTCATTGTATTATTTTGTTAATTTTCATTTAATTTGCTCTACTTACCAACTGCTATTGCCCTTTATATAACTGTGTATACAAAATTAAAAAGTTTTTAAAGAATTAAAGGTACATATTAAAGTAGATACATTTTAAGGTTTAAATTGTGAAGGCAGCAGATAAAAGACTTTTGTTTTCATAAAATTTTGAACTATTTGGCGTATTTTATAGGCAGTAGGGCAAACTTTGAAAATAGAAGTTATTTATGATAGTATAAACTATTGTAAAATATAATGAAAAACTGTCTTTTACAGTTTATCATGCCATGTAGCATATTTTATAATATTTTTTTCTAATATAATTTTTAAAAATAGATGTGGGTTTATAAAACTTTAACAATGTCAAAAATAAATTCCTGATTTTATAACAATTTGAACTGTGGAAAATCTCCGTCTTTATTCTGTATATATTCTGTAGTCATTATTAAAACAGAAACAATATCTTAATAAATTATTAAATTATATAAATCATTTTTATATTTTAGTTAATAATTAAAAATGTCACCTAATAAGGACTATGATAAACCTTAAAACAAACAGAAATATAAAAATAACAAAAAAAGACATAATTTAATAATATTAAAATAATTAATTTACTTTGTATAGCATTTTGGTAATGAATTTATAAGGTTTATATCTTATTTATATAACTATAAAAAATGTAATTATATTATTGAAATTATAAAAAACATACATTTTACAAAATATAATTACATACTTAATAAATAACAATCAATATAATTCGAAACTTAATATTTTATTTTTATATACTTTTATATTTGTACTTTCTAATTATATCATCTTAAGTTAAAAAAAAGAGTTTAACTTTTAATAAACTATCTATGAAATGCATGATTATTTATTATATATAAGCTATTATATATGGCTGCAAATTCGAAAAATGTATAAAATAGTTTGAATATTTACACTTTTTGCCATGGAATCATTTATTGTTTTTAGAAACGGCCTGAAAAACTCATCAAAATCGAATCGATGAGAGCAAAGTAATCTTTTACAGTACGTTTACATATTAGTTATTCCGATCGTTGATATGCATGTTTTATCAGATAGTCTATAAAGATTTAACAGTTATGCGATCATATAACTTTGTGAGAATTGAAATTCGAATTTTATAAAAGTAGATAGAGAGGGATGTTAGACGTTGAAATATGGTGAACTTTAGCAAAGGTATCCCTCCTATTCAATATGCAATCTGATTCTGGTCTTTTTATAACTATTAGGATCATTAAATCGCATAGAAGGTCAACCATATGCTAATTACGGGCAACGTGATCGGTGCGTTTGCATATGTATGTGTAGAACATCGATGATTCTTTCAGATTTAATAATAGGCTACTGTGCTGTTATTGTCGCTTCATTCGATTTCGATACCAGTTTTTTTTTTGCTCTTTTCGAAAATACCACCCTTGGCCATTTAATTCCCTTGACAATTACTCGCCGATAAATGACTGTACGACAATCGAATTTCCGCTTAAAATCGACACGTGGCTTTCTTCTTTCTATCTCTGTTGGTCACTGATTTTCTGTATATGTGTTTTTCTCTCTTGCTGTTTCTCTCTCCCTCTCATCCTCGCTCACTCTGTTTTTTACGACTAGATCACTATCGACTATTTGTCTCTGCTTCTGATTTGAAAGCGGTCTAATGCTGCTCACACTTTTCTGCTTTCTATCGTATTTTCTATTGCTGCATGTCCTTTATATTTATCCGAAGGATTTGCTTTAAAATAAACGAATTGAAAATATAAATTATTGAAATATGCAGTATTTAATAATATATATATTTGTTAATAATTATGTATTTTTTAATAATTAAATTTAAATTTTAATTGCAATACTACGTTACTAACCATTTAGTTGCTTTTATTTTCTTATTACTTATTTTAGCTTCTAAAATATTTAATTTTTATTGCATGCAATTAAAAATATGCCCTATGTAAGTTAAGAAGATAATAAATATAACATAAAAAATCTGACATTATACATTTCGATATTCTTTAAATAAAATTTTTAATATTTAAGTTACCTATTAATATGCATTAAAGTAGTAAATTGTCTAATTTAGTTAGATACTTATTTAATGTTATGACTTATATCATCAAATTTGAATCCTACATGTTGAAAATGAGTCCTTCATAATTATAAAATACATTGTTTTTATACAATTAATTAAAAATTGATTTCGCGATATGATTTCTTGAATAATGATTGTAAATCACAACATGATAATATATTTTATACTATGAAATCTTAGATCATAACTTTGAAATCAAATTAAAGAACTATTTAACATTTCATGATAGATATAAAGCTAATTAATAAACAAATTATAATATTTATATAGACTTCTATATTTACTTATTATATATTCAAGTTATTATATCAATTATATATTCAAAAATTGACTCAATTTTTGAAAGCTCTTATTTTAAATAAAATTAAAGAGAAAATAATTCAATCTTTCGAAAATGAACGGATTTGTAGATTTTTACATTTACAATCTTTTTTTTAAACTTCGATTTTTAAACTTCTTTTTTTAAACTTATTTTATGAAAATAATAATTCATTAAGTAATTGACAGAAGTTGAATTGACAGAAGACATATTTAATCTTAATATGCAAGTAATTATTAAATTGTTAACAATATTATTTAAATTATTTAAATCTCAATAAATACAATAAAGATTGCTTAAATTTTTGCAAATACTCATTGACATATTTTAAATTAGTAAGTAAAAGCTTCAACTTATGAAGTAAAAAAATTTAATTCCTAAATTAAAAAAAAATTATGTATGGAATGTAAGTGACGATGAAAACGATTTTCAGCTAATTTAAAAGAATTTTAACTAATTATAATTAGTCTTTTTGAAAAAATAATTTTGCATTCTAGTGAAAGTTATAGTATTTTCCAATTTACTCGCTGTAGACATTGAATAGTGTAGAATAGTTATTACTCCAAAAAATAGAATAACTTCTAATGGTAGAAATGATAAAGTTCAAAATGAAATGTCTATATTATCAAATTAATCTTTGACTTACTAGTGATGTATAAAAACCATTTTACTAATTTATATCTATTTTAAGTATAAATAATATATCGAATACAATTTATTAACAATTTTAATTTTTAATATCAAGAAAACTTTACATCATATTTAGAAGATTATTTTAAAATTAGCATTTATTGACACCTTATCACCGTTGAACTTATCACCTATTCAATAGTAGACCTAGACAACTACTATCATTTTTAAACATATGGACAGTTAACAATTATTACTGAGAAAGTTCACATGCGTACCAAATAATAATAGGTATATTTATAAGACTAATATCAATATAACAGTCTTTTCAAAGAATCAGAAAAAGGGCAGATTAACAAAAGTAGACTTACTCTAATGCAGCTCCTCGAAAAGTTCTTATAACAAATTACTAGACGAAAAGAATATATATTAATTAGTTATTGAAATAAAATTTGATCTTAGTATATAAATTTCTATAAAATTTCATTTAAATTGAGGATAAATGCCCTTATTACCTTTCTTGTTATATTATTTACGAATGAGCTATAATCATCTTAAGATTTACTACAATAATAATAAGTATTAGACAATTTACGAATCTTAAATGTTTAGTCTGTAACCTATAAATTTACAAGGTTTTTATTTTTAATAAATATTTGTATTTTTAAAAATTGATAACGAAATTGGAAAATAATAAAAACTTTTAGCCAATAAAACGATATAACCATTTACGATTTTTTTTAATAGTATTAATCGTCTTTAATATGTAATTTATAACAAAATACAGCATTATAAATGTGCCAGAGATAACAAGATTCTAGGAAAGTAAAACAGTGAATTGAAATCTCAGTAAACTATTTGTTACTATTAAGCATATATTTAACTAATAAAAAATCATGTTTATATTTGAAAAAATACAACTCATAATATCATCTGAATAGAAAAATAAAAGTAAATCACCTTTAGCTATGATGTACGAGATAAGATTAATTAAGCTTCCGTAGACTTAACTTGCATAATTTTACATACATGTACTCAATGGAGTTATTAAATAAATTATAAAACAATTTTAAGGCTTTTGAAATATCTACAAAAATTGCATTGAAATTATAATAAAAATTAGTAAATATTATTTCATCTTGGAAATTGTATTATATTCTTCTATATTAAATATAGAAGGACATATAAGAGCATCGCTGGTAGTACACAAGTCTTTGTCAACAATGTACATGTAATACCGTAACCGCTCCTACGAGATAACTCATAACTATCCATCTTGACATAATGCTCCCAGATAATGTGAAAAGCGTATATTGTTACGAGTATCTATGTAAGTATGTATATTAGATTTATCACATATATTGTATAAATTTAACAAAGTTCAAAGACCTGCATGTGAACAAAATATGTTGTATCGGTTACAGTATTTTCTCATTAAGCTGTATGCGAATTAAAAGTAGATAAGTAAAAGGCAATTATTAGCAGTAATTTTACATTTTATTGAATCTTAAAGAGTATATTCTGACTCGTTTGATATCATAGAGATGAAATTATAAACGAAATACAAATGGCTGTGTGAAAGAAAGACATGGCTTCGAAGGCTTTCTGTGTTCTCAGCTTTCTTTGAGACGCATCAGTCAATACAATATAACTGTGTGCAACTTTCACAGTTTCCTACTTTTCTAATCGATGAAAGTATCTTCTAAGAAACGAAAAGTTCTTTAACCCGTCGCTGCAATTAGTTCCAACTTGAGTTTAAGTGATGTTAATAAAATCAGCATTTATGTCATAAAGACACACCATTTCAGAAATCTTGGACGAGAGAACTGCAGAGACGTTTTAATTGCTTCTAATCGATATAATAATCTTTATCCAAGTAAAAGTACACATGTCTGCAGCTGGAACTTTTGTCAAAAAGTTTAAATCTATGTTATATAAAGGTTAGATACTTGCAACTAGAATATTCATGCATTTAATTAACCTTTTTGAACACAGAATTTTTTATGATACAACTATACCTTCCATTATATTAAAAATAATTTAAAAACATGTAAATTATAATACAGTGCACGTCGTTACTTAAAACTATAAAAAAAAATAATTATAATGACCGTATATTAGAATTGACGCTGACTTTTTGAAGAAATAAAAAAAAAATCTTAAAAATATCTTAAAAAACTTTTTATTTGAAACAGGATTTCTATACCATGTTGCTTCTAGTTATTTCCACTATTCTCTATTAAATTAAACAGATTTCACAAATCAATGGTCTTTCAAATAAAGCTTGAATTTCGAATCTGAACGACGATGAAGAGATAAAGACTAATTTTCTTTATTCTTCATCAAAGAATCTTTACCAGCCCACTTGATGATGTTGATATTATAAAAACTCTTGTACAGAGAATGGAGAAGTTAATTCTTCAGCTTTTCATAATTATTGAGTTTTAAAGTTAAAAATTTGCTTTAGTGTTGATTTGTGAAAGTATCAAATTACTTCATTCTTATTTATTTATTATACATTTAATATTAAAATTTAGCATTATCTATGGTAAAAAAATTTAATATAAATCAATGATATATGAACTAATTTAAAATTCTTTTTCTAAGAAAATTTTAATTCTCTCAACTTTTATTTCGTTTACCTTATGAAAAATATTTCACATCTTTTACACATTCTTTCATATGAACAATTTATTTACTGACAAAATTATAGATTTTTAAGTCTTTATATAATTTAAATCATTGTTTGAGATTGAATTAAATAATCTTTTATTTACTTTATATTAGAAAAGAGTTCAATGTTATTTAGTTAACGATACATAATTCATTAGACTTCCATAAATTTTGGTTATATTTATGAGAAAAACTTATATTATACATAGAAGACTTATAGTAAACTTATTATTGAATGTAAGTATTGAAGAATACTTAGATTAATCATTACAATAGTTTACGTTTACGAGTAAGTAAAATATCTATAATTAGAATTTATTTTTATTCGTTCGCTTTTATCTGCTATTGTAATTCATCAAAACTTTCGATTTTGCATGTGAGCGTGAAACATGTCGATAATAGTAAGAGTAACTTTCTTATCTTATTCTAGCAGATTCTAAGAGTTCCAAAGTCTTGAAATCCCGTTTTCTAACATCGATGGCAGTAGAAATGCTGGTATATCTGCGCCAAAGTATACAAGAAGAGAAAAGAGCAATGCTGCACACTCGTACTATCACAACGTAATTTTCTCTCCCGCTTTGTGCTTCTCGAACTCCAAGTTTGCCGACATCTCAACTGTTAAATAGTCCCGATCTAATCGTTCGCGTCGGCTTGATTTAAGAAAATCAGAATGACACACCTATCCTCTGTATGTGCGTATACGTATTATGAATCGATATATGTATATGTGTGTGTTACTCATTAGGCTATGTTAATTTCTATTGAAAATTTATACCATAGGTACATATGCCAATAAAAATTTCTATTAAAATAATTCAGTACTTGTATATGTGTAATTATTCTCTACTTTTAGTAATTATTCAGAGTCTTAGTTTAACCTAAAAATTCAAAATGATCAATATTTTATGTAATGCAATTTACACAATTGAAAATAAATATTTAATGGTGATTTTTATTAATTTTGAGCAGAATAGTAAAATATATTTTTGATATATACAAAGCAAAATAATGCAATATCTTCGTCAAATATAAATTAAATTATTAATAATTTTCAAATTTTTCATTTCTTGAAGATATAAAAATTAAATCAATGTTAAGAAAATTGTTTAAAAATATGTCAAAACTTAATGACTTCTTATATAATCAGAATTGAATGTATCAGATTTTTATTTCATATATTATGCATCAGTTTATTATTATTATCAATTAAAGGACATGAAATCGATTGATAATCAAAATAAGATAATCAAAAACTAATAAGTTCAAAATAATAAGTATATACATACTTACTTAAATAAGTAAATAAGTAAGGTTTTAATATTAACTATAATATAAATTAATTAGTGTAGAAATACAACGATTTTCGAAAGTGGTAAAGTACGTATAGAACGACAGAAAGGTCGTAAAAAACTTTAATGTTTAACGAATCACATTTTATAATATACACATTTACATGAAGAAGATTTCATTGACTTATATAAAAATGATAACAACTGCTATTGGGAAATGAACCTTACTATGCTAATACATTTACACGCTTCAAAAAACTTTTAGAAACACAATTATATTACATGTAGTTGTAAATGGATATAAATCAATATATCTAAAATACCTTCGGAACAATTTGTCATTCTATTTATTAAGGAATCAAGAGCAAATCTCATTCTATTAAACGATGCATTATAACGTTATTACAACGTTTATACTATTGCTCAATAGGTTTATAAAACGAATGTGATCATTATAGACTCTTCTATATTTGTAATCTTTAAAGTTGGAGTTACTTATAAAAATCAATGCAAAACCTATTGAAATAAATTATAACTTAGAATAATATTTCAGAATTATTTGATGCATTCTATTATACCGTGAATTCATAAATTAGAAAAACATAAGTTGTCCCTACATTTTCAAACATAATAATTTTTTTTTAACACGATTTTAATCATTTATAAATATACTTTCAAGTAAATTCTGTTATGTATAAATCATAATATATATAATCGTTTAATGGTGTTTTAATTTTTTTTACAAGAAATTATGGGTTACGTTGATCCGTTGCTTGATTAAAGAAACATATAATTATATCCGTAACAAAATTGAACTTAGAACAGTTACATGTGATAAAATAAAAGAATGTAATAAATTTAGAAAAAAATGTGGTTAATAAAAACTTCAAGGTACTAGCGTTGTAAGTATCGAAAAACTTGACATACTAAAGGTTTGTATGCCTATCATTTTCTATATGGGAGAATTTATTTTTCTTCTCTAGCCGTTGCGCCCTTCATGAAAATAGCATAATATAAAACTAGGTACAAAGGAAATGAAGAGAGACATGCAAGGCATGTTTAAAAATAAATATTTACCGACTTGTACGTATCATAATTACATAAAAGTTAAAAATATTATAAATAATTTAAGAACTTCGATATCTAAGTAAAGCTTTTATATATGGCGAACAATAAATTATGCAGTAAATCAATTTCTTGTATTGAAAATATTAAATCTGTCTTTATTTTGCATTACTTGATAGAATTTACAAATTAAATAAAAATTCAGGATATTAATTAAACTGAGAAAGATGTAAAACTACTTACAGTATATTACAAAATATAGTTAAAAATTTTCGAATATTTATAGTTTAATACGAGTATCATACAAGGTAGTACTACAAATTTGTATTTATGCAAAACTTAAGTTTTGCAAAATTTATGCAAAATTTAAGATTCTAAGAAAATTATCGAACTAAGACAAGAAAATAATTAAATTATTAATTGTATGACAATATGAATTTGAAATACAAATGATAATAAATATAAGTAAATTATAATAAAGGCAAATGATAATAAATATAAGAAAATGTGAATTTATAATGCAAAAGATAATAAATATAAATACGTAATTCAGAAGTAAATAGATGAGGAAATTAACTATTGCCTTGGTGAAAAGATTACTTGTAATACACTTCATTAAAATTTCCATTCGACATATTATCTATTTAAATTAAAAATTACTACAAATAACTTAAGAAGCTAAAGTGATGATTATCAATGTAGAAAGAATAAGCTTTAAATAAAATTAATGTAAAAAATATGCGGGTCTAGATGTATTAAAAGCAAATTAAAAATTCTACCATTTCGTAATTTTGTTAAAAAATTGTTAAAATATTTCACGATGAACATACCTATAGTTATATTTTTTAGCAAGATTTTTAGAAATACTTTGATAGAAAACGTTAGTATTTTATATTTTCTTTAGTATTAGAATGATTGGCGTTTATATATACAAGATAACTAAGAAAAATTTCTAAATCACATAATATTTAAGAATGTTTCGTAGCAATGTTTAGAATTCTAAATATAGAATTTATTTGATTATTAAAAAATTTTGAACTTGTTGATATAAGAAAAACTTATAAACTAACCTCTTCAATTAAATATATTTGAAGTAAAAGTCAATTAAAGATTCATTATAAGTAATAAAGCGTTTCATACTATGTATTTTTTCTATTCATATATATTCAGAAGTATTATAGGAATAATTTTATATTTAAAATGATGTTTCATCGAGGAAATATTTCATACATTACTTTATTTACATTAAGTACTTAATAATTATTTAATATACAATGTTTAGAATTATTGTTATTGCATTAAAATTATTAAGTACTAAGATAATATGGCCTACTCATTTTATTTTCGTCTCATAAACTAAATCAATTTTTTAGTAAAATATTATTAAAAAATTGTAAAATAGCTGATCAACAAATCAGAGTATTACAGAAATTTTAATAAACTTATATTAAAATGAAAACCTAAAATTTTAACTGCGATACGACTAAGATAATATATGTGAATTCAAATTTATTCAATATTCATAATATATAACAATATTATAAAATAGTATAAACTTGAAATTGTGAAATATTGAAATTATAATGCTAAATGTAGCTTATTTAAGTTTAAAGAAAATTACTTAATTGAAATATTTTTATTATACTCTTTGTATAAAAAATTAAATAATTTAATTATTGAATCACATTCGTTTCATTATAAATCTCGTTCATCATAGTGTGCGAAAGTTATATAGAATAATTTCTTGAAGTAACTATATTTATTCATAATTTTAATTAAAAAATATTTTTCTTACAATTTATATTGTAGAGATTATTTTATTGTAAAGAATTAAAAAAAAATGATCGAATTTGTTTTTTTTATTGAAGCTTAACAGAGTAAAACAAGATACGGTTTTTTATGTCAAAAACTTGACTTTTGTTATTAAAAAACTTAAATGAAATAAAATAAAATTTTTAATCTTATTTATGTACAAAAACTTTTTTAATTTTTGTTAATAATATCTAATTGTGAAGTGAATAAAGATTTTTATGCTCTTCCTAGGTACTGAGTGAATGACTATTACATGAATTCTTTTCTGAATGCATTGCTAACACTCTTAATATGGAAAGTAGATTTAATTTTTTTTAAACAATCGTTGAAACTCAAATTATTGTTACTTGTAAGATACAGACTAAAGAATATTTTACTTTATATTAATTTTTCGATTTTTTTTAGAACTCAAAATATTTTTAGTTTTCAAACAGCAATAAGGTCTTTGTTTAAACTTTGAAAAATATCCGTTGAAAGTTATTTTTTTAATTAATTATAGATATTATATATTTTTTCTTCTCTATATTTAGGAAATACATATTAATAATCAAAAACGATTAGAAAAACCGCTTTTTAAATTTTTTTTAAATAATTAATTTATATAATTTAATACATGATTAAATTTGATAAAGTAATTAAAAAAGGTATTAAAATATTTCTATTTTTTAATAATTAAGAAATTTGTTAAAGAAATTACAAAATAATTATCCACCTTATACCTGAATATTGATGACAGCTTATAAGTTTTACTTAGAAAATAAATAAATATACATGAAAAATAATTTTAATAACATTTTTAACTTACCTAATTTTTCATTCTATCAAATTAATATAAATTGCACGAATATTTTTCAGTTGCACGAAATTCCATGTTAGTCTTATATCATATAAGCGATTCCCAAATGACGCACCATTTTCGTTGCTAAACATGCAAACGTTACTTTCTGCTCCTTTACTGAACGTGTGTGCTGCTTTTATTTTCGCGAGTTATTACCCTTTAAGGCGTTTTCGTTTTCGTATGAAGAGAGAAACAACTTTTTTTCCATTTTACAAGCTTAAGAAAACCACTTTCTTCATTCCTTTTTCTATCAGACAAGGTTTATCTTAACGCTAAACAAATGATCTAATTGTTGGAATAAAGTATGATAAAATAAGAATAATAATAATATTAAAATTATAATTATATCAAAATGTAAACATAGTTATGGTAATAAAAATAAATTGTTTACATTTTCCGAAAATAAACCATTAAACTTCCAGTAACTCATATAAACAGAACTTATGAAAAATTTACTATCGCAAAGTATACATAACTAGAATATTCTTACAAGTATAAATATACAGCTATTCCTACGCGAAAATTAATAAAAGAATAAAGAACTCATTTTATACGTCATGTACAGAAAAGAATTTAAAAATTGTAATTTAACTTACAAATTATTTTAAATAATTTATATTTATTTATATTTAATCACAAAAACGTAGCATATTGCTTCTAATAAAGATAATATTATATATAAATACATTTATATTTATCTGTATTAATATTAAAAGTATAATTTAGATTTATGAAAAAGTAATGCGAATAGATTAATATTATAAATATAATGGTAATAATTTGTGAAAAACAAAATATTTCCACTAATTACTAATTATATTTATTTATAAATAAGCTTCTAACAGTTTGTTTCTTACAAAAAAAATATAATTCCAAACACAGCCTCGTACATTTTGGACGAAAATTGATGAATTTTATAACAGCATCAATAACAATTTAAAATTAAACTTATAAATTCGTATAGTATTATTTTGAATTGAAACATAACAATTACTATTATTTAATACAACACTTAAAAATCATTTTTTTATATGTTCGTTAATTGAAATTAATAAAATTAATCGTATAATTTCACACTTTATTATGTGCAAACTATTTTACATCATTATTAAAAAAACACAGGTAATTATACCAAAAACTTTTATTATTATTAAAAATATTGTTATCACAAAAATACGCAGTATCTGTGAAACAATTCAAAGTTTAATGAACTATAAATAAGTAGAAATTATTGTGTACACATATAAAATTAATTCAATTCATTAGAAATATTCAACAATTTGGATTTATTTTTTTCGGTTCAAACTAGAAAAATGCAAAAATCAAAGTAATAAAAGAGACAATACTAAAAGTAAGACGAAGCAGAAAAAAAGAAGAGAAAGAAGAGAAAGAAGAAAAAGATAAAGAAATAAAAGCAAATATTATTGATACGAGTTTCTCGGAAATTCACGTGTGTCATTGAGAAACATGGATCAGACGTGATTCCTTATTCTTCTGTTCACATACTTTGCAGAAATAGTACTATACTATAGCGAATTGATTGTTCACCATCTCATAAATATACATATACATCACCAAATACGTACATGGCTTGCGCAACTCCGTAAGTACTCGCGTGTTGGAAAACACGTAACGCGTGGTAATTTGCAGTGCCAATCGAGCGAAGAGCTGGTCCGAGAAATCCGTTCTCAACTCTCCATGGGCATTTCTTTTCTACTCGGAAATCGCAATCTTTTGCCCATGATGTAAAACGAAAGAACTCAAAAGCTCCTCTCATCCTCGTTCCTTTCTCCAAGCACAGAAGACTACTGACGAGTTGCACTGTGATACTGCCTCGAGAAAATAAAAACGAGGCATGAGAGCTCGTATTTTAAATTTTTGCTTGTTTCCTTAGATATTTACTCCAATTGAAGTTGACTGTCTGTCGTTATGAAAATTTTTAAAACAATTTCTCGTCTTGTTTACATCAGTTTTCAGTGTTACTTCTGCGTGTTTATTATAGACTACGTCCTTAATTCATTTAACTACTGTCTTTCTATAAAGGTCAGATGTTCTTTCTTTTTAATTACAAGTAAATTTTTTAATTAGAAAAAGAAATGAATGAATTTGTTTGATATATTTTCTTTTGTTAGACTGTGATATTCCATATTCGCGAAATATGATTAATATTACACGTTACTTTATTATTAAATAAAAAATATAATTAGAATCAATATTTCCTATGTAAATTAAATAATACGCTTTATATTGTTTAATTTTAAAGTAAAATTAATAAGAATTACGCATTGGTATAACAAATTATACAAGCTACCTATATATTTTAAAATAAATCTTATGTATATTTGAAACTCAAATAATTTTATTAGTTACAGGGTAAATGATCGGCAATATTAGGCTTTAATGGTATTTACATAAGGGTTTATGATAAGCTTCTATCACTCATATAGTATATCAATTAGTAAATCATATAGTAATAAGTAAATCATATAGAAAATACATTATAAATTCTTACTACTTTTAAAATATACCTACACCTTCCTTTACATATAAATTGTTTTCTAATTAATTATTTTCATGATAATTATATTGAATGTATAATCAATTAATACTGTCTCTCAATTAAGATTCATATAATATTAATCTTGAATATGATTAAAATAATTTTTTTATAATTAAAAAAATAGAGAAGTTAGAACAAAATTCTACAGTTTCCTTATTTTGTCCTTTTTTAATTCAGTGAGTAAAATTATTTGAAAATCAGTGCATTATTATTATTTAAATTTAAGTTATCTAGTTAATTACAAATAATGCCTAAACTAAAATTCTAACATATTTTACGTGTAACAATATTTCTATTTTGTAATGAAAGAATAGTAATTATATTCAATACATGAATATCTTCATTAAAGTAAATTTTAAAGAGCATTTTCTAAAAATTTGTAACATGTTTGAAAGATTGTATTTTAATAATGTACAGTTATGTATAATGTATAATGTTATTTATAATGTAGGACATGTATGCATAGTATATCGTATAATTATTATGAAACTATTTAATTTCTGTAATTCATGATCTACAGTTGTAGTTAGAAGAAAGATATCTTTTAAATATTCAGTTTAGTTAGTACTCTAAAAGAAAGTTCTGTCGATATATCATTTAGTATTTATAACATGTTATCAAAATTAGCTTAAAAATTCATTGAAATATTGACACTTTCGATAATTTTTTCAATAGCTAACTTGTATAAGGAAAAAAATACCAACTGTGCCCTTTACTTTCCCTTTCACATACGAAAAAGACGATTGTAAAATAAAAGTAGAAATAACATTGAAACACTTTACACGAATGTTCTTTTCTATATGGAAAATCGACTTCAATTTAGTAAAGAATATTGTATAACACATTTCCATTGGTATGAATAAAAAATTATTTCATTGAAATCCTAGCCAATAAATAATTCTCTTCTTCGCTTACACATGCTCATACTTTTCTTTTTCGGTACATCTTGATGCGAGTTTACTCGTTCTACTCTTTATCGGTGAAAAATTGGAATAAAAATAAATAAATTGAAATGAAACCGATACAAAATGAAACAGAATATCATACAGAATTTACTGAAAGTACAAAATGAGATTAAAAAACTAAAAGAAAGATACAAAAAAAACACAAGATGTAATGCAAAAAAAAATATCTATACGAATAAAGTCAGTATAATTTGTACTAACTCATGGTAGTAACGTCTTTAAAAAAGGTAATAAAGTGTCTTTACATAAGAAGATCGCGTGGAGTCACACTGTTCGTTCAAGGAATTTAAATGCAAAGAGTAATTAATTTTTTAGAAATTGAATAAGAACATAGTTATTGCTTTGTCAAAAAGGAATATATTACTTTGAAATAATGATAAAACATTTGTTGTATGTTGCGTATTAAAGTAAAAAATTCTAGTAAATTTAAAACCATAATTCATTTATATCAGAAAATTGAGCTTTACACGAAATTTTGTGCTGAATCAAATATGGAAAATATTTCAAGTGTTAAAATGCGATAAATAAAATAAAAAATTTTATATAAAGAAATATCTACCAAAATTTGTTAGAATATACTAACATTTTTCAAATTTAACACAATTAATGAAACAAATTAAAACAAATTTATAATATAAAAACTAGAATTAGTTTAAAAATTTATTTATTACCGAGAAATAATTTTCTAAGAATGACATCAATTCCATTACAATTTGAGAAAAGTAAATAAAGAATTTTCTTATATGATATTTATGTCTTAATATAGAGAAAACATACAGGGTATTTGTAAGGATGTTTAAGATATGTAAAACTGATGTTTCGACACTTGTATTCTTACAGAAAACAATATTTCTGAAGATAAAATAATAATCTAAATAATAATAAAATAAATAATTAAATATATGTATTTTAGAAGAATTAATTGAAGTAATGATTAGCTATTATAAATTTAGTGGTTTAATAGACTTTTACGTATGATGCTATTAAATATATAATTTAAGAAAATAACTTTAAAACAAAAGGAACATGCAAATGTCTCATATTAGTTAATTCGAATTTCAAAAATTTAAAAAAAGATACAATTAAAATATTGTATTGAAGCGTTACTGTTCTGTACTATATTTACATGATCTCGTTGTGGAAGTATCATCGGGTATTTAGGAAAGTATATAATATTTCCATTTATTAATCTTCTATTAACACATGAAATGCCATCTGCATTAATAACTAAACTAATAATAATAATTTAGTTTTTTGTGTAATTTTCCCTTTTAAGTTGTTTATTTTTAATAAAAAATATTTTGTTTCATTCCTTTGCATTTATTATTTGAATTATGGTTACAAACTATAAAAGAAAAACTAACAGGCGACAAATAGCATTAATGAAAATATTAATAAAACTCGCTCTAATGCATCTTTGTCGTCTTAATATTGACTATAACTATATTCAGTTTTCTTTCAAGTACTTCTATTCGTTGTTATTCTAAAAGCTTTCTATTCATTTTATTTCACTGAAATTATCGTTTGTAAAAATCACATTTTTCAATAATATAAATGATATAATATTCATATATTTAGCATAGTTTAATAAATTATTAATCGAAATTGTTGCATTTTTAAATTTAAGCATCTAAACAAATTTCTTTAGTCATCAAATCAATAATTCTTATAGACTGTAAGCATTTATTCACTGGTAAAAGTATAAATTTGTATTTATGTACAATTTAACCCACATTAATTTTACCTACATTGATTAAGATTATATTTTCAACTAAACTACAAGTAAAATGAATGGTTTAAGAAGCGTTTTATATTATCTCAATAAAATACATAATTTTAAAAGAAAAAAATATTTGAAAATTTACTCATTGATTTAAGTACATGAAATAATGTAATAAAGAATGTAAAGATATAAATTAATAAGAGGAAATAACATAATTTTCATACAATGTATATTTCAAACGTAGCTAAATAGCAAGAAGAGTATTTCATATGCAAAATATAATATGCGAAAACATCCTGAATATGAGTTATCAAGCACAAAGGAAATGTTGTGTGCAGAGAAATGAAACTCAGCTATTGTCAAAATGACTTCAGATATATACAACGTATCGTAGCACAGCACTGTACCTCATACGCATTAATGCAACTCGCAAAGATTAAATCGCCAAAACGTTCGCATAACGTACGCAACAAATGCTCGAAGAAAGATATAGTTCATTAAATAAACAAAGAAGCCAATGTCAAATATCGCAATTTCACAACTCGACACCATTAGCGTCGACCTTATCCGGCTTCTGCGAGAGCCAAATTTAAAGGATTTTTGGAAGTTATCAACTGACTCCAGCCACTCCTAGAAGCTGGTACTTGTACGTGAACTTTATTTATCGTAATACCCAAGTAGACTCCTGGTCAAAGGCTATTTTCATCTCTACTCCAGTATGCTTGTACCTAACAGCCTTAAAAGACCATCCGTTAATTAGTGATTTTTATAAGCGCTTTTACCCTCAACTACATTTTATTATAGGCAGACATAAGTATTACGAATAAACATATTTTTGTTTATATTTAATTTTTAATTTATTTTAATTTATGATAAATTTAATCAAAGACTATTTTCATCTCTACTCCAGTATGCTTGTACCTAACAGCCTTAAAAGACCATCCGTTAATTAGTGATTTTTATAAGCGCTTTTACCCTCAACTACATTTTATTATAGGCCGACATAAGTATTACGAATAAACATATTTTTGTTTATATTTAATTTTTATTACTTATTTAATTTTTTATTTAAGAAAAGAATCAGGATGAGAAATCATACATGTTGTACACGTAAAGGCAAATTACGAATAGTTTGCTAGATGATTATTTTGGAATTTAATATTAAGTTATAAGCTATTGCAAAATTGACTCTCTACTTCGTCCATTTTGACATTCATTTTTTTCTATGAAAGCTTTCTTCCTTTTATTATATCAAGTGAATAAACTGAAACTTTTCACACATTTTCTAAAATATATTATCTCAGTTTTTCTTTTATTTTAGATGGACTTTCGGATTGTAACATTGGTTGAGAAAAAGTAGACAACTTTGTTTTCGCCTTTTTAATTTATAATTTCATTAATAATATAATATAAATAATGCAAAATCTTACCTACTTATATACTTAAATATCTTTATAAAAACTAGTAAAATATGTAGATTTCAAATAAATGTAATACTGGTAATTTGCAAAAATACATTATTTATCTTGAAAAATTCTTATTGAAATCACTTCATCATAATATTATGAGATGATATAGTTATATTTAATAAAATAACTAATTTAATTAACTAATTAAATAATAGTCAGTAGATAAATGTATATAAATGATATTTCAAACTTATATTGGAATTAAATTTTAAACATTATATTGTAATATAAGTATAGTATACCAGTATGAGATTTATCAATTCTAAGTTTATCAAAAATTATTATTCACCACAAATAGCATACGATTGATTAATATCCATGAATAAGATATTTTGTATAAAGTAGGACATAATTTAACCATTTATTATAATTTGAAAATTTCAATTTTTGACACGTTTGTATTTAAACAGTTATCATTTACATTTAAATAACAAATACTAGGATATACTGGAGCTTTACTTCACAGTAAGTAATGAGAACCTTACATAGAAGTACAGGTTCGAGGAAAAATAGGTATTTATAAGATCGATTCTATTCGTTTACTCAGGATAAAATGTGACGGCTACTCCGTTTACTATAGCCAAAAGGAAATAAGACCGTGAAAACGATTTTAGAACATAAATAATAGAACATTTTCTTATAAATTTCAAAGTTAATATTTGTGATATATAAGTTTCTTCAATTACTATGAAAGAGAGTATTTGTCAATATCAAGCGTTAACAAAGAAGAAAATTTTTATGTAACTCTATCATGTAATTTTAGGTTTACTTTTAAAACGCCATTTTATATATTAGTATTATATTTAATTATTGTTATTCGAATGAATAATGATGAGGAATATCTTAAGTTCAAATTTATTCATTCAGAAACTTATTTCTAGATAATATGATAAATTAAATTTGAAGTTGTACATAATAAATAATAAAAACAATCTAATAAGTCTAGTTTGTATTAAAGAGTTTAAATCAGATTTTGTTTATACTTCAAATGATTTTCCATTTTTAATATATTTCAAATCATTACATATCGAATAAACTGATCTTTATAACTTGAATACAAATAAAACATTTGTAACTTATGTTATTCAAAATGATAGTAAATAGCATTAAATTTCAAATAAAAATATTTTTAAAATATTAAATTTTTGTTTTTATTATTAAATTATTTGACACTCGTAAAATAATTAATAATATTATTTGAGAACTGTGAATATCAAAAATATTAAAGATAATAAGAAATTGGTTTTTTATAAATTCAAAAAAGTTCTAATTACGAATGAAGCGCTAATTTTTAGTATTTTAAAATATATTTAGAATAATATAGAATAAAATAATATATTTTATTAAAAATAAAGATTGTTTACTTAATATTAGTATTTATATTAATTATTTTCTGGATAAAAAATTGTATTTTCGAATGTTGTAGCATAATTTATAATTAAGTATAAGTATAAGTATAAATTATACTATTTTAGAAACAAAATTAGCAGTGCCTGAAAACGACATGTTTTCAGTCTTACTTTGTCAGTATTTTTTCTCAAAGTAGTTATTAGTAAAATTTAACCAATTCTAGCGAAATGTGTTATTTATGAAGTTCTCGTATTGAATAATGGTATATCTATCCACTTGATTGAACACGTCTGATATATTTTCTCAACTTCTTGCTCCCAACTTTCAATGTAATGTAAGTTTCGGCAGAGAACTGTGAGTGACTAAGTTCTCTACATTGACTAAGTATATATATATGTACGTATGTATCGATATTAACATAGCAATATGTAGAAATACAAATAGATATAATAATATAAGGAAAATTATATATTTGGCACAATATTAATAATACAATAGAATCTTTCACATTTTAATATTTATACAACATCTCAAATGTAAATCGAAATGTTGAAATTTAGTTCCTAATTAACTATGAATAGTCTTTTTATGATGGATAAATTTATAAATTTATAAATATATATAAATATATGTATATAATATTTTAATTAACTTAATCAAATATGTATATGCAACTTTACTCTCGAATCATAAAAAAATATATTTATGAATATACAAAAATTCTTAAATATATATATATATAATTTTTTAGAAAAAAATATTCTTGATCATTAAAAATTAATATTCAAGTTTTATTTTTACAAAAACTTTTTCTTTCGAGGTACCAATTTTTTAATATTTAATTTTATTAAACAATTTATATTTCAAAATGCTCATGAATGTTTTTAAAAGAATTGTTTGCATAAGTTATAAATAAAAATAAACTTTTATTATTAATGATTATCTACGTCTGAAAATAGTAATAACTTATAAATCTCAGTATTATTATAAAATTGAATATATTTTTTAATATCACAAAAAGAATTTGATTTTTAGAAGCAGGCAGACAACGTGCTTATTGTAAAAGAAATTCAGACTTCAATTTAATTTTAATATTATCGCTTTGTCGAATTTATTTTACCTTTACAGTTCAAAGAACTTAATAATAATTTATTTGAACAAAATGGAAATCGTTTTAATATCTGTATAATTTAACTGACTAAATTTAAACGAAAAGACACAGATAATAAAATTCATTATATATAAAAATGTATTCTAAAATCTCTGTTGTGGTGATAATGGATAAAATCGATATCAACATCATCTATATTTTGGATTAGTATTAGAAATATTAAATAATCATCGAATCTGATTATTCAAGATACATACTGATTATAGTGTTTCAAGAGTATTTTATTCAGTGGAGTACTAATCTAAGGACTAAATTTAGGACTAGTTCTATTCTGAGCAATTGCATCGTCGTATTTGTAGTAATTTCTGCATAAAAACTAAATGCGACAGTTCTTTTAAATATCGAATTAATAATTATTTATCATAAGGAAAATGACGTAATTTTTCTTTAGTGCATGATATATCTAAAAAATTTTATATTTACATATTTATATGTAATAAAGAAAACTCCAAGTTCAAACAAAGTAAGTTAAAAAATTTTAAATAAAATAGTAATAGAAAGATATTGCAAAGTACTGATCATAATATGTCTGAAAATAATATCCCAAATTTCTTTAACATTTGTTGAAATTATTGAAAAAAAGTAAAGTGATTAAATATTTATTAATACCAGATTCAACTATAATGCAATGGAATTTATAGTGCTGATTTTCATGTAGAAGGCTTAATTTTTGAGCACTATTTACTTCTATTAATAAATTAAAAGTCAATAATTTTGCAGAAATTAATAATTAACAGTTTTATAGTATTGTACAGTATAGTACATGATGGTATAGTATTTATGTTTAAATCTCAGGTTAATAACAATATTCAGTAAGATTTTGTATACGTAGAATTAATTTTTAATACTACAGCAATTATTTATAATATTTAAGATTCACATATAAATCAGATTTGTATTTCATTTAGCTTCAGTCTGTACATCTAGTACATACATCTAGCTCGATTATTATATTATGGAATCAATCCCCTACTTTTTTGTTAGAATGCAGATAATGATTCCAGATAAAGATTTTATAATCTATAAATCTAAACGAGCATAATCTTATGATTTTAAAAAATGTACGAATTGTAGAAAAATCAAAGCAAATATGTTACAAGTTTATATAACATAAAATTTATTAGTAAATTTATAACATAAATTTATAACTTAAATAGTTCATTTTCATAATTGCTAAATGATTACCTACTATATAAAATAAATAAATTATATTTAAATAAAAGGATTATAATTTTAATTTAAAAAAAAAACAAAATCACATTTCATAAGTTACAGCAATATCTTAATTCTCTAAATGTGTTACGAAATTCCATTACCTATTTTATTGTTAAAATATGCACTGTATTCAATCAATATAATTAAAAATATGAATTTTAATTTCAATACATTCGCCAAGCAGCCATATATATTGACTTCTAGAAAAAAATTGGACTTTCGAAAAATAATGTATAAACTACTACTAGATATTTCAAAGGTTAAGAAATAAAATATATTGACCTTTGTACATTTTAAAGTATTAAAAATTGATATGATAAAATTAATATTAAATTAAAGGTATCAGAATGAAAGCCATTAAAATATCACGTTAAATTCAAAGAAGTAATTTATTATTTCTTTGACATTTATTCTTTTTTAAAATCTATTAATTTTATAAAAATAATCAATTAATGATTTAGAAATATTCTTTTGGAAATATTTTCAAAGTAAACTAAATATTTGAGTAGAAAAATGAGCAGTTCAAGTGAAATTTCAATGATAATTAGAAAAATACTACATTCGTAAAATATGTACTTCTGCTGTGCTCTGGAGTTAGTGAATTTTGTCTATTAATAATAAAGGGAAATTTGAAATTGAGTATATTCTAAAATCTTGATGTTAATAAATGATATAACTACCATAAGTTAGCAAAGTAATTAAATTATGTTGATACAGATGAGTTGATTTATCATTTAAAAATATAAGGGCGACATGTATGATATTAATATAAAATATAGGAAAGATCTTCGTATGGATTCAGACGAATGTGATAAGATAATATTAAATGAGACATGAGAGAAATAAGTTAAGAGTAAATATTCTAGATAAGTTTAATGCGAAATTTAGAAAAGTGGCATTAGAATGTATATAATATAACGAAATTACAGCGTTTCAAAACTAAAAAAATGAATAAGTAATAATAATTTATAATAATATATGCGTTTCAAAAATTATAATTATTCTTATTCTTTTACAAAGAAAATATCAGTTTAATAACATTTTTTATATGCATTATTTAACCAATAATTAAGTCAATAAAATACTTAGTATTTACAATTAACTAGATTTTAAACAGTACAAATATACAGAGAAAGAAAAAATGTTACAGTAATGTTACTACTATCGTTATTTTTAATTAATTTTATTTTAATATTAAATTCTTGCTATTAATATAAAATTTTTTGTAAATTTATTGTTAATTTATTTAGAATTATGTCGTTCCTAGAAATATTCTTATTAAATACTGCTTTTAATAAAATGTATAAAAAAGAAGAAAATAACAACAAATTAACAAATTTGAAAAATATTTACAGAAATACATTTATACATTTATTTATTTTAAACACAAAATTTAATTTTTAAATCAAGCCAAACTATTTTATCAAAGATTAACCAACAATCATATAATAATATCAAAGTAAATAAAGGTATAACTAAAAAATAATTATCTAAAGTCTTACTTTAAAGATAAATTTATTCTTTCAAAATATTATTTCCCTGAAAAAAAACTATTTTAATGATTAATAAAAGAAAAATAGATAAATAGATTTGTTTAAGCACAAACTGTATATACACTGTAGTATTTCTTCTCGTTTTAGCAAAAGTAGGTAATTAGTAATTGTAAGCTGTATTTAATCTCAAATTAATTATCAATCATAACTAGATTATATGTGCTATAGTTTTACATAATAAACTATGCTTACTTGGTTATTTGAGAATTATTTATTAAATAATATTAACCACCGAATACGAGAGAAAAGAACATATGGTAATTCGATAAGAATTAATGTTTTTTATATGTAACATTTGGAGTAAATGTCATTCCTTTAGTATATTTATATCTATATGATTGTACGTACTGAAATATACATACATTAAATAATTAGAATTAAAACTCAAATTAGAAAAATCGAACTTTAGTAGTGTCACTTTTATTTTTTATTGTTTGAGTAGCTTTTAATTTGCTTTTCTTTATGTCAATAGAAGATTCTACATATTATAAGTTATAAATTTCTATAAATTATATTTACATAACAAATTCAAAGTATATACAAACAAAAATTTTTAATTATGAAATGAGTAATAAATTTATAATGTTTAAATGAAACTTCATATTACAAAATAGATTTACTCTAATATTGAAATCTAAATTAATGAAAATTAGTAAAATTGTTTCATTGATCTTATCATATACAATGAAAAACAACTCACATCATTTCTAATGTTTTGGTTATATATTACATATTTTTAGTTAGTATCGTTGAAAATTAGTTAATTGATTTTAAAAAATGCACTTAAATTCTTCTGTATAGAGTAATGATTATCATTTTCTATAGTATGTATAACCCTTAGAATTTTTTAATTTTATCATTAAAAGAATTATAATACAGAATGATATTTTCTGTTAGAAAAAATAATTGTTTTTCAACAAAAATAAAAATGTTTTAAACATAATTTTTTATCATTTTATAATTATTTTATTATTTAATAAGATATACATTATGATACATACAAAAGCTCTATTTAATGATACTGATGCTAACTTGTACATAGTAAAAAATTGTAATAAAGATTTTAACATTTTTTTTCGTTAAATGTCACGTAATAGAATTTTTTCAATTATAAACAAATAAAATTAAACATAAGTATATATAGTTCTCATAGAAATTAAATGTAGTTATGTATAAACTACTCTTTATCCAAGAACTACTATTTCATTTTATCTGCAGCTATCAAGTATTATATTTTTACAAAAAAAAAATACTTTATAAATACAATTCCTATGTATATTTTATTATAATATTTTTAGTGTGTATATTATACCTTCGGTTTGAATACCTGTAAATTAATACAACTTACTTGTACACTAGTTAATACACTAGTTAATATACTCTTTACGATTTTTAAAACCAATCTTTTATCTATAAAAATTACTTATGAAAAAATAATTATGCCGTTGTACATGTAATTAAAATAATATATTTTTATATTTTTATTAGTAATGTTTAAAATATTTATCCAATAAATAAACATTATATAGCTTGAATATATTTTTAAATTTGTATACATTTATAAATATGTTAATAATATAAAATTCAAATTTTTAGTAATATTTATGTAGTGCATCTTATAACATTACTTTTGTTTAATCCATAAATAATGATAAAAATATTTATCATTATTTATCCTTAATCTAGAAAATAATTGTATTTCTTGATTTAAAATTGATGTAATAACTTACGATATGATTTGTCAAATCAAGTGTAAAACTGTAATTTTTTAGTTTCAGCTTTTATATTCAGAAAATTGACTATTAGTAACGATATGAAATAAAGCAAAAAAGTATGATATGAATACATAAGATGTTTGTTATCTATATTTAGTTTAATAAAAATAGATTTAATAGTTGCATATCTTTTAATTAAATTGGTTTACTTACACAAATTTGTTATAAAAAAGCTTTTATGTTAATTATGTATAAAATGGGATAAATTGAATTGATAACATTCTTTAATAAGAATATTATCTCAACATATTTACATAATTATTTAACACATTACCTCAAAGAATATATGCTTTGTACATTTATAAAAATAAATATTGAAAATGTCAAAAATGTACGCTGCAAATTAGAATTTTCTTTATAACGCATAAATTTTTACTCGTTTAGCTTTTTAACAAAATCTATAGAGCACATGGATATCATTCTGAAACTTATTCGATCATTACGCAAAATAAAAATGGAGGTTTCTATATTAATTTTTCTGAACTGCTCTTTTTTATAAACATCAAATTTCCAGAAAATTCCATTTGGTTTGTGCTTAGCATATTCTGGAGTTGATACTGGAATAGCTGCCGAAAAGATCAAAGTTGAATAATAAACCATAGCAAAATATTCAAGGTTATTACAGACGTTTATATCTATCCTGAACTATTTAGTTGACGGTAAACAGTAAAGGAAAATTCAAAAATTCAGTAAATACTTTTTATTTATCTCTCTGTATATGAGGAAATTTAAATTACATATAAATAATGTAATACACGAATAATTTACGTGTTTTATAGTACATTTCTTATCACAAACTTAATTTCTCAAAATATTATTCAGCGAAGTTTTTTAAATCTTTTTACTTAAATTCTTATTTGATATTATTAATCAGAAAAGTTAGAATAAATAAAATAGAATTGGAAGATATTGGCTAGATAAAATTGCTAGTAAAGTCCAGTTTCAATATAAGTTACTTACATTTTGGCCAATTTAAATATTAATGTTGTATTTAATTATTTATAATATACAGACATATACAAAAAATTTTTAATAAATATTTGTATCTTTAGATGTAATATAGTAATATAGTATTACACTGATATTTTTTAATGAATAGTAGTTAGATATTATTATATAAATTTTTACAGTAAAATTGTAATTTTTTCTTAGTAAAGATATTAAATTATCTCTTCAATTGGAAAATCATACAATTGTGAAAATATTTATATTTACTTTGAACAATATTCTAGTATTTCACATTATTCTTTTTACCAATTTCGAAGCATTTAAATAGAGTAAGAAAGAAATGAGATTTTCTCTTTTAGACGAATTATTAATTGTGCATTCTTATTTAGCTTGATACTAAACTATATACACTTTGTAACGTAAATTGAGCATAAGCAAATGTAGTTATACCACAGTTCTTACTTATTTCTCTCCTGATCGATTCATTTTGCGTATTATTTTTTTCCAATTAATTCGTTCTTTTTTTACACATAATTACACAAGCTCGTTTCTACATTCAACGAAAAAATATAACCTCTACTTTTCTCTTATTTTTTTATATACTACTTCTCTACATCTCATCGTTAAGTGATAGATGAAACTATGGGCATGTATAAGGCCATTAAAATAAGCAAATTGTGACTGGAGCACCTATCGCGAAGTTCCGCAAACATTGAGTCGCGGAGTGGTAAGCAGAGAAGAAGACAGGTCACCCTTTATGCTAAGGTGGCATAATACGTGGTTGTTCGCGGCTCCAGATACGGACGAAGCATCCAAAGTAAAGAAGCATTGCAAAGGCGGCACAACGGACCACCGAAGATCAGTGTACAAGAAGCGCACCGAGTTGTATGTGTGCAGTATGCAGCGTACGATGCGAGTGAAAGAGAGCAAGGAGATCGTGGATGGAAACCTTGCTATGCTTTAGTTAAGGCCTTGTTCCTCGGCTCGAGCAGCAGCGCGAGTCCGAATAAGGCCATCGCCGCTGTCTCTGACGTTAACGTTTGCATTACCTTGCCCAAGCATTGTAAGAACTAAGGCGCGGGAAAATTACCCCTCTGCTGAGCTCTGCGAGTGGGGAGACTCTCCCCAAGTAAAAAAGCAAAAGAACACGGATCAAGACATTTGACGATATGGCGATCTCTCGCTACGCAATGCAATCTACATAGTCTTTCGACTATCAGGCATCAAAGATACCTTGGAGGCACTCCACAAAGAGTAGTTTTTCGGCTCGCTCCCTCAAGCTGCCCCTGTTGGTATAGCCTTTCGGCTCATCTTTCAGAAGCCGCCTCTAGGCGTTTGTCCTTACCAGCACAATCTATCGACACGCCGTATACATCCCTTTCACTGATAAAACTATCCATTTAACTACTCGCGTTTCTTACCGCGTTGGAAAACCTTATAAAAAAGGAAAGACATCACAATTGTACTAGCTCCGCGCCCGTAAAACCATATTATCAATATAAACCATATAAACCACATTATCAATAGCAATTAATCAAATAAGTTTAACCATAAATCCCGTTAATAATAACAAAACTACGATTGCATTTAAACCCATATAAATATCGCGGATGAAATTATTCGGATACGAAAACTCTTCATTTTAGATATAAGTTCTATAGATGTACAAACCGTGATCATTCACATTAAACCTTTCATTTGAATAAACTAAATTCTTTATTTTATAATCACGTTTAACTAAACTCATTTTACCCGCTTCTTTTCGTCCCTCCATCCGAAAAACGAACCCGGTACTACCTCGAGCTTTCCAAGCGGGGATAAGGTAAGGGAAAAAATCGTCCCGTTGCCGACACAGAAGAAAAAAGAAAAGTAAAACGAAATTCACATTTACATCGTACGATCTTCTCGTAACTAAATTAGTAGTTCACGGTTTATCTACAAAGCGGAACCTCTTGATTCTGAAATGAAGACTCCAGTCTAACATGTGAGCTCACCACTCTCTGAGACTAGAAAGACTAGCAGGAAATGAAATGGGCGATCTGCAGAAAAATCTGTTCCACTGCAGTCTTCAAGCAACTCACAAAGATCAACAACTTCGACACCGAATCCAATGCAACTTATAACACCAAATCTGATAGGATCGACGCTAAAATTGCTGATACTCTGATTACCCACATGAAAGGCAACATCGGGTCAGAAAACCGAGACATTATCCTAGGAGATTAAAATGAACCAAGCAGCCTAGATCATCGAAATAGCACCATCACCGGAACATCCGATTATAGACCAGATTAGAAAGTAGAATTGACACTTTGACGGAAAAGATGTCTACGCTTTACTGCAGAGAATCGAGAAATTGCAAGTCGTTTATGTATTCACAAACGAACATTTTTTCTGGAGTCTCGAAACTTCAAAGTGTTATTTGAAGTTATTTGTAGTTATTTGACGGCGTTTCTATGGTACAAAGCATGGGACCTCATAAGTGACCCCTACAAGTTTTTCCTCTCTGCAGGTCAAGAAGGACACATTGAGTAACTGAACGTGTACAAGGAATAAATAAGAACTTTTGCTCACTTATTCTCATCCATCTTGATGAAAAGACTCGATGGATTCTCGACAGAAGAACAGCTAAGACGCATTCGTAAAAACATGTACCCCAAAATTTTCATCTTCTGGAAACAAAAATGTACGTCGGGTCGAAGAGGTAGACAAGAAATTATGACAAACTAAAGGAGACCGCCGATCTAATGAGCAGCAATTACACCCTATGATCGTTTCCAGTACTGCTAGCAATGTAAGCAACGATGCCATAGTCACCAAATACAGCAACCCTTTAGTATTTTCTGTTTTATTTGCGAAAAGAATAAAGTCCTGACAAGGGACTGCTATCCGTACTCTCAGAAAAATGGAAAGAGTGTCGGTCTGTTCATTCCATAGGGGCAACCCCATACCAACAGAACGAGTGATATTTTAACACAATCAGCAACTAAAGCGTGCAGAATCTCACCAAAGCCAGCAACTCACTCGTAGGGAGCGGCACAGCCGAATGGTGTCACCAGTAAGTTTGGGAAGTTCAATTCAGTTATTACTATATTGTCCTCGCTTAAGCAAAATCTATTAATAGAACAAAATTAGTAAAAAGAGAGAATTTTCTTTTTACCTTATGTTTGCTGGGAGTTTAATGCGCGGTTAGCTCTTATAGAGTCGAAATTAAACTTACTTGATTTTCGTTTTCAAAGCATTTGCTGATTTTTTCAAGAATGTTCTTAACGAGTATTTGGTTTCTGAAAATAATTTTATAATATTCTTCAGAAAAGTACTGTATATTAAAATTTTTCTCAAATCTCGACTGCGTTTATCTGACAAAAAACTGGGATTATTCTTTTAAAAACAAAAGAAAATCATTTCATTTCTTATTTTATATTATAATACAACCATAATAATCTATTTCTATCGTTCAATGTAATATAAATATAAACCAACATGATAAATTTAAGTTATACGTTATTGGAGTAATTTTTATTTTATAAATATTATATTTATATAATTTATAAGTTATTGCAGTACGTTCTAATATCTGCAACTTAGTAATGAATTTTAATAAAGTATATTTTATAAATTGATAAATAACCTGTATTACAAAGATTCTATAAAAAATTTATTACATTTTATTTCATATGATATATTTTAAATAACAATTTTCTTAATTTAAACGAAATCTTTTTATCTGCTTTATTATTAAAAATTATTAAATAATTTTTTTACAAAAGATTAGCTATTATACAATTTTTTAAAGAAATAAAATGTATTTTAACATACCATTCTTTTATTAATGAATTTTTTGATTATCAAATATTTTTAAAGAAAAACAATTTATATGTTTATATAAATTTTTATAACCAATTTCATTATTATTCATTAATATTTAAATGAACCGACGTATTATATTTTCAGAGTATTCAAAGATGTATTATAATAGAATAATATGATTTATACATCAAAATTATAAGGGCCCTGTTAAAAATGTTATCTTACATTTACGTTCCTTAATTCATTTAGTTAGTGTTAATTATTAATTAAATTCTAAAATATATAATATTAACAATAATAAATAATATTTACTAACTAGTTATTGTTAACAAATTCGTTATATTATTAATAAAAAACATACAATATTTTGTGAATCTTCACTAAGCTATAAGTTTTAAAAGTGAAAAATTATTTTAAGATAACACGATATATTTCTATGATTCGTAGTTGATTAATATATAACTATATTTCAAAATGCTTGTATTTTTTTATAAAATAATTTCGAATATTTCAAAGTTATTTTATTTCACATTCAAATAATCGATTATACATTTTCATTTGCTTTTAATATTCTATTATAATTATTATATCATATATAAATGGTATTTTAACTTAACTAGAAATTAAAAATATTTAATTATTTAAATAATAAAAATAATATACATTATTAGATTCACAATGAGTAATTATTTTCTTTCATGAATAGTTTAACAACGTTTCCTTTAATACATTTTTTCTCCGTCGAAAAATATTAAAATACTTATATTCCTGTAGGCAGAACAACTGAAATAAACTTAAGACTTTTGTGTCATGTAGCATTTAACATAGATTAATTTCAATTACAAATTTACCCAATTTTATTAGTAACTATCTTAATAATTATAAGTAAACTATCGTAACTAAAGTAATTTAATGTAATAAAATTTATTTTAAATATATAAATATTTTTAATAAATTATTTTAAGTTTAAAATAACAATCGACTTTTATCACGCAATTTAATAGCTAATTATATTTTTATCCCTAGATTATTATAAGACAAATCCTAATGTATTTATATTAAATTTATCATAAGTTATAATAATTTATTATATTTTATTATAATTTATTGTAATTTAAATTAAATTTTACCAAAATAAAATAATTCAAGTTTTTAATAGATCATCACCAAATTTAAGAGTAACTTATACATAAGCTTTTTAGTAATTATTAAATAAACATTTTCTAAAAAATTATTTTATTATAACGATATTTTTCGAAAAAATACTACTTCGTATTAATAGTACAATATTAACAAAAAAGTTTTTAAATAAAGTTGTATTATTGCTTATATACGTCTAACATAAAAATTGAACCTTGACAGATATTCTACTTTGAAAAAGTTTAACAAATAATATAAGAAATATATAACTATCGAATATATAATTAATATATTGTAACATGTAGGATTTTTAAAAGGAATGGTTAAAATTTAAATATTTCTGTCATAAAGATTTTATTTAATATATTTTGAACAAACTTTTAGGATAATTAAAAACATCATTATTCCGTAATTATAAACATAAAGTATAAACTTTAATCTTCTATTGTAAAGAATTTATGCAAATATAAAAAATATTTTTCATTTAACATCTTTTTCAAAAGTTGTTAAATTTAAATACAAGGTTTATTTAAGTGCATATAAATATTCTGTACATATTAATAACGAAAATGTTTTTGAGTATAAAAATATCTCTAAATTTTTAACTAAACAAAGATTTATGTTTTCAATGTTATTCCAATTCATTTATATAGCTATTAAGAACTTACTCAAAATAATCACCAGTAGAAAATTTATAATCCTCGAAAAAAATGGAATTACAAAAAAATTGTAACGAAATAATGATATTAGAATTTACAAAAATACACATTTCATTAAAAAAGAGTCTTAACATATCGAATTGAATAGGAAACTAGAATTTCACAGTTTGCATGAAAGAATCATCTGACATTTAAATTACGTAAGATAACAAAAGATTGTATGTCCTGCTTAAAAATGTACTACTAAATAAGAAATAAATTTTATAATATTAAATTATCTTACAAGAAAAATAAATCTGTTTTCAGATGAAATTTACAAAGCATTAATTATTTGTAAATTCTAAAAACCACTTTAATTATTATGAATACATTTTATAATAAATATTACAAATCTATAATAAAAGTTATACACTATTATATTTTAGATATTTATATTTACTTAAAATATATTTTCACGTTGATATTATATAGTAAAAAAGGATTTCTTTAAACTTTATTGCTAATGAGACGTATCCTAATAAATTAGCACAACTAATTTATTGAAAGTTAATAAAGAAATCATAACTATAAATGCATCAGTTTTATTAGTAATACTAAAAGTTCTAAGATTAGTAATAAAAAATAGAAAAATACGATATAACATAAGTAAGGATTACACCATAAAGAAAGGGATATAAATTACTTAAAATATATTTAGAAAGGTAAATAAATTCAAAGCAAAAAGCAACTAGTAATATAAGAAACAAATAGATTTTGGAGAATATATATATTTCTAATTCAAAAATCATATTTTCTAAATATGTATTGTTCAGAAATAAATACTAAAACATCAAACAAATTCATAATAAATTTAAAAAATTTTAAATATTAATATTAGGAAAATATTATGATAAACAGTAGTTCTAAAATTAATGAACATAAAAGATTTAATTTTATAAAATGAATTAAACAAATATTGTAAAAAAATTAAAAAAAAGTATTTAAAATGCTTTTTCTCGTGTTAAAAATAAGCTTTAATTACTTTATATAGTTATTTTTTATTTCGATATATATTTAAAAATTAATTACAATAAAATTTTAATTTTAAGCTTTTTCAATAAGTCAAGGTAAAAAATAATTGTCTTAAAAAAACTGTATATCTTTGAAAAATAAACATATAATTAAAATATACATTAGTTTTTATGTAAAACTTCGATACCACTTAATAAATTTTTAAATATAATTACGAAAATAAATTATTAATGTGGCATGAAATTAAATTGCATATTAAATCTTACTGGTAAATACTATTATCTAAATTGTAAATTTAAACAATAAATAAATATAAACAACATATAAATCTTACCGGAAAATACTATTGTCTTAATTATTTTAATCACAAATAATATTGCTTAATAATATTGGTGTTATATATTTTTTTCAAATAAATATATTTTTTTAAGCGAATTATTAAAAGAACTTACGACTAATATAAGAATTTAAAAAGAAAGTTCTTTGAAGAAATAGATAATAATAAAGTATTAGAAACAAAATTTAATGTAAAAATACGTAAAGTTTTCTAATTGAGTATATTTATCATGCTAGTACGGCTAGAGTATCAAAATTTAAAAATTTGTAAACGACAGTAGTACAATTATTTTCTTTACAACATTTTCAAGCACGAATTGCCAGATTTATATTTATAGAATATAGTTAAAAAATGACTACTTTCACCACAAATCAATGAAATATAAATTATTTCTTAGTTTTGGATATAAGAAATATAAATGAATAAGAAATATAAATTATTTCTTATTTCTTATTTAATTATAAGTTTAGCTCTTTAAATTATCACCTATTTTACTTTTACATTTCACTCCTTATTCTAACTACTTTATATATAAAATGATAAATTATTACAACGGAACTCTTTATTATACTATAATACAAAAAAATTATTAAAAATATGTTAATTTCATTTCTATAATTTTTATCTAAAATTCTAAACGTTTCAATTACTTATTTTTATGTGAGTTTTGCCAGATTGTGCTCCATTATCACATGAGTCTCTATGAATTATTCGTCTCAATAACCACAAACACCAAGCATATAATGGAGTACAAATACTTGCGAATACATAATTGGTCGTAAAAAAATGATCCTAGATTTATGTTATTATATTTTATAAACGGTAGAATTGTCGAAGGTAAATGAATTTCTTTCTTTAGTTACTATACATTCAATGCATATCGAGTTCATTCAATAGTCGCATATTATATTTTACTTTTTTAATTTAAAAAACAATTTATATACTAAAAAATAATTAGGAAATCATCGATAATAATATAGATGATCTTGTTTACTAAGATCATCTATATTGTCAAGTTCTATCTTGACATTTTTATTCTATATGTTGTAATATTATATATACCTTCATTTACAGGTAAAAATTGCTTCATGAATTAATAGGAAACTAATAATTCCATATTTCAAATATACTTAAAGAATGTCAATGTGCCAAGGAATATTTAGCTAGAGATTAGTTAAAGTTAAAAAATATTTTTCAAAATTAATTGAATACAAGTTATTCAATTTTGAAAATAAAAATTATTTTGAAATAATTGAGTATATACAAAATAAATAAAATATTAACTTCCTAGATATTTTTATATTAAATACTATACTATTTTAAGTTGAAATAACAATTATTAAATGAATTTTCATAATGATAAATAAATTATAATAATATAATACCAAAAAAAATAGTGCAAAACTTCTTACATAAATTCTTATTTTAAATTAGAGTTTAAAAGTAGAGTTTCTTTAACGAGTGTCATAATGTTATCAACTTAACTTTATTTAATAAAGTTAGATGTACAATGTAAATGTCATGTCCTAAACCAGTTACAAAATCAAGAAAATATTTATGCCCCGAAAATAAATGAATCAATAATTGACTTTGTATTTGAATAGATTCTTTTTATATAAACATTAATTTATAAATAATTACGAAATAGATAATATGAGAGAAAAAGAAAGTAACACATTTGCTAATGTTACAGAAAACTGAATAAAATCTAGTCAATTTAAAAAGTAAGTTTCATACAAAAGAAATTTGAGTATTTTGAGACAAATGCAAGTACCAAGCTTGTAAAATTAATAATTAGTAACAAGTTTACTAGTTAATATACATAACATGTAAGACACATAAAAATATTCTACTTTTATAAATAATTATTTAATTATATTTATGATTAATTGCGCAAATTTCATTTACAATAATATACTATACATAATTTAGGCATTTAATGCTTTACAATATTTTAAATAGAAAAAATAGCGTACAGACCGAAATATAAATATGCTTACGCACATCTAGGTACATGAACATATATTATATTCACATTTAAGCTTTTGTACAGCAGATTCATATGTATTTAAAATATATTAACACATCAAAAGATTATAAAAATTATGTTTGTAGTATTATTATTATTATAATTTTCCACAACAAATAATGCTATTAATTTATAAAATTTGTTATAAATGCATGTTTACTGCATCCAACTAATATAGTATTTAATATTAAAAAATAAAAGTGTAATTTTTTAATATCTTATTTTTTTAGAAACTAGTAATGTAATGACAACATTAATGCAAGAATATAATTTTATATTTACACAAAACTAGATAATTTTAGAGAAATATTTTTAGAATTATAAATATAATTATATAAGTTACTGTAAAACTAAAATCATAATAGGATTTACCGAAAAATAATTTCGAAATTTAATAAAAAATATTGATACTATTGTAGACTTATTTTAGTAAAAGTGCAGTGTAAAAAATAATAAATTTGAATATTCCATTTAAATCACAAAAATTATGTAAATTCATTTTAAGTAATACTTAAGATTGTAAGAATAAATATGAATGAATCTATGCTTGATACTTTAAGCATTGATGAAATAAATATGAAAAAGAATAATTAATAATCTTTTTATAAATTAACTTCGAGTTATTTTATAATCTATTCAAATAAATTATGGATATGATTTATGATTTAATAATGTATGCAACCAATAAAAAAACTTTTACATTCCTTATATATATATTTAGAAAGAATTAGTTCATATTTGGATTGCATAATTTTATAGAATTTAATGTTATGATTAATAGTTTTTATCTAGAATATAATATGGTAAATAATAATTTTACTTTGATATTGTAATTTAAGTAAATTATTTATATATATGCTAATACCTGCTTACATCAGTTTTTCTCTATTTTTCCAAAAGTGTATATTACAATTACAAATATTGAATAATATGGCAACTCGAAAATCAGTATTTTCAAGTGCGAGGTCATATTTATATTATATTCAAATTTGATAATAAAATTAATATAACAAATTCATAATAAAACTAAAAATTAACGATTATTTATACAATGTATAAATACAGTAGGCTTAAACAGGTCACTAAATAATATTAAAAAAGTATGATTATTATTAGACGTTATTCAATTTTGTAACCAATTTACTCAATAAGAGTAAAATATTGTTGTATCAAATAAATTGATATACTGTATATTTTCCTTGGAATTTCTTTCTATAAAATGTTAATGGATTTGGGAATCTTCTGAAAACTTTTAAGAAATCTAAATTAATTATCAATACAAATACATAATATTGTTTTTAATGTAAATGCTCGTGTAAAATTGAAAATACATTCTTCTTTTCTGAAATGCAGAACATTTTCGTTAAAAAGTAGTAAATCTGTTAAAAAAAAGAAAAATAAAAGAAAAAGAAGCCATAAAGACATGCATTTCGTAACTTTCTTATTTTACGCTGTGCAAACACCAATTGGCTTCGCTCACAAAGGTACCGTGACTTCTCCATTGACTTAAGCTAACGAGCTTCTTGCTAACAGCTGTCAAATATAAATGGAATTATGGTTCGACGAGTGCGGCTCGTCTAACTCACCATGAACAGTTTGAGTTTGTTAATCAGCGGGGATGTCGTCAGAAACTTGTTGACAGCCGCGAATATATTCCCTTCCAACTTGGTAGCGTCTCGTTCTTGCGAGCATCCGAGCCTGATATCCCTTCCGCCCTTCTACAACCACAATACACGATCACTTTTTCACGGGTAGCTTTCCTCTGTTTTGGTCAGCGCCTTTTGCCGGGTATCGTCGGGGCACTCGCCCTTCTCGAAGTTCGGTATCTCGTAATACAACACCTCGATTGCCTTACGATGTCTCCCTCGTTCTTTTTCCCACACTGGTCAACGCTTACGCTCTCTTGCTTTTATGCTTGTGTGGCGAGTTTGCTGACTGTGCCTGGGACGTTCAATCGTACGCAGCGTGGTTTGCCGTTAACGAATAACAGTTATGTAGCCGATTGGTTCAAGTCGCAGACTCAGCGGCGACTGAGCCACCCCGCATAGAAGCTGGATACTGCAAATCTTCCATCCTCTTTCACGCGACGTATCAGTCAGGGAGGGGGGCAAAGCGGCTCTTCGTATGCGGTGGCTAGGCACCGGGAGGGAGAATAGAAATGCAAATACTCTTCGCCAAAGGTGGGAGAAAGAAAAGGCAGGTATTCTCCCTCGTTACGCACCGCGAGCAAGGTTTAATACTTATCGTAAACAGCGATATTTTCAGCTGAATCCCGTGACGTGATATCGCACGCTATTTGTCATCGTTTGGGATAACATCCCGAGAACTTTGGAGTAAATGGATAGGATGGATACGCTTAAACATGGACAGTCAACGCGTATCTCAATATAAATCTGCAGGCGTGTGGGTACTAAACGCGCTTCTTTTCACTGCATTCAAAAAGACGCTCGAATAGACATCTTTCGCTAATTCCCAACACTACCTACGTACTTTGTTTAATTATTATATCGTTTATTTCTAATTGTAATGTAGGAACATTTCAAAATTCGAATTTATTTTATTGATGTAGATTGAAACTTTAATTTTGAAAGCGAAACGTAAATGTACTGAATGTTACTTACGCATAATAGATATTAAAATGAATAATCCAGTACTTTGATAATACTACATTGCCTGTTCTGCTGATTTTCATTATCCTCCACTAATTAACTTCAATACTTTATTAACTGGATAAATGTTTATTTAGTGAACTCATTTCAAAAAATTGAAAAAAGTCAATTTAAATATAAATGTAGTAATACATCATGTTTTATATTACATATTTCAATTTTCAATTCAATTCCTAACAAGAACAATTCAGACATACTACAGAATATTAATAATGTAATTAATTAAAAAATTGCTATTTTATTACAATGTAGTTTATTTTTACGTACTACAATGGTAATGCAAACATATTTCAGAAAAAAATACTTACTAAAAATGCTTTCCATTAAGTATAATTACATTTGTTTCTTTAACTTAACATTCGTATGACCACCACTAGTTGCATACCTTAATGCTTCTCGTATTGTACACGATTGCACAATGCATAAGATCACTCTTTATTTATGAACTTAGATGTGAGTTACATATAAATACATAAGTTATTTGAGCATGAAAATAATAATACAAATGATAGAATAGTTTCATTTTTAAATATGTTTTTAGCAAAAGTACCTTTGGAAACGGTATCTTTTTCGGTGAGTTGGAAACTAACTGCCGTGACTTTCTAAAAGTGTTAGTAGTATTCTGCTATACTTGCATTTCATAGTAGAATATCAACAAATAAAATTTTATCGTAAAATTGATCATTTTAAAATTTCAATTATTTTTATCTACGAATTTATTTAATAACTCTTATTTTAATATTATAATATTAATTATATACTTTATTATACTTTTATTATTCATCTTTCAGTTTATATAGTATACAATGTTATTAAATATTAAGTGGCGAGTTTATGGTATGGCAAATGTTGCGTACTTATAATATTGATTTTAAATGAATTAAAAATATATAACTGTAAAATTAAAAATATATGTATAAAACTGAATGTAGTATATTAATGCACTGACCAAAGTGCATATTTTAATTAATTTAAAGGAATTTTTTTCGTAAACTCTCACGTACTGGATTTTTAAATAATAACCTAAAATATCAATTACTTAAAATAACTTTATTTATCTAATATTTTCTATTTTAATAACGTTATTTTCATTAGAAAGTGATTTATAATACATTCTTAAAATATTTGTAAAGTATATTTTTCAGTGTAATCGATTGTTGAAAAAAATAAATTACTTCTTAAAACACATATTATATACAAGTGTATTATTCTTATAAATTAAAAGAAAATTTTACCTAAATATTTAATATAAATTTATTATTGTACAAATATTGGTTGAAAACTTTCTACAATGATATATATAACTATTAAGAGAATGGATGCATCTAAATTTCATATAAATCAAATTATTTTCCAACTAAAATTGCTTCTTGTTATATGATTGGTATGGAATATAAAAAGAAAGTCCATGTGGTATCAAATGTGTATGAATTAAATACGACATTCATTTTGTTGAAAGTTATATTATTTTCTCTTCAAATGAAAGTAATAATGGGTCTGTTCAGATGAGGCAGATTTTTCTAAAGAAACGAATGTATATATACACGTGCGTATATCTATGAGTATCATAGAATACCAATATTTACAATCAAATCGTTGAAATAACAAAATATTTTATTTTATATATTATACTTTATGCAGAAATATTTTTTATTTATAATCTACGTACTAAAATAATATTATTAATTTGTGAAAATTACATTATGAAATTAAATACAAAATGTATTTAAATAATTGAAAAAAAAAAATTTTTATCATAAATACTGTTTCATCTTCAACTGTAGGTAAAAGAATTAGGATGAAATAATGGATAAAGGTTTCTAATATGCAAGCTTATTCGAAGAAGATAGACTTAAATAGCAATAAAAGTAAGCAAATACATAAGTAGTATTTGATGACTGACCTGTAGGACAGAGGATTATCGGAGAAAATAACCTATATTAAACATAGAATTTTAAAAATTATTTTATCCTTTCCATCATAAAATTCAGCTAAACCAGGTAGAGTGAGTCGTAAAGTAAAATTTATATGTATATGCGAAATGGGTAGAATTTCCTTTTAAACTCTTATGAAACGTATTGTAAATTTGTTGTAAAATATACAAGGTTATTACTATTTTTGGATGCAAATTTAATGATTATAACAATATATGAATATATCATTATAAGTATTTTAATATATTTATATAATTCTTAAAAGTTAACATCTTGAGTATAGAAGAGTTCATCTAAAATTCGTCAAAGAACTACTCTCTGTACGTAAGCAATTGTGTACATCTGTCGCTACAAACTTGACTCTTAATTATAGATTTATTATAGATTTCTTATTTTACAATATCTTATCTATAATTTTGCTTAAAATTGTTAAATAATTGATATATATATATATGTTTTTTTCAAATATTATAGTAAGATAATTAAGCAAGATAATAAAATCACTATAATATATTGATTATAATATTTTTTTTAATAATATCTTAGCATTCGACTAAATACTGTTTTACTAAATTTTATTAGGTGCAAATGATAATTTTACCCAATAACCCTGTACCATGATTATCATACTTTACTTCATAAGTAGAATATATACATACATAGCGTATGTTTGAAAATTTACAATTGATATAGCTAAAACATTATGCACCATCTATTTTATCATGATTTACTATATTTAATTAAATAAATACTATAATTAAACATTACTATAATAAAGCATATTTATTTAATATTCATAAAAAATTATTTATGTTCCTTAAAACCAATTATTTCATTATGAAAGTTTATTTAAAAGTCTCACATTTGATGTCTTATTTTCATTCCTTTATTTTCATAAGATAAAAAAATTTATTTATTATTTTGCTCTAAAAATAAAAATTAACAATATTGAATCTGAAAAATTGTTTTATAATAATATCATACTATATATTTGCTCAAGTATAGTTGCCAAGAGTTTAACAATAATAATATTAGGATTTTGGAAAAAACAATTTTAAAATAGTACGTTATAAACATAAACGTTTCTTCATATACTTTTACATATGTATAGCTTTAAACATTAAAGTATTAAACATTTTATTTAAATCAAATATTTTATTTATTTTTGCGTTAACTCATACACACCTATTTTTGATTATTCATAATTCTTTTTATCAACCTTTTAGAATAACGCTAATCAAGCAAGTATTAAAAGCTATTGAATTATAAAAAAATGTATAAATATTGAAAAAACTTAATTGATATATCTTATTTTTACTATGAGCATATTTAAAGTCTATGAAAAAAATTCCGTATCTCATATGATATATAACAATGTTTTTAATTATACTATTTTCTAATTTTTATCACAATCATAGTTTAAATCGATATTTTAATTAAGCAAACAATTAAATCAAATTCTGTTGTTTGCAAACTTGATCTAAATTTCTACGCTTTAAAGTAAACGTATATCTAATTTGAGCATTATCGAATCAATCTTTGCTTAAACATAAAATTCAAATTACGTGGATCTATAATTCAGATTGAATAAACGTTTCTAGATAGAATATTAGATTCAATATTATTATACATTAATCAAGAGATATATTTTTACCAGATGTAACCTAGAAAAATAGTATTAATCTTTCTTCCTAAAATTCTTTCTTTTTGTCCTTTTTTCTGTTGTACATTAAAAATGAGAATTTTAAAATATCCAAAGCTCGACAAAGCCCAAAACTCATACACTAGATGGATAAGAAAGAAAATGTTCGTTTTTATTTTAAGAATGTTTTTTATTGTACGCTTGGGTCTTCTACATGTTGATACCTTAAATATGGTCGCAGCTGGAAGTCATAAAATTTTCTGATTCCAGTACTATTCAATATTCTGCAACAAGTGCGCAGTTAATGATTGAAAGAAAATTAAGTGAAAATCGACTTATGCATGTGACTGTTCTTCGAAAATGAAAAAAGACACACGGCACTCTGGAGCAATCGAATAAATGCATACTAAGAGGTCCTATAAAAGAAAAACCTTTATAACAAACTTCAGCTTATTAAAATAACAAACTTCAATTTATTAAAATATATTGTATTTATTTTTTTTCTTAAATAATAAAGTTCAATGTAATTATTTCTAATTTTGATAATGCGTTATATTTAAAAAACTAATCTAAAATAAACAAATATAAAATTTGCCTTTTTTCTTAACGAACTTTATTCTATTATTAATAACATAAATACTTTATAATTTAATCATTAATAATAGTTTCATATATTCATTATTTCTAATCATTTCTAAATAATAACTCATATAAATATATGAAACTGAAAACTAATAGAAATTTTAATTCAAATTCGAATTCAATAAATATTAATTTCTTAGCTAAAATAATTTGACATAAATATCAAAGCAATATTTATTTAACATATGTATTATTAAATTAATAAATATAGATAATTATTAAAATTATATATTCATCATGAAAGTATATTAGATTAGTATCACCATTAATAAATAAATTAAGTTAGATTAGAAGAAACTAATTGTCAATCGAGATTGATTAAATTTTAATAAAGAATTAGTTCTAAAAATGCAAGAAGCAATAACTAGTAGAAGAAATTAATTTTGAAATCAAATAATGGATCTTAAAAAAGTTCAAATGTCAATTGTCTGCATCTATTTTTATTTCTGTTTACATTGTACTTAATATTTATATTAATATTAAATGATTCAAATTTCCGTTCATAAATTCATTTTTTACAAAGAAATCTACTTGTATACAATTAATTAGAAATAAAAATAGATTCATAATATTTAATTATTAAATAATTATTTTTTCTTTCTTATTAAAATCTTGAGTTGATAGTCTTTTAGTACACTATTTTTAAAGCATAATATAAAAAGATAAAAACTTCCTTTTCTGATCGCGTAAATCTGATCTTATAACATAAATTGATAAAATAATTAAATTTAAATGTGATTCACAGCTATTAGAAATAAATTTTTTTAATTGAAATCTATAAATTAGTTTTGAGATTTAATTAATTTTAATTTTGAATCTATTGACAAAATAATTAAAAATAATTTTTAGTAGCCCTTCTAACTGGTATTTTATTCAATTTGAATAAAAACTTACGGTCGTTTAAAATTTAAAAATAGTTAATCTTTTCAAGAAAAGAAATTAGATTTGATTATAAAAAATGTTTAAAAAGAAAAAAGCTTACATAAACTTACATAAAAATTTATTAACAATTACGTCATTTATTATTACCTTTATAAAATTTATTTAATCATTTATTATTACATTATAACAATGATGTCATTTATTGTTACCTTTCAATATTTGAAATTCTTATATCATGTATCAGTAGTTATTAATTTATGAATATAGAAACTATAATTTATCTGTTCTTCTTAAGAAAGTTGCCTTTTAATAAAGGAAAGTTTATGTATAATAGTTTAATATTTTAATTTCTTAAGTTTTTCTATATTTAAAGCTTAATGATTCTTGAGGCTTATGAATTAACTTTGTTTTATCTTGTTCTATCTAAAAATAATTTATAATATTCTATCTAATAACACGTAAAATTGAATACAAATTGTCATAATCATGTACAATATTTTTCTTTTTAATATCAACTTTTATTCCAAAGGCATTTTTCTTTAAAATTTTCTTCGTACTTATTTTACAATTTACGAAATAATTTATCTAAAGGAAATAATAGAAATATACCCATACAGATCATAAAAAGATTTTCCATAAATCGAAAATTATTAGATTAAATTAACCTCTTAAGAAGAACAATAATTGAGAATTATATATATATTATTGTATATCTATAAATTTTTTTATTATTAATTTTAAACGATTTCTAATATATAGATAATAATCAAAATTATTTGATTAAACTTCTACCGAAGCAGTAAAACCATGTATAAATAACTGTTAGGTCCAAGCTATCAAGTATTTCTTATTAATTAAGAAATACTTGAAATTTAATTTCTTTTTATATTACATGTAAAATATTTATTACGACTTAGATATTTAAATTCTTATAATATTGACATCATTATATTATAAAGCATTTCTATTGAAAAATTTATTAGGATCTTTTCCGTAAGTCAATCATAGTTTCTAAAATTTAATATATATTATTTTTAAGAGTTTATATTTTTATATGACCTAATATAAAATTTTAAAATTAAGGAACATTTGACACTATATTTAAATATTAGACTCTGTTATCTCTATATTTAATATTAGACTCTGTTATCTCTATATTTAAATATTAGACTCTATTCATCTCAATAATAAATTTATAAATAAAGTTATATAATGAAATGCTTTAAATTTAAATAACAATCTAAATTATTCTTATTATTTCATATTATTACTATTGAATTTTATTACAATTATTTTACAAATGAACTTTAAAATTTAATATTAAATTTAATATTTTCATTGTATATACTTTTCATTCAAAATAAAAAAAAGTTTAAAAATTGTTTCAGTTCGATTGTTACATTTATTGTATTTATTTAATGAAGAATAGAAAAATGTGGCTAAATTAATCAGTAATCTATATATTTATATCTAGATGTTATATACTTTTAACTTGAAAGATCAATTTCTTTATTATTAACATTTAATTTACGAATATATTTAGTTGTAAGTCATTTTTACATTTCGAAACTTGTATACAATAAAAAATACTTATTGATAAACTGAGAAGTAAATTATTATAAAACAAAATTATAACTGAATAAATTGTAAATTATACAAGAAAATTTCTGAATTATCATTTTAAATTATAAAACGAGTAATAATATAGTTAAGGAACGCATTTAAAAGGAAAAAAGATGATAGCACAAGAGCACTTCGTCCTAGCGCTCGTCTTGAAGTCGGTAGCATTGAAAATGCTTCATTCTTTAATTTTCAATTATGGCTATAACAATTGAGGCACATGCCTTAATAACTAATGCTCTAGCATGAATATAATATGATATGACGGCCAAGAATCCAGAAGTTAAATGCTTTGACACATTCTTCAGACACAATACATGCATATGCATATGTGAGTAATGCAGAAAACTTGAAAACGGTAACACAAGCTTTTGACCTGGCCAGTCATAACGTGATACAATAAACAAAGGCCCTTGATACGCTAAAATATCTCTCTCTCTCTCTCTCTCTCTCTCTCTCTGCTTTATTGAAGGTTCCTTCTTTCTTATGATGCATATTTGTGTAAATTGCAACACTAAACCGCTAGTACATATGCACCGAGTCTCTATCATAATGCATGCTTTATTAATCACAATAGCAATAATTCATTTCTTAAATAAAGGGAATCATTATATATTTATTATTAAATTATTTCAAGTTAATATACTGAACTTTATATTTAAAAAATATTTACCATTTAAAGTAATGAATGAAAATATGTTAAAGCAATATAAAAATCTTTACACTATATCAACTGACAACGCTTCAAGCCGTTTCAACCGATTTACTGAGAAAAATAAACTTTTTAGCCGATTATCATATAAAAGTAATGCCTCCCTCTTATATATTTTATATTTTATTATTGTTATTTATTGATAACTTTTAAATAAATAGTGAGCTTTCGACTTTTCAAGTTAATGATAACATAATTATTCAAACCTGGAATGCTTTTGATAATAATACATCGAAAAAAATTCAACTAAAGCATTTCAAATTATTCAAATGAATATGAAACAAGTTTAAAATTAAAAGACTAAAGTGATTATAAAAATTTATTCCTAAGGACAACTTAAAAAAAAAATTTTTTTTATTAATTTCTATAGGAAAATAGTTAGGCTTGAACGTTAACTATGATGATTACTTATTTAGATACTTTTTTATTTTATAAAATTAGTTTTCATAAATTTTAATCTTTGCTACTTTTTAAATGTATCATCACTTACACTTTATTATACTCAAAGCTCATAAGAATTGAAAATACAATATTCTCTCGGCTTATTTTGTATAAGAATAATACCCTTACATTGAAATCTTTAGCACTTTCTGCAATAAGCTTCATTTGCAAACAATCTTTGATTGTATAACTAAATTTTTATGTAATATTTAATTCTATTATAACTAAAATTCTACTAAAAGATAATTTTTATAATGCTAAATACTATGCATTTAAATTCAAAATGAATTTTCAAATTATCAAAACTATATGATCGACTTTGGTAGTTTCAACTTTAATATAAGTTTGCCAATGTAAAGTCGGATACAATACAAGACTCGCATCTAATTATTTCTAACCTTACTTATAACATAAATAAAAAATTTCTTATATTACGTAAAATTTAGCAGGTAATGCGTTTTATACTTCTATGACTTGAAGTAAAATTATCAACGTGAAACTTGGGCTTGAGAGGCAGGAAGTTGCAGTAAGTTGGGTATCCTACTGAAGAGACATGATGGACAAATTAAGAAATACACAATCCTAAACGAAAGACACTATCACTGATGTTTTCGTAAATAAGTATTTACAATGAAATTATAAATTGTAAATATTATCGAATTATACTTTTAATACTGAAACTTCGAAATAATACTAACATTTTAATCTTGAAAGCATCCTTCTGAAGATCATAGTGCAGAAACTTAAGGATGTTCTTTATTTTTTATAATTAAACTGAATGTAAATTAACTGTTCTGAAAGGATTCTTCATTTTATTATATAAAGTAGTAAAAATAATCATTTTTTATTTCTTCGAAGAAAACTTTGTACTTGATTATAAAAATATTATAAACTTAAAATACAGAAAAAGTTACGTTCATTCATAATCAAATAATTGACATAAATTTTATATGGAGAACTATGTAAAATTTAAACGATTTTTTTAATTTTATTACTGTTACATTCGAAATAATATATTAAAATTTTTCCCATAAACACAAAAAAAGGCTTTCTCACAAGCTTAAAGATTAATGTTATATTTTATTACTAATAATCATTTATTTAAATAAAATTGAATAAGAGCATTATTCAACAAGAAAATTAAAGTATTTGACTATTCTGATAAAGAAAAGTTTTAGGTTTTGTATCCATATAAAAACAGATTAGAAAGAAGTAAATGTAAAAATATTTAGAACAAATAGAGAATTAAAATTCACTATTAATTTCTGGTTGGTATGATCAATATTTCATTCCAATATTAAATCAAATATACTATTTTATAAGAAAAAATGTAGCTACCGTAATACTTCTTGATTTAATAATAACATCAAAATATAATCACAGCATTCAATAGCAAAACATTCGAAGCTCTTAATACATAATTATATCATTAAAAAGTGTATGTATATGCGCGTGTGTGTAAAGTAACAAGAGGAGAACTTATATTATTTCTAATGAATTTCTGAACATATATATATGGTTATTTTAATTTATTTATACATTATAAAGATATAACATAATATAGAATACTTAAGTAGTTAAGTAAACGAATAGTGCCAACATCTAGTGAAATTTTGATAATACTTATTCATTATTTAAATGCTTTCCTGACAGTACTGACTGACAGTAATAATCAAGCTTCAACTGCGTTATAACAAAATGCTTATTTTAATTCTTTTATTATTATTTGGAATTTGATGATTTTATTAAAATAAAAATAGGGCTTTTTTCTTCTCAGTCTCTGTAACGAAAAAAGGAATTGATACAGTTATCATGGAAAGATGTCTCTTCATCCCTCCTCTCTCACTCACTCTCTCTCTCTCTTTCTTATTACTCTTTTTCTCTGTATTACATTTATTTATATTATCCACCATATTTATTTCTAATTTTCAAGTACAATATCATTTTTTATACTCTTTATAAATTATAAATAATTTTATAATTATTATAAAAAACATATTAAAATTTAAACAAATAACATATTAAAAAAAAACATATTAATACTGTTACTCATACGAGATACAAATGTCTAGATATTTTTATTCTTTTTTCGCTACAAATGTTTCGTATGTAAAAAATTACTTAATTTATCCATTTCAACTTTTTTTGCCACAGTAACTACATAGCGGTTATAGGGACATTTTAAAACTGATGGTAACTTAAAAGCTTAATTTATGTTCAAAACATATAGTTTGTAATTTTGTCCTAACAAAGAAAATTATGCGAAGGTGGGGCCAGAGAAGGTAGATCTTTTTGTCAATGAGTGTTTCACGGTTACGATTGTTCTCTTTCCCTCTTTGCTTCTGCGGGGGCGTCAGAGGTCCCTTCATCTCTTCAGACAACGATGAAGTACCATTCTACTACACTATGCCTGTTCTTGTTTCCTTTTCGAAAGCTACATCGCGTCAATCGAGCTTCTTCCCTCCTTGCGGTGGGATCAAATCCTCTTCGACGCTGAGCCTTGCCTTCAACCAGGACTACCTCGTACTGACTCATTCGTATACGCACATACGAGGTGCCCAGGGAAATAACAGGAGTCATTACGGTAGCCGTTAGGCTATTGTTTTAATGAAGTCTGACATACGCAAATATCCGCAAAGCTTTAGCGCTATGAACTTAATAGTCGCATTTCTTAGTTTTATTGCGAATTGGATTATATTTACTTTACCAGAATCGCTGTATTCGCCAAACTCTGAGGACAATAGCAAACTCCTTTAAAATATAACCATTCCAAAGGATCGCAAGAAATACTATATAATTCGTTCGCGTTTAAATAATTCGCCAATTACTATTGCACAGTGCGATTATTTTCAACTCACAACTTCTTAACATCAATGTGAATCTTAAAATCGACTTCGGGAATGCTCTTGATGTATTAAAAACCTCGTGGACGATACAGTAAGTTAATGTTGTGAAATTATACGACAGGTCGGTCAAATACCAACACAATAATAATATGAATCTACACATTTATATAGTGCCATTATAACGCTATATAGCCCTAGAATACATAACTGTTAAAACTCACAAGCCCCTTTTTACTCACTCGTTCCATTTAATAATATACTCATAAGGAATAATTAAAATATAATTATTATATATTAAAATTATAATACTAAATATTCAATAATATACATTTCTAATATTTATACAACTAGGTATAGCTGTTTCAAATTAGGTTTTCTCAGCAACAGAAGTATATATTAATTGCTAATAAAAATTTTGTTAAAAATGCACAGAGATAAAAAAAACATTAGGACATTCGTAGCATAAAAAACTATAAACTACAATAAATAATCAACAAGATAAAAATGCCAATAAGTTTTTTAAGTTCATATCTGTATCATTATTTATATATAACATTATGATTTCTCTAATACACTCGAGCAAGAAAAAATAAGTATATCTAAAGTTAGAAAGAACAGTATCAAAAACAGAATTGAAAAATCTATGAATCTTAAACTTATGAAAAACAAAATATTAAATTTAAAACATACATCTGTAAAGAAATCTTCATAAATATATATAACCAATACCTAATAAAATGAAATCAATGAAATCATAAGTAATGTCATAGAAGTTTTATTAATTCCTTTATCCAATAAATAAATTATAAAATTGCAAAAAATAAATACCCAATTAAACCCTGATAACGTAACTACACTGTAAAAATGAATGTTAACTTTTTTAAGTCCTATATAATTTTAATAATTATAAATCCATTACAAATACAAGAAAAGAAATTATAATAAAAATTCAAACAAAAACAAATAATCCTCTCATACTTAAATTTCTATTCAAATACTTGAAAAGAAGAAACCATAATTGTTTAATAAATACTTTTTGAGAAAAAAATAATGATTAATTAATTCTAAGTTAATCATTTTAGTTTTGAAAAATACATTAAATATATATGAAATATCAATTAAATAATAATATATTTACTACAAATATTAAAGAAAAAATAAAACTAGATAATTATAAAAGAAAAATCAATATCCGTTACTGAACACTAAACCTCTTTTCATAGCATATTATACACAAATATTTTTTAAATATATTCTGTATTCAATAAAATACATCGTCAATAAATAAATAAATTAATTAATTACCTACAAATATCTATTCAATAAATAATTTTTAAATTGTATGCTCTTACTTGCATGCAATTGAAGTACAGTTTTGAAGATTCATTCACTCTTAAAGAGAATTATACTAATCGTAACAAAGTGCTATCACTTATTTAAAAATATTTATAATTTCAAAAATAAAAATTTCAATTTTTATAATCTTTGCAAAAAATATTAAAATAATTTTTTTATTAAAGAAAATTTGTTTAAATTCACTTTTACTAACTTTAATTGCTAAAATTAACGCTTAAGACTACTTTAAAAGATAATTTTAGGTTAATAACAAACATGTTTATAGTGCAAACTAAAATTTAAATATATTTACGTTGAAATTTGATAAGTTTTTTTTCATTTCATGGATAAAATTGATAGAAATATATGTAAATATTATTCCAATCAGTTTAGCATTCATAGACTATGGATATTTACAAGGTTCTTAATTTATATGAATATCAACTTTATTAACAATGCCACTTTATAAATATATAATAACTGTTATACAAAAGCTTTTTTCATGAATTAAATCAACATGATTATATCACACAAGAAAAAAGGTCATAGTAAATAAAGAAAAATAGCTGTTATATATTTCTTAGTTCTATGTTGTGGATGAATAAAAAGATCTAATAATGTATCTCTTCGTTTTCTGTTTCTCTTCCTCTCTCTCTCTCTCTCTCTCTCTCTTTCTCTCTCTCTCTATTAATCCCCTTTTTGATTGTATTTTTCTATCTAAATAACTTTCAAAGCATACGTTGTTAAATTTTCTTTGTATATTTAAATAAATCAGTAATTAATAATCATTTCGCTAAGTCATGTATGAGATGGTGCGGAACGTATTGCTAATGCAAGGACTTGCTGTATTTGAATTCTCACATCGACTTTATTATCATCAGGTATCTTTCGCATGATTGGAAGCAGTGATAGCAAAAACATTCTATCGTAATCATCATCCTCATATTTCAATTTTTGATTACTACTATTTGATGACAACACGTCGGGAAAATCGTCGACAGTGTTGGGCATCGATGTTTCACACATCGATTTCGGAAAATCTGACACAGATACATACTTGAACTGACCCCCATCACCTGAATGATTCGAAAAATCCTCCGAGATTTCTTCATGAGTCAGTGGCATTTTATACTCTTCCATTATACGGTTGCTGTCCATCTCAAGATCGCTCTTTTCATTTTCACAGTTAACAGTGTAACTTGCATCATCATTCCTATGCAATAAGAAATTATAAATTATTATGATTAAATTTATGTTTTTTCTTCTGTTCATTTATCTCATAAGGAAACTACCAGAGGTGTACCTCACCGATTTTCTTGATATGGTGACATGTTGTAGCATATCACAAAATATTAGACGGATGTCTTTTACGTGTTAATTCGGTGATTTAAGGGATTAGAAGCACCCTTAAAGTTTACCCTTTAATTTTATTTTGTTTATTTTTTAAAAAAAAACCATTTTTCAAAAACAAAAGAAAATTTTAGAATAAAACCAACACCGATTTATTTCTTTTGAAAAAATGCTTATATGGAAATTACTTTTACTTCAAAGGGTTGCAACTTCTATTTTTTATAACGGAAAATATGACTTTTTTCTCCACAAATTTTTAAATTAAACGAATCTCATGAAAAATCATTCTGTGATAAATAATGTTGAAATGTAATGTTGACGTATCTTGGGGTTTTTGAGAAAAAAACATATGCAAAAGGGTAACTACCCTAAACTACCCCTAACAACAGTTTCCTAACATGTACCTTAATATAAAACTATATAAAAAAATATATATATAAAATATAAGAAATATATTTGTACGTAATTTTATGACCATTTGAGGGGTAAAAAACATCCATATACTTCATCCTCGAAAAATCGTTTTTTTAATTAAAAAAAACGATTTTTGAGAGTATACTTTAAGAGTGCTTTTCACTCCTTAAATAACCGAGTTAGTATGTAAGAAAAATAAAATATATTAATATAAAATATTAATATATTTTATATGCTACAACATATCGCGATATCAAGAAAATCGGGTAGTTTTCTTGTTAGTTCTTTTTACATTTAAGTGTAATTTTTTTACTTATCTGCCTGTATATAAATATCCGTAGAACTAGAATCTTTCAGTACAAAATAAACAAAAAACACCATACAAAATTTAATGATTCAGTAAGATATTATATAAAGATATTATATAATATAGATTTAATAAAGGAATAAACGAACATTAAAATATTTAACAAAGTATGAAAATAATTATTATAAATATAAAAAAGCCAATATTAACTTAATGCCGTAGATGAAAAAAAATAATATTAAATTACTTCATTAAATATTAGTTATTTAATATTTGATATAATTTTACTATTAGAGGACATATGCCACAAAATCAATGAAATAATATTGTTTATAATTCCTACTTTATGTATGCATTACTTCAAATTTCTATCATCTTTACTTCTACTTTTTCATCAGAAATTGAAATAAGTTTCTTTAATTTTTAAATAATTTTTATAAAAAATCTTTCAATACTCGTAAATTTTTATTTTACACATTTTATTTTACAATTAGTAAAAATTTTAAATTATTATTACAAATGTTTTAATTTTAATAAATATTTAAAGTTAATGATATAAAAAAATAAATAACAGTCATTCTTTTTATGTATTATCAGTGAGAGCATATTTGTGAGAGTAAAAGTTTGTATTCTTATTAAAACTATGTTTTCTGCATATTTAAAATTATTTATATTTATTAAGAGACAATAAAGCTATCTGTATTATATAAGTAATTTATTATGTAAATTATATTAGTCAAATAAAGATCTAATATACTAATAGAATATTTTTTTCATACCATAATTGCAATATAAATTAGATAAAACTTTTTATAATGGAAAATCTTATGAAAAAATTGGTATGCATAACTTTTATTATTAAACATTCATTTGTATAAAATAAATTACAATTAGCAGATAAGTTTTAATAATATTTTTGTCCATAAGTTTTTCAAATTCATCAAATTTATTCTTAGTAAATAAAGTTATATTTGTTAACAAATTAGTAAACATAACTTACAATATTGTAATAATAATAATAATTGCAGTCTTTAATTACTTAAAAAAAATTATATATAAATATATTTATGATAAATATTGGACATCCTAATAATATTAAAAAGTTATTATGAATTGTCTAACAAAAACTATTTGCAAAATATTATTGAAATATGACTTAAGATATGAAACTAATTATTGAAAAAATTTTTTAATACTGTTAACGTTTTATAAAAAATTATAATTTCAAATAATCACTGGTGTATAATAAATTAGTTCATATAGCATGTAATGTTCAATATTGCTGAAATGAATTTCGGACATAAAATAAAAAAATATTATAGTCTAAATAAAAGCTTTTACGTAAATTACGATAAAAAATCATTAAAAATTCTTTGAATTTTCTTGTATCAAATGGTGTGATATTCCATTTTAGTATAATATACTATGAACAATATAAGAGATGATCCGGATATGAAGCTAACTATACTAAGCTACCAGATTTATCAAAAACTAATTCCTTCAAATTCACTCTCATTCACTGACTCTCACTTAAAAATTATTCAAAACCTTGGTAAAAATAATAACCATCTCGCATAGTCCATGGACATTAATTAAATAAGTAATATTAATGAAAACATTTCATTTTATAAAAAATCTAATTGATTTCACGTTATAAAATTGAAAATAAAACAAGTATTATTGACATTTTTCGTTATTAAAAATATTTATCAATAATTTGATAGTTTTAATAAAAATCGATAAATCTTTTAAGGTATAATAAAGTTATCTTAAGTTCCAAAGTATTTGAAGCTTATTACTCAAATAGATAAGACGATACTTAGCTAAGTATGAAGAATTTCGTTATTTTATAATGAATTTATAAACTTCAAACATGTAACATGCAACAATATAAATAAGTGATCAACTGCATAGAATATTATTTTTTAAATTTCTTTTCTAAATTGTTAGTAATATAAATTTTAATACATAAAAAATTAAAATATTACATAAAAAATTAAACATCAATGATGAGTTAGTAGAAAAAAGGTAAAAAACTAGTTAGTAGAAAAAAATTAAAAGACAAAGCTAAACTATTGTTCATAATTACATGGTATAATAGTATCCTTCTAGCTCTTAAATATTTTTAATCGTTTTATACATAATATAATTAAAGTTCTGCGGTAAAATTTTATTTAAAAAGTTAAAATGTGGAATCTCAAAATTATTATAAGCTATAGCTTCCTCACTTTGTTTCTTAAAAAACTTCTTTTTAAAGATTATTAAAATTATTCAATGGAAATATTTCCAACAGTCATTCAGATTTTTAATTGTATTTATACATGTTTACACATTCAGATATAAACCATTAAAATCAGTTTTAAACGAACGATTATAATGTATTATAAGTTACTTTTTCAAGTTCTTGTAGCCATTTTGAAACAAACACACAAGTGCTTAATTAAAGTATAAAATTTTATTTATGAAAAATTTCAGTATTTTAATTATTTTAAAAAATCTATTTACTACATAAATCAACGTTTACCGTACAATATTACTAGAAAAAGTTATCATAATATAATATTATTTTAAAATATATGTAATATCTTAATAAAATCTTCAATAATTATTAGAAAAAGTAAAGATCTTCTGTAATTCAATTTTTTAAAATTATTAATAATTATAGATCAAATTAGGAAAAGTAAATTTATTGAAAAGAATAATTATAAGATAATAATTTGAACATATTGTGAATTTTATGAATAATGAAATTAGTGTAAATTTTGAATTTCTAATAACTAGAGCATTAATGGCGATACTTATCCAAAACATCTGTTTAAAATAACCACTCCTGTGATAGCTCATGACTGAGATACTTTTCAATATTTTTAAAGAAATACATATATGTACTATCCTTAAATTATGTTAATTTCTATGCTTTTTAACATTAAGGTATTTTTAAATTTTGAAAGCTTTAATATATTTTATAACTGTTTAAAGTAATATTCATTTTCTATTTTCAACTGCTGGTATTTCAACTAATGTATGTTTCAGATTAATTTTATTCACTTGAAAATTGTGTAAACAAAAATAGTTGAATTTGTCTATATATAATATAAATACATAAGGTAAATCTGTTTGAATATTGCTAAGATACAATAGATGATGTATTGTTAATAAAATTTAAAAAAATTTCATGAAAATAAGATGTACTTGAAAATAACATTGAGAAATATAATTTTCTACGTATTAGAATATTTTTTATACATATCTATTAACTACAAGTGGTTTATTATAATTCATAAAGCTTCTTTAATTAATAAAAAAGATACTATGGAAATTAAAATATTTAGAGTAGAAAATATTTATCAATATAGTAGAAATTTTAGAAAATCACTTGTTTTCTAAATAAATTTTAAAACTAGAATGAACAATTTGTTAAGTTTTAGAATCGTCCATTATACATATAAATAAAGAAAAAACTTACATCTCTTTACTTTCTACATTTGGCTTGAGAAATAGTAGTTGATCAAAGTACATATACTTTCTCCTTTTTGTTCCAGGAGAACTGTCTTTTCTCATCTTTTGCAATTTTAATTCTTTCATAAAATAATCTCTGATATTCCTCCATTTGCTTCTTAATATTTTCTCTGAAAAAATGCAAGAAATTCATAGTGTTAATTGCAGTATCAGTTAATTGCATACATGGTATCAGTCGTACACAATTCCCACTTTCAGCACGCATTCATTCAAACAAAAGTGCGCCGTGAGTTACGTGCCATGTGTACACTGTGTATGCTGCCAGCTGTCATCGATGTGCTCCTACCTTCGACATTCTTTTCCTCATCGGAGAGGGAACACCAGTTGTCAATCATCACTTCGCAAATCTGGTCCCAAGCGTTCATCTTGGCACTCCGGTCGTTGTATGCCTCAGAGTTAATGTCATAGATCGCGGGTCGTCTCTCGATCTCAGCAATAAACTTTTCAGTGTCGAACATAAAAGTACCGCTGTGCCTCGAACTGCGCCGACGAGTACGAACCCGCGGCCGGCCCACAGGGCGCTTACCTACCCTTTTCCCGCTCGTAGCGGGAAAGGTAAAATGCGATGTCTTACCCAGTCTTGCGTGTTGTTTATAGGTTAGGTTATTCACGGCGGCCGCCGTAACGTCGTTAATACTGCTATAGAACCACACACAAAACTACACGAGACAATCTACGCGTTACTGCGAAGAAGCGCATATTTCCGTTTCTACCACGCTCGAACGCTCAGTCCTTCAGTAGTCACAACCTGTTAGAGAGAGACGAAGAATCATGGCACGGCAGTGGCGGCACATGTTGCGGAATTGACGAAATTGCAGCACGAGTGCGTGTTGTTGTCGATACGGTGCTCATGACCTCGTGCTATTTGCGCTTCGGTGATTGGCCCATGAAAACTTTTTACGATGTTGCCAAATCAAGTCAAGCCAGCCCACTATGCTCAAATTTTTGTCATACAATGATAAAAGGTATGCGTTACTCATGCATTTTCGGTAAATCGCTCGACGTATACGATGTTCTATATTGCAGTTTCACGAGTTTTTACGATGATGGTAATTATCTTATGTAATTTACCACGTTATCATTCTTTCATGAGACGCTTCACGAAAAATATATAATTTGTTTCATACGCTATATATATGAGTAAACCTCCTTATTGTTGCACTCATTTTCTTATTAGCACTTTCCTTAATAATCATACAAATAAAATAAGTTTCTAACGAGCTAAACGATCAGTTGTTTTTTCTGTCGTGATATTAAAAAGTGCGATTTTTATACGGTATTGAAAGTTTCGAAATTTGAATAAATGTTCAATAAAGAGTCAAGGGTTAACATGCATGTTTCAAAATTTAATGTAAGAGGTGCTAATCAAATTCGGAAGTATTATGTGCCTCACATCATATTTATTCGAAATGGTAGAAATAACAATTTTATTCAAATGACTTCCTTATTATCTATGTTTCGTAAATACTTTATACATTATTTATAACAAATTTTTTCAATTAATAATCAAAATAACATGGGCATTTATTCATAAGAACTTATTAATTATGATCTAGATTATATAAAATCAGTATTTAAAGTATAACTTGAGTTAATAATATAAGTTTTTAAATGTATAATTATTAAAATAACATAATTTTTGAGATTCAAACATTAGACTACTATGAAACGTTCGTACATTCCGTCCCTATTAGACTAAATATGTTACAGCATTCAGACGTAAAGAATTATCTATGCACTGTTACAATGCCTCCAAGAGGGTTAATTTATTCGCTAAAAAATATTTGAAAAAAAAACAAGTCAATAAAGGAGATGACGCCGCTTTCAAAGCTCTTTCTTTAATCATAATAATGTACACATTGCGTATGAAATTTTTTTTATAATTTCATTGAATCTGTATGGGTGTCGTGTGCGTGTTACGTGTCTCATCCGATTTAACGTAAAGGCCAGAAAGCGTATCGTACTCCGCATGCGCCTAACCACACCGCTTAAAATGTATTGTAACTCAACCTATTATTTGTTACTCAGAACATTGATTACACACGAAGAAACATGTGCTATCTTACCATAATTTAAATATCTTAAGACATTGCGATATATCATTAAACTGATTGACCTAGATTAATAGAAAGATGGTAGGGAAAATGCAATTTCTATAAAATTTCACTATTTCAAAAGTCATAGCATTAGAAAACAAGAAATTTTCTATTCGTAACAAACATGTAAAAATACTTATAAAAAATATATGAAAATTAATAATCAAAGATAAAATATGTTATTATAATGTTTAAGTTATCTAATGCATATGAAAATAATAAAAAAAATTTTTTCACTCAAAAAATACTTATGCAACTAAATATATTTTCCTTTACATAACTCATAATGAATACCCATTTTTATTGAACTATTAAACCTTCCAAGTTATTTTTTTCATTGGATTTTTTTTCTAAACTATTCACTATGCTCATTAAAAGCGCTTTCAAAAACATTCTATACAGTAAATATTCAATAGTAAAGAATTTGGTTACAAGGACTTTAGAATAATAAATATTTTTTTAATGAAAATAAAATAAATATTAATGAGAAAAAAATATATTTATTTATTTACAAAACTAATCATTCATAAATACGCACAGGCAAGTGCATGCACACTGTTAGTATGTGTGCATTTCGTTGATATAAAAATTATATAAGAATAATCAGTAAATGCCTATAGTTTGAATAAAAAACGTTAGCGAAACGCCGATTATTTCTATAATTGGTGTGAGACACACCAATCAGACAACTGTTTATAATATCAACCATCTTTCGGGCAACTTGACACAATTAATGATTAAGCTGCATACATGATACAATCAAAGCGATCTGAGATTGTATTATATTAATATAAAATAAATGATTATGAATAATTATTAATAAATAAATAAATAAAAATAATAAGAAATAAAAATTAATATAAAATAATGTAAACATAAATGAACATATTAAAGGTAATGAATTGTACAGATTCATGAATAAGAGAAAAAAAAAGAAACAGTGGACGGTGGAATTTTTTCAAAAAACATGGAATGTCATTCTTTTAATTTATGTATAACGTTTAAAATTTATGACATACGAATCTTTCATTACAATATTGAAATCACAATAATCACAATATGAACATCAAATAATATTGAATCATCAGTTTAAATAGGATTAGGGCGAACTTACGTGTAAGGAATTACGAATGATAAGCAGTATCTGTATAAGCAAACAGTATGATTTAAATGATACATCGGACATAATAATAATGAATGAAGTAACATACAGGCCCGGCTGCTGGAACGAGTCACAGAGAAAGAATGAAATAAAGAATGAAATGCGTAAACTAAGAGACGTGGGTGGTCTCGAGTTTCATAATTCACAGAAAAGACCCACGAATGTGACGGAAGACGATGAAACAAGTACACAGTAACTTATATTGTAATATTGCAAGTTCATTTTTGTATCCCATTTAATGTATTCAACTGCGATTGGCAACAGAGGGGAAGGGATCTTAAGAAAGTAAATGAGCGTATTAAATAGCGCACAATGGGTGAAAACACGCATGCACACGTATCTTGCTTCGATTGGTCAAGGATCGGTATGCATCGTCGCTGGGACGCCTTGATACGTGTGCCGGTACGTATGTTCTTAATATCTTTCATCATGAAACATTCCTAATTGTACATTTGTCTTCTTTTTAATATCGAAGTATTCTTGAGTTCTACTTATTGTTTAATTATTATAATTTTCATTTTTTTTTCAAATTATAAAAGTCGTTGCGATTTATAAAGCCTAGGATATCCATGATAATAATTATTCTTTCTAACCTAAGCTTACTACAGACGCATTGTCCCACTCCAAAGACATTCGAATGATCGCGCTTTCATTGGTTCTTCGCATCCAATCCAATGCGCAATCGGTCAAGTGCGCCTCTTGAAATGACAGACTTGGACCATAGCCAGGAACGCGGGACTCTAGTAGAGACATCTGTACAGAGTTCAGTTATTAGTCGCTTTTGACACTCAAAGGAGTTTCGATCAATTTAAAGTTAATTAATATCTGTTGACCGGTGTTCAAGTAAACAAACCGTTCATTATTTCCCTTGGTTAACCAACCTGGTTGTCATCACCATGTTTGAATTTCTCGACAAGAAATACAAGCTTTCCACCAGCGAGAATTTCGACGAATTTATGAAAGCACTCGGTACGCAATTGCATAAACTTTACTTCTACCTCTATCTCTTGTATCCTCGAACATTACCTTTCTTATTCATGGGTACACGGTGTATACATGACTTGTGGTTGCACACTATTGCATGGGCCAACTAGTATGAATTTTGTGTACTTAGTTTCCCGTGAAAACAACGTATCTATTCGAGCAAATTATAATTAATATTTTCAAAAAAAATATATGCTTATCAGAATTATTATCAGAAGAATTATCAGAATTATTATCAGAAGAATTATCAGAATTATTATCAGAAGAATTATCAGAATTATTATCAGAATTATTAGTCCCCTGCACTAATAGTAGAGTATTCATAATGCACTTCAATGATCATATTCAATTTGTTAAATCAGCCTTACTGAGTTGATAACCGGTTCTCGCGTATCCGCGAGACTCGCAATGTTACACGCACCTCGAACAAGTGTAAATATCCGCGATTACACAGCAATTTTACAATGAAATGTAACATTATAATAAGTAACGATGTAAATTATTTGTTAATATACTTATATGAGGTAATATGTAAGACATTAAAATAGTTTAAATCGAATCTGCTAAAGATATTAAACCAAATTATTTTTAAATACAATAAGCAAATACTTATTGCATTTCGGCAATCAAAAAAATCATCCGATTATTATAATTTATAGTAATCAAATCAAATATAATGCATTTGGGTAGTACAATGACCCGAATTTGCGACCCCGCCATCAATGGTTCAAACTCTGAGACAGACCAATTGCCGGTCAATTTAATCTCTAAATCCATCGTGAAGCGAGGCTAATAAATCGTAATTACAATTACGTATACCAAGCTTGCATTAACTATATCCGTTTACCTTGACTGTGTAAAATTCCGATCATAAAATTCCATGTAAAAGTATCGATCAAATATTTGAAGTACGAATTTAAATGTTTAGAAATGCAACAATCAGCATATCTCTCTCGTTTGCACGTGTGTATCATATTTAATCGATTTATATTTTCGTAAAAGCGGTTCATCGAATTAATGTCCTAACCACTAATTAATAACTTATCAAGCCGCAAGTGTCATGATTTTAGGTTTCTTATACCTACCTACACAATGCTGTGTGGTGTACGTCGCATACGCAAAACGCGCATCGCCCATTGATCATTTAATATAATGGTTTATTAAGTATTTCTTCCAAATGATAATGGCCCAAGTAGATTCATAATTTGTGGGCTCCTGCCTTTCGAATGTAAGACGTGACTTCAAATATGTATTTCTATACATCAATTGTTTCTCCGCTTTACTCATTGGAATTTTAATAGATGGTGTTCAATATTTTCTTTTGTTCTCTATGGCTTGTTTTCCATATGAGTCTATTAAAACGCTTAAGTACTTAAAACTGCATACGAAATGTTTGTGAAAGATTCTTTAGGAAATTATACTTATTTAAATGAATGTAGTAATCGTTACTAGAAAAAACTTCTAAAAAATCATTTCACTACACAATCCGTTAGAATAAACAGAAGAATTGCATGATTTTATAATATTAAATATTCAGATAATGCGATTTTTTCTAACAAAAAATTCTTATCGCTCTTATCAACCTTTGCACATGTTCAATATATTGCGAAAAAGACTGATTTTGAACTTAATTCATAAAATGATTAAGAAAATTTTTTAATATTATATAATACTTAAATAAATTCGACAATATTATCTAAATTACAAAGTTTATACAATATTTATATAATGACATTTTGGTAACTTATTTTTTTTTAAATTACTTCTCAGAATTAACCATTATTTCTACCAGTTCATTTCATCTTTGTACACATTCATATAGAAAATTGAAATAAAGAAAAAGAAAAGTATAAATATGAGAAGTACTTATTTATATACATCTAAAATAATTAATTATTAAATATGTTAAATTCATAACTTTTAAATCAATGATAAATTAAAAGTCTATCAATTCTTGCACAGTAAGCATTCCAGTAGTTAAAAATATATATTCAGTAATCGACTATATTTGTTTTCATATTTCAAGGATATAAAAGATTATATTATAAAATGATTTAGTCGAATAAATATTATTTATTAGTCTTTCTTTAATGTATAATAAACTATTTTTTAACTAATTAATACAGCAATATTTGTGTGAGTAAAAGTTAAAAATGTCATAATTCGTTGACTTAATTTTAAGACTGTTTTTATAATTAGGAATTGTATAATCAAAATCATTAAAAATGTAAAAATACTTTAATTCATTATATAGAAAATAACGGAAATACATCGTTAATTTACTGACGTTCCGTGAACACGGTGATTTTGTAAGCACTTATTCATTATATCATTCTTTTTATGATACAGTATTTCAGTCAGAAAAGGAACAAGTCTAAATTTACTTTCTTAATACTTCTTTTTTCTCCCTACACTATTTTTTATCATCTTATCGTATTTTCTTTTTGCCATAACATACATTTTACTAGTGTGACAAACATTTGTTTTTAAAAATTTCGTTGCGGTGATTCGTCAGTTCGCTGTCATTGACATTGAAGATCGAAGGAAATGATTACATGCTCTTATAAATTGTTCAGCTGCTTGGTAACATCTTTCAGTTCTCATTAAAATATCAGCCTAGATATATCGTTCGAAGCTTCCCAAAAATGGCCAACTTTTTGAACGTAAAATACAAACTGTCATCCAGTGAACAATTCGATGAATACATGAAAGCTCTTGGTGAGATAGATAAATAAATTTCTTTTTACTGTATTTAGTAACACCGAAAACGTTTAGTAATGTTATTAATTAAAAAAAGGACAAATATTAAATTCACAGCTTATACAGGATTCGGTAAACATATTCCAAGTACTTTCATATTAAGAATTTAAACACAGGATTCTAACTTATTTTGTGTATTTACTTTATTTTTGTATGAAAAATTATACATTTAATATACAATTTTGTTTAGAATAAAAATTCGCTAAATATTAATTAATATTTAACTATTATATGAAATTTAAAATATAAATTTTAATTAAATATCGTTCTACTAATACTTTTTATCGTGTAATGAGCTTCTGGTGTTCTTTTTTAATTATAAAAATCTATTTGACAAGATATATAAAATCACAATAGACTGCTATATATAATGTTACAGTCAGTATAAAAACACAACAAACAAAAGAATTACTAATAAATATAGATCTTAATTTTTAATATTTCAAAACTTGTGTGTAAAGCTAAAATTAACAGGATCATATTATATATATATATATATATATATATATAATATATAGGTGTCGGCTTAATCGTTCGTAAAATGGGAGCTACTGTAAGTCCAGTAGTCCAGGTGATGGAGAATAACGGCGAGTACACTTTGAAAACTGAGAGCACATTCAAAAACACTGAAATCAAATTTAAACTCGGCGAGGAGTTCGAAGAGGAAACGCCCGACGGTCGCAAAGTGAAGAGTATTATCACGCTGGATGGCAACAAAATGACTCACATACAAAAGGGTGACAAGGAAACCGTTATTGAGCGAGAATTCACTCCCACAGAAATGAAAGCAGTAAGTTAATTGTTTTTTACGTACTCATGCATATTTATATCAAATATTTTATTGCATAAGAACAAACAAATCTGATTATATAATTGAAAAAATACTTTTCTGTTATGTAATACATGCTATTTTTATTGTTATTTTTACGATAAACTTCATGTTTTTGTTTGACATATAAATCGTTAATAAATGTAAATTTTCTTTTATGCAAAACAGTAAGATTAATTATTCCAGCTTGATAAAAGTAAGAATAACTCATGAATTTTTAAATATTTTATTTTATAAAATTTATGTATTTCTATAATAAAAAAATTAATTTAAATGATAAAATATTAAATACATTTTAATTCTTTTTGTTATTACTTTTATTTTCGTCATAAAATATATTATTTATAATACTAGTTATTTTTATTTAGTAATCGGCACCAGTTTTAAAAGTTCTTATTTAATAACCTTAATTTTTTATTTTAGGTTATGAAAGTCGATGATATCGTTTGTACTAGGATCTACAAGACTGAAAATTAACTTGAATAAGAAGTTATTGTACGATTTTTATACAATATTAATTAAAAAGTTTAATAAAAAAGAAATGAAATGAAATTGAATTTACCAACCTTGAAAATATATTTTTGAAAACTGTTTCTCATTTTGTAAAAATGAATATACCTTCATTTTATATGATTTAAAACGTTTGCCACATTATTTTAATAAAGTTTCTTAAATAAATTTTTTCCTAATATTTTTATCTCCCTCTTCCTTTTTTACAATTTAATTATGTTTATTTAGTTTTTTAAAGTTTTGTGAATCATTGTAATCCTTTTGAATACAACTTTCTTTAAATCTTTTTGAATTCGCCGCTTTAACATGGGCGCGAGTTTGGAAAAAGCAAAATATCGAGTAATATATCGACTTTTCCCCCTAATCACTCACGAATCAGCTGTTGACTAGTTTTGTAACATTCAGTGATGAAGTTTATTAATAAAGCTAGCAACTAGGGACGCATTCGTTATAAGTTTTCCTTCAGCATATAAATGACAAACACTTTGTAATTAATTTTTCAATAAATTATAAAAAATATCAAGTCGTCGACATGAATATATTGTTAATATTTATAATAATATTTAAATCAGTTTAAAAAAACTAAATTATTTTTTACTATGGTATGTTAAATACATTTTTTATTTAAGTTCTGTATTGATATTATATTTTATTTGAAACTAAATTAATACTCTCTAATATATCTAATCACGATAGTTTCTATATAATTTGAAGATTTTAACAAAAAAATACGACTTAATTTTTAATTTATTAATGAATCTAGGTAAACTTTAACCTTAATCAATATTAATCTAAATTTGATCTTATTTTTGGTTACTTTTTAGGCTCTTTTAGGAGCACAATTGGTTATTACACTGATAATGGTCAGTGTAATTCAAAAATTAGGCACACATTTTTCAATAGCCAAATGGCTCTTGTGTTCTACAGGGTAAATATTTTTATATTTATATTAAAGCTGTCATTAAAATTCTTTTTTATAATATAAAATTATATTGAAATTTTTTTTTATTATTTTCAGATTAAAACGTTATCTTTATCCAACAGACCAAGAATTAAAAAGCCTCATTGGGATTCCAAAAAATAAACATAAGAAAGGAAAATATGTAGAAAATGAAAAAATCCAAGAAGTATTTCAAATACCAAGAAATTTAGATATTATTCTTCAAACTGCACCTGTAACATCTCTTGACATTGTACATTTAAAATTCTACTCAGATTTTCAATGGTTATTTGACTTTTCTATCTATGGTGCTATTGTATATATTCTGACTGAGGTATGTTTCTTATTGGATAAATGATGTAATAATATTTTGTATTTATGCATTTTTGAATAATTGTTGACACTTGTAAAATCTTTACATTTACAAATTAAAACTAATATTAGTGTGTGATATATGTTATAAATCATGTTTTATAAGTTTTATTAATTATTTTTACTTGCTCTATGGTTCTGTTGTAAAAAATTACTGTACATATATATATATGTGGTATTAAATTTATTAATTCTTTAATAGATTTATAATAATTGGTATCCAATTAAAGATGAAATCAACTTGAGTATGCTATGGTGTTGTTTGATTATAGGATTTGCATTGTATCCTTTAAGAATAATTTATTACAATCAAATAATTTAAACTAATTTATATATTTATTAAATTTCTTAACATTTATTAGTAAAATTTTAATAACTCTTTGGTTACAATATTTCAAAAGTGAAGAAAGTATTGGAGAAAGATCAACTTGTATTGTAACAGGATTTGCTTACCTTTTAATAGCTATGATTGTTCTTATAGTAGATGAGAATACTCTTGAACTAGGTTTAGATAATGCTTACACAAGTTTCAATCACACTGCCTCTCTATTTATGAAGAATCAAGGTCTATTATCAAGGTGTATAAAATGCCTATATATAATAAATTACTCATATATAACATATAATTATTCATTTTAATTTATAGCGGACCAGCATCTAAACTCATTATTAAATTTATCCTGGCTGTTTCTTGTGGATTTCTTGGCTCATTATTTACTTTTCCAGGATTACGGGTATCAAAAATGCACTGGGATATTTTAAGGTAAATTTTATGAAAAAATATGTTTTGCAAAGAAACTGAAAGCTGTATTTAAAACTAATTCTAACTTATAAAAAGGTACCACAAGGACAATAAGCTTTTAATTATTCTTGCTAATCTTAGTTATATTTCTCCACTTATATTAGCAAGTTTATGGATTAAACCAATCAGTCGAGATTACCTTACTATAAGAATCTTATCTGGTATGACAAAACCAATGTAAGTCATCAATTATGTTTCAATCTGGCTCTCAATTGAATTTTTTATTCATGAATTTTCTAAATATTCATAAGTAAAAGTAATTTATTTTTATAGAATGACAGCTACTGTTTTCGAAAGTCTAAGATTAATTATTATTATTGTTGCCATTTTCTTAAAAATAGTATTAATGCCTGTATATTTACAATCTTACTTAAATTTGGCAAATCAGAAATTAGAAATACAAAAAAAAGAAGCAGGTCGAATTTCAAATATAGAATTTCAGAAAAAAGTATATTTAATATTCCAATTTATAATTGTATATTTAACTAATTTTTATAATTCTTATAATAAATATTTTTTAGATAGCAGCAGTATTTTACTATCTTTGTGTTGTCACCTTGCAGTATATTGCTCCATTAATTATTTGTCTATACTCTACATTAATGTACAAGACTTTAGGTAAAGAAATGTGCTAAAGTGCTAATCAATGCAGTTTTTTCTTTTTATATTAAATTTCGAAACTTTTAGGAGGCTATAGTTGGGATGGAGTATATAAAAATCCAAATTTAGAAGAATGTCAAGTTTCGAAACCATTTCTAGAACCAAATATTTTTTCTGATGACAAAGATAAAACTGTAGTACAAACAGCTCAAGAATTTCAATTAGCTCTTAACTCAATAAAACAGGTAGAGCTTTACTATAAATGTATAGTATCACTCAAATTTTTAATTGAAACTAAAATTTTATTATAATATGACTTCTAATATTTTAGTTTAATTTAAAATGTTACTTTTAAAATTTATAAAAGTTTATTTTTACTGGTATTTGCAATGTGATTCTTCATAGTTTCTAAGCAAGATTTGTAATTTAGTTGTATATTTCATTTTACTCGATTGATACCTTTAATTTTCCAGATATTTACAACTGAAGTATTCAGAGGAATATTTGGCCTAGTAACTTGGTGGAGTTGTTTTGCATTATTTGCTACTACAGCAATGGGGATGCTTTATCAAAATTATTTCACAAATGTATAATTTAGTTATGGAATTATAAAATTTGTTTTGAATATGTTTACAAACTTTTGACAGTAATGGAATGATTAATTAATAACAAAAACACAGAAATATTAATATTATATCTAAAAAAAATCAGTAATGGATAGTACCTTATTCATAACAAAAGTGAAACGAATTTGGATAAGATTTAAAGAAAATGAATGCCAATTGAAATTAAGTAACTTAAAGTACCAATATTGACTCAAGATAATAATTACTTGGAAATAATATTTATTTTATAAGTATTTATCATTTGATGTTTACTATATTTTATTTTTAGTAATAATTAAAATTAGTAGTGAATTATAAAAATCCAAGATTTAATTAATGAAATAAAAGTAGTATTCTCAGAATACAAAAAAAAAACATCTAAGTTCAGCACATTAAAAAATAAATCAATAGCAATATCTTTTTGAAACTTAAAATAATTTACATATACAATAAGTAATTAATTACAAAATCAAAGAATGATTGCATAGCTTTACAAAAAATTGTAGTCACTTTTATTAAACTTTAAAATAAAACAGAAATATTGTCTGGGATGGAACTGTAGACAAAAATGGTACGGTAGATCCGGAAACAAGGCGAAAATGAATGCTAAACTAAAAATAGATAATGCAGCGCGTCATTCCAGTATTTTAAACTTACTAACACTAGTGCAAATTTTCTTACTCTGTCACTGCAGTGGCATTTCATTCGCCCACACATCACCAATAGCTTAACTCTGAAGAAACATTGGAGCGTCGCAATTGGATTTAATACATGAAACTCGAAAAGATATTTCAATATTAAAAGACGATGCAGGAACTGTGCACCTCAGAACTTAAACAGACTCTGCAAAGCTCAAATCTTAGAAGATAATTATATATATAAATGCTCAGCGATCAACTGCCATAAAAAGGAAATTCATAACAGAGGAAAAGAAAGATGTGAGTAAACTCACTATTTTTAATTGACTAAGTTGTGAAATTTTATTAAAAACTGAATTTTTATTTTATTAAAGTATAAAATCTTGTCAACATAATTTCTTATATTATTATTTTAACTTTTGAATATTAAAACAAATTTTTTTTATTGAAAATGTAAATATAAATTTAGTATTCATAAAGTACAAGTAAAACCTGAAAACAATTTATAAAAAAATTTGTATCATTACATAGGACATAAAATATATTTTTAAAATAATGAATATGTATATATTGTATGCTAAAATTTAAAAAAACTAAAAGATCAATTGTGTATTTGTGAAGGTTACAGAAGGCTTAATTGTGCTAAATATTTACTATTCATTTATTCTTTTCAAGTGGGCATCTAGTACTGTGACTTAATTAAACATGATGAATTTGCTTAAAAAATGAAAAGAAAATTTTATTTCAGCTCAATTTTAAACATTTTTGTTTAATATTGCAGCTAAAATAACTTTCATTTTTATTTTAATGATGATCTAATAGCTTTATTTTTAGAGAATAATGGCTACAGTTCCTGCAATTGGAATTGATCTTGGTACCACATATTCTTGTGTTGGTGTTTTTCAACATGGAAAGGTAGAGATTATTGCTAATGATCAAGGAAATAGAACAACACCAAGTTATGTTGCTTTTACGGATACTGAAAGACTTGTGGGTGATGCTGCCAAAAATCAAGTTGCTATGAACCCCAGTAATACTATTTTTGGTAAGAAATGAAATTAGTATTTACTATTTTAACTTAAGAAGATAAATTAAAATGATAAAATTGTACTCTTTATATTTTTTAATTTAAATTAAAAATGTATTATTATAAAAATACGATTTATAGTATTAAATGTTATGGTAAAAATAAACGTTCACTATATTTTTATAATTTTATTTACTCGAATAATATATTAATGTTAAAAAAATATATATATAAATAAGCATACGAAAATACTAGAACTAAAGTAAAATGGAGATCATTTATATAATACATTAGTTAAAATAATATTTTTTCTATTTACCGAACAAATGTTTTATGAAATATTTATAGATGCATTTTAATATTATATTTATATTACATTAAAATATATTTTTTATTTTGAAAATTCTGTACTGAAATGTAATAATTCTTTTGCATTATATTATATGGCTCTTTTATTTATTTTTATATTATATTTATAAATTTACTATTAATATGTACATTTATAAATGAAAAATAAAAAAAAATTAATATTTATATAATTTAAATAATAATTTTAAGTAAATAGTTAAGAAATTTGAAGACAAATTGATACAGCTTTTTTCAGATTTTCGAGATTGTTATCTAGAGCAATCAAATTGAATCTAAATCTAAACCTAGGACAAAATACCAAATTATTAAATATAGATGACTATGAAGAAATATACATATTTAAATTAATTAAATTTTTGTATTTCTAGATGCAAAACGTTTGATTGGTCGTCGTTTTGATGATCAAACTGTTCAGAGTGATATGAAACTTTGGCCTTTTACCGTAATAAATGACAGTACTAAACCTAAAATCCAAGTTTCTTATAAGAATGAAATGAAAACATTTTTTCCCGAAGAAGTATCTTCAATGGTCTTAGTAAAAATGAAGGAGATTGCGGAAGCGTACCTCGGTAAAACTGTAACAAACGCGGTAATTACTGTTCCAGCGTATTTTAACGACTCTCAACGTCAAGCTACTAAAGACGCTGGAACTATTTCCGGTTTGAATGTACTGCGCATCATCAACGAGCCAACAGCAGCTGCCATCGCTTATGGTCTAGATAAAAAGTCATCCGGCGAGAAAAACGTCTTAATTTTCGATCTTGGTGGTGGCACCTTTGACGTCTCCATCCTAACAATTGATGACGGCATTTTCGAAGTGAAGTCCACCGCTGGCGATACTCATTTGGGCGGTGAAGATTTCGACAGTAGAATGGTCAACCACTTTATCCAAGAATTCACTCGCAAGTACAAAAAAGACATGTCGAGTAACAAGCGTGCCGTGAGACGTCTTCGAACTGCTTGCGAACGAGCGAAGCGGACGCTTAGCTCATCAACACAAGCGAGTATTGAAATTGACTCACTATACGAAGGAATCGATTTTTACACATCAGTAACTCGAGCTAGATTTGAAGAACTTTGTTCTGACCTTTTTAGAGGTACACTCGAACCCGTTGAAAAATCACTACGTGATGCCAAAATAGATAAAAGCCAAATTCACAGCATTGTTTTAGTAGGTGGATCTACAAGAATTCCTAAAATTCAGAAGTTGCTGCAAGATTTCTTTAATGGCAAAGAATTGAATAAATCTATTAATCCGGATGAGGCTGTCGCGTATGGAGCTGCAGTACAAGCCGCCATTCTTAATGGTGATACATCAAAAGAAGTTCAGGATTTGCTTCTCCTAGATGTTACTCCATTATCCCTCGGTATTGAAACTGCTGGAGGAGTTATGACTACCTTAATTAAGAGAAACACTACCATTCCAACGAAGCAAACACAAACCTTTACTACATATTGCGATAATCAGCCCGGAGTGCTGATTCAAGTGTTCGAAGGAGAAAGAGCTATGACAAAGGATAACAATCTTTTGGGAAAATTTGAGTTAACTGGAATTCCTCCAGCTCCTCGTGGTGTACCTCAGATTGAGGTGACGTTTGATATAGATGCCAATGGTATCTTAAATGTATCAGCTACTGATAAGTCCACGGGTAAAGAGAATAAAATAACTATAACCAACGACAAAGGACGTCTATCCAAAGAGGATATTGAACGAATGGTAAACGAAGCAGAAAAGTACAAATCGGAAGACAATCAGCAGCGGGAGAAGATAAGTGCTAAAAATGCATTGGAGTCTTATTGTTTCAATATGAAAAGTACCGTTGAGGACGAGAAAGTAAAAGACAAAATGAACGATGCTGATCGGACAACGGTAACAAAAAAATGTAATGAAATTATCGCATGGTTAGATGCTAATCAGTTGGCGGAAAAGGATGAATTTATTGACAAACAGAAAGAATTAGAAGCAGTCTGTAATCCAATAATTACAAAACTTTATCAGGGTCGTAATATGCCTCAAGGAAGACCTGGTACAGGACCTGGAGAACCAACCATTGAAGAAGTTGACTAAATAAATTATCAAAATTTTATAATCTAAATGAATATTTTAGTACTGTATGTTTGCTTTTCTTGAGTTATATATCTATAAATGGTTTGATTAATTCTACACTATATAAGAAGAGCTTGTAGTCCACGTTCAGATTCTTAAAAAATCCGTTTAATTTAGCCATTATTGTAATATATTGTAATTATTGTAATATAATAAATACATTGAAAATATTTATCACTTATTCATTTTAATTATACTGTAAATAAAACAAAATAAATTATACTTTTCAACCGAATGCACTCCTTAAAAGGTATTTGTACTTTTTATGTATGCAAATATTTTCAAATATTCGAATAAAGTATTGCACTTACACAAAGTAAATATTAGTAAAATTTCATTTTAATAAAACAAAAAAGCTAAAATTGTAATTGCCAGTCATGTACGAAAATGAGCTTTATTGGCTGAACATCTATATTACAATGTATCGTACAGTAACATTAAAAATGGATTTTTTATAAACATTATACACATCAATCTTTCTTCACGCTGTTCAATAAGGTCATTACTATTATTATTTTTATATCTTAAAATACTGAACTTACACTCCATAATTTTCAATTCAAACAATTAAATACTTGCCGATAACAATTTTTTTACTAATCATTTTCATTATAATTTTCTTCACTTATACATTATCGTATACTATAATAATAAATTGAATAACTGAATAATTTAACGTGAATAAATTATTCGAAAAACGGATTGATTACTCAAGATCGAATTAAATAAATAATTTTTAGTAGACAAACACTATAAAGTTTTTCCCATAAGAAAAAGGCAGCGTATGTTATATGCAAACAATATTATCAATCAGTACATGATGGAAATTTGATTTTTCTTGATTATATTAATAACATAAATACTTTTACAATTTTAGGATTACAAGTGCGAAAATAGTTTAAATTTTATTGTTATGTCAAAATTGATTTTTTTGTTTATGGTCTGTAAAAATTTACAACATTAAAATATATAAAATAATTTAATTTTTCTAATTTTTTTGAAATAATTGTAAATTGTAAATACATCATAAATTAACGTACTAAACTAATACTGACGTTTCTTTAAATTTTATTTAAAGTATTTTTTTTTCTGTTCATAGGTACACTTTGTAAGAATATTTTCGCTTCGATATTTTTCAAGTTAAAAAAAGTATTTTTAGACACGTTTATCTCACAGGCCAATAAATTTAAATAAATTTTTACAATTCATTAATTAAAAATTTGTTTCGCACTTACAAAGTCTTTCTAGGTATTTGCGTATATGTACGTACTTTATTTTTAAAAACATTACATAAATAATGTTGTCCAATATGATAAACAAAAGTATTTTCCTGGTATTTGAATTTTTTAAATTAATGTTCACGTTAAAAATGATTAAAGCATTAAAATATAAAAACCGATGAATACTACAATCGATCAATTATAAAAAAATTAGGCTATTGAACAGCATATATATTATGATGTAAAAGTCATTTCTGATACGCGAGTACCAGATAGATTATATACATTATATTTCAGAAATGTGTTACTCAGAATTCATTACAAAATATTTTAACGCTCATACTTATACTTTAAATGCTTTCTCCTTCACTTATATATGTTATATATATGATATATGAAATATTGTTTGCATTACGACATTAATGATATCGTTAACCTTTTCATGAGGAAAAATACTGGGTTCGTTGCGAAAAAGTGGCTTCGTTCGTTATTTTTAGACGAATGGAAGCAGTATATATATGTACACAAGTACACGTACGAAATCTTCTTACTTTTTTCTGCATTACTTTTTTCCACTTTTTTAGTGGAACACGATATTACACATGCGTGGGTTATGAACAATAAATATTAGAGGATGTAGAGGTATTCACGACATTTTCAAAGAGAGGGCTAATCGGTTCATTACTCGTAGTGATCGTCGTTCCTGTAGTTTTGATCTTATTATCACCATCTGCACTTCTCATTGTACCAGATGTTGTCGGCGTTTGCTGAAATCCATTAAAAGTAATTAAAAACTATATAATAAATATCGTAATTAAAAGTCTAAATAATAATTACACGTATCTACGATAATATTAATATGAAAAAAGAAGCATAAAAAACTTGTTAAAATGGGACAAGCATGATTATACATTAATTAGCAATACTATACATTAATATAGTATTTATACTTTTTATTGGTATATAAAACATCACTTGATTTTTAACGCAAAAGTTTGATAAATATATTATTTTAGTGTTAACTTTGAAAAGTACATATTTCACAAAAATATTTAAGTTTCTATAAGCAAGAATGTGAGTTTACTTTTTTTAGCTAGAATACTAATTAATAACTCTCAAATAATAATAAATCTTGATTTATTATGAAAGAAAATATAAAAATAAAAAATTTTAAATCATATTATTTAATTAAAAAATATGGAAATATATTATTTTTAAAATAAATGTTAGAATTTCCATGATTTCTTTGTTTCGACTATTGTATTAAACCAAATTAAATATGATATAAGCAAGTATAGTTAAACTAATGCAAAGGTTATTATTCTTCGAAAATTCGAATAGTACCATATCTGTAATACTTTTCAGTATTCTGATATCTAATAGTGTGAATTTAATAACAATATTTAAAGAAAATAAAGTTTTAATTTTAATTAAAATTTAATTAAAATTTAAAATAAAATTTAATATTTTAGTCATCTTTTTTTATAAAAAATATTATTGGGTTATAGCATAAGTTTTCATAAAAGTAACTATATAATATTATTTAATGACTGCAATATTAATTATACTTATAAATATAAAGCTGTCGACCTGTACTGGAAAAACTCGTGCTATAGTAAGGAAAACACAAATATACAATGCTACTTGCGGATAAATAACTGCATTGCTCCGACTGACCGATAAGTGCAACTGATTTACATCTACCTTGAAAAAATACATAAATTTATAATTTGTTATTGAATTTTTAATAATTATTTAAATTCTAATAAAGATGATTTAACATGAAATCTCGAGTACAGTTTTTTATTAACCGAAATTTATTCAAACTGTTTAGTTTTTAATTAACATCGTTGTCAAGTCTATAAATTTTAATAAAGCTAATCCAATAATTACTCCTTTGTACATTATTTACATATGCTATTCATTATTTACTTCTAAAAAATGAAAACTGATAATTACTTTTTTATTTTCTATGTATTTTTTCTACATTGATTATTTCTTATTTATTATTATAACGTGAACAGGAGCTAAAGAAATTAAAGTCTCATATGTATTTATTAGTCAGATTTAATCAATTTTATATTATATATATTATCTCAAAATTCCTCTGTTTTCTTCAATTCCATTAAATTCGTTCAATCTTATTAATAATATGAAGTTGTCCACTTTTAAAATAAGAAAATTTTTTTAATAAAAGTAAATTATTTATTTTTAAACCATTAAAAATCAATTAAATAAGTAAAAACTGTATATAATGTTATTTAATTACAATTCATAAAACATAATTATTAAATTATACATAATATGTAACTTGAAATTATTTTTCTAAAAGTAAAATCTTCTAATATATTTATAATCATTAAAAAATTAAAATAATTAATCTTTTAAGATTTTTAATTTAGTACAAATAAAAATTAAATTAAGTAAATTTATTAATAACACCGCATTCAATCATAAATGTAATTATTACAAATTTTAATATAAATTAAATAATAAATATAATATTCTTGAAAGTGAAGGTTTAATATATACAAAGCTAATAATATATTTATATGCTGTAAATTCGAATTTACACGCTAAATAATCATATGTAGCGGATCTTAATTAATAATTATTCCTTCTATGATTCCACTTTTACATTCAGCAGGGATTATTAGGGCGATTATACGTAGGGCCGTGATTATATGTACGTGAGAAACAGTGAGAGATAGAGAGAGAAAGAGAAGTGTGACACAATTGTAACAAACGAGTTCATGGTTTCCTAGTTACGGCTGCCTTTTGATTTAGTTAGCTCTCCGGACATCAGTTGGTGAGGAATCGCAATGTACGCATCGCAAACGAATAGCAATAAAGGAAAAATTGCAATATATGCACTAATAGCTACGTGTGATAAAAAAATGCAACATGGATTGACACTCGTATTCAAACATTACCTAGTCTTGTACCAATTCATCCCTTTAATCGTGATGATCGAATATTGCGTCACGCGCACCCCCATTCTCACTCACCCTTCTCTCTTACTCTCTTTCTCCCTTATCTACATCTCGAGTTCGCTTACTGCAATCAAATTATCTCAACAATTACTTAAAAGAAAATCTCATTTGGTCTCAAGAGAATCAAGTGACACATTATTCAGTGCATCCAAGAAAGAGAATTGCAACGAATAATTATTACTTGTTACTATATATATAATTAAAAATAAGCGAAATTAAAATTCCTTAGTAACATTTAGAAAATGATTAATATTCTATGTTTTTTTTTTAAATTTTTGAAAAAAATGAAATTTTTAAAGAAAACACAAATTATTTTTACGCTATGAATCTCATATCTTCCTTAATTTACCTTTAAAAAAAACTTATTATTTCAAAAAAATATTTTTGAATTATAAATCCAATGACTTATATAATTCGATTTTTAAATTTTAAAATACTTAATTTTATTATTATTTTATTTTCTATTTAAATATTGTTACCCTCGTTAATAATACTAATTTTTAGAGTTTTTTTTAATGAAATAAAAAGATTAATAATTATACATATAGTTTGTATTGATTTAAAACTTACTCAGGGTTAACGAAATTTACATTTATATTAAACACGTCTGTATCTAAGATTTTTATTAAATATTATTATTTATTAAGTATTATTATTAATAATTAAAAAAACAAATTATACGTGTTATATCATTTTATTAAATGTAATTACAATTCAATATATTATAGAACAACTGAAACAAGAAATGAAACTTTTATCTTAATAATTAAATGTAACATCATATATTTAAATATTATTGATTAAAGTACTTTTAACGAAAAAAATATAATAAAGCATCTACAGAAGTCAGGTACCAAAGCTAGGGACACAGCATATGCGTGCATATGTCTACTATCATATGACGTATATTGGCTCGTTCTCGTTGTATAATAAAAGATTTAATAAAGCCTTGTTATTTATTTATTTTTTACTGTTTGAAATACTTATTCAAATCCTTGCGATGTACCATCAGTCGGTTATAAAATCAATACAACAATAATTACATAATATAATTATTTATATGTTAATCAATTGAAAGTTTACTTTTAAATACTTATACCGAAAAGTATGTTTAATATTGATTTTAAAGTTTTACAATTCAATACGTTATAAAAATAATCACTAAAATTTTAAATACATTACGACTGCAGATTAATAAAAAGTAAATATTAAGTCACAAAGTGTATTTTTCATATTTTAGAATAACAATTGATTCTAATAAGGCAAATATTCAAGGTATCCTGGTTATTGTCACGAAAAAGAAAGCAATCAAAGCTTTGGCTTTTTCATTTTGGACGTAGCAAAAAGATTTTAAAGTAGCAAAAACATTTGCAAAAATATTTGTCCCCCGAAGTATTTCGAAAGCAAGAGTATAATATAGGTTCACGGGCTGAGTCACCTCGTTGTAAATTTCTGTAGCTTCCTCGACGGAGGGCAGAAGTTCATCAGTAGAGTGGGGCGTTCGCGGGCTTGGAGTTGGCAAGACCGGTTGTTGTTGCTGTTGCTGTTGCTCGCGATGCTTCAGTTTCAGCTCAACAAGAGCATGGCGCTGCTCTTTTTCATTCCTTTCGCGCTCAAGGCGCCGTGCGCTATAGCTTTTGGCTGACGACGTCGAGCTGTGGATAGATGCTAAACTGGGTCGACGCGATCCTGTTGAATTAAATACTAATGTTAGCTCATTGATTTTCTTTAGAATCTTGTATTCTCTTGTGATTCTTTTTCTAATGTTATTTTATCCAATTATGTTTCTAATTATCTATTATTTAAAACTAACTTACTTATATTTTTTCTTATTGCTTCTGAATTACAAATATAACTCAAAGAAATTTTTGAAATACATTTCATTAATATTAAAAATTAATAAAAAAATTATCTAAAATCGATTTACGTATGACCTTATATCGTCAATTGTTATTAAAACATTTCTTTCTCTAAATACTACTTCATTAAGCTTGAATAACGCGTTAGTACATAATTTTCCAATAAATTTTGAAAAAATAAATGAACTGTGGATAACGTCATAATAATTTTATTGATTAAAATGATATATATTTATTAAGTAGGATGTATATATAAATATATAAATATATATATATATATCAGCTGTTTATTCATTAACTTCATATAAATTCAAAATTTAGAACTAAAATTGTATTAATTGAAATTTCTGAAAACAGATTTTGAGAAAATTATATGAAATCTATATCGTTATATAACATGAGCATTAAAAAAATATCAATAAAATCTCTACAATTCTAAATTTTTTTAAGTATGAGTAAGATATTTCTTTTCAAGTAATTTTGAACTATATTTTTTACTTAATCAATAGGTATGAAAGCTGGATTTTTACTTTAAAAGTTGTATAATAACATATATTTTACATCTTTCTCTGCATATTTTCTTTATTAAAAAAAGATGTATCATCCATATTTTAAAGACAGTATATGAAATATTATCTAGAAAATATTAGTAAACCGGATCCAAATATGATTCAAATAACTGAAATTTATATAAATCAGAAGAATACTTATATATAAGTTTATTTCAATTATAATATGAAAGGATAAAAATGTAAGAAAGCTAAGTATACATTTCTGTAATGAAAACTTTCCAAAAAAAGATGTCAGTATCATGCTACTGCTAAGATTAATGATCTAATATTCGAATATATTTATGTACTCAATCAATTAAGAAAATTAATATTTTTCTCATTTCAAACAAAGACTTGTAAATAACAATTAATTGATCAAATACTAGTATTTATTTTTAGTATTTATTTTATTTATTTTATTTTATTTAAAGTTAAACATTCAGTTACTTAAAAATTAATAAAAGAAAAAAATTTTAGTCGAAATAATCGTTAAACAAAATTCATTAACTTTCTTTAGGTAGATGATTTCGGTAAAATTGTCACCTTAGTGACTGTTCCTTTAGTATTTGCATGAAACTTGCTTATAAATAAAAATAAATATTCATATGATAGATATTGTGCTATATCAAAAAAATATTGTGTTATATTTAAAAAAGGATAAAATCTAGTATTAATTATTAATACAAAATTTCCTTAATTTACTTAAAGGAACAACATTTTTTTAATGATGATTTAATCGTATTCTATTATGAGCATTGCAAAATATATAATATAATATATGCCCTTCTCATTAATCAATCTATATTTTACATACGCACCCACTATGTGAGTATTGCATAAGTATAAATGCATATAAATATATTTTTTAATGACATCTCTTCGGATACTTTTTGATATTCTAACATTAGATCTTTTATCTTAAACATTCAAAAAATATATGGTTTATCAACATATTATTTTTCTTTTAAATAAATAAATATCTAACTATCTATTATTAAATCAGTGAGTACGTGTTCTGGTATAATAAATATAAGTATTTAATTTTTTCGTTCCTTTTCTAGTAGTCATAGTGATAAGGCCAATACATTAAAGCAAAATAGTATGAATCACATGCAGTTACTTTTTTAATATTTTGAATGGAGTGCAGCGAATTTGCTAGTGTTATTGTAAGTACATAATTTATTTAATATAATTAACACCCGTGGTCGTATCTTACCACAAAATCGGTGATTTCACAATACGTGTGTTTGTGTAGTAAAACTAAAATAGTATAATAATATACCACTGCCATCTTGCTGTCTCGTAAAAGCATCCCTTTAACAATTTGTATTAGAAATTTTATATTTATTATAACGAATGAATAAGACTTCTTGATCTCTTCATTTAAATTCTATAAATTTTTCAAAAACAAGAAATGTTCTCGAAGAAGAATTCTCTAGTTTTAGTATAAATTTATTTTACAGTTAGCAAATATCCCGGGATTAAAAATTATAGTTAGTACGTATAATTTAATTATAAATGATAATTATTAATTGTGATTATATACACGAATATACAATCAATCAATTTATGAAATAATATTAATATTCTGATATTGTATTTATTAATAAATTATTTTGAAATAGAAAATTTATTTATTTATTAATATGGTAAAAGTTTTGATCTTCAAATCGAATAAATTTTAATCAACTTGAAATTTTTGTAATACTGTTATAGAAATTTAATCAGTGAATATTAAAAAAGTTTTTATATTTGTATTAAACGTTGTATAAATGATGTCATTTTTCTATTTAGAGGAACCTTAAATAATATTAAACAATAATATATAAAAATGGCTAACATTATTACAATTAATGATTACAAAAAAATTTATTTATTATAGAATATCTATAATAATCTATTAATTTGCGAATAAGCACTCGAGGCAGTTATTTAAGTTTTAAGTATGTACTTTATTTAAATTTTCTTTTTATAGATGAAAAATTTCTTGAAATAAAAGGTACATATACTATTGAAAAACTTTAATTCTTCTTGGAATTATTCTGTAATAATATGTACATGTAACGTTTTCTTTTGATTTAAAATCTTGATTAAATAAATTAATTAAGTAAAATTTGTCATCTCTCATTTCTTAATACTATTAAAAATTAAAAAAAATATGAATTCAATCTGAATATTTATAAGTACATATTTGTTTGAAAGGAACAACGTTTAGTTAAGGATGAATAGAATAATTTAGTTGTTTGAAATAATATTTTTTACGCTACTTAGTATCTATTTAAAAGCATATTTTAAATGAACATTTATCTGAAAATATTTATATCATTTTCTGAGTTCACATAGTTCCTTTCATTCCTTAATAAACAATGAACAGTAAAATCTTTAATACATCTATACAGAGTATATAAATAATTATATACACGGAATAAACAACAGAGGCACACAAAATGAAATCGTAACATCAACATGGAATATTCGCGCGCATCTGTATCAGTGGAGAGCGTGAACAACAAAAAAGAGGGGTGGAAGTAAAAGAGAGTATAGGATAGAGGGGAAAGATAACGCTTGTACAGCTGTAGAGTTGAGTCGTGCGTCTACCGAGGCCGTCGGATGATCCCTCAGCGACGTCGCTGAGGGCCCGCCGGTGTTTGCCGCCGTTGCTTGCCGAGGGTGCATCAGAGGACGTGGCCCGTTGCCGGTGGCACGAGATCAGCAAGATGGCCGCGGCACGAGCCGCACCTGCACGTGAGGCCGGAACCACGGAGCCGCGGGCGCCGACCTCCACGCAGCTCTGCTTGCGCGCCAGAACGCAGTTTATCGTTCCGCTACCGCTGTGCTGGGACGAGCGCGAGGGTGGCCTGCCGTCGTGCAACGCCAATGGAATACCTGTACAAGACCAACAACAAAAGGCTCAGTGCCTTGAAGACGCGAACTCCTCCAAAGAGATAATTGCCGCGGTTTTGGTCAAGCTCATCATCCACTGATCTCTACTGCGCTATTGTACCCAATTTTCATTTCATTGTTCGATGAAAGTTTTTTACTGATTCGTTCAAGAGGTATTACCTTGTTTTGGCCGTTACATAATACTTTATTCTTTGATTACTACATTGTGTACACTATAAATTACGCGAAATATATCATTTAGAATAAAATTCTCTTCATTTTAGTTGATATTGCCAATTTCGATGTAATAGTTTATCAAAGTATGAATATGTTTAGATTGGAATTCTATATGACATATTCATTTTCTGTTGAACCGTTTAAAAGATATTTGTAAGACACATTACTGAAATTCGTCAGAAAATCACAGTTGCTTTTTCAAAAAATGTGTGTAAGAAAATTACGAGTAGGATTTTGAGTTTAATTTAAGAAAACATTATAAAACTATATTTATGTTGTTTTAATGTCTATTGAACATATGAAATGAGAGACGATCTTTCATGAATTAAGTCTTTTATGTTGAAACAAAATCAGCTTCCATTATTAATATTTATTAACTAACTGAAAACATATTTAACTAGTACTAAAATAACTACGTTTTTTTATACGTTTATAAAACCAAATAAGTAAAATTATTTCAGTTCAATGCAATTCTGTATTATCAAATTTTCATTCTATACACATTAAATTTCATAAAATGTGTTGAAGTACTATATAATTTGTTGAAAGATATAAGAAATGTTTTTTATGACAAACATTTCTAGCAGGAATTATTCTTTCAGTTTAAGCTTTCTTCCAAGCTTTCTTTAAAAGTATAATTCTAGTAGGTTATAGACATATATTTTTTTAAATTAAATATAGATTTAATTTAATTAAGTATATATTTATAATATGCATGTGATTTTATTTTATAATAAATGTGATTTGTACACTATCATTTTCAATAGCTGATATTGATGAAAACTGCAAATTCTAATTTCTTTTTCTAATAATATTTAATTTAACATTTCCTATAAATATATTTATTGATAGTTGCATTACATTGAAGAGTGATTTATGGCTATAATTAATAAATAATTCAAATTTCTTTTATATTCATAATTTAATCGTCATCATGTATTCTTTTATAATTCAGCTGCGTACTGTAAAAAATTTTATTCTATTTTAATATTATTTTTTTGTTGTCGAAACAAATAAATCAAATACATTAGTACTATTATCTTTGCATATTAACGTGAATTATTGACATTCAAGCAGACCTTTAATTATAAATATATGTAAAGTTTCTTATTTTTATGGCAATACGTAATAATTTTTGATAGTATAAAATTGTATCACAAACTAATTACAAACAAATTATTAAATTATTATACAAATATTGGCGATATGTGTAATAGTCTAATTTTATATTTTAATAAAAATGTACAGCGAATTAAATTTAATTTGAAAAAATGTTGCTTCAAAAATAGATTTTAAATATGAAACTATAATAAGTAATTAAAAAACAGTACTATATAAGTTAATCAATATAAAGACGAATCAGACTCTTAGTAGCTTAACTTATAGGAGTATCAAATATCCTCTTATAATGGAGAGGTTTTCAATTTCAATTCGAACGAACTTTTTTTTATAAAATCAAAAATAAATGATTGCTCTTTTTAAACTAAATAGAACACATATTCTTTATAAATGTATTTTTGAAATCTAATAATGTTTAAATCTACCTCTTCTATATTACATTGTTTTCTGTAAACGAGTAACAAGTGGTTTTATTAACTTTGTACCTGTATCGTTAGAGAAGAGTATGGGAGGAGCGGGACCGGCATTGGCGTAACGCCGCGGCCTCGTGTAACGAGCCCTACTAAACAGTTTCAGAACGAAGCAGATCAGACCCGTGAGAACTGCGATACCAGAGGCGACGCAGAGCAAAGTCGGCAAATCTGTAGCTATCAGCACCAAATCTGAAAACAGGTTTATTAGATTAATTTTTGTATTAAGTTATGTATTTATTTTATATTTATTTAATAATTTTGTATAAATAAAATTAATCTCAGTGACAAAGCTGGGAAGAAACTTAATTAAACAAAATTTGAACAAGTGAGATACCATAATCAAGTTTTTAGTCTAGAATATTTCTGAGACTATATTCAAAGTTCTTTTTAATATAATTCTAGTTTTTTAAATAGTTTATTTAAACAATTTTACAACTTTTTTATACTTAAAAAATTATAATGTTTTTTAATTTTATACTTTCAATATATAATTAGTTTTAATATGTCAACATAATATGGCTTGTAACAAAAGAGTACCTGATGAATAATTAAATATTAATTTCAGAAGAAAATAGTTTATATATAATTATTAAATAATTAAAAAATATATTTATATAAATAAATTATAATATTACATTTATAATCGTTTCGTTGTACATAAATGTATATATTATGTTTAGTTACTTTAAAATAATTATATTACGGTAATTAGATTAGAATTTAAAAAATATATTCTTTTTGTCATTCAACTATTGCAGAACAAATACGTAAACAATAAAGCTTTTGTCAAAAATATATAATTCTTAATCTTAATTATATCCTATAATACGTAGTAATTTAAAAATAATTATCAATTAATTAAAAAATGCTTTCTTATATTTTTATTTTGCATCCCTCGTCTCTAGATTAATATTGGATTAAGATATATAAATTCAAAACAAGTGCAAGTTTCTACTTTACATAAAAATAAAATTTTTTGACACAAAATATTGAATGATATTCAAACGCTAACAAAGTGAATAATAATAAAAAGAAGAAAAAGAAAAGAACTAAAACAAAAAGAATATTCTTAGTTTAAGATTGGTTAGAATGAAATTATTATACCTACAGTAGAACCAGTTAGTTTTAATCAGACGCGCCAGAGAACGTAAAACACAAGAGTCGCGAAAGTCTCGACAAAGGCATAAACTCGTCAATGGCGGTAAACAAGGGTGTGCAACAAAATTTTTCTGAATATATGACAATTTAATAATCGAATGTAGATAAAATTATATATTTATTGCATTGTATATTGAATATTTATAAATAATTATTGAACATAAATAACAATGAATATAATTATATTTATAATATTTAAACTTTAAGCGTATAATAAAAAATAAAACTGGAAGATAGAATTTATTAATTTTATAAATTATTATATCAATCTTATAATTATTAATTAAAAAAATTTTAGTAATTAACTAGAATTCGATACCATATAATTAAAATTAAAAGATTTATAGAGTAGTAAAATAATATAAAATTAAAGAATTATGACCATAAATTAACTATGTAGAGGAATTTGTTTCATAATTGATAATCCACGATAGGAATAACTTAAATTCTAAGCTTATGAATGTTCATATTAAAAATTTTCTTTAAAAAATAATATTTAAAATTTATTATAATCAGTATAAATCTTGTTATATTATTTTTAAAAAATAATTCCGATCAATATGTAGATATATTTAAGAGGAAAGATGATTTACTTTTTTTATTTGGAATTTATTTAAACAATTAACTGAATATAGAATTTATTATTAAATTTATAAATTAATAAATTTGATAAATGAATCTAAAGTATGCACAAATCACCAGTCTCTTCTATAATAAAGTATAGAATAAGTTGTAATAAAGTAAATGTACTGGAAAATGTATTCAGGTATATATATTTACGAAGAAAAAAATATTTATAGAATAATAAAATAATAATTTATATTATAAAATTAAGTATAAGTTTATAAAAATAATTTTTATTTATATATATAGTATTATGAAAAAAATTTATAAAATTCATTAATTAAAAGAAAGTAATAATTTGATTTACTTTTTATATCAAGGTTTATTAAAATTAATAAGTATATGTTTTATTTCTCGAAATAAATTGAATTAATTAAATATGAATGTTAGTCATAATTTTTACATTTAGTTATTTTATAAATATATTTCATTTAAAAATAATTTTTATATTTATTATTTGTTTATTTATTTCATTTATTTATAGTTTATTTATTATAGTTTATTTATTTATTTTTTATTTATTATATTTATAAATAAATATATGATTTTATTTAAAAATGTAAGGGTAAGCTTTAAATTTATTTTAAAATATTTTTAATATTTATATTATTTTATTTTAATTATATATTATATTATAGTCCATTTAATTATTTATATTTATAGGTATAAAAGTAAATAAAAGAAAATTTTAATTTAATCATATATTTAATAATTTATAAAATTATAAATTTTAATTTTAAAAATTTAAATATAATGATGGAATTAGTAGAAAATATAAATTATTTATAATATGCATATATATATATATGATTAATTGAAAGATTAAGTTAATGAATTTAACAAAAATTTTATTCGCTTATTTAATAAAAACATAGTTTATTATCCAATGATGAAATTTAATGACTGCAGTTTGTTGACTGTACAAAGGTAACATAATCGTAATAAAATAAAATCTATCTAAATTTAATTAATATTTGAACTTCATTTCAAGTAAAAATTCTTAAATATTATTAAAAGACGAGAAGACCCTATATAATTTTATTATAAATATAATATAATATTTTTTATAATATAAATTGAATTTATTTATTATTTAGTAGGAGATAATTAGAAAATTTATATATATAATTTGAATCTATTATTATAATAGGAATTTATATATATAGAATTTATTTATGACTAATGTATTAAATAATATTCATTATTAATGAAAGAAAAATAAATTACCTTAGGGATAACAGTGTAATTTTTTTGGAGAATTAATTAATAAAAACATTTGCGACCTTATGTTGAATTAAATTAAATAATTTGAGTAAATAATTAAATTAAGTCTGTTCAACTTTTAAAGACTTACAAGATTTGAGTTTAAAGTGAGCCAGTTTGGATTTTATCTTTAATATAAATAAATAAATTTGTATGAAAAGACTTTTTATTTATACTAAAAGTATTAAAAATTATTTGAATTGAAAATAAATTAGTAATTATATTAGCATAATAGTGCAAATAAATTTAGAATTTATTTATAAATAATTCAAGGTTATTTTTAAAATTTATATTTAATATATTAATATTAATGTACTAATGAGTTCGGATACGTCGAATATGATATGATGAAATAATATATTTAACTTGAAAAAGATTTTTACCTGGAATTTTAATAATTTTAAATATTTTTATTTATAATTAAAAGAGTAAATTTTATATTTAATTATTAAAAATAATTAGAAGACTTTATTTCTAGAAATATAATTTCAAGTTACATTCTAATACAGCTTAATAATTTGCTTAAAAATGGATAAGTTAATATTTTAAATTAGGTACAAAAGAAATTTTTATCAGTTTTAATTATTTAAAAATTATATTAATAATTATCGGGTTAATTAAATAATAAGAAAAATATAGAATTGAAGTAATTTGTCTAATAATAACATAAGGTTCTTCAATTGGTTTAGCTCCCGTTCATGTTATATTCATAAAATAATAAATAGTTCTCCAAATCATCAAATATAATTTGATTAATAGGTTGAAATTTAAAACCTTCAATTTTATAATTTGATATAAAAGGAATAAATAATAGAGTTAAAATAGAGAATAGTAAAACAGTAACCCCCACCCCTAATTTATTAGGAATAGATCGTAAAATTGCATAAGCAAATAAAAAATATCATTCTGGTTGAATATGTATTGGAGTAATTATTCGATTAGCTTTATTAAAATTTTCAGAATCTTCTAATTTATAAGGAAATAATAAACAAATTATTATTAGTGATGATAATAATATAATAAATCCAATTGAGTTTTTACAGAAAAATATGTATTAAAAGAAATTTTATTAAAATTTCTATTTAATCCTATAGGATTAGACGAACCAGTTTCCTGAAATAATATTAACTGAATAATTACTAAAATTAAAATAATAAAAGGTATAATAAAATGAAACGAATAAAGTCGATTTAATGTAGCATTATTTATAGAAAATCCTTCTCCTAATCATGATGTCATTGAATTTCCAATATATAAAATAGCTGATAAAAGGTTAATGATTACTCTTGCCCCTCAAAATGATATTTGACCTCATGGTAAAACATACCATATAAAAGCAGTTATTATTGTAACTAAAAAATAATAACTCGAATATTTCAAAGTTTAATTGATATAAAATTATTATAATATAAATTACGACCAATATGTATAAATATACAAGTAAAAAATATTGAAGGTCCATTTATATGTATTAATCGTAATAATCATCCTTAATTTACGCTTGAATAATATGAATTACTCTATTAAAAGCTGTATTAATATTAGCAGTTTAATGTATAGAAAGAAATAAGCCTGTAATAATTTGAATTATTAAGCATAATCCTAGTAATGATCCAAAGTTTCATCAAATTGAAATATTAATTGAAGTACGAAGAGTAATTAAAATATTATTAATAATAGAAAGAATATTTTTAGTTTTTATAATTGAATTTTTCATTATATAGTTTTTCGTATAGTTTTACCTCTTGATTTACATAATTTAATAATAATATAAAGACTATATTAAAAATAATAAAATAGAAATTATTGATAATTCACTGTTTATAGAACATATATATAAGATTTCATCTCTAACATTTTTAGGAGGCTATAAATATTAATTATTAATAAGCGTAATTTATTTAATACTATTTAATCAAGGAAAATAAATGTTAATATCATATGAATAATATATAAAAGTTAAAAAAATATTAAATTTAAGTATAAAGCAAATATATCTTTAGGTTTTAAAAGATTAAATTTTCCAATAAAATCTGGTAA